>JASUUF010000146.1:7902500-9102500 GCA_030449835.1 Clausena lansium
AGGCTTGTGTACTGTATGCAATTTTGTGAGTCTTTAAGGGTTTCTAAGGTTTAAACCTTTGAAGAGTGAAGAAAGGAGGGGCTAGCGTTTGGGAAATTATTTGAGAGAACTTAGCAAGGAAGTTTTAGGATAGAGAGAGAGTTTCTAAGCTCTTATAATCGTATTAATCAGAGTCTTTCCATTGTAAAATTCTTGGTTATTAATAAAATCAAAAAGGGTGTGTTTATCCATGTAGATGTAGGCTTAACGAATCCGAACGAGTTTCTATGTTCTTGGACTACTGTAACATCCTTTAATTTCAACTCATGAGCTTTTGTATCTATCACATACGCTACATAAACCAAGCACCCTTTTCTTAGCAACCATCTAGTACCAATAGCAGATATGACACATGAGAGTAAAATTTCATGCTCCACACAGAATTTCACCTCAGCTTTCCTTGGCTTTTTAAACCCAACTTCCTTTTTGAAACGTTCTACAGTAGCATTGTGAGATTCAAGCCAATCCATGCCCAAAATAGTATCGAAGTGTTGAACGTCTAAGGAAATCAAATTCACCTCAAGTTCATGCTGACCTATTTCAATCACACAATCCCGATACACACTCTTGGCAAGTAGTGACTCTCCAATAGATGTACTAACAACTAAACCACAATCTACTTGTTCTGGCTCTCGTTCAACATGCATAGCAAAGGTACGGGAAACAAAAGAATGTGTGGTTCTATGATCAATATGAATATAAGCGGCCAAAGATAGATAATATATCTATAAAAACTTTTGGTATAGTACGTGCCTCTTGCTATGCCAAAGTAAAGACTCGAGCCTGAGTATGAGGTTAACCAGACTGACCTCTCTGACTTGGAGCAATTGTCTGAGTCTTACAAGTAGATGTAGAACTTCATGTTTGCACACCTCTCTGACCTTGAGTTTTTCTAGAGTAAGGCTGATACTGTGAGGCTGTCCCTCGAGCAGAACTATCACCCTGAGATAAAGTAGGGCAAAATCTCTTGATATGTCTAGATTGAACATATACATAACAAACTTTGTCTCTAACACGACATTGCCCTATGTGGTTCTTGCCACAAGAAAGGCAAGAAGTCTGCTGGATACTCTTAGAACGATCATCATAATGTCCTCCACTACTCCTGTCATAATGTCCCTAGTTCCTGACATTACTCCCTAATGATTGTTGTACTAAGCTATGATTAACAGCCTGTCTCGAGCTACCTTTGAATCCTGTACTGTGACTCCTTTGAGTGCTATCAGAGTAATTCACATAAATGCCCCCTCTTTTAAGCGGCCTACTGCTCAAGCCACCATTATCCAGCTCTACCTACGCTTCTGTTCCAGTGCTTGAACTCTGCGTCCCTCTACAATACTGTGCTCTACTCTCTTAGCTGCCTCAACTACCTCTTTAAACTTAATGTACCATGATGCAGTTACGGTGTTACGAATCTCATATCGAAGACCCTTATCAAACCGACTGCATCTCTCTCTCTCTCTCTTATCACCAACTACAGCTATAGCAAATCTACAAAGGTCCATAAACTTCTTCTCATACTCCTCAACTGTCATAGATCCCTAAACCAATCGAAGGAATTCACTAAGTTTAATATCTCGATACACAACTAGGAAATAATAGTCATAGAATTCCTTACAAAAAATGGCCCAAGTAATCATAATATGCCATTTGTATCATTTCTCCACTATTTGCCCCCAATGGTAAGCTCTATCCTCGAGGAGAAAAATGGTAAAAGACAATTTGTCATCCTCTAAACACTTCATTTCACCAAAAATGTGATCTAGCTTAAAAAACCATGACTCAGCCTTGGGTGCCTCTCTAGAACCATTAGAGCTCTTCGCCCCTAAACTTCTCCCATGCTAGATAGTGTTTACATTACTGGCATGTGATTGACAACTGTAGTCATAATCTGAGCTAGCCTATCAAATGATTGCTCAATGCTTGGGACATTCTCTTGTGCTTGTTGTGTAATCTCATGCGTCGAAGATTCAACTACTCCCTTGCTCATAGGTTCACTTTCTCCCGCAGGTACAACACATGGAGTTAACCACGCCTAACCTAACTACCAGCCTAGTACGGCCACGGCCATGTCTGCTGCTACGACGAAGCATGATTGTGCCTACAAAATATCAATTCCCACTTTAATAATCATAAAACTTATTCTTTCTAAGATAGTAAAGTCTATAAAATCTAAAACCACGATTTGATACCAATTGAAACTACTCTCCCCAAACTCCACAAGGAGAGCCTATCTTATATTGTCTAACTTGACTAATAATAATCTTATTAATGAGGATTCTACCCAAAATTCGACAGAGTCTCCACTAAATATATAACATTCCCAAACCCGCCAATTTATAAAACAAACACTCCAAAATAGTATAATATACAATTTACTTCATCAATAAACCTTCTCATCCAATATACCAAATATTACCTAAACATCCACTGCCAAAATACATTATATCATTATTAATCACCAAAATAAAACAAAATTATATAACCCAAAATTTATTAACAAAAAACACCTATGACTCCTATCACCATCACGTGGCTATAATTTCAAAATAATTATTGTTGCTGGTTCGACTGTTGTACCTACAAATCTCCTGTGGTGGGGGAGAAAGAGGAATATACTAAAACGGGGTGAGTATAAAACTCAATGAGCTCAGTGAGTGGACAATAGTTTTTGAAAATAAGCTTACTTTAAATAAATTATATCTTTTCACTATAGGATTTCATCATGCTATTTTAAGAAACATAAAAAACAAATTTAACTTTAAATCATGTACTGACATAAAAAGAACACATGATATGATTAGGGAAATCATATCACATTATAAAATAAAATACTTAATTTTGGAACTATCACTGAACAAGTACCCAGGGGAATAATCCTGTCATATCCGAACCTTTGCGGACGGTACAATGACGTACTATCTGGGTACTGTCATGTCCGAAGCTACACGGATAGACCAAATACTGTATTATTTCATATATCTCATCATATCTCTACGTAAAGGACAAAAGCGCCTAAGCACACAGCCCAAAGCCTCTCTATGTACTCAGATGGGCCCCCAAAGGCCTCTATCTCATCTGTATCTCAGTAACTGAATCTATGTTATTGTCATATTGGATGCATAAGTCTCCATAAGGCAAAAGCGCCCAAACACACGGCCCAAAGCCTCTTTATGTGCTCAGATAGGCCCTAAAGGCTTTTCACCTCATTTGTATCACTGTAACTAGAGGAGAAATGTACTTGTCTCATGATTTTCGATTAAAAAAAAACTTTTATACACGTAAACATAAACATTTTAATCATACTTTAAATCTGTCTTTTTTTCTTTAAAATACTCACATGCATTTACTAAAAATTGGTAAGAAAAGCCAATAATCATATACTTTTTTAATAAATATGTCAATACGTAAATAAAATCCATTTATAGAAAATCATTAAATCGGAGCATTAAATACTTTTTTCGCAAACATGCTTTACTATACTTTAAATTCACAATAAACTATAAAGATAGGTTTAATATATTTCATTCACAGTGACGATGCTCAAACTCGGCTATCATCAACGTCTGCGGATTGATTCTCGTTCGCTGTTCCTCTTAAATCAAGGAAATTGCATAGTTTCTTTCTGTAATTGTCAAATACAACTAACTTTACGCGATATATCTCGAAATGAACATCTATCCACAATATAAAACTCCTATATCCATAAAATTACTAAAATAATCTATAAATTACTAAAATACTCCCGAATTCGTAAATTACCCAACTATCCTCAATTTTGGAAATTACTAAAATATCCACAAAGTTAGAAATCACGAAATTACTCTCAAAGCTTGAAATTACCCAAATACCCTCACTAGTCAATATTGACCAAAAATCAAGATGGTCAAGTTCGATAGTTTTGATTGCGCTGAGTCCAATGGTGGCGGCAGTGAGCTTCAACGCACGGCAGCAGTGCAGAATCGAGCTCGACAGCTGTTAACACTCCAAAGACTGACAGGTGGTTAAATGATGGCTTCCAGTGATGGTTGATGGTTGATAATTCAATAGTGTCGTGGGGAAAAAAACGTAGGTGGCAGTGTGTCACAAATCTGGTAAAACCATGCCAAAACGAGGCGGTGATTTCTGTGGCTTTTCATAGTTTCAAACGGTAGATTTGGTTCATTTCCCGACTGCTTCGATACTGCAGGAATGACCGGCATTAGCTAAGGATCCAATTGGTGCCATCAGTTGCTGGTGACATGGTCGGAAATAGAAATGATGGCCGGGTTGGGTTCGGGTTTTGGATAGAGTTTGGGTCTGACCAGTTCAGCTTCTCTCTCTATATGTCTCTCTCTTTTTCCGTTTCTCTCTCCTTTAGTTTCTCTCTATCCTTCTCAATTTATAGTAACAAGCTTGCTTCCTTCTTTTCTTTCCTTTTTTTTTTGTGTAAGCTTAATACAAATTAAGCTAATAATAGACTGAGTATTATAATAAAAGGTGAAAACACAGGTCACCAGGTCGTGTTCATGTCGTCTCAACTTCGTATTATGACAAATTTAAACTAATACAAACACGACCCATTTAATAAACATGTCAAATTTGACAACCACACCTATTTATTCATGCCGAGAAATCGAGTCGCGTCAAATTTGTCAGTAATAATTTTAATGAATTTATTGACTTTTCAAACTTTAAGTTAAAAGGGAAACATAAAATAATAAACTTAATTAAAAATTAAGTGCATATGTTACAATCCTCCCCACCTATAAAAAAATTTCATCCTCGAAATTTACACATCTGATGAGAACAGGTGGGGATATTGAGCTCACATTAAGTCCTTGCGTTCGCAAGTAGCCTCTTCCTTTGTGTGATTCCTCCACAGTACTTTTACTAAAGAAATGGTTTAAGAACAGAAGACTTGGTGTTTCCCTTCTAATATCTCTACTGCCTCTTCTTCGTAAGTCAAGTCTGCCTTCAACTAAATTGGTTGTTTCAATAACACATGGCTCATATGATACATGTACTTTCGAAGCATTGAGACATGAAACACATTATGGATTTTAAATAACTCGTGTTGTAGAGCTAATCAATAAGCTAACGGACCAATGCACTCTACAATCTCATATGGCACAATGTAGTGTGGGCTTAGTTTACCACACTTGCCAAATCGAAGTACCCCTTTTCGGAGAGATATCCATGTGAAAACTCTATCACTAACTTTGAATTCTGTCTATTTTAGGCCACCATTAATCTATCCCCAGTAAGTTGTATCTTCTCGTTGGTAACCTTGTACTAGTTCTGGAGCAAATAACCTTCGCTCACCAACTTCATCCCAACATACTGGAGTTCTGCATTTTCTGCCATACAAAGCCTCATATGGTGCATCTCGATACTAGCTTGATAACTGTTATTGTAAGCAAACTCCATCAAAGGAAAATAAATGTCTCAATTACCTTTAAACTTCATAATATAAGCTCTCAGCATATCTTACAAAGTTTGAATAGTATGCTCTGATTGACCATCAGTCTGTGGATGAAATATTGTACTAAAGTTCAACCTAGTGCCTAAAGTATTTTGCAATCTAGCCTAGAACTTAGAAGTGAAGTGAGAATCTTTGTCTGAGACAGTAGACTTAGGTACTCTGTGATGACGAACTATCTCAGCCACATAAATTCTCCCCAACTTGTCCATTGAATAGGTGGTTTTGAATGGTAAAATGTGAGTAGATTTTGTAAGTCAATCAACAACTACCCAAACATTATCATGTCCATTCTAGGTACGTGGAAGTCCCTCTACAAAGTCCATAGTGATATGCTCCCACTTTCATTCAAGAATAGAAATAGAAAGTAGCTGAGAACACCCTGCAGGCCTCTATTGTTCAATTTTAATTTGCTGACAAACTAAACACTGAGAATCAAATTCTGCTGTCTCTCACTTCATGTCGTCCCACTAGCAATGATCCCTCAAGGTGGGTACATCTTTGTACTACCAGGATGCATCACAAAAGCTAAACAATAAGCTTCTTCCATGATCTCTTTTTTTCAGATCCTTAATATTAGGTACACAACATCTACTACCCATGACTAAGACTCTGTCATCTCTCACTACGAAATCGGCTTATAAATCTTTTTGCACATCCTCTATCAACTTCATCAACTAGGGGTCTTGAGTGCAAATACCCCGTACAAGTAATGCCTCCATGTCTTGAGTGCAAATTCCACTGCTACTAGCTCTAAGTCATGTGTTGGATAGTTTGCTCATGTTTCTTATGTTGCCTAAAGGCATAAGCCACTACCTTCCAATATTGCATTAGACACAACCAAATCCTTATCTAGAGGCATCACTGTATAGCACAAACCCTTCATTACCAGATGGAACTACAAAAGCTAGTGCTGAGGTAAGATGTGTCTTAAGTTCAAGAAAACTTATTTCACATCATCCCACTAGAACTTGTTATTCTTTCTAATTAACCGCGTCAAAAGAGTAGCTATCTTGGAGAATTCCTTACAAATCTACGAAAGTAATCAGCCAAATCGAGGAAACTCCTAACCCCTATGACATTTGTAGGCTGTTTATATTTCACAACTGCTTTAATCTTTTGAGGATCAACATAAATGCCTTCAGTTGATATCACATGGCCTAGAAATACTACTCTGTCCAGCCAGAACTCGTACTTGCTGAACTTGGAAGAAAGCTGCTTTTGCCTCAAGGTTTGCATAATAATCTGTAAATGCATGCTCCTCCTCACTCCGAGGATACATCAAAATATCATCAATGAACATAATCACAAACTGATCTAGGTAACGACGAAATTCCCTATTCAAGAGATCCATAAAAGTTGCTGGAGCATTAGTCAGCCCAAATGGCATCTTCAAAAACTCATAGTGTCCATAACGGGTTCTAAATGTTGTTTTAAGAACATCGGCCTCTTTAATTCTAAGCTGATGATATCCCGAGCATAAATCAATCTTAGAAAATACCTTCGCGCTTTAGAGTTGATCAAACAAGTCAACAATATGTGGAAATGGATACTTATTGTGCACCATAACTTTTTTCAACTGCCTATAGTCAATCCAAAGTCTAAAGGTAACATCCTTTTTCTTAACAAATAAGACTGGAGCTCCCCACGGGGATGCACTAGGTCCAATAAACCCTTTATTACTTGTAGTTGAACTTTAAGTTCCTTTAATTCTGCTGGAGCCATCCTATACGATGCCATAAATATAGGAGATGTTCCAGGGAATAAGTTGATAGAAAACTCAATCTCTTTGTTAGGTGGCATTCTAGGAAGTTAATCTAGAAATACATCTGGAAACTCCTGGACTACTGCAACATCCTACAATCTAAACTCTTGAGCTTTTGTATCTAGCACATATGCTAGATAAGCTGAGTACCCTTTTCTTAGCAACTGTCTAGTAGCAATAGCATATATGACACATGAGGGTAAAACTTTACGCTCCCCACTGAATTTCACCTCAGCTTTCCTTGGCTTTTTAAACACAAATTCCTTTTTGAAATAATCTACAGTAGCATGGTGAGATTCAAGCCAATCCATGCCCAAAATAGCATCGACGTCTCGAATGTCTAAGGCAATCAAATTCGCCTCAAATTCATGCTCACCCATTCCAATCACACAATCTTAATACACACTCTTGGCAAGCAGTGACTCTCCAGTAGGTGTACTAACAACTAAATCACAATCTAAGGGTTCAGGCTCTCGCTCTACATGCATAGTAAAGGTACGGGAAATAATTTTTTTTTTGTAAGCTTAATAAAAATTAAGCTAATTATGGACCTGAGCATTGTAATAAAAACTGGCAAGATGGGTCATCAGATCACATTCATGTTGTCTCGATTTCGTGTCACGACAAGTTTAAACTAATCCAAACACAACCCATTTAATAAACATGTCAAATTTGACAACCGACACCCATTTATTCATGTCGAGGAATCGAGTCGCGTCAAATTTGTCAGTAACAGTTGTAACGAGTCTAATGACTCTTAAAACTTTAAGTCAAAGGGGAAAGATAAAATAATACACTTAATTAAAAATGAAGTGCATATGTTACATTTAATCTGCCACAAAGCATTTGTCCCCAAAAGTCATTTTTTGTAGTGTGGAAAATTTCTTTTTTATTAGTTTTTTATTTCAATTTACTAGCGATAGATTGCTAGTTTGCTACATCCAGATCTTTAATCTGTGATATATGATTTTTGTCCATCCACATCTGTGATGAATTTATAGTATTTTTTTTTTCAGATTATATATGTTATCTCTCAAAATATGAAGCTTACATATTTAAGATGGATAAATTTTCGTTAGGTTTCTATATTTTGAATCAGGTGCCCATTTAATCTTTATATTTTGAAAAATGCCTTAAGAAACTCCTACTGATATATGACACTTTTGACCTTTTTTTTTTACCGTTACAATAATATTACCCTTGCAATCATGAGAGCATTGATTAGTTTATCCATAAAATGGTAAATTAGCAAATTGACTGATAATTATCAATCTAAAAGAACTAGTATTTTTCATACCCTTGTGACAAACTTTCTAGTAATTATCTATAAATAAATTAATACCTACCAACTTAAAGCTACATCTAATACCCTGCTATCTTGCTAATAATTATCCATAAAAAAAAAAAGTTAAGTTATCAAATCAACCCTAAAAATAAAATAATGATATTAAAATGTACATTAATTTTAATTTACTTTTAGTGTTAACTAATAATAAAAATTTACTTTAAACTTTATTTTCAATTTAGCATTAATTTGATAAATTAATATTTTTTCCTTTTCATTAATGTCACTAAGAATATTGTTGCAAGTGTATTATTGTAAAAATAAAGAAAAATAAGGGTAAGATTATCACATATTTAATAATAAGGATGTTTTGAGATATTTTTTAAAATATAAAAGCAAAACAATCGCTTAACTCGGAGCTAAACCAGCATTTTCTCCATTTAAGATCTAGAAAGTTGGTGATAGTGGATGGATGTTTGTAACTAATCTGTTATGGTACGAATTGACAAGACAATTCCTTCGGCAGTGGAGAATTTGTTAACGGAGCCAAGGTGGAACTTGAATATTTGCCACCAGAATCTGTTCTGTCCATATCGGATGGAGATATGTTTTGATGGCATCTCTAGTACACAAGTTTCTTTCACGTAGTTTTAGAAAATTTATTAGTCGACGCTAATTGTTGTAATAGATTTTTCTGGTAAATGAAATATATATATTTAATTCAATCAATCGTATATTCACTTTGCTGTGCAACGGTGAGTTACTATCACATTAATTAAAGATTATTAATGGCTGGAATCAATTAATAAGAGTACAATTTATTGATTTCATCAGTTACTATGGTGGCAATTCAACAAAAGATAGCCGCGAGACTTTAATCAAAAGCTTCCACTTCATTATCCTCAATTCAAAACAAACTACAAAGAGAAGAATATTTATTATTCTTTGATCGTTTTGACTTAATTACTTTGTTCTTTACTTATTTGATAATTATTTAGTTTATAATATGTTATTAGCACTAGTTCAAAAAAAAAAGTTATCAGCGCGACTTTATGCTAAGAGCTATTATTAATAAGTTCAAATATTTATTTTTTACTTATCTTACAGTAATCCCAATAACTATGCGCTATTGTTGCCATTCAGATATTGATGTAAGCTTTCACTTGTTTCAATGCACTTAGAAACTTTTAGCAAGCTGCATAAGTTAATCTTATGATTTTGTGATGGGGTACTCTTTTATATATATTCAATTAATCATGCTACTTTTACAATGTTGTAAACCACCTTTAAAGTATTGTACAAGAGTTTAGAGTGTGTGCATGAAGAGGGAAATGTATATATGTGCTTTATTTGTCTTATTCATGCTTGGTGAGATTTGTGTTAAATTATTAGTTTTTAATTGATATATTTTTAACCCGGAGTATTTTATCTAGTCGATCAGATTAACTTTTTAGAATTAAATTAGATAAGATTATATTGGATTAGACTAAATTATATATAATACAATCTTTTGTGTGGTACAATATCAAGAGAACTACGTTAATTTAATTTAATAAAGCTAAATAACTACTTAAATAATATAAAACTTTTTAAATTATATTGATAATTATTAAATTTAATATTTAATATTTATTATTATTTTAAATAAATAATTGATTAATTTAATTTTTAATATTCAATACTAGTCTAAATAAATTAATGAAAACATTTAATATTTAATCTTTAGTTAAATATGATTTAAATAAATTATTGAATTTTGATCTTCTATATAACATAAAATTACTTGGTTAAAAGTTTATGAAATTAACTTCTATGTTTAATATATATATGAAAATATTAGGCTAAATGAAAAAGAAAAGAGTGATAAAGAGGACACAAACTTTTTATTTAATCTATCCCACCTAAACCATAAAAAAATAAATAAATAAAGATTAATAATCCTATTAATTTTGGCCTAAATTTTAATCTACTCTAATAGTTCATGACAATAAAACATACCTTAAATTAAATTACTTTATTAGTCCTAAAAGCTAATTCCACAATTTATCCAACCTCCCAAACATAGCCTAATAGTACAAAAATATTGCAATCCAATATGCCAATCTTTTCAAATAGTGCACCAATATATATGAGATAGGATCAACAATCTCCTTTTTTTGAGACAATAACGTCCACAAAACCTTAACCTTTTAGCATTAACCAATGGTATCTTTAATACTACTTTGATTTAAAAAAGTGGTGTCTTTAATACTATTTTGATTAAAAAAAAATGGCTTACAAAATTTTGACAAAAGGCAATTTTCAATAATATAAAAACTAAAAATTAATGGGCCCTAGCATATTATTAATATATTTTTCTTCCATTTCCTCCTATTTTCTCTCCATAATTAATGTGATTTGATTCTAGGGATGGCAAAATCCGGATGCATATTTTGGGATCTGGATCCGCAAAAAAATATGCGGATCCGGATGCGAATAATATTTGTGCGGATTGCGGATGGATTTTTCGGATATCCGGATCCGCATAATGCTAAATTTAAAATTTTAAATATAATTTAAAATTTAACAAATTTACCTAATAAAATCAAATAAAATCGAATCATAATTAAATAATCAACAATTCAATGCCTAGAATAAATACAACAACACCATAAATCCACAAATAAAAATATCATAATATAAATTAAACATAAAAAAAAACATAAATTCAAGTCTACCACCACAAATTCACAAATAAAATTATAAAAACACTACAAATCCACATAAAATAATGTGAATCCAAATATATTTTTTAATTTAATTTAACTTATATAATTTTTAATTAATCATATTATTTTTTTATTTAACTAACTTATATAATTTTTAATTAATCATATTATTTTTTTATTTAACTTATATATTTTTTAATTTAATTTTAATTTAATAAATTATTTAATTAAAAAACAATGAGGATCTGGATCTGGATCCGGATCCTCACAGATGTTACTTTGTTGCATCTGGATCCGCATTTTTTAATATGCGGATCTGGATTTTCCCGAATCCGGATCTTCCGAATCTTTGCAGATCCGGGCCGGACTCGGATATTTTTGCCATCTTTGTTTGATTCTTCATTTTCTTTAAATAACTCTCCTCTAAGTAGTCACCATACAAATTTCCACTGAAATACAATCGTCAATGGCAGATATATAAAAGAAGAAACCAAAAAATCATTATAATTCAAATTATGTTGAAAAAATCATTATAATTCAAAAATCATTATCTTATTTTATTAACTATTTATTTGTTAAAATTTCAGAGAATGAACAAACATTCAAGCAAAGCTGCAAAAGAGCAAGACACTTAGGTAGCGTTTATTTTTTGGATTGGAGTGGGAATTCTGAGGAGTGGGAATCCTGGGATTGGGAGTGTGGAGTGGGAGTGGGAGTAGGTTGTTTACTTATACTGGAATGAGAGAGTGGAGTCAGAATCATAATCCAATTATATGTTTACTTTGTCTTGGATTGGGAGTAAATGATTTCAAATTACAGTTTTACCCTCATTTAAAGAATTGTAATTTTTAATTATAAAATTAATAAAAAATATATTTGAATATAATAAAATATATTTTATTATATTTGTAAATTAATAATAATTTTTAATATTCTTAAATATAAATCACAATTTTTATTATTTTTAATTTTAATTATATAAATTAATAATAAAGATAGTATTATTATTAATTATTAATATTAAATAAATATAATACTATTATTTTTAAATATCTATAATAATATTATATTTTTAAATAAAGATATTATTATTATTATTATTATTTTATAATAAATTTATTATTATTATTAAATTTATAAAATAATATAATAATATTATTTAAATAAATATAATATTATTTATTTTATTTTATTAAATATTAATTATATTAAATTAATTAAAAAAATGGCAAAATGGAAAGAGGTGGGAGTGGATTTCCACTCCCCCTCCCCCCATGGGAGTCCCACTCCCACTCCCCACTCCAAAAAAGAGTGAGGCCTACGGAGTGGGACTCCCACTCCCTTCCTATTTTAGTTAAGTAAACACTTATTTCTACTCCCACTCTACTTTAAAATGCAAACACACCGTTAAAATGTACGCTTGACTCATTTCTTTTCTTTCTTTTTATTTTTTAATTGTAAATGCTCTGCTGTGACGTTTTTGCTTATATTAATCGGGGTTTGGCTACAATGCCCCCATTTCGAGGGCCTGGCAGTCTTTGGCTGCCAAATGGCAGCTAAAGACCTGTCTGGTTGTAGTTTTTTTTTTTAATTTTTTAAAAAATTCTTTGAAATTAGATAAATTAAAGTAAAAAATAAAAAAATAGAAAAAATTAAGAATTGTGGATTATAAGTAAAATTAATGGGGAAAATAAAGAAATCTAAAGTGGAAAAATTAAAACATATAAACACTATCATTCAACATAAAATTTTCCCGCGGTTTCATGTTTAACGTGGTATGTTTCATGCTTGAGGTAAAGGTTACATGTTTAACGTAAATTGTTTCATGTTTTGAATAAGTCAAAATGGGAATATTCCGTAATATTTCCACCCGTTTCATGTTTGACATCAGCGTTTCATGTTTGAAGTAATTTATTGCATGTCTAACATTAGGAGTTTCATGTTCAGGTTTAACGTTAAATATTTCATATTTGACGTATATGTTACATGTTTAATGTAAATTGTTTCATGTTTTGAATAATGCCAAAAAGAGAATATTCCAGAATATTTCCACCCATTTCATGTTTGACGTAATTGATTACATGTTTAACGTCAGGAGTTTCATGTTCATGTTTAACTTTAAATATTTCATGTTTGACGTACATGTTACATGTTTAACGTAAATTGTTTCATGTTTTGTATTCCAGAATATCCCACCCGTTTCATGTTTGACATAATTGATTGCATATTTAACGTCAAGAGTTTCATGTTCATGTTTCACGTTAAATATTTCATGATTGACGTATATGTTACATGTTTTACGTAAATTGTTTCATGTTTTGAATAATGCCAAAAAGGGAATATTCCAGCCCATTTCATGTTTGACGTCGGCGTTTCATGTTTGACGTAATTGATTGTATATTTAACGTCAGGAGTTTCGTGTTCATGTTTAACGTTAAATATTTCATGTTTGACGTACATATTACATGTTTAACGTAAATTGTTTCATGTTTTGAATAATGTCAAAAAGAGAATATTCTGAAATATTCCCATTCGTTTCATGTTTGACGTCGGCGTTTCATGTTTGACATATATTGTTGCATGTTTTATGTTTAACGTTGTCTGTCGCATATTTGACCTCGTATGTTATATGTTTAACGCCGAATGTTGCATGTCTTGAAAAATGTTCCATGTCTTCAAAACCGAATCCGGCTAGCCGGCTTACTTCGTCCTCATTTAATCGGTTTGTCAAATTGGTTCCAGAGAGCATCAACAAATAAGCGGTTAGCCGGTTATATTAGTGTTATTTAAGCGGTTAGCCGATTGTGTTCCAGTGAGCATCGAAATTGAAACGGCTAGCCAGCTATTTCGCATCAAATTTAAGCGGTTAACCGCTAATACTTCAAAAACAATAAGATTGTTTTCATCTTTCTCTTTATTTTTTAAAATAATTTCTTTAATTTTTCAAAGAGTAAATAAAAAAATAACATGCAAGAGTGCATACAATTGTTATGCTTCTCAAAAAATGAAAAATATATTTTTAAAAGTTATGACAACATAGCATAAGTTATAAAAATATTTAAACTTACAAAAATTGAAATTTTCTTAATCTATTTGTGTTGAATTACCTTTTTTTCTTTCTTTAGGGATCAATTAACTTCATGAGATTCTTGAACTTGAATTTATTTATACTTAACTTTTGATCTTTATAAATGTTATGCCCATTTTATCATTCAATTAATTATATATATTTATCTTTATACTAAAATAAATCAAGAACTAAGATTTTTTTGAATTCAAATTAAATTTTTACCACTATTTTCTTTTCAAATTAGTGTTCTTGATTTTTTTATTACTTAACCAAATATTTATGTTATTAATTATAAATATTTTTATATTATACTCGTATTATTATCATTATCATTATTTATTTTTTACTCTTACTACAATTATTATTACTACCATCCTGCCTCATGAGTATCCTTCTTTTTCTACTTTAAGTATGTATATAATTTGCAATTTATAAAATTAGTTCTTCAATTTCAATTTTCAAGACTTAGCTAAATTAATTTTTAAACGTTTATAATGGCCAATAAGTATAATGAAAATCCAACACTAGAGCTACAACATTTTTTAATATGACTATGCATGCTTAATTAATTTATCTTCTTCAAATGGTGTTTTACTAATACATTTGTTGGCATATATATATTCAAATACAATTATAATGTCCTATTAATTTATCAGACGCACTTGAAAATTAATCAAATCAAAATTTCCATTACAAGCTTGCCAGAAAACAACTCTTTAAAAACTTGTAACATCAACAGAACTAATACAAAAGTAAATCAATTTTCAGCTTCCAAAGGCTAAACCTCAGATGCTGCTAATTTGAGATTTAGATTTCATGGGTCTCTGCATACAAAAAAACAAAAACCAAATGATATTTGAAAAAAAGGCTGCGAAAAAATAAACAACAATATCCAAATTTCAAATGCATGATCTAAATTCTTTGGCAGGATCAGATTTATATTGTTTTCAACAGAAAAATTGAAACTTAAATATAAAATAAACAAAAAACTACATTCTAACTTTAACATGTTTTGTTTATGAATATTTTAACAGCCATATTCATAATATAAAAAATATTCTCGACTTGCATACTCATTCTATGTAACTTTTACGTCTACTTTCATTTAACGCATAATGATCTTCGCGATAAAGAGAGGAAAATACATCCAAATAAATAACAAAAAAAATCAGTACTGATTCATGATTGCATGAATAATATATATCATGAAATAGCATCCAGTATGAAAAACTCAGAAAACACAATAGAAACTAAGCACCTAAAAATAACGGGCAAAAATTCGTAAGCATATAGATTCATTCGTGTAAGCATAATGCATTCAAAATATAAGCCTTGTTTATTTTTGAGTAGTTTCCACAATTCTTATAATTTATCAGCATACCCAAACACTGTTCAGGTAGCCAAAATACTTAAAAATGACTAGATTACTAATTACCAAAGCATTTGAAATGAAGCAATATCAATACCACAGCAGAAGAAAAAAAAATAGCAACTCAAATCAAGGAAATTGGTAACAAACGAATCTATTACCAGAATCAATAAGCCATCTAGCTAAAATAGAAAAAAAACGACACCTATAAAGCAAACAAAGGCCATTGATTTTTTTAGGAAGACATCTCCTTCGTTGTCTTGTATCACTTTTCATACTTCCTCCAAGATATTCCATGAACCTCAAACACCATGTCCTAATTTAGTATCCATCACTACATCAATTCATGGGCTTATTCCCATCAATTTAACCCAACCATTTCACCATTTATGTACTTCACTAATGAATTCCTAACTTTCAATTTGCTAGAAGTTTCAAAATAAATTGTCTATACATGCAATTCTCCATAAAACACAACTACTCAAAAGATATCATATTTAACTCAATCATTTCTAAGCTAAATTGGTAATAACCCTGCTTATGCTAAATTGGTAATAGCATGAACATAAAACTCCTTTTTCATAGCTAAATTGTTGACATTGAATACAAACAGAGGCATAACTATGTCAACCAGCTCCGAACTTGCACCTTATAAAATGTCATTGCTCAATTCAATCAGCCTTTATCTTCCTCCTTACATTCAATCTCACTGCAAAATCAACAAACATTATAAGAATCTAAACATTTACAATTTTACAATCCCTTCACCATAAACAAAGTTAATATCCAAAATAATTTGAGCAGAAAAAATGATCAAATAATGTCTTTAGCACCTTCAATTTACTCAAATCAATTATAATCGAATTCAATTATTCAAGTCAATCACTAATTAAGTATATCCCTAATTGAATTGAGAGAAAAGCCATAAAGGCAAGATTTATCATATTCATACAATAGTTTACTTTTTCTTTTCAAGTTGGACTAGTTGTAAGATTCACTATGAAATCAGAACACAATCAAACTAAGCATCATAAAAATTCTTAAAAAAATAGAATTCAACCGAAAATCAGAACATCCAAAAATCATAACATGATGAAACTAAGTACCAATATTAGAAGTATTAGAGCTTTTAACATCTGAATGTGCAACTTAATTAAATTCGGAGTTGCAATCCATAGAAAGCAGTGGCAAAGGTTGAAACTGCAGTAAGCTTATAAATAAATAAAAACAATGAGGCAAATGATGAGCAGAAAAGAGAAGATATAAAATGTGCTTCCAGTGAATGATCATATCATTTTATCTGTGATTTGAATGACACAATGATACTAACATATTCATCACTTCAAAAAAATTAACAAATAATTCCAATCTAAATTCTACTCACATCCAGATGTATGTTCTTGGAATCCGAATGAGTAGATGATGAATGAAGATCATAATCTCTATAGAAAGAATCTGGAGCTTCAAAGCACTCAGGTTGTTTCACATTACTCCCTTCAGCCTCGAGAGAATTTGAAATAAAATCAGGAGAAGTTGTTTTAGGCCGGTACACATAATTGGAGGTAGGTTTATCTTTGAGATGCTTAGAACCTCTACCATGGGATATATGATGAGGATGTTTCCCTTTGGCTTGCGACATTCTGTCCTCATTGGAAAAGGGCTTACTTACTCCTCCAACCTAGAATTTTTTCAAAGTAATAAGATTTTAGAAAATATCCATAATAAATTGTAAACTCAAAGCTCTATATTTAATCCATCAAAATACAGAGCAAGGGCTCAAAGCCCTATACTTAATCGATCAAAATACAGAGAAAGTATATACAAAAAGAAAAGACAAATGTGCCATAAAAAGATATTCCATATATTCCGAATTAATTAGAGACTAAGAACTATGGCCAATGAGCATAAAACTGGCAGTAATGAAATTTGATAAGCATTTCCAGGGCATTACCCAAGTGACATTAGCAAAAGTAAATTTGATAAAACATTTCCAAAAACAAAGAGTCAAATACATTGGCAAAAAAGTCCCCTCACCACTCATGTAAGCGACGGATTTGAACCGCAGGCCCCTTGTACTTCTACTACAGTTGAACACACACCCACAATGTACAGTTATTTTTTTTTTTTTTGGAGCTATACCAAAAGAAATCAAAATAAACACGAGCCCATTTTTCTAGATCAAACATAAAACCAAGAATTATACAAAGAAAAAAAATTAGTAAATAAACACAAAAAAAAATGCACTGCCGCTCAGTCAAAAAACACAGTCAACGGGGACGTACCTATGAGGATAAAGCCACAAGCATGAGACCGGCAAAGCCACCCATCCTTATCTTGCGCGGCTGACGACATCGAACGAAGGAGGCAGCGACGGTAGCGACGAAAACAGATGGATCGGAAGCAAACGGCTTAAGATGACAGCAATGGGTTGATAGATAGGATTGGTTGTTAGGGGTTTGAGAGAGAGAGATGCAATTTCAAGTGATGAGCATCTGTGAGAGTGTGGGAGATTTGGGATTACCGGATTAGAGATTTGGGAATCGGTTGCAAAGGTAGCCCATTTTTTCCTTTTTTTAATTTCCTTTTAATGTCAGCCGTTGGATTCAGTTTACTTGAATCCAACGGCTGCATTTACAAGCCGGCACAATGCCGGGCCTCAATGCCCGGCATTGTGGCTTTAGCCATAAATCATAACTTTTTTTGAAAAGACAAGTAAATTTAATATTTTTTTGTTACATCGTCGTTAGGGGTGTTCGCGGATCAAATTTTATAGATTAGATATCAATTCATATCCGATCTATGATTTTGCAGATTATAAATTTTTAATCCAATCCAATCCACGGATTGGTGAAATTCAATCTAAATCCAATCCATAGTCTGCGGATCAAATGCGGATTTGACTCAATCGATATCTAATCCATCATTTAGAGGATTAACAATTTTTAATTATGTCAAATCTATGAATTAATTAAATAAAAATTTAATATGAAAATAATTTTACTACCGATCAAATTCAAAATTGAATAAGATTTAAATAAATTAATTGTTTAAATAAAGCTAGAATAATACATTCAACATTTTAAAATATAACACATCGAAAAGAAAAAAATCTCATTTATTCATATCAATATATGAAAATTAACTAAAATTATGAATTTAAATCTATACAAAAGTTAAAACTTGAGAACTTGGATGATCTATCAAAATGGCCACCTCCAATCTATATTTTGTATGTTAACCTGAGCAAAATAGATATAATTGAAATAAATAGTAAATAAAAATATTCTATTTGATAAAATAATTAATAAATATTTATCCTTGCTTATTATCCCATCAAATATTATCAAGTTTCATTAAATATATTCTTATCAGCTCCCAAAATCTTTGTAGTGTAAGAAAATAGAAAAATGTCAATATTGTAAAAACAGAATAACAATATAAAGTTAAATAATAATCAGTAAATACAATTAAAGTTAAGTTGTTACATTTACCTATCTCAGTATGTTCGATCTCATCTATTGCTTCATCAAGGATTATCGGAATTGAACATAATTAGTGCCTCCACCATCGTTGTACATAGTGAGTACTAATGTAGATCAAGAACGTGACCACTAATGCTAAATGTTTGGTTTAGGATTTTTTAAATATTGTTTAGGAAACTATATTTGTTTATTTAATTATTTTATATTATCATCAGATAAAATATAATATGATGTTAATGTAACTATATTTTAACTTATTGATTAGTAAGTAGTAATGCAACGTTTACAAGTTTTATTTTTTAATTAAATAAATATTTATATTTTTTTTGCAGATTCGCGGATTTTTACGGATTTACAGAAGTAAATCCATATCCAATCCACTGACTGCGGATTTTTAAAATTTCAATCCAATCCAATCCATCAATCCACGGATTGAATTTTTGCGGATTGAATTTTTACGGATCAGACGGATTGAGCATATCGGATCAGATTCTGAACAAACACGTTCAATCCTCAACACCATCACCAACAACACAATAACAACATAAAACAAAATAAGACACAAAATTACAATATGCAATAATCTTCAACTAAACTTGGTTTTTCAGATTTGGCTGTGATTTTGGTGTTGTTGCCACCGTGATGACTCAAGATATGTCCAAGACAAGCCACCGCCGATAATGTCCGTGAGAGAGAGATTCGGTTAGAGAGAGAGAGAGCGGTTTGATTAGAGAGAGAGCTTGGTTAGAATGATGGGGGTATATTTGATAGCTTGTGAATGATTTGGCTAATGTTGAGATAAAAAAGTTAAAGGAGTTAATTTGAAAATTCATAAAATTTTATGGGTTATTATTGTAAATTTCCCGATGAGCATCCACCAACGGCAAATGACCAATCGATAATTAAGTAGCCCAATTACTATGACAGCCCACTCAATGTCTGAACCCTATTTCAACAGAGAGCAAAGCCATTTAAATTTCATTCTTTAATCCCAGCATCAATACCGTAATTCAAATATAAATTATGTAAGTAAAACATAAGACATATAAATTTAATATAAAACTTATAAATCAACATTAAGTGTAAAACAAAACATAAATTATATAAATTGAACATAAGAATTGTAAATAGAAGGTAATACAAGTAAATTAATATAGGAGTGGTAAATTGGTATATTATTGGTAAACAAAAAAGAATTTATAAACGTAACATAAAACTTGTAAATCAATATTAAATATAAAGTAAAACATAAATTGTGTAAATGGTACATAAGACTTGTAAATAGAAGGTAGAACAAATAAATCAACATAAGAGTGGTAAATTGATGTATTATTAGTAAATAAAACAAAAACTTGTGGATATAACATAAAACTTGTAAATCAATATCAAGTATAAAATAAAACATAAATTATGTAAATGGAACATAAGACTTATTAATGAAAGGTAAAATAAGTAAATTAACATAGGAGTAGTAAATTGATATGTCATCAGTAAATAAAACAAAAACTTATCAATATAACATAAAACTTGTAAATCAACATTAAGTGTAAAATAAAACATAAATTAAGTAAATAAAACATAAGACTTGTAAAAAGAAGTTAAAACAGGTAAATTAGCATAAGAGTGGTAAAAAGATGTATTATTGGTAAACAAAATATAAACTTACAGATGTAACATAAAACTTGTAAATTAACATTAAGTGTAAAACAAAACATAAATTATGTAAATGAAATAAAAGATTTGTAGATGAAATGCAAAACAAGTAAATATTATAAGAGTCAATGAAAAAATAAAAAATTACAAGTGTAAAAAAAAATCATTATAATTATTATTTCCTTATATATTTACTATTTTTATTTCTAAATTGAATAATGATAATTTTGAGTTTATGTAATACATGTGATGATATATATGAAATTTCATTGAGAATAAAACTTATTTTGAAAATCAAATTTTGAAAAACGTTTTTTTTAATAATTTTCAAAATTATTTATAAGATAAGTAATTTTGCATCCTTCTAAACTTCCCCCATAGCAATCCTACATGATATTTTAATATCAATAAGAAGCAAAGTTTGAAACTACAAATATGTATAAACTAAAAATTAGATCTAATTTTATTGATATTTTATATATGTCTAGTAATATAAAAATATCTTTTTATAAAGGTCCTAACAAGAATATAGAATTTATGGTTAAACCAACTTAATAAAACTTATTCCAATTATTTTCAATTCAAATTTTTTATCTTCAATTGGTGAGCGATTTTTTTTCTTTGCTTAAATAAATGAAGGGTTAATTACCCCGAGATGACACATTTTTTGATAAATTTCAAAAAGGTGACAGGATTTTTAAAAATACTCGAGGGAGTGACAGGATTTTTAACAATACTCGAGGGGGTGACAAATCCGTTAACTTTAACAGGAACAGTAACGGAAACAGTAATTTTAATAAGAAATGACTTTTTTGCCCCTGAGTTGATTATAAAATAACGTTTCTACCCCTATAATAGTGACAAAATGACATTTCTATCCCAACAATTAGTTACAAAATATGTTTCTACCCCTACTCAATTATTTTTAATTTTTTAAATGGAAAAAATTATAAAAAATTATATCTAAGTCTAATTAACAGGCTTTTTTTTGTTAAATCAAATTTTTTTTAAAAAAAATTCTCACTGAATCCAACAAAATTTTCTTATTAAAGTTAATGGCCAAGTTTAATTCAGAAAGAAATTTTTTTTTAAAAAATTTGATTTAACAAAAAAAAAGCATGTTAATTAGACTTAGGTATAATTTTTTTTTTTATAAATTTTTCTATTTAAAAAATTAAAAATAATTGAGTAGGGGCAGAAACATATTTTGTAACTAATTGTAGGGATGGAAATATCATTTTGCAACTATTATGGGGGTAGAAATGTCATTTTATAATTAACTCTAGGGGCAAAAACGTTATTTCTTATTAAAGTTACTATTTCCGTTACTGTTCCTGTGAAAGTTAACAGATTTGTCACCCCTTCAAGTATTGTTATAAATCCTGTCACCCCCTCAAGTATTTTTAAAAATGCTATTACCTTTTTGAAATTTGTCAAAAAATGTGTCATTCCGGAGTAATTAACCCATAAATAAACTATTTTTCAATTAAAATTCAATGTTGATTTATGAGTTTTATGTTATTTTTACGGGTGTTTGTTTTGTTTGCAATTTTAAAACGCTAATTTACCAATCTCATATTAATTTACTTATTTTATCTTCCATTTACTAGTATTATGTATAATTTATAAAATTTATATTTATCATGATATTGATGCCATAATTTTAATTATGACATCATAGAATTTTCCTTTAAATTTTAAACCTCTCCTTTTATCTTATCATACCCCAAATACTGTATTATTTTTTAAATTTAATCATAATTTTACTAACCTCAGTACTTCAAGGTCACATAATAATTTATGATACCAGATTGGTTCTTTCTTTTGAGCACTGTTTCCAATTTGAGTTTTTCATGATTTGATTTTCTTGGGAGTTAGCAGTGTATAGCTCTTCAAGTTGGTTCCACTAGAGCCCTTTCCTTTGAATAATGAGAAAGATTGGACCCAACTCTCTACACTCATATTCTCTAAGCTTATACGACATTGTTAGAGATTTATTCTCGAAAAGAATACTGCATTAAAAGATAAAATAGGCTACTCGAATAATTAGGGCTTCTGTCTTTAAGCTAATCCAAAAATTAGGAACTCGTGCTTTTAATTGATTATATATAACCTTTTTATCCTTGTGATTTCTTTTTATGGCACAGCTCTGATTTCTATCCTTAGTTGTTGTTGCGTTTGTCACTGTTCACTACATATTATCATTTTTCATGGGTATGATTTGTCGTATGCGATTTAAATGGTTCATGTATACTGTGTATCCGTTGTGCCTTAACATGCTACGAACCATGCTTGAAGATAAAGTATAATTGGATACATAACAAATTCTGCAATTCTCATGCTTTAGCTAGAAAATAATTCTCATATCCGGACGACTTTTACTCTCAATAAAAGTAACATTTTTATTTCATTTGTAAACCTCGACGATGAAGGAATTTATTAAAATCATCTAAAAGCGACCTTCTCATCAGAATGAAATAGAAACTCAATCTGAGGCCAACATCAGCTGAAACTATATTCTGGGAATTCTTAACGCATCATGCATCATCCTTTGGTCCCAGGAGATGCTGTGAAAGCCATGTATTTGTCCTCCAAGGGAATGGGCCGAAAAAGCAAAGTAAAACCTACATCCATAGTCTCTTGGTTTTGAGCACCATGCCCATCTCCATGTAGATACATAAAATGGGACATTCTCACAAGATTCAACATGAAGTTAACTGTAGTTTGAGATAGGGGAGAATCTTTATCAGCTCTGTATCCATTCACCTTCTTCCACATCTGTCTCATCAAATCCTTGATGTGTTCACGAGCAACTTCCTCAGAGGCACCAGTTTCATGCATGTAACACTGGATTGATTTCGGAACATCCCCTCTCGGTATCTCGTCCTGATGAATTATTTGGAAAAAAAAAATACAATCAGTTTATACATAGAGGATTCATTCAATTTCTTCCATCTTTAAAAAATTTTAAAAAAAAATCATACCGGTGAAGTTCCCAGATCATCTTGGAGACGAAAAATCTTGGATGACCAGTGAATTAAATCTGGATTACTTTCTAGAAATTCTAGTTCTTTCTCAGTGATTGGATTTGTCCCAGAAAGGTATGCACTTTTTGTCACTATAGGGCCTGCTATTGACACCAGTGCATTTTCCAAGAATTCTCCCAGGGTTGGTGTGTACTTGCTATGGTACCATTTCGCCTCCACTAAGTAGGCTTGTATTAAGCCAAGCCACTGGTGCACATGACACAGAAAATAGTAGTAGTTACAATTTATAATTTTCGAGACAAAAACATCGTAATTTAAAAAGGATAAATCAAATAGAAGTATGAAAGGAACGACAGGAGAGGTGAAATTAATATTTACGTACTGCACTTTTTATACTCTGAAGCATATCAAAATCCTGTTGTTTGAGTACGTAATAAGCAAATTCATTCACAAAGTTGTAAAGCGCAAAATAACACAATTTCATATAGTCCGGAAGGTGTTTCAAAGCATAATTGATGTCCCACCTGTAGAAAACAATATATATATATATCATATAAATGGTCTATTAATTTGAGAAGTAGCATGCAGCGAGCTAGTAGTTGAATTAATCAATTAGATATAACATTAATTTGCCAACAAACCTCTCAACAGCATCAGTGAATAGCTCAAGTTCATCCAAAGTTCCATAAACATCATAAATGTCATCAATCACTGTAATTAGAGTTATCGTGATTGTGAGTATCCTCCTGCAGTAGGCGAATTGAGGTTCTGACCCTATCCCCATGCTCCATAAGAAGGATGCTACCAAGCTGTCCCTCGCAAAGCTCAATTTCTCTCCAAGACCTATATCCTTCCACCACCTTCATAGGAAAATTAAAACGAATATTACCACACGTGTTATGTATATCTATATATATATATATATAGTCACCTTTCAGCCTGGAATTCTGAAGAATCTTTCTCTAATGTAGTCATTCGCATTTTATAAAGCGCATGATTCATGGCTTTACAATACGTCTATATATATAAAATCATCTTCTAGTCCGAGATTCCGTGCAGTCATTCTCTAGTGCAAACGTATGCACTTTATAAAGTGCAGACTCGTGCCTTTACACTGCAGTAAAAGTCGGAGTCTGCACTTGAGAATAATTTAATACACATATGATTAAACTGTACAAGTTATGTATTTGATAAAATAAAATCTTTGATATATGTATGAATATGAATTACGCAGCCAAGGCCAAGGCATGGATACCCTGAAATGTCTTTAAGTTCTTCCAGGTAAATTGCCTGCAAAGCGTTAAACTCTAACTTAGCGAGCTCAAGTAAAAAGTGATTCTTGTCCTCTCTTTTCTCATAAACGTCTATGAACCACCTTGCCTCTAACATTGGCACTTTCCAATGCAGAGGGAGCTCCAGTGCACGCTTCGCTTGTTCTGCTACAAATACATCCCCTTCCTTGCTCTTGCTGATCATCATTTCTTTAAGATGTTTACTGGTGAATTGCCAGGCCTCCTCCATGATGCTTTCTCCTTCTAAGCTGTAATACGAGGCTTCATGCAAGCTCAGTATTCCCTTGAAATCATCACAAATGAAGCCTCCCTTGTCGTCTTTAAAACCATTGAAAACCTCTGCAGTACTCAACCAAAACAAATTACAATCATCAAATTTTATCATATGTACAGGAGATAGGGAGTTAAAAAATTTATTTACGTTTTCCACTCTTCTGCATCTAAAAAAAAAATGCAACAGGGCTAGAGATCGGTTCAAGTATTCAGATCATGTATGTGCATGACAAAGTACGTGAATTGATGAAATGTACCTTGAGAAACATGATAGCCATGTTGTCCAAGTAGTCTGAATTCAAGGGAGGTTGCGTGCAGATTTTCTTTTCTCCAATTATATTCTTTATTATTGTTGTAGATATTATGCAATATGTTCTTAATCTCAGTCTCAAAATGATACGCCAATCCAAGTCTTTGCAAGTTGTCAATCAGCTCCAACTGATCCAGTGGCTCGGTTACATCCTTAATCGTTGTCTTTACTTTTTCCTTCAGCTCTTCTGCTCGTCTTTTGTATGTTTCATCCTGTACATGCACAGCATTTAGTTTTTAGTTATACATGACTGCAGAGAATCCATGGTCCCAATTTGATATGAACAAAGGAAATTAATATGTAATAATAATAATCAATACCGTATAGTGGCTATTCAGTGACTGCAAAAAATCATGGTCCCAAATTGGAGGTTGGTAGTTTGCTGATCTCCTGTCAACTGTCAAATTATCATATTTGGTGCTGACAAGGCATCGGACTGGCTTATTTTTAGTAATGATTCTGATGACTGCTTTATTTGTTGCAAGCGGAGGACATTTGAAACCATTTGCAGGGGTAAACAAGGTTGATGGAATAATGCAAGAAGACATTGGATATACAGATGTAGTGCAAGCTTACAATTGGGAAATATTCTCAAATTAATCTATAGTTTATGATGATCTACAATGTTATATACATGTATATATATAGGCAGAGGAGAAGTGCATATGATTTATTTTTATCATTCATTTTTTCTGAGGTTTTCAAAGCGTTTAATTTGTAAGTCTTAATAGGACAAAGATATTATATTCATAAAAAAGAAAAAGAAAAAAGGAGTACATCTTTAGAATACATCAAATGTTATAAAACTAATCAATGCATGTATGATATGTGTAATTGAATTTAATGTAACTATAACTTGCATGTTGGTGCTTTGAAATAAATAAACACTTGTCATAACATGATTTGCTTATTATATGACTGACATTGTACCTCTGATGTATTCTAGAATTTCTCCGTCTTATGAGAATTCTAACGTGCAAACATATATCATACATACATTCGGATGCATGTTGTATAATCTTTATTTATTGAAGTTTTTTTTCTTTCGTATAAATTTTTTGAAGAATCTTTCTATAAACGACAAATAAATCCACCATTAATGATTAACAAAATTCTTAAACTTAACTCTACTAATAAAATTTTTATTTATTACATTAAAACTTGTTTTACATACTAACATAGAAATAAGAATATGCAAAGTTACAAACAATATCTTAATGTTGAGCATTAATTCTCAAAATAATCAAAATTATAAAAAAGATAAAATAAATTGTTTTATGAAATTAATTTAATTAAAATTTTATTTGTTACAGTTATAAAGTACTTTAGCAAAAAACGAATTTTATATATTCTAAATAATAATCAACAAAAGGTAGAATGGATACAATATATATGTCTTCCCACTAAACATCCCAAGTCCTCCGAAGTAATAGGCAATATATATATATATATATATAGAGTACAATTTAACATTACTTCAACTATAGTAATTGTGAAAGTCATAAAAGTTAAGAATGAAAAAAAGAAACCAGAAAGCAAAAAGTAGTCATATTTTTTCGTCAGATAAACATAACGTGCCAATGCAGGTGTTTATAATAATCAACTATGTCGATATTTGTTTATAATAGTCCTACAGTGAACAGAAACGTGCGAAAGCATGTGTTCGATAATCAACAATATATTTCCATAATAGTCGTAGAGTACATTTAGAGAATTAATTTCAATTTTTTTGTAATTATAATTTCATTTAATTCTTGTAGTTAAATTAATTAAAGGGAAGTTTACAAAAATTAACATGAAGAGAAAAGCTCTCTATATAATTATATAAATTTTCCTACAATTAAAAGTAAGAAACTTCCCTATACAAATTATATGAAATTATAATTACAAAAAACTAATATGATAATTTTTAAATGAAATTATAATTATAAAAAATTAACATATTTGCATTTTGAGATTTATTTGTTTGATTAAATTTAGGGGTAATCTTGTAATTATAATTATTTTATTTTTTAAAAATTTTGTAGTATAAATATCTTTTAATTTATTTAGGGGTAAAATAGTCATTTTATAGTGTGAAAGTGGTTGATTGATACAAGTTTAGAAACAAAGGTGGTGCAAAAAACATGCTAAAATTTTGTGGTGGTTAAATATATATATGACAAAACAAAAATGGTGCAGTGATAATTTTCTGAAAAATTTATAGTCTTTTTTATTTTATTTTGCTTAATTTTTGTTTATTAATTATATTTTTATACACGAATTCTTATTCAATTCGATTCGTTGTAGATTCAATTTGATTCAATTCGTTTATAAATTCAGCTAAACTAATTAAACAAATCAAACCGTAATAAACATCAAATCTGAATCAGCATAATTTTGACCCAATTCATTTGCGATTCGATTTGAATTCAATTCATTTATTCGTTTTGCCACACCTAACTTAAGTTGAATTAATTGCTAGGTAGTGATAGTAATATTAGAAACAACTATTAATTAGAATAATACTGCTAGGATCTCAATATTTTAATTTCAACTAATCTTGTAACTCTATAATGGTTAATAAAGTGTCTAACTAATTGGGACTGTAAATCGAGATTTAGGCTAAATAATAAGGGCATCCAAACTCTATCAGAAAAAAAAAAATTAAAAATAAGGGAATCCAAGCATTCTCTCATCCAAGGAGAGGAAGAGAAGATGATAGATAGTTCTATAGAGAAACATTCTTGCAACAACTCTGATACTGCTTAATTACATTTTATTGACAAATTTTCTCATGAGTCAAATGCTAATTTGTGTCTGATTTCTTTCTTCCTTCTTCTTCTTCTTTTTTTTTTTTTATGATTTATTGCTCTATGTTGTAAAATATTAGAGTTTTAATCCAGAACAGAGATATGCTAGCTTATAGCAAGGTAGGGTAAACCGTAAGCGATATTGATTTCTTTATAATAGACTATGAACCAGTACAATATTTTCATGAGGGAAATCTAACGTGCCAATGCAGGTGTTTATAATAATCAACTATGTCAATATTTGTTTATTATAGTCCTACAGTGAACAGAAACGTGCGAAAGCATGTGTTCAATATTCAACGATATATTTCCATAATAGTCGTAAAGTACTAAAGAGAATTCCTTTATATATAGTGCTTGGATGATATCATGTTGTATTTACTTATTGAAGTGAGAGTGGCGAGTGTGGATTCCTCCAACTTCAATGTTTACTTGCTCCTTTAAAGAGGGGAGTGGGAGTCCCACTTCGTGATCCCACTCATTTTTGGAGTGTTCACACACTCACCTCTTCCTTTTTTATCTTTTTCTTATTAAATATAAGTTAATTATATTTATTAAAATAAAATAATGTTATATTTATTTAAAATAACGGTATCATATTTATTTAAATAATATTATTATGTTATTTAATAATATTATATTTATTAAAAAGGAAAAAAGCTACCCACACTTTCAATATTTACTTAATGATCACAGATTCCCTCTTAATTTCATAAATGATCACATAGACCCTTTTAATTTCATAAATGAATATTATATCTTTTGATTATAACATGAGTATATGATCATTTTCATTATAATATGTTGCATAATAAAACCATATATTTATTTCTTTTATTTTTTTAATTATATTCATCTAATTTCTTGCTATAACTAAACAAACTTCATAACTATGTTAGGATTAATCCATACAAAAAAAACATCCCAAGTCCTCCGAAGTAATCAGCTACATATATATATATTACAATTTAATATTACTTCAACTATAGTGATTGTGGAATTAGGGCTTGGAATCAAAATTAGCAAACGAAATCAACTTTCCCGACAAACCAAGTAAAATCTAAACCTGTGGACAGCATTTCCAATAAGCCACCAATCATAATAAAACCCTAGAAATTATTACAAGAAACCCAACTTGGTAAGCTGTTGAAATATTGACTCCACCAATCGCAATCACTGTAAAATTGATAATTGCTCAAACCGTGCTTCTCCAACAGAAGCAACCGTCATTCATGCTCAAAAACACCTATAATAGCATTGAAATCCACCTAGAGTAGCATTGAAATCCTACGTGATGGTACAGCTTATATGTAACTGTCAAGCCTGATATTAATTGTTAATGTTTAACATGATGTGGTAGATGAGCCCGCCAGCTCATTGACTAGTAGTTAAAATTTGAAAATCATAGAATAAATTTTAATATTTATGTCAATTATAAAATAAATAAATAATATTATAAATGTGTGCATCTGTTATATTATGTATATACTTATTTTAAAAATCCACATGAAATTGATGGTTATATAAAATATATATACACATATCATATATATATATATATATTAATTAATTCTATTACCTCTCACCTATTCTAAAATTTTTCATATCAGAGAGCAAGTATATTTCATTTTTTCTTCTTGGTTTTGCTGCATTACACAGTGGTGCAGCACATGAGCCACATGCTTACGAAAAATTAGACTAGTTGGTATGGGGCATGTCGGGGGGTCACGAGTCTCTCTTTTTTGAATTTTGACACAATGATTACACTGTACAACAGTGTGCAGTACAAGCACATACTCATAAAAAATTAGACTAGTTAGTATGGGGCTTGTTCGGGGAGCCTCTCTTTTTTGACACAATATGACACAAATTATTAACCAACAAATCACAATTTGATAAGTCTTGTGAAAAATAAAAATAATAGAAATACATGTGACTAATAATGTACATTTTGGTGTCTTTATTATCATGAGTCTTGTAGGAGTCTAGGAGAGAAAAATTACCCCTACTCAATTGTCTAATAATACTCAATTATCAAAGAAGAATAAGGCCAGTTAGTAATATGATAGTTTTTAAAATATATAATTACTGTTAACTGTATTGTAGAAATAATCAGCTGTGAAAAGAATCAGTTAAATGTTTGATAAAATTTATTTTCAAAAGTGCTGTGAATTTTAAAAGCAATCATACATATTTGGTAAATCTTACTGTTAATTTGCTGTAAGAATGTAAATGACTGAATTTGACATAATATTAAATAAATTTTATTTAAATATTTATAAACATGTATATAAAATATTTGTTATAGTGTACATATAATAATTGATAACTAAAATGAATATTTTATATTATTAATTTTATTTTTATATTTTGTTATCTCAATATAATTGATAATTACAATAATCTCTTTAAAGTTAATGATTTTATTTCCTAATTAATAAAGATAATTTTGAATTTTTATAATATATGCAAAGATATATATGAAATTATATTAAATATAAAAGTATTCTCAAAATTAAATTTTAAAAAGCTACTCCTGTATTTTTCAAAATCTACTGTAGGATGGAGTAATTTTGGCAAAAGTAATTTCAAAAAAATTTTATCAAACACCAAAATTGACTTTTAACTTTTCAAAATTACTTTTGAACCTCCCAAAAACAATCTCAAACAAGCCCTAAAAGTCTTTGCGACCTAACATATGATTGAGCTCCATTTGATACTGAGAAGCTTGGAATCCCTGGTACTATTGATGAAATTAATACATTAAAAAAAATCCAGAAATTATAAAAGTCTAAAGTGTCATTCTCAGTTTAATCACTAAATTCATTTTGGACCACGTTTATTGAACCATAAACGGCAATGCTCTCCATGACGAGAGATTAATTACACCTTATTAACAAATTTTCTCATGAACCAAATGCTAATTTGCGCGTAGAAAAAAACTGTCTTTTGCAAGTGAAAGACCTACGTTCGAAGCCTTGGGAGCTTGAAGATGAAGGGTAAATTCATTATAGGATTTTATCACCTTCAATGCTTGATCTGTTCAATCTGTGTCTGATTTCTTTCTTCTTCTTTTTTCCTTTTTTTTTTTTGGTTTGATTTATTGCTCTATGTAGTTAAAATATTAGAGTTTAATCCATAACAGAGATAGGGTAAACCGTAAGCCACATTGATTTCTTTATCTGGAACTCGATAATATAGTAAATATCAAATTGCTCATTCTTTCTGAGTTCTCGATGATTTTGACATCATATGTTGCTTGGACAATATATCAGCAATGAGTTGCCATCAAAATAAGTGTGAGTTTTTGAGTATCAGGTTTCTTGTTGATGAATCAACAACATAACCTTGACCCGTCTTCCATTCTAGCAATTTCAGTAGCAATTCCTGTTATAATAAATCCTTATGTGAAAACCATCACATATAAACCCAGGAACATTCATGTCAAATCACCAAGAATCAATAACAGAATATGCGGAAGCGTACCTGAATCCATAACGCTGAATCCCCTCTGGATCTGTGTGGTTGGCCTTCCAGATCAGCACGTATATCCTAGAGAGCCCTTTAATTCTCTCTGTGCACTCTATCTGATAATGGGATGTTAGAAAGAACAGAACGATACGTGTGACCTGGGGACCATAACCACTTATATAGACAACTTATCATGTTGTCACTAGGTATTCCTAATTCTGCCCATCATAGAATTAGAATATCATTGGGTCTCTACACATTAAAGGCCCACACCCTATTAGATACATTAAAGCCCATATTACTGAAAACCTTATGGATCACTTTTAATTGGGCTTAACCTTATATGACAGTCCACAACACATAATTATTCACATATAAGCCCAACGTTGGATTAAGGATCCAACATTATTGGATTAAATAATCCAACAATCTCCCACTTGGGCTATATGTGTAACCTTATAATTATGCTTTGTAAAAATAACCGTACGAGCTCAACCTTACTGTCATTACCGAAATGTATCTATAACCAATCCCGTCCATCAATCATACCAACATAGGATCAAAGCGGCCTTCGTTACAACTGTCATAACTCGACCCATCAATGGTCACAATACCAATACAACTGAACGACATGGATCATGATGTGGATGTGTAGCATGGAAGTTTCATGTAATGTGATCTTAACATGCTTATTTCCAATTGGTCCACCTTAAACCTTAGTGAGATCACACTTTACCAAAATCAGAGTGTGTGAACAAACTAAAACCTTATTTCTGCAGAAAATAACCTTAAATAACCGTAAACCGAAATAACCAAAAAATGTCTATATTACAAGAGCATCTAAAATTACAAACTCCCACTAAAACTGAATATCCTTTAACAACATGACACCCATATGAGCAGTGTGCTCATGAAACATTTTGGGTGGCAATCCCTTAGTAAGCGGATCCGCAATCATGGAGTTTGTGCCAATGTGCTCTATAGACAACTGTCCACTCTGAACTCTTGCTTGAGCCCATAGATGGATTTCTTAAGTTTGCAAACCATATTCTTTGGGTCTCCGGACACAAAGTTTTCTGACTGCACCATATAGATCGTCTCATCAATATTACCATTGAGAAACGCTGTCTTCACGTCCATCTGGTGTAACTCAAGATTGAAATGCGCCACCAATGCCATTATAATCCTGAAAGAGTCTTTCGAAGAAACCGGAGAGAAAGTCTCTTTATAATCAATGCCTTCTTTCTGTGTAAAGCCTTTTGCGACAAGACGTGCCTTATACCTCTCCACATTGCCTTTCGAATCCCTCTTGGTCTTAAATATCCATTTGCAACCAATGGGTTTCGCACCTTCTGGCAATGGGACAAGTTCCCATACGTCATTGTCCTTCATTGACTTTATCTCCTCATTCATGGCATCAATCCACTTCTGAGAGTTAGAACTTTCCATGGCTTGACGGAAATTGATTGGATCATCTTCCATCACTCCAATGTCAACCTCATGTTCTTGGAGAAATACAATGTAGTCGTCTGGCACTGCACTTTTTCTTTCTCTGGTGGATCTCCTTAATGGCATAGGTTCTTGAGGTGGAAGAGTTTGTTCTTCTGGAATAATTTCTGGTATAGGGGGTTCTTCATCATTGTCTTGATCTGTTGTGCTTGAACAAAGCCAGGAATGAGACCCTGATCAATGCCAATAACACCTGTGGGAATATTAACACATTCCTCTTCAAAGACAATGTCTCTAACTGTATCTCCCCCCGCAAACTCGACATCTTCAAAGAACCGCGCATTTCCCGACTCGAAAATAGACTTAGTCGTGGGATCATAAAACTTGTACCCCCTTGATCTTTCAGAGTATCCAATGAAGTAACAACTCACCGTCCTTGAGTCCAGTTTCTTTTCATTAGGCCTATAAGGCCTTGCCTCAGCTGGACATCCCCAAACATGTAAGTGCTTTAGACTCGGCTTCTTGCCCGTCCAAAGTTCGTAAGGGGTTTTGGCTGTCGCTTTAGTTGGAACCCTGTTAAGGATATATGCTGAAGTCTTAAGCGCTTTGCCCCAGAGTGGTTCTAGTAAAGTAGAATGACAAATCATACTCCTTACCATGTCTTTAAGCGTTCTATTTCGTCTTTCAGCAACACTATTCATAGTAGGCGAACCCGGCATAGTGTACTGTGCGACGATACCGCATTCCTCTAGGAACTTAGCAAACGGTCCTGGACGTTGTTCACCTGAACCATCATATCTACCATAGTACTCACCACCACGGTCAGATCTGACGCTTTTGATTCTTTTGCTGAGTTGATTCTCAACTTCAGCCTTAAAATTTTTGAACATATCCAAGGACTGTGACTTTTCATGAAGGAGATATATGTAGCCATATCTAGAAAAATCGTCTATGAACGTCATAAAATATTGTTGACCATTCCAAGAAGCCGTAGGAAATGGCCCACAAATATCCGTATGTATGACTTCTAAGACATCTAAAGTCCTGTTGACTTCAAATCTCCTTTTGTTGGTTTGTTTCCCCTTAATACAATTAACACAAATATCAAAATTTGTAAAATCTAAGGGGTCGAGAATTTCGTCTGACACAAGTCTCTCTATTCTCCGTCTGGAGATATGACCCAATCTCTTATGCCATAACGCAGCCGAATTCTCATTGGTTAATTTTCTTTTAACACCTCGTGTACATAATTGCAGGGATTCTCCAAATGAAGCAATTGTATCCAGCAAATAAAGATTATCATAATCTGATAAAGAACCAAAACCAACCAATTTTGAATCATGAAACAAACTGAATTTTCTATCCCCAAATGAACAAGAAAAACCAGATTTGTCCAAAGCAGGAATAGAAATCAAGTTCCGTCTAAAAGATGGAACAACAAATGTTTCATCGAGATCCAAATAAAATCCAGTCTTTAATAATAATATGAATTTTTCAATTGCTTCAACTTCAACTGTTTTGCCATCGCCCACATAGATGTATCTTTCACCATCATTGGGCTTTCGACAATCTATGCAACCCTTCATAGACACACTGATGTGAGTTGTTGCTCCAGAATCTATCCACCATGTGTGTCTAGACACCGAAGTTAAATTAACCTCATAACAAACCAAACCGTGTCCTTTAACTCCACAAAAGAAACAACTAGTGCTTTCTGGATCATCCAGTTTCTTTTGTTGTTTCCTTTGAGGTTCTATATCTGCAGCTTCTTTATCCTTCTTCCTTATCCCTTTTATAATCAGGGGTATTTTCATCCGTAAGAGGTGAGGGAGAATCATTCCTTAACGCAAGGTCAAAATCCACAACTCCGAGAACTATTAAGAGGTTCCCTCGCCATGACTTGAAGTTAGAGCCATTTAGCATTGTAATTGAATTGATGTTGGCAGTAATATTTGTAGTAGACATAACTGAACAGAGAACAATTAAACAATCAAAACATGCTCCTATAAGTCTCAAAACAACAATAATAAATTCAAATAAAGATAAACCCCATCTCAAGATACCGAGCACTCCATTAATATTTCATCTTTGGACAAAATATTAACTTATAAGTGATATCTTGTTGTAGTAATCAAACACTGATAATAAGAACATGTCAAACAATAAACCTTCCTTTGGGCCGATTTATTATTCACACATAAAACCGAATAATCATCACGTGTTTATTACCAAAAGTGCACATGTAACTCTGTTAAATATGGACCTTCCTTTGGGCCGATCGATATTCACAGAAATTAGATGTACAAAACCGTTTATATTCCAAAATAAATTAATTTCCACAAGAAAGGTCACTTTGGCGACATGTTGTTTCAATTAATTTATCTCAAAATACATATAACCAAACACCAATATTTGAATTTAAAATTGTACCAAAAATTATCTTTAAAAAAATAATTTTTTTTTGTCAAAAGTCAACGGTCAATGGTTGACCGGTGACCGGTCAACTATTGACCGGGTTGTTACTGTTCGGGTCGTTCAAACCGACCCGTATCCAAAAACCAAACTTTAAAATTTAAAAAACGGCTCGGGTTGGACCGGTTCGGGTCAACCCAAACCGATCCAAAGAAACCCTACCCAAACACTTTTTTTTTTTTCTTTCTCTTTGAGCAGCGGCTCTGCTGCTTCTCTTCTTCCTTAGGCGGTGACCATGGCTACCGCTCTGACACTTTCCTCATGCGGTGGCCATGGCTACCGCTTCTTCCAATCTGTCGCTGCTTTTCTTCCCATCGCGGCCTGCGCGCTGCAGCAGCGCAAATCTCGTGCCAGCAGGAGCAGTCAAGCGATCGCTTCTTAGCAGCGCAGTTCGCGCTCCAGCAGCGTGAATCATGTGAGCCAGCAGTGCAAATCGCGCCCTAACAGCTGGATCGCGCGAGCCAGCGAGCTGCTGCAGCTTAGATCGGGTGGCCAATGCCGCGACGCTGCTGTTTTGCTCAAGATCTGCCGATCAAAATTTGATTTTCCAACAAATTCAAATTTCCAGATCTCAATGAAAAACGTGTATACATATTTGATGCGGCCAGTTCATGAAATCCAACATACGGCATACCAAATCTCCAAATTTTCAGAATAAAATTTTTTCTTAATTATGAATTTTAATCGAAACAATACAAATTTATTCTCAAACTTAATAATACCGAGATTACTAAATTCGAGAATACCAAAATATTAATAAAAATAAATTTGATTCTCAATAATTCAATATGAAGAGGCTCTGATACCACTTGTTATAATAAATCCTTATGTGAAAACCATCACATATAAACCCAAGAACATTCATGTCAAATCACCAAGAATCAATAACAGAATATGCGGAAGCGTACCTGAATCCATAACGCTGAATCCCCTCTGGATTTGTGTGGTTGGCCTTCCAGATCAGCACTTATATCCTAGAGAGCCCTTTAATTCTCTCTGCGCACTCTATCTGATAATGGGATGTCAGAAAGAATAGAACGATACGTGTGACTTGGGGACCATAACCACTTATATAGACAACTTATCCTGTTGTCACTAGGTATTCCTAATTCTGCCCATCATAGAATTAGAATATCATTGGGTCTCTACACATTAAAGGCCCACACCCTATTAGATACATTAGAGCCCATATTACTGAAAACCTTATGGATCACTTTTAATTGGGCTTAACCTTATATGACAGTCCACAACACATAATTATTCACATATAAGCCCAACGTTGGATTAAGGATCCAACATTATTGGATTAAATAATCCAACAATTCCTTCTTCTCAGGATCCGCTATATATTGCGATTTTGCTATGTGAAATATTCCCTGAGATAAAAGAAGAAAAGGAATTAAAGGACTTCTACTTGTGTGTATGCGTGTGTGCGATCTTGTGTTTGCTTTATAAATCCTTGATAGCTTACTTGATCAATCTTGTAGCCAGTTGCATGGATTGCCTTCATTACATCATTGACCAAGTTAATATTACCCAACATCACATATGCAGATGCAAACTTCTTAATAGCAAGATGAGAAATTGACTCCGAATTGTCCTGAAAAGAGAATAACTCAAGGTTGAAAAGCGTATAAAGGACAGTGGAAGAATAGATCTGAAATGTTAAGGCAATATAGCAGACCTTAACTACTACATAAGCATCTTTGAGAAGCTTTCCAGATATTAAAATATGAAGAATTTTCTCATGAAGGGCCTTGTACATCGATCTTTTGCTATATCTTAACATGTTGTAAATGGAGAGTGCTTCTGAGTGCGCTCTCATTTTACCAAGATGAAATATTAGCAAGGAGCAGAGTTCCTGCAAAACAGCATAGATGTGATAAGCCTTTCGCAATGCATTCCCAAAGTAAAAGTTCATTTGTCTATGACCACTTTCATTATATAAAATCACAGTACTAACAACGGCCTCTAGAATTGCAATGGACTACAGTAAATGCAGCATTCTAAATCCCTTGTCAGGAAGTAATAATTTACGATACATACCTCCTCAGGTTGGTGACCTTTATGATGCATGTCTACCATTGTCCGATAAGCAAGCATATACAACTTCTCCTTGCAGACATATTTGATTAGAATATGAAAGGTATTGTAATCGGCACTGATTGCTAATTCATCCAATTTCCTCATAATATGCATTACACTCTCCATATTACCAGTTCTACAGTGGGCATAAAGCATTGAATTTAACAGAACAACATCATATTTGTAGAAAACACCCAACTGCTTTGCCTCTTCAAAACACCCACCATGGCAGAATGCTGAAATCATGATGCTATGGGTGTTGGAAAAATAAGCTCTTTAAAGCATATTTGTTTATTTATTGTAATAAATATTTTTCTGATTAATAAAATAAATGAGGTATTTTATTCAAGTATCTTTATTGCATTAATGTTTTAAGTAAAGTCCATTTAATCATATTATATATATTTATGTGATCACCGTGTGGATTCACAGAAGACATAAATATAAGTTATCTTATGATTAAATAAATTAAGTTCGCAGTTGATAAATAAAGTTGGGTGCTTTATTTAGGTATAGATTGTAATAAGTTCATTGAGTGATTTGTCTTAATCATGTATGCATTTATTGATGTAGTATAACTATGTTGAACTGGATCACATATGAGATTTAATTAATCTTGTAATAACTGTCAGACTTATTAAATCTCATAGGCATTAATTTAATGTGATCTTAATCTTGAGTTAGTTATAATTTCTTGATTGTAATTGTTATTTCATTTGAGTTACCAATGGGCACGACATACACTTGTAGTCAAGATTATCCGATATCTTGGTGGGAGCAATTACAATATTGAATTTATAGATTAATAATAAAGAATTTGTATGACACATCTCTTGATGGGTTTTCAGTACTTGATCATAGAATTTTCTGGCCAGAGTGTATCAACATATATATATATATATAAATATGTTGAAAATGATCATTAGAGAAAACCATTAAGTATCAAGGAACAAGATGTAATTAAATTGATTGGACAGTTGAGATATCAATCTAATTAATGCTGTGGTACAAAAGATTGTATAATAAAGAAATCAATGTGGCTTGGACGAATTATTATTCGAGCATACAATTATGGAGGTCAGTTCTAATCTTATAGTGGAGTAGAATTGGAATTAAATAATTATGGTTGTTTAATTACAAGCTTAATTATTGTAGCCACTATTGTATGTTTCCAAATGGTCCTCGGGTTAGCTTATTTAATTGACAACACCATTATTGGACCCAAAAGCGAGAAAGCTAGCATATAAGATAAAAATCTTAATTATAATATTTGTTAAGGCCTAATATGTTATATACAAGTGTAAATGGGGCCTTGTGATATTTTACAAGGTAGTTCTCTAGTTGGTCACACATGCTCTCTACTTTTACTTAAGTGGAGGGATAAATGTTTAATTTAAAATATTTTAATATTTTAAATTAATAAGATATAATACATGCTAGGGTTTTTTCATAAGATATTAAAAAAATGTATTTTTCTAAAAACAAAAGGGTAGTGTGTTTTTCTATATCTTTGGAGAAAAATACAGTAGATAAACAAAAGACGCCAGTTGCAATTGGGAGTGGTGAAACGGACGCCCACACGTTCAGTGTTGATCAGTCTTGAGTTATAGCCTGGAAGATCGTTTGGTGGTGGATCTACAACTTTCGATTGTCCATTTTCTCATATAATCAAGGTACGAGTTTCTAGAATACTTAATTCTTATATATTGTATGGATCAATATTAAAAGATTTTACCTAAGAATTGTAAAACCAGATTTTTAACTTTCAATGGGCACAACCATCAGCGTGAGGGAAACAAAATTTGTGCTTTACCTAAAAGCTTAAGTTATAAGGTAAGGACATTGATTTGAAAGAGAGATCTTTTTGAAAAATTAATTGAAACAGAGAGCACTACAAGTTAGTAAAATCACTTGATCCAAATACTTAAGCTATTAGGTAAGGACACATCGCTAGTATTTTTTAGAATTCAAGTCAAGTCTAACAAAATTTATCTAGCAAAATACAATGAATATACTTCAACACAGCATTCTCCAATGCACAAACAATGCCAACAAATACAGAGATCAGATTAGGCCACTCTATTCTTGATTTAAATAAAACAGACGTGAACTAATCAAATTATACAGGCTACTTACCTCTATCATAGGAATAACAATGTTTCCCCCTAGCCTTCAAATTTAGGAAAAGGCAAATGGGGAGTTCTAGACCAAATAACCTGCGCTCACCAACTTCATCCCAACATACTGGAGTTCTGCATTTTTTGCCATACAAAGCCTCATATGGTGCCATCTCGATACTAGCTTGATAACTGCTATTGTAAGCAAACTCCATCAAAGGAAAATAAATGTCTCAATTACCTTTAAAGTCCATATAATAAGCTCACAGCATATCTTACAAAGTTTGAATAGTATGCTCTGATTGACCATCAGTCTGTGGATGAAATACTGTACTAAAGTTCAACCTAGTGCCTAAAGTATTTTACAATCTATCCTAGGACTTAGAAGTGAAGTGAGAATCTTTGTCTGAGACAATAGACTCAGGTACTCTGTGAAGATGACCTATCTCAGCCACATAAATTCTCCCAAACTTGTTGTTGTGCAAATTTTAATGAACTCGCAAGCGCACGAATCTATTGTAGTATAGATTAATGGTGACGAGTGTCGATCCCACGAGGAGGTGGATTTTAATTTGGTGTAGGGTTAATTTTCTAGTTGGGAAGTTGGATTTGTGATGAAGATGATTTGGATTACTTTAAAATTTAAATTGAAATCGCGAGATTAAGTTAGAGATTAAATTATGTGAATAAAATACTTGGGTATCTGGATCTGCATCAACATGCACCATGGGCTTAATATTCCTTATTATTGCCAATTAAATCATGAGGGGGGTTTCCACTCCTCATGAGCCACACTCTAATAAATATGATATTAAGCACTTATCGTGCCAGACAATAATAATCTTACACTAGGGAGACGGTAGCACCGGTACAAAATCTAGACAAGATTATTACTATCTGTCGACGAAAAGTCAAAACAGCCACATAAATTAGAGGGGCGAAGAAAGTAAATTTACCAAATTAGCCCATGGAACATGTTGAGACTTCACCTACAACCCAAGCTTGAAAGAAAATTAGCTACTCATTATTTGAACTAGGGGTAAAATGGGTATTATATTAAAATACGTAGAAATACAAGAAGGAGAGAGAATTTTACAAAACTAAGCTCAAAAATGGATTCAGGGGTGTCAAATTAGGGGGGAGGAGCCCTTCTTTTATAGATACAATGAGTAAATCATGGCCATTGGATGAAATCAATTCGGACGCTCAGGATTGCACCACGTGGCAAGCTCTGATTGCATTGAACACATCATCAGCGACTGTGATTCAGTGTGTCGCATGTAACTTAAGACAATTTTCGATCCCAATGATTTGCTGCCACGTCATCGGTCAACGTCAAAGTCAACCAATCTTGATCAAGTGCATTGCTTCTATTGTGAGCTCATTTTTTCGGTCCAATAATACACTGTCGCATCATCGGTCAGCGCCACATCATCAGTCAATGCCACATAAGCAGTCAATGCCACATCATTCGTCCAATCAAATGCTGCCATGTCACCGGTCAATGACACGTCATCGGTTAATGCCATGTCATCGTACGTATGTGTAAATAGTACCGTACATGAACAGTGACGTATAGGTGAATAGTATCATATACGTGACCAGTACCGTATACATGAACAGTGGCATTTTTCTTTTTATGCCCCTCCTAAGGTTTTCGACTGTCCTGAGTTAAAAAATGTTGTTCGTTTTATTGTCTGATGTCTCATTAATTGTGAAATGGCCAGAATTTTCCTGAAATACATAAAATACTTAAATTATAATAACACACAAACAATTAAAGTGCAAGGGACTTAAATACATAAAAGTAGGGATGTTAGTGAGATTTGAAGTGTAATATGATGATTTTATCCTATATAAATACACACTTTCTAGCACTCAACACACCCCCCAACCAGCTTATTGCTAGTCCCTAGCAAATTAAGCGAAAACAAAATTCAAAACCAAAATGTTTTTTTTTTTTTAATAACAGTTGTGTTTACTTCTTCAATCGGACTGATGACGGCAATCAAATAAAAGTATAAACATTATCTCTAGCCTAAAGGAATATTACTCCCACATTGACCATCCACATGAACCAGCCCAGTATACTATGTCAATGCTGCATTAATTAAGCCACTTTTAAGAATAACATGTCAATCCCCAAAATCTCACCAGTAGGAGTGACACTCTCAAAAGAAAATTAAACCCAATAAATATAGTCACTCCAATGAATGGTAAATTGAGAGAAAATAATATAAAGACAATTTTACACACTCTCACCAAGATGAAATAATGCCCACAGCTTAGAAATAAAATGATCTCAAGTCAAACAAAGTGCTAGTCAAACCAATGCAGTCATTTTATGCATTACTACATCATTTTAGCCCATCTCACTAGTTTCTACTTCGGACTATAGTACCCTAAAATCAAGAAGGATTTTTATTGGGACGTAACGTAGGTTAGGGACACGGCTAACAAAAAAGGGGATGAAAGGAAATACAAAATATACGTTTGAGAAAAATAGAGATCTTTTGGAAATTACAAGGTGCATTTCATTTATTTGGCTCTTTTTTTTTCTCTTTTTTTTTTTTGAATTACACATCATTATTATTTTTTTTATTTTATCCTTTTTTTTTTATTCGTATGTCATTGCTTTTTTTTTATATATTGCACCACTTTTCTGAATAAAATAGTCATCTAAATTTTTCTCAAACAAAAACGGGTGATGGAACACATAAAATATGGTGTAATACTCTAAGTTGGAGTGGGACAGGGTGATAAGTTAACAAAAAAAATAAAGTTTTTTTTTTTAAAGGCTCAAAGGGGTTAACTATGGATATTATACTCAAGGGATGGCTCGAAAAGGCTCAAACGGGTCAAAGATGGCCTTTCCGTCATCTTCTAGGGCTCTAAATAATCTTCCATATCTACTAATCAAATAGACCTTCAGATGTAGTAACACAAATATTTTAAAGATTGACTCGAAGGAAAATATAGAGATCATGTATTAAAATGATAAACTGCTAAACTGTATGAAGAATGGGCAAAAAGGGTTATTCTCCAAGAAAAATAAAGGCTCAAAAGCTCACAAGGAATTTATTATGACATGTACATTCCCTCAAGTAACTCAATTAATTTCACCCGTCAGATATCTCCACCCCGTATGCAGAGTAGCAAACATGGTGTAACATAACTCAAGGCCAAAGAGAATACAAATACTAAATTTGAAAGTCATCATGTCATCCAATGTCACAAGATCACACAAAATACCTTAAAAGAAGTTTTTTTTTTTTTGAACTTAAGACTGAGAAGATGTGTGTCTAGAGTAACTAACTCCATATTCTGCCATCTTCTGACTCAACAAGGTTAGTAAATATAAAACAACACTACTACTAAATATTCCACAGCATTAAACTATTCCCTCCCCCCAACCAGAACGAGACATTGTCCTTAATGTCTTAAAGGAAAGAAGTAGGGTTAGGAAGATATCACCTGGGTGCCGCAACAGAAAACAAAAGCAAATTTTCACAAACGGAGAGTTAAATCTAATGTGCACTTCTTACTGCAGCTACTGCTACCATTATTAGTAGGCCACTTCAACTCAAGGGTCTTGGGATCTGGCTCTGGACTATAAGCTTGTAAAAGATCAAGTAGCTCATTAGCAATAGAAGCACAAACAAAGATTTTTTTCGCTGTGAAAGGAATGAAATGATTTTTTATTGCGTGGTTAAGAAATGCAAGAAAGCCATCATAAAAATTATTGACATTTAACAAACCGATGGGTTTTTTATGAATGTTCGGATGGGCCCAAGATGCTAATGTGATTAGTGCCTCAAGAGTTGCAAGATCTCCTGGTAAGAAAATAAAAGCATCAGCATGATTTAGGATTTCAGTTATTCTCTCTTGCATACCTGAGACGACTAACTCCTCTCCAGTTGGTGGGCCAGGCAGACATCCCAAAGGTTTTAGGGCTTCTGGAATGATGCCTAACACTTGACTACCTCTAGTAAAAGCAGCTTGAGAGACAAGCTTTGATAACCCTCGGTCACCTCCTCCAAATATCAGATGTAGTTTTCTCTCTGCTATGATTTGACCAAAATCTATGGCTGCTTCAACGAACTCTTTGTATTTACCAAAGTTAAACCCAGTGAGCACACAAATGTTCTTGAATTGTTTACTGGAAGAAGCTGCCATTAGAACACTTTTCAAAAATAATTTTGTGAATGCTGAAAAAGAAGTTCGCATTTAAAGATCTCGGTGACAATGGTTTACAGCTGTATATGAGGTGGTGTGTCTTTGTCAAATTAAGCGTAAAACACATGGCTCGAGAGTCAAAAAGTAAACAGTAAAAAAAAAAAGCAAACAGTGATAAAATCATAATATTAAAGATAATAAAGCAAATGATAAAATAACAGAGAAATAAAAGGATATCTACAGGTAGTTGTGACTGTGGCTCACATCTTCCTCTGGTTTTACGTCCAGAAATGGCTTGAACGCCCTCTATGGGTCGAGGATAGGCTTCCCATCCAGTTTTCTTATAAACTGGCAAACAGGGTCGTTTATAGTCAGATTCCCGAGACTATATCGTTCACACTCTTTCTAGAATAATGGCCATAACTGGAGAATTGCTCGCTGTACGTATCCACTGGGATGCGTTTCAAGAGACAAAAGGATATCATCCAATGACTCTTTATTCAAGCCATCCCTAATGAATTGAATCTTATCTTCCCTGTTATCAGACACCATTCCAAAAGAAGTGCATGGGTGTTTAACACATTTCATTCTAGCACACTTATGACACGAAACTGAGAGCCGTCGAGCTCTTCGTTTTCTTGAATAGTTTCCTTTACCATAACCAGGCATGTAGGCAATAAATTTTGGAGGTAACTCACCTGCCAATCGTACCTTGGCTTCAATTAACCAACGGATGTCAGCAGGGATGTTGTTCCTCATAAGCAATCGCATGCGTTCGGACCGAGCTTTGTAAATCGTGAGGAGAGCATTCTGAGGGAGTGAAGGAAATCGTTTGTGAAGCTTTGTAAGAATTGTGTTTCTGTCCATACCTTCGCCTCAAAATATCAGTTATTCTGGGAAACTGAAGTAACCGACTTTAAATGTCGCGGAGTATCGTTATCCGCCACTTAACCGGGGTAACAACTTAAAGCACACAAAGAAAATTAAATCTGCAAAATCAAAACAAAGTGAAAGCGAACAAAACAACAAAAAGAAAACACACTAAAACTTACATCCGTCCTCTTATTGCATTAACCTCAAGTTGTAATTGGAAGTTATAAATACCGCCTTCTATTTCCCAAAGTTGTTGTTCAAGATCCTCAACGTGGGCTACTAATTCTGGTGGTCGTCGTTCCTAAATGGGATGTGATTTATAACTTCGTATCAGGCCTCTTAAGTGATATTTCACACGTAAAAGGCTTTTAAGGTGCCAGAAGGTGATCTGTTTAATTGAAGAATGCATGATCAAAAATGAGAAAAGAAAACACAATTGTTTAAGCAAACACACTTATTCAAACATAAATAATTTTGATCGACAAAAGAAATGTCAAAAAGTAAGGTAAATTGCTTAAAAGAAAAGAAAATTCTCATTTCAAATTTGGTGGGTCCCCTAATTCGATTTCGGTGTCCTCTGCATGTGGTTGGTACTCTAGATATGGCTTTAATCTTTGACCATTTACTTTAAAAGTAACACCGTTCTTTGGATCCTTAATTTCAATTGCTCCATGTGGAAAAATCGTTTGAACAATAAAGGGTCCAGACCATCGAGAGCGTAACTTACCTGGGAATAGGTGCAAGTGAGAATTGAATAAAAGCACTTTCTGACCTAGGGTAAAAGATTTTCTCATAATTTGTTTGTCATGAAAGACTTTCATTCGGTGCTTGTAAATCTTGGCATTTTCGTATGCGTCATTGCGAATTTCCTCAAGTTCTACCAGCTGTAATCTTCTCTCTGACCCAGCCTGTTGCATGTCAAAGTTGAATTTCTTGATGGCCCAGTATGCACGATGCTCGAGTTCCACAGGTAGGTGACAAGCTTTTCCATACACTAGCCTATAAGGTGACATCCCAATCGGTGTCTTGAAGGCTGTGCGATATGCCCATGATGCATCATCGAGTCTTAATGACCAATCTTTTCTGTCTAGTCTCACTGTCTTTTCTAAAATGTGCTTTATTTCTCGATTGGAGATTTCAACTTGGCCGCTGGTCTGCGGATGATATGGGGTCGCCACTTTATGTGTGATGGAGTATTTTGCCAAGAGAACTTTAAATGGTCTGTTGCAAAAATGGGTGCCTCCATCACTAATTATTGCCCGAGGGAATCCAAAGCGCGAAACAATGTTGCTTTTCATAACTCCTATCACCACCTTGTGATCATTGGTTCTACATGGAATTGCTTCTACCCATTTGGATACGTAGTCAACAGCAACCAATATGTATTGATGGCTAAAAGAAGGGGGAAAGGGTCCCATGAAATCGATACCTCATACATCAAAAATCTCAACCACTAAAATTGGGTTTAGTGGCATCATGTTCCTTCGCGTAATACTTCCCATACGTTGACACCTATCACATGAAGAACAAAGAGTGTAAGCATCTCGAAATAAAGTTGGCCAATAAAAACCACATTGTAAAACTTTTGCAGCCGTCTTTTTGGCACTGAAATGGCCTCCACAAGCTTGTTCATGGCAGAATGAAAGGATTTTCGGGAATTCGCTCTCTGGGACGCATCATCTGACAATTTGATCCGCACAATACTTAAATAGATAAGGGTCGTCCCAAAAGAAATTCTTTATTTCTGCAAAAAATTTAGCTTTGTCCTGCTTAGTCCAGTGCTCTGGAAGTTGACCTGTAACAAGATAGTTAACTATATCAGCATACCATGGTAGTACTTCCACACTCATTAATTGTTCATCTGGAAATGATTCATTCAATGGTAATGATTCTGGAACATTGTCAAAAGTAAGGGGAGATAGATGATCTGCCACCACATTTTCTGAGCCTTTCTTATCTTTGAATTCGAGGTCAAATTCCTGCAAAAGTGACACCCATCGAATTAGTCTAGCTTTTGCATCTTTCTTTGTTAGAAGATATTTAAGAGCAGCATGATTTGTGAACACAATTATTTTACATCCAATGAGATAAGATCGAAATTTCTCTAATGCAAGCACTATTGCTAGCATTTCTTTTTCAGTGGTTGAGTAGTTCAACTGTGCATCATTCAATGTCATACTAGCATAGTAAATAACATAGGGAATTCGATCAACTCTTTGTCCTAAAACTGTTCCTACTGCATAATCAGATGCATTACACATGAGTTCAAAAGGCAAGTTCCAGTTTGGAGGCTGAATGATGGGTGATGATGTTAGCAACTGCTTTAGTTTTTCAAATGCCTTAAGACATGAATCATCAAAGACAAAAGGTGCATCCTTAGCAAGTAGATTGCATAAGGGTCTAGAGACTTTGCTGAAATCTTTAATGAAACGTCTATAAAAACCAGCATGCCCAAGGAAAGATCTTACTTCTCTGACTGTTTTAGGTGGAGGAAGATTGGAAATGAGATCCACCTTGGCTTTGTCAACCTCAATACCTTTACTAGAAATGATGTGACCGAGAACAATACCTTGTTTTACCATAAAATGGCACTTCTCCCAATTTAGGATCAAATTCTTCTCTATACATCTCTGCAGAACGAGTGTTAGTTCATATGGATTTGGGTGTATTTGGACGAAATTCACTTTTTCCATCAACATCGCAGTTCTCCTTCACCATTTGACACTGCCGATGATGATTCAAGATCCAAAAGTTCGATATCGTTTGGTGAAGAGGGAGAGAAGTTTTGGTTGAAATAAGGAGGGTATTTTGAGACAAAAATGTTTTATTTAGTTAATATTGATAGAAAAAAATTAAAGGGGTTAGTTTTGAAAATTACAAAATTATTTGGGTCATTTTTATAAATTTCCCTTATAATAATCAACCATGTCGATATTTGTTTATAATAGTCCTACAGTGAATAGAAACGTGCAAAAGCATGTGTTCAATAATCAACGATATATTTCCATAATAGTCAAGTACTGAAGAGAATTCCTACATAGCCCGACTTTACCTAAATTTGCAAACAAAATGCAAATACCATTAGTCTTCTAAAACACATGCAACTCTTCATTAACAGCCTGTAAAATACCATTAGAAGAGATATTTGTTCCATTTCCTTGAGATCATCAACAACCTCAAAACAAAAGATTTCTTCTAAGGCACCACGTCAGTGAATAAAATGTCACTTCATTGACAAGTAGTTGAAAATGATAGGACGAAAAATTTTAGAATATCCCTGAAACCATATCAGCTATACAATAAATAAATAATATTACGGCATATGTATATTTATTTTGAAAAATCAGTATGCAGTTCGTGGTTGTATAAAATTTAAATACACATGTCATACATAAATAAATTAATTGTATTACCTCACATGTATTTTGAAATTTGTTATGTCCAAGAGCCAGTTATCTTTTATTTTCATTCGTCTTGGTTTTGCTGCATTACACAATAGTGTAGCACTTGAGCCACGTGCGCCTGAAAGCTAGATTAGTTGGTACGGGGCTTGTTCGGAGGAGCCTCTCTTTTTTTGATATAATATAACATAAATTATTGGGAAATTTACCCATTTGACCACTTTCCAACTTTAAGTATAAAAAAAGACCCCACTCCATTTTTTTTCTTACAATAACAACCACATACAAGCTTCTTAGGCCAAAATAAGAAGCTTATAATAAATTACAAACAAAAAAAAAATTAAACAAACAAAAAAATTAGAGGGGTTAGTTTTAAAAATTACAAAATTATTTAGGTCATTTTTATAAATTTCTCTTATAATTATCAACCATGTCGATATTTGTTTATAATAGTCCTACAGTGAATAGAAACGTGCAAAAGCATGTGTTCAATAATCAACGATATATTTCCATAATAGTCAAGTACTGAAGAGAATTCCTACTTAGCCCGACTTTACCTAAATTTGCAAAAAAATACAAATACCATTAGTCTTCTAAAACACATGCAACTCTTCATTAACAGCCTGTAAAATACCATTAAAAGAGATATTTGTTCCATTTCCTTGAGATCATCAACAATCTCAAAACAAAAGATTTCTTCTAAGGCACCACGTCGTGAATAAAATGTCACTTCATTGACAAGTAGTTGAAAATTAAAAGGACGAAAAATTGTAGAATATCTCTAAAACCATGTAAGTTATACAATAAGTAAATAATATTACGGCATGTGTATATTTATTTTGAAAAATCAGTGTGTAGTTCGTGGTTGTATAAAATTTAAATACGCATGTCATACATAAATAAATTAATTGTATTACCTCTCATATATGTCTAAGAGCCAGTTATCTTTTATTTTCTTTCGTCTTGGTTTTGCTGCATTACACAGTAGTGTAGCACTTGAGCCACGTGTGCCTGAAAGCTAGATTAGTTGGTATGGGGCTTGTTCGGAGGAGCCTCTCTTTTTTTGATATAATATAACATAAATTATTGGGAAATTTACTCATTCGACCACTTTCCAACTTTAAATATAAAAAAAGACCCCACTCCATTTTTTCTTACAATAACAACGGCATACAAGCTTCTTAGACCAAAATACCCCTAAAACAAAACTAAACTTATTTTCCTCCAAGAACATCTCCAATCGCCCAACTACACCCACGGGCATTCCTTCAGATCTGGCATTTCTTGAATTCTGACGAACTTCTTCACTTTAGGCGGCGGTGGTTTCTCTTACTTCCGACAGTGACTTTGTGTGAGTTCTAGTTTGAATTCCTTCACTTCCGGCTTAGGAATTGTTCTATTGCCTAGGTTTTTTCATTAACTTAGACTAAATTTTGTTTAAATTGCTTGGTGATTGATCATTGATGATAGTTAAGCATTAGGATATGTATTAGGCATGAAAATATTAGAATTTTCTTCAGATTATGATTTATAATAAACGGCACACCAAGTGTTTGTTTAAATACCTCTAAAAATTATTTATCTAAATTTAATGTGATTTTGAGGATAGAGAGAAGGATGGTATACCCACCAATTGAGAACATGGGTGGCCGCCCGTATTGCCCAAAAATACCCAAGACATGATTGGCCATTTTACTGGGCAATGCAGGCGATAGTCTCTATCGCTCGGGTAACAGGGCTATCGCCACCCATTCCGTCACCTATATATCTTGAACGACAGAGGCTGTCACTCGGGCAACAGTGGCTGTCGTTCGAAATTTTCAAAAGTTGTTTCTTCATAATCGAAAGCAAGCAATTGACAACTCTCGGCAAAATGGGGCGACAGAGGCTATCGCCCAAGGGATGATGACTGCCACTCGAATTTTCCGAGAGTTGTTTCTTCACAACCGAAAGCAAGCAATTAACAACTTTCGACAAATTCGGGCGACAGACTCGTGTCGCCCAGGCGATAGGCCTATCGCCTCCCATGACATTGCCCATATATCGCAGTCAACAGAGGCTGTCACTCGGGTGACAGTGGCTGTCTCTCCAGTGATAGAGGCTGTCGCCCGTGTGACAGGATATTGCGTGTAAGACGATTAGTGCTCGTGTCGCCCAACATATACTTGTATGTAATTCAGGCTACTTTTTCTGTCGCCTGGGCGACAGTACTGTCACCTGGATCACCCAAATTTTTTGATAATTAATTATATAATTAATATAATAATTTTATTATTTGGAGTATTATTATTATTTTGCATCAGGTTAATAGAGTCGGTTGTGCTTAAGATGTATTATGATAGAGCATGGGAGACTTTAAAAGATGGTCGTATCGAGTACGTGAATGGAAAAGTTACTGCATTTTGTTTTCGAAAGGATGTAACAATTGAATAATTTATTGCAAAGTTGTATGGAATTTTGAAGAAAAGTTCGGATGAATTTTTTTATTATGTAAGGTTTTTTGGAGAATCTTATAAGAACTTTTTATTAATCTAGTATCACTATGATAGTAATTAATGATGTCATATTACTGATTATAAAGTTAATCAAAATTAATAATGAAAACAAAATCAGATAACTCTCGGAAAAATCAGGACGGCATGGGAGGCGACAGGCCTGTCACCCGAATTTGCCGAGAGTTGTCAATTGCTTACTTTCGGTTATGAAGAAACAACCCTCAGAAAAATTCGGGCAATAGTCACCGTCGCTCCGGCGACAGAGGCCGAGAGTTGTTAATTGCTTGCTTTCAGTCATGAAGAAACAACTTTCAAAAAATTCGAACGACAGCCTCTGTCGCACAGGTGACAGTCTCTGTCACCCAAGATATATGGGTGATGGAATGGGTGGCGACAGGCCTGTTACCCAAGCGACAAAGGCTATCGCCCGCGTTGCCCATTAAAATGGCCATTCGCGTCTTGGGCATTTTTTGAGTGAAATTTTGGGCAATATGGGCAGCCACTCACATTCTCAATTGGTGGGTACACCATCCTTCTCTCTAACCTCAAAATCACATTAAATTTATATCAATAATTTTTAGAGGCATTTAAACAAACGCTTGGTGTGCCATTTATTATAAATCATAATCTTAAGAAAATTCTAATATTTTCATGCCCAATACATATCCTAATGCTTAGCTATCATCAATGATCAATCACCAAGCAATTTAAATAAAATTTAATCTAAGTTAATGAAAAAACCAAGGCAATAGAACAATACATAAGCCGCAAGTGAAGGAATTCAAACTAGAACTCACTCAAAGTCATTGCCGAAAGTAAGAGAAACCGCCGCCAAAAGTGAAGGAGTTCACCGGAATTCAAGAAATGCCAGAACTGAAGGAATGTCCATGGGTGTAGTTGGGCGATAGGAGATGTTCTTGGGCGATCTTGGACGAAAATATGTTTAGTTTTGTTTGTTTAGTTTTAGAGGTATTTTGGTCTAAGAAACTTGTATGGGGTTGCTATTGTAAGATAAAATGGAGTGAGATCTTTTTTGATATTTGAAATTGGAAAGTGATCAAATGGGTAAATTTCCCTAAATTATTAACCATCAAATCACAATTTGATAAGCTCGTGAAAAATAAAAATAATAGAAATACATGTGACTAATAATGTGCATTTTGGTACCTTTATTATCCCGAGTCTGAGAGAAAAATTATCCTAACCCTATTATAGAAAAGAATGAAAATCTTTGCGACTCACTGCATGATATTATTTACGAAATCAATACATTAGGAAATAAATACTGAAACTTTGAAAGTCTTAAGTGTGATTCTCAGTTAAATCAATAAATTCATTTTGGACCACCTTTACCGATCAATAAATGGCAATGCCCTCCACGACTAGAGATTTCGTCCTTTCCTACAAGTTCTAACAGTTTCTTGTAAACGTGGAGGACGAGCCTCCACAAATAGCAATTATTCAAAACATACTTTTGGAAATATCTTGTCTAAAAAAACAATCGCGCACCCGCATTGAACCCTAAGATTTGTCTAAAAAATGAATTTTGTATGTCCATAAAGGGATCTCTGTATTCATTTTACCAAACTACGAAAGTGTCTGTATTCTTACAACTACGCTTAAGGGACCATCTTGTTTGCTTATAGGAAATTAACAACTTAAGCTGAATTAATTGCAAGCTGGCGAAAGTAAAGTTAGGAACAACGAATAATTAGAATAATACTACTAGGGATCTCAAAATTTCTATTTCAACTGACGTAACCCTCTAATGGTTAATAACTTATAGGATTTTGTCACCTTCAATGCTCAATCATTTTTACTTGTATCTGATTTTGTTTTTTAATTTATTGCTCTATGTAGTAAAATATTAGAGCTTTAATCCATAACAGAGATATGCTAGCTTATTGCATAATAGGGTAAACCTTAAGCCATATCGATTTCTTTATCTGGCACTCGATCATAAAGTAATATCAAATGAGTAATACTACACATCCCAAATTTTTTGTCTCAAATAACCATCCCAAATGATTTCGCATTCATTAATTGGTTACAATTAATTCACTTGGATTTTGGAAAGAATATATCAACTAATTAATGAATACCAAATTATTTGAGATTGTTATTTGAGATAAAAAATTTAGGATATCAGGCATTTTTTATATCAAATTGTTGATTCTTTCTGAATTCTCAACGATTTTGACATCATATGTTGCTTGGACAATAAATCAGCAATGAGTTGCCGTCCGAATAAGTGTGAGTTTTTGAGTACCAGGTTTCTTGTTGATGAATCAACAACATAACCTTGACCCGTCATCCATTCTAGCAATTTGAGTAGCCATTCCTTCTCAGGTTCTGCTATATATCGCGATATTGCTATATGAAATATTCCCTGAGATAAAAGAAGAAAAGGAATTCAAGGGCATTCCTAAATTATTACTTCTACTTGTGTGTATGCATGTGTGCGATCTCGTGTTTGCTTTATAAATCCTTGATTGCTTACTTGATCAATCTTGTAGCCAGTTGCATGGATTACTTTCATTACATCATTGACCAAGTTAATATTACCCAACCTCAAAAATGCAGATGCAAACTTTTTAATAGCAGGATGAGAAATTGACTCCGAATTGTCCTGAAAAGAGAATAACTCGAGGTTGAAAAGCGTATTAAGGACAGTTGAAGAATAGATCTGAAATTTAAGGCAATATAGCAGACCTTAACTACTACATAAGCATCCTTGAGAAGCTTTCCAGATATTAAAATATGAAGAATTTTCTCATGAAGGGCCTTGCACATCAATCTTTTGCTATATCTTAACATGTTGTAAACGGAGAGTGCTCCTGAGTGCGCTCTCATGGAGGAGCAGAGTTCCTGCAAAACAGCATAGATGTGATAAGCCTTTCGCGTTGCAGTCCCAAAGTAACCACTTTCATTATCTAAAATCACAGTACTAACAAAGGCCTCTAGAATTGCAATGGACTGCAGTAAATGCAGTATTCTAAATCCCTTGTCACGAAGTAATAAATTTACATTACATACCTCCTCAGGTTGGTGACCTTTCCGATGCATGTCCACCATGGTCCGATAAGCAAGCATATACAACTTCTCCTTGCAGAAATATTTGATTAGAAAATGAAAGGTATTGTAATCGGGACTGATTGCCAATTCGTCCAATTTCCTCATAATATGCATTACACTCTCCATATCACCAGTTCTGCAGTAGGCGCAAAGCATTGAATTTAACAGAACAACATCATATCTGTCATACTTGGCTTCAAAATCCCCAGCCAACTGCTTTGCCTCTTCAAAACACCCACCTCGGCAGAATGCTGAAATCATGATGCTATGGGCATAGCCATCTGCATGAGGGACACAAAATTTGTGCTTAACCTAAAAGCTTAAGTTGTAAGGCAAGGACCTTGATTTAAAAGAGAGATCTTTTTGAAAAATTAATTGAAACAGAGAGCAACACAAGTTAGTAAAATCACTTTATCCAAATGCTTAAGCTATTAGGTAAGGACACATCACCAGTATTTTTCAGACTTCAAGTCAAGTCCAACAAAATTTATCTAGCAAAATACACTGAATATACTTCAACACAGCATTCTTCAATGCACAAACAATGCCCACAAATACAGAGATCAGACTAGGCCACTCTATTCTTGATTCAAATAGCACGGACATGTGAACTAATCAAATTATACAGGCTACTTACCTCTAACATAGTAATAACAATATTTTCCCCTTGCCTTCAAAATCTAGGAAAAGGCAACTAGGGAGTTTCATAACACGTCCAACAAACATAAAAGTTAGATTATATTGTGGGCATTAGAAATAATTTAAGCCAGAACTAAAACAGATGTGAGCTTAAGATGAAAAAAAAGCTTTATAACTAGAATCAGATAGTTTTATTTTTCTTTGAGATTAAGGAAAAAGAAATTTAACTGAGTTTCAAAACCAATCCACGTTCTTTTGGCGTCTTAGTTTCAAAACCAACCCACGTTCTTTTGGCATGGCATAGAAATGACATATGCAATACTGCATTTGTCAACAATGATCAAATGAATGCTTTAATTTTTAAGAGAATGTTCTTGTTTCTTAGCTAAAGAGAAAAATAATAATAATAAATACTTGAAATTAAGAGCTTGCTAGAAGATTCCTCATCAAATTGGAAACATACCAGATTTAACGCATTTTTCCTGCATTTCGTTGAAAACTACTCTTGCTTCATCTAAACGACCAGCCTTAGAAAGACCATCCATAAGTAAACAATAGGGCATCTGCAAAATGGCATGTGTACCGTAAGCTGCAGGAGGATTTTTGCAAAGAATTCCTTTCAAAAAATAAAAAATCAAAAAGTGTAGATGAGAATATAGAACACATATGAACAGAGCCAAGGTTATATGTTATAGAAAGAAGAATTTGTGCCAACATAGGGGCAACCAAAATCATTATAAAAAAATCAAGTTACAATTTGCACCACATAACAATGAATCAACAACGTGGATGTTTGGAAATCTGTTTTTCACTCAAAAACCTCAAAAAAGGAGCAGTGTTCTTAAAGAAATTTATGACTGTTATAATAAATTACTCACCAGAATCTGGTTCACTTTCATCTTTCCTTTTCACCTTACAGCATTTCAGATTTCTATTAAAAAATTAAAATTTAGAATTTAAGTAAAAAAAAATAAAATGAAGAATAAGGAGCCCCAGCCAAATCATGCGTTATTATAAATCGTAAAACCAACCTATGAATAATAAAAATAAAGTTAGCAAAGAAACAAAAAATTTTGAACATGTTGAACCTCGGCCCAATTTGTTATGCTCATTTCTTAGTCTGAATTCCCAACTTCCTTAACAGAATCTGCTATGATGCTGAAGGTAACAAATAACAAATTCTACTACGAAACACAATCTTAAAACTAAATATCATATCTTCAACAAGATTGATGTTTGAACATGCATATGAAAGATAAAAATTCGTCAATATGATAAAAATTCATCAATGTACCTCATTTTCTGCATAGCCTAAAGTGTCCAGTTCAGCTAACAGTTCCCTTGATTTTTCAAACAATCCTCCTCTGATGTATACCTTCAGCAATGTTGTCAGAATTACCTGCAAAAAGAATGATTTATCCTCAAAAAGAAAATATAAGAAAAGCACACAATTGAGCAACACATGCGTTTACAGCAAATAGAAACAAAGCAAATGATTGAAAATGCACAGAATAAAAAGAAAAGAGGTTACAAGAAAATCACTCCTTTATATGCTATTTTGACCGAGATACCCATGAAAATAGATTTGGCATATATTGAAAAGCACCAATTCAATTCCTTTACATTAATCTCTTATAGCATGAAATCCAAACCCTCGCGGTGCTTTTTTATTCTTTTATAGTTATCTTTCAACCCACGCCAAATATAAAGTATCCTTTTGGACTTGAACCCTTAACTTCTTGCTTCCACTGAAAAAGCCATGGTCCTTAACTCTAAAATAGCATCCCCTAATCAGGGTAGCATCCAAGCACCATATTACTAATGCATTTTTGCTACACCAAAACAATTACACTTGATTTTGAAAGCATGGTCAGAATGACGAGAGGTAGGCCTCAATTCATCATGATAACTGTGTCACAACTCAAATTTTGAAGAACACAGGTCTTTTGTCATTTGAAATTCAGTACAAATTCTCTATTCTACCAAATTCACGTGTATATATCGATTTTCACTCTTTCCTATTTCAAGATGAGCTAAACTCAACTGTAAGTAATGCATTACTAACTCCTGTAACTAGAATGGCCAGATAAACACGAAACAAACGTTATTCGGTACTAACCCTGAAGATTTCATATCCTGAATCAATTCATCAGCCTTCTTGTAGTCTCCACCAGAGGAATAAGCATTGAGCAAAGAGCTATAGTGATATACATTAGGCGAATGGCCTTCAACTTTCATCTGGTTAAAATAGCTCTGAGCTTCGGCACATAGATTATTCGAAGCACAAATGGCCAAAAGTATCCCATACATCACACCGTCCATCTGCACTCCATTATACTTAAGTTCCTGAACCAGCTCTAATGCTTTAGAATAGCCATTTTTACCCTTAATGCAAGCCGTAAGCAGCTATGGAAAACAAAAGACAAATGTAATGAAAATCAGTTAAAAAGACAATAACAAATTAAATAACGTGAAATTGACACAAGGATATCCTACTTGAATAGTAACTTAAATTATATTATCATAGATCTGAAACTCCTGTTAAACTCTGGCATTTTGTTAGAAAATAATCTTGGCACTTCATTCCAACCAAGCTTGATGCTATTCCATGGCAACACATTTGTTTCTTCTAAATCTATGGTAAAATCCATTTATTCTGCCTTTCTTTGGCTTATTCACACTTTAGAAGAATTTTCAAAAAATAAGATTCACGATATGGATTTTGTAACCATAGAAAAGAAAAAGAATATTGCAGGCATATAAAAGTTGACTCTTTCACTTGTTTCAAACCATTGTTCTACAAAGCTGTCACTCAAAGACTGTGTGTAACTCACATGACAACTGCAACAACGAGTGTCATACAAATGGTAGAATTTTATTATCATGTGCCTAACTGCAGTAGCAATTCAACTTCGAATAAACATTTAAAATCTTCAAAATCCATGCAAATCAAAATTATATGTTGTGTTCAAATTGGTATACCGTATTATAAGTAACAGCATCTGGTGTCAGACCACTCTGCTTCATTTTATCAAACAGTTTGAGGCTGCTCTCAAACTTTCCATTCCCGACTAGACAACTGAGAATCGAATTACATATAAAGACATTAACTTTGTCCGATTCATCTGTAATGCTGTTGTAGATTTCTAGAGCCTTAAGGGGGTAGCGGCTTTTCCCAAGGAACTTGATATAACTGCTATAAGACGAAATACTAGTCTTGCTATGATGTTGCATCCACTCAAAGAGCTGCAGTAATACCAAGCACAAAGTATAAATAACAATAGTAATTATTAGATCAGTAAACTGTTGTTCACATAGGATGGAAAGAGTAAATTGAGGTGATGCAGTCAAAACAAGCCATATTATATTATCAGAAGGATATTTATGATAAATTGCAAATCAATGAATGTTTTGAGAATATCTTCCCTATAGCCAAACCGAAATAGGCTAACTTCAAAACCATAATTAGAACAAGTTGACAATAGAAACAAAACAAATGCATAAAGTAGTTTTTGTGTACTACTACTGAATAACTTTTTGCAGTCAAGCAATTAACAAATATAGAATCTATAAAAATGTAAGGAACAAATATTGAAGAAGAATACAGATAATCCTCCTAGCCAAACTCAACTAACCTCCTTTCTCATCAGAGGGCCTACATTTTTTTGAATCATAAGACAGAGATTTGCATGGAAAACAGAAACAGCTTTTGTTTCACCAAAATGGGATCTTCATTTAAGAAAGAATACTTAATTGGGTACAAAATGATCATTAAAAAAGGTTACGTATACAGGACCAAAAAAATTCTTATTTAATCAGTAAGCAAACCCAACTAACAATAAACCAGGAAAGGAACGTGCATTTGAACAAAAAAAGGTAAATAAATAAACTCAGTAGGTTTAACCAAAAAAAATATCAATGGTATGCACAAAAGGTAAAGAAAAACAAAAGGAAAAGAAGAAAAAGAAGGCAAAGCAGTTCTCAAGTAGTAGGACCTGCAAAAGATCCTGCCATCGGCCAAGATCCCCAAAATGTCGCAAAATAGCGTTCAAGTCTGGCACCTTTAATATCCCTCCTAATCTGCAAAGAAGGACATTTATCTTATAATGCCGAGCCAATTGAGCTGCGTATTTGTCACCACAACAACAGAACTTTAAGATGAAGTAATGAAGTAAACATATTTTCACCAAATGTATTGTCACTAAAACTTAACGCTAAAAGACAAACAAAATTTAAATCTAACGAACTTTCCAACGAAGAATGCAGTCAAGAAAAGAGAGATACTAAATGAAATTACGATTATTATATTCTTCTCATATTCAAAACTATACTGTATTGCTTATGCAATGTGACTTCTAGCCAACTTGTTTATCGGAAAACCATCCTCGACCTCCAAAATTAACACTGCAACTCTCATGTTTCGACTAATATAGAACTTTACAGACAACATACTAATCACTTTAGGCTCAAAACTAAATGTCATAGAACATTGCAAAAGAATCAAGGTTTTCTAACCAAAGTGCAGTCAGCAGGTAAATTGCAAAAGTGTCAGCATCCAAAAACAAATTTACAAAATACAACATACATATAAGAAAATAAAGGGTATGTCAGCAACCGTTCTGCTTCTACTCAACTTTGAAAGCGCTGCAGCTAAACTGTTTGATAAACACACACCTTTTTACTTACAGTTACTATGTATCAACTATTCACCCAATAATCCTTTCTATTTCACACTAATTATGGATTAGAAGTCTCAGCAGCTCAATGTCGAACATAATCAAAATCAAACACAACTCGAAAACAAATTCAAAAAATAAAAATCCCAGCTTTGTCAATAAATCAGTTAAAAAATAAAAACCCAGTTGAGATAATCAATCAAGGGTCAACACTCAACCAAAAAATAAAAAATAAAAGAAACAACAGGTGGGTATTGATTGAAATGACAAAACAAGACCTTTCAAGAGAGGAACTGAGGTCAGATGGTTGTTGAACTTCAAGAATGGCAGATTTTCTTGCCAAGTAAGAACTGGACTGGCGCTTTCCTCGAGCAGCAGCTGCGGCTAGTGGTGGTGGTGGTTGTGCCGGTTCAGTGTGAGTTTGTTCTTTGACAAAGACTCTTGCTGCTGCTGTTGCTGTTGCAGAAGCAGAGTTGCTGAATGTTGCTGTTGGAAACGATGAAGGTAAAGGGTTGAATAATACGTGGGAAATTTTGGGAAATAATACATGGATAAGTATTTACAGATATCTCCATGTCCAAGATTTTGAGAATTTTGAGAGTGTTTTGAGTTTGAGTTGCAAATACTTATCTAAAGCTGAGTTCTGGTGGAAATTTCGAAACTGTTTGCTTTACGTAAAAGATTGTGATGTGATAAGGTAATTTCTTCAATTTATTTATAATTTTTTAACTTCTTAAATTTTCTTAAAAATATTTTTAAAATAATAAATTTCATTTTCTTTTAGTCCGACATAAGTGAAATTCGAATTTTACTCACAGCCTTGTAATATTGAAACGATATTATCAATTAATTCACTCCTTGTGGAAGTGATAGAAACTTCTTCACTTTATTTTTGAGGTCAAGATTTTAGAGTATTTTAGTGTACATTGTAAAGGTTGATTTTTCCAACAAAATCGTATAACTTATATAAGAGATTCCAAAAATTAAAACACTCGGATTAAAATCCTTTTTTGATCTAAACTTTTCTTAATCCTTAATTATTTTAGCGTAAGCTTGACAATAAGTCACGTTAAAGTAGTTTCAAGTCGTGCTGTCATGTTAAATTTTGTATATGGAACCAAACCCTTTAATTTATTGGGTTCAAAAATCAATGACCCTTTTTTTTCTGGAAAATGTTATTCGTCAAGAATAGCAGGAGAACCGTTAGAAAAACGGCACCTAGTTTCTCCCCCCATGATTGACGACTGACGTGAGTATTATTTAAAAAATAAAAATTTGATTAAAAAATAATAAACAATTTAGACACGCGAGTTCTGTTTCTAATTCTAAGCACCAACTATCTCATCACTTAATTTTAAGTTTCTAATTCTATAAAATTCTAGAAGAATGTCAAGGTGCTTTAGCTTCACTGAAGCCAAGAATTGGTGCTTGAAGTCCTGTTTCAAAAAATTGGGTCTCAGTCATTCTATAAAATTCTTTTTTGGTGACTCGCTCACGACTCGGCCTGAACGTTCCGAGTCGTTCCAAACCGAATGCGTGATGAGAGTCATGGAGGCTCACTCGGTAAAGAAACTCAGCCTGGTGGGCTTGAGCTATGGTGGGTTTGTTGGGTATAGCATGGTTGCTCAGTTTAAGGAGAAGATTGAGAAGGTGGTGATATGCTACTCTAGGGTGTGCGTAGAGGTGCAAGATTTGAGAGAAGGGATGTTTAAAGTTTCTGATTTGGAAGAGGGTTTTAGTGCCACAGTCACCAGAAAAGCTCAAAGAATTGATGGGTTATAGTTTCTTTAAGTCGTAAGCTTGGTGCCTGAATTGTTTATTATTTTTTTACCAAATTTTTTTATTTTTTAAACGGTACTCACGTGTTTCTCTCACGGTTCTCTCGCTATTCTTGACGAATGGCACGACTCTTTTTTTTAAAACAATGTTATCCAAATCCACCCAGTTAACCAATTATTTTTTCTTAAATAAAAGTATTTCAACCAAATAACTATTTAGGAAATTTCAAATATAAAAGACAAACAACTATTTATGAAAACAAATTTTAACAATTTTACACAAAACATATAAATTAATTTTAAACAAGCCATTTTGTTGTCTAACATCATATAATTGTCCAAATAAGTATATAATTTTCTCAATAAATATTTACACCTAAAAAATAAAAAAGGGTAAAGACTTGAATTTTAATATAAATATTGAAGGATTTAAGGTTTTTAATTTTGTTACATAGGTAATCAATTTAATGTCATTATCTTCCTTTAAAAAGAAAGAAAACTGATTAAATTGTTAAAGGAAACTGATTAAATTGTTGTAAATATATTACTGCTAGTGGGTTAAATTAATGGGCAAAATAATTTTTGAAGACCAAACCAAATTGGGAGTTTTAATATATTGAGTCCAATCCAATAAGGTTAGACCTTATAATTATTTTTATCATCTAATTTTTGTGTCTTGTTAATGAACTTTTTCCAAGCCTAACCTTGAGTGCATTTAAATGTTTCTTTTTTAAGCAACACTTCAATGTGCATAATAAATTTTGCTTTTTCCTCCAACATTTCAAGACCAAACTAAATCTGGAATTTTAATGGATTGCCTTGCTAATGACCCACCTGATAAGATTAATTAGACTCAAAAATAATTTTTTTTCATGTGATTTTGTGTCATGTTAATAAGTCGTAGGAGCTTTTTCAAAACCTACTCTTGTATGCATTGTGAACGTTGAATTTTTTGCAATAACTAATTGTAGAGGCTACGATCAACTTATGATTCTAAATAAGGTCAATTATATTAGCCAACAATGAGGAATGTAGCTAGGAATTTTGTTCAGTTGGGACATGTTTAAAATATTTTACAATTTTAAAAATTTGCACCGGACTATAATATTTATATTCCTCAACGAGTTTTCATGTTATTAAAATATCACTTTTTTAGTTTATTTTATGTTGTAAGTTACTACTTATGGGCATGTTTCTCACGTTGTAACATACGGTATAAAGACCCCGCGTAGCATGAAAATTACACAATCTCATGTCTGGCACTCACGAGGTATTGCATTAACTAAAATTTATAATGCGGTCACACCCGCATAAACTAATCCCGATCCCCCCTCACGGGTTTATGCGGGTTTGCATTAGACCTTTCTCCTTCGCTCTGCTCTCTCACGATCTCAACGCTCCACCACCAGTCTTCCTTCGCCGCGCAACACCCAGCTCCACCACCACCCCATCGCACAACACCACTGCCTTCTCTTTTCTCTTGCTGATGCACGACACTCGACCACCATGCAATCTTCTATTGCAGCGCGACAGCCAGATCCACCACTACCCCACTGTGCAACACCACCGCCATGCTTGCCTTCGCCGCCTGAATCATCAACCTACAGGTTTGATTTTCAAAAAGGTCTTTCTCTTTATTTCTTCTCACGATTTCTGTAACAAAACAGAGGCTAAATTATACATGTTTGTTTCTCATATTATTCCAGTCTAAATAGAGAAAGCAATAGACTCTCAGACTCATATAGGATCTTCGAGAAGCCAACGGTTCTCAATTTATTTAATTTCTCTTTACACAAATTTTTTTCAACTGTTTACTTTAATTTTTTATGTAAATGCTTCACGGCATGTTGCAAGTGCTATTTCTTTGATAATTTGGGGAAATTGAACCCTAACAAAGCAAAGTGAGAGGAGGATTTCTATTGGGTCTTGTTTGAGGAGTGTGTAGGGATCCTTGTGTTGCTGTTGGCTTTCACTTTGACTTTGAGGATTGTGGGTTTTGCTTTGGTTTGAGTTTGGGTTTCGTGAGTGGAAGGGATTGTAGAGCAGAAACAGAAAGCGTGATAGGAAATGGAGGGAAGGTGTTTGATGGTTGTTCTCAGTGACATTTTGTTTTGCTTTTCATGCTTTAATTTTCATTTGATTTTTGAACAAGCAGCTATTTGAACTTTGATGAACTGAGCTTCGCAAATTAGACACCCGCCTCATCATCGGTTCAATTGCGTTCTTCACTGTAGATTCCTTAAAGAAGGTCAATTTTGTGTTTTATTGTAGCTGTTGTTGTAAGTTTTTCTTGATTTTGCAGTGAGGCTTCAGGAAATGAGAAGTAGAAGCAATGTTGATTTGACTCAACGGTGTTGTTTTAGAGATTATAACAAATACTCTAGACCAAATTGAATTAATCGTATCACTATTTTCATTAAAGATAGGCTGAAAAAAGTTGTTGCATTTTATTGCTTTAATATTAGAAATTCCTTTGCTTTATATTAGTATCGTTATCAATATTCTTTTTTAGGTTCTTGATTGCATTGACAGATGATATAACATGGATTAATCAGACCAAATTTTGCCTATGTTATTTCATCTTCCTTTAGATATCTTATACTAGCTTAAGTTTATTATTTCTAGATATCATGATAAAAGTATTAAGCATCAGTATCTATCTAACAATGTGAATAGGTGATGACTTTTGTGATTCAAGCTTCCATTAGTGACATAAATATTAGGATGAGTTATGGTTTAATGAATCTGCCCTCTTTTTTACTTCCATAGAAAATTCTATGGTTAAAATTTGGTAACTCTGCCCTGTTTTCTTCCCCACCTTTTTTTTTTAGCTAGAAGCGAAGGAATATATACAATGCTTACACTTGATTGCTTATATGTTGTGTATACAAAGGCATAGATTAGCTTATTAGTGTTGTCATATCATATATGCCTTACTTTTGTTTTAATAATAAATGTTGTTTACATAATTGCTAAAATCTTTAAACAGCTTTCCTTTCTTTTTAGGTACTTCTTAAATGCCATCTTCAACATACTCAACGAGAAGATTTACAATTATTCCCCATATCTATAGTATGTTATATCCTTGTTGGCCTATTAATCTACCCAAGCATGCTGAAAGCTTGGGTCTCACTTGCTGCTTTTGCTTCATAAGCCACTTTCTGGCTTGCCAGAAGTGACATCTTCTAGTTGTTTTTGTTTAAAAGTCCAAGATGGGTCTAGTGGCAGTAAAGATGAAGTTCTGGTATATTAAACTTTATATAGATTGTAATTAGAGGTTGAGTTTATCTAGATACTCTTAAACTGAATCTAGATACCTACTAGATTGAAAAAGAGAAATATAAGAGATATTTCTTCTTCGAAATTTTGTTTGATAACCTCAAATGATTAATTTTACGTATATGCTTTAATTTGTTTGTTGGGATGCATTTATTAACTATCAAATTAATGGAGATATGTTTAATAGTTTATAACTTTTATATTTGTACAGGCCTGTTATGAAGAATTTTGGAATCAATGGTGGAACGCTAACTACAACTGACTTGTATTAAAGGAATGTAGCTGTTGAGTTTATGTTTTGGGTGTTGCTTTTGGTGTTGAAAATGATTCATTGGTGCAGTTTTTGAAATTAAGTTGTTGTATATATTTAGATAATTATATGGTTTTGGAAACAAGATCTTATTTAGATATATAAATACATTTATGTGCAAGTTCATGTTAATAATATGATTCAAGTTTTTTTTTTTTTGAACTTTTTTGTTGTGTTGTTTGGAGTTGGTTCAAAATTTGAGTTTAAATTTAGGTGTTAAATTTACCTAATTCATATTCTGCGACCCAATCCAAGAGACCCTATTATCGTAATTTTCTTTAAAACATGTATAATATTTGATAGTTGATATATGTAATTGACAATTTTGACCATCATTAACAATCATATTTATATGACATTTATTCTTGTAAGAAAATTTCTAAAAATAAAAGAATGACAAAAGGTTTTAGATTTATGGATTATTGGAATTTGAATTAATGAAATTAAAATACTAAGATTGGACGTATTGGATTTCATTGTTCTTGTGATATTATTTGAAGATTATTTGATTGAATTATTTGCTTTAATTTTTGTTTCATATGTTATATATTTGGAAAATATTAAAAAAATAAATGTGATGTTAAAAATTTAAGGCCGTAGGCTTTGATCTCTATGAAGAATTATGATAATATTTTAGAAAAACATTTATACAAAAAAAATAATGTTAAATTTCTAAAATTTAAGAATTTATGTTTAGTATTTTTTTAAATACTAAAAAATATTATTTTTATTATATAATTTAAATTAATCACTAAAAATATTAATATAGTACAATGCAGACTAAACAATGTATAGTATTATTATAATACAGTGTTAATGCAATACAGCATAATACAATACACCTTCATTAAAATAATATAATACACCTTCATTAAAATAATACAATGTGTCAAACGCATCCTATAGGTATATGTAATACATTTTTTAAAATCAAAATAACCAATTAAATTCTAAAGATTTAGGCTTTTAGACATAGGGCAGGTTGAATTTCAAAATTAGCTAGAACACTTTTATAGTTTCAAAGGGTCTTGCAACATTACAGATACTGTATGTAACAGACACGTAAATGACAAGTGAATGAATTAGACGCTGCCACGTGTAGAGATTTGTGCCAAATTGACCGGTAATTATCCGGTTTAAAGCACACTAACGAACTTTTAGAGCTGGGGTAAGGTTAATTTCATATATACCCCATTATTATTATTAATCATCAGCGTATACCAACTATAGTGTAAGCCATCAACCCCAACCCCAAATGGTCAGTTGTTGCCCTGTGCGGTTAATTAAACATTAGGTCAATATAGAAAAAAAATAAGATTTATGTAAATAGACATAAAATTTATTTTTTCAAAAAACTAAAATTTAGACAAATTAGTAGTGTAATTAATGAATAAAATCATATTTTATGTTATGTAAATATAAAGATAAATTTTATTACATATTCAAATATACCGATTACTGTTAATCGACTCTTGGTAAATAATCTTTTCATTTATTTCCTATTTTCATAATATTTTTTTAATTTTTTATTCAAATCCTCAAGGCTTTTTTCTGATGAATCTCTCGAAAAGCCACTCTGGTGTTCGGATCAGAAGATACGCTCATATTGGAGATTGTTATATCAGCTCTAATAAATGGCCCTATGACATGGTTTTTGTGTAGGTTCTGCAAGGAAAATTTTTTTCAAGGGTGACTTGTGGTTTTTATTTTTTGTATTTTTATTTTCATTGGTGAATTATTTTTTTTTTGTCTACTCTTTTTTATTTTATTGTTGTTTTTGTTATGGCTTCGGGCGTTCATAAAGGGAATTATATGAATGATATTGATTTTGGTGAAGAAGTTACCTTGCGCTTTGGCTTATGACTTGCTAGTAAAATTGATCTATCTCCATTTATTGTCAAGTCGGATTCGTTATGTGCGGTCTGTAGGATTTTATGATTCATCAAATCAAGGACTTAACAATGTACTTTGAGTTGTTCAAATTCTTTTATAAAGATGGAAGATTTTTCATTCTACTTGTAATCTTTAAGTTTTTTGAATAATTTCCATTAAAAAAATTCTTGGTAATTCAAACAATCACTGCTCCAACTCCCTGCAATTAGTTTTTCAGTTAAGTTGGATGGTCAGTAACAATTGATTGATGATTGCATATATACGCCATCAACAAATAAAAAGACAAATACCATTTGGTGATTTTTTTTTATATTGGTTAGATTTTGGAAGAGAAGAACATATTCTCATACACAATTAATATATTTCAAGTTCACCCAACAATTAAAGGTAAGGGTGGAGCTTCTTAAACTAACTTTCTCTAAACTAAAATTCTATACATTTGAGAATTCTAAAAATACCCCTTAATAGAATTTCTGTACATTGATATTTTTCTAATTTTTCCTGATTTGAATTAACAAAAGAGACTTGACTTTGTCAATTTAAAGAATGTTTGCTTCATGCAAAGATAAATTCAATTAATTATCTTCAATCAAATCCTTTTTGAATTATAAAATTGATATTCTAGGTTGGTATTTGCACTAATTATTCTTTTTGAAAGGAGAGAAACTTGTGTATATTCCCAAATGTTCCTTCAAGAAGTCACGAACCAAACAACTTTCTTCAAGAATCAACAAGTGTTTATTGTTTTACATAAACTTCATGAATTGAAAAATAAGAGATATTTTCATCTTGTGACACAATTTTTTTAAAATCCACAAAAATATTTTTGACATACCATGCATGCAAATACAAGCAATATTTTACCTGCAAATTTGAATTAAATTTCTCTCATCAACTATCATACTTTCAATATCAAACTAAAAAAATTCACACTAGTTTAAATGGATGGATGTTGAAATATGAAGTGATACTGACATGTCTGTAAAAGTAATTCTATCATAGGATATTTTAGAGAATAAAATAGTTGACTAAAAATAAACTCTAGTTGGTTAGTAACAAGATTATTTTTTTAATAGTAAACGAGTTAAATTTGATTTTAGAAATTTTTTGGTAAAAAAAATTATGATTACTAAATAAAAAATATTCAATTGCGGGAGCATGATAGTTTTTAAACTCTTAATAGTACTATTAAAGTTAACGGGTGGGGTGTGTGGTTTTGCATAAAAAACGAATGGGTGCATATTGATATTTGTCAAAATACTTGGGTGTCGATGAAAATGAACCCATTCAAATGTTAAATACCAGTGCCCACAATTGATTTCTATTCTAGCCTTTAATCCCAGCCGTCCAATTTCGGTCTTTAGATCCAACGAATCAAAATGCATGGCTGTTAGTTACAGATGATGTAACTTGGCCGCGGCCACCTGATGGCCATTGTATGACTGTCCAATAAATATATGACATATGTTTTCAATGATTTTCTTCTCTCTTTGTTATAATTGTTAAATTCGAAAAAAATATGTGTGTGTTAAAATATTTTTAGACATCCACAGATGGAATGAGATGATATACCTATCCCATGTAATAAAATGACTCTTAAGGAAAATAAATAAACGAATATAATAAAAATAAGATATCATTAAATAACACATGTTTTTATTTTTTATTTTTTGTTAAATTTGATTATAAGATGGTAATTTTGCCCAATTGCTTTTAATTTAGGATTAAGATTCTTAGCTCCCCTGATCTTTTAAAGATTATGTGTCATTTATCTTTTTAATGTTAGTGTATGATTAATATTTAATTATTTTTATTTTTTAATTTATTAATAATAAAATTTACTCCAAAAGAATTAGATAATAAAAGGACCTTGATAAGGACAATTTGTATGAGGAAAAAGAAACTCTTAATGCACTTTGCACCACACATAGCACCAAACGGTGCACTTTGATTTATGTAAATTATAAAAATTACTTAAAATTTTGAAGATTGATCATTTACACCCCTAGACTTATCTTGGGTTGAAATTAAGTAATAATTTATTGAGTAATGACTTAATGAGTTTTCGTAAAACTAGTATCAGAGCCAAGTAAATGGTATTAATAATTTAAAATGGATGATGAGGTCATTGTTTATTTTATTAATAATGGAGGATATAATTTAATGATAAATAGGAGAGCTATAAAATATAATATTGGCAAACATATTCAATATTATTCATATGAACGATGAGATTTAGATATCAAACAATTAATTCATTTATATTTATCAAAAGCTCATGAATTTAGAATTGTAGAACTTATAATTATAAACTAAAGAGGTTTAAATATAGATCCTCTCCTATTAGATAGGATAATGATAGAAGTTTCCAGAAATAATTTTTCTTAGAAACAATGGAATATCAATTCTGTTGAAGATTACAATAATGATCTAATAATTGACTATAATAGACTTTTGTCTGTTGCTCAAAGAAAAGAATATAATTAAATAAAAGGATTAGGAGTAAATATTATCCTTCTAGTAATATGCTATTAGGATATAAGGATTTATTTATGCATAATCTCTACCTTATAAATAAAGGCTTAGAAAAGAATTACATTCCCAAAGAAATAAAAGACATTATATGTCACAAATATTTAATAGAAAGTAACAAAATATTATGCAGATGCTATTATGAATAAATTACCTGAACCGTTAATAATTTCACAAAATATAGAAACTAATAATTTTCCACCATCTCGTTATAGACAAAGAAGATACACATATGGAAGATTTCAATATTTTGATTTAGTAAATGATTCTTATATATATGTGAGAAAATAATCAGTTAAATTGGATTTCTCTATATCTATTAAATAAATTAGGAAACCCTAATTTAACCATAAATAATATAGACAGTGCAAATGAAATACTTGAGATAAAAAAATTTAATGATGAAAATATAGATCAAATCAAAAGATTAGGAAATCAAATGAGTCAAGAATTTGAACACATTAAACAAATAATAAATGAATGCAAAATAGAAGATCTAGAAATATTGAAACAAAAAATTATAGCTATAATAAATAAGAATTCAATAGAAGCAAGATTGAATGAAATCGAATGTCAATTAAGCAAAATTGAAAAAATTATTGAACAACTTGGTAATAAATTTGCCATAAATATACATGGAAAATTTCAAGAAATTGAAGTACAAAGAATTGATAATAATATGAAAGAATTACTCATGATAATTCAAGAACATAATAAAATTTTACAAGACACAATAATTTATTTTAATGAAAAGAAAAGCAATGAAATTCAGCCTATGGTAAGGCCAATATTTAACAAAATAAAAGGAAATGAAAAATTAATAAGTTTAAGAATGTTAAGCGAAAATGCTAAAATTTAGAATATATTGCAAGAAGAATTGAACATTTAAAAATGAAAACAAAGTCAATATTTTAGAAGAATTGAACATTTAAAAATAAAAGAATCCAAGAGAAAGAATATAAACCAACCTACTGAAAGAGAATATCAAGAAAGAATATAAAACACTAGGAGAATATCAAGAAAGCCTCATCAGTCATGAGGGTATATGGTTAGATTTAGATTGTATTAAAGATAGAGATAAAATAATAACTGCTTTGGTAAAATCCATGAAGATAGCATTAGGATTTTATAATCTAAACAAACATAATAGCATTGAATTCCTAATTAAAACTTCATTTGTAGGAATAGCTGCACAATGGTTTATGGGATTAAGTGTAAATAATAAAAATAAAGTATTATATGAGGAAAACCCTAATGAAAATTAATAACAAAAACAAATCTTAACAAGGTTTTAAAGTGAAATAAGAAGAGAATTCTTAGGAGAAGATTGGGAAACTGATTATCGGCAAGAATCAGAAAGAAAAAGAATGGAAAATATGAGAAAGCTAACTAGGCTTGAAATATGTGATATATGTTATTTAGAAGCATACACATGTAGCTTCAAAGAACTATATTATAAATGTGAATTTAGAGAAGAAGATAATAAAAAGATGTATTACAATAATTTATATTTTATGAAAATACCAGACCCATGGGGTAAAAAGATCATGGAAGAATATAGCCAAGAATATGATGATATGACCAGCACTGATACCTTGGAAGTAGAATTAGGTTTGCTCGAAATAGAGTAAATCAATGGTGTTCTAAAATAAGAGATAGACGATTAATGAAAAAATAAAATTGAGGATTATGTTGTTCAAGATTAGAAGAACCTCCAAGATTTGGATGCTCAGAAAAAATTTATAAATATAAGAGAAGATTTAAAGAGAAGAAATTTTTCAAGACCAATAAAAATTATTATAAGAAAAATAAATATAAGAGAAAGTTCTTTAAAAGGAACAAATATGAAAAATCTAAGGTAAAAACGCCTAAAAAATATAAATTCTAGTTATATAATGAAGAAGGACATTATACAAATGAGTGTCCTAAGAAAAAGAAATTAAACATAAAAATGTTTGAAGATTTTGATGAATTAGAATTAGTCACTGATAGTGAAAATATTAGTGAAAATGATAGTATATACTATCTTTCTGAGGAAACTTCTAGTAGTTCAGATTCAGAATGAGTATTGAAGAAATAGATAATAAAGATTTATATCAAGATGAAGAAATAGAAGAATAAAGTTCTTTTAATAAAGAATTAATCTTTGATAAAAAAAATAATATCTAAAGATTAATAAAAAGAGATTAGAAACATCTATGACTTCAGTCAATAGGTTAGTACAAGGAATACCTAACATGGTTAAAAGAAAAAATATAATGTATTTTGGTGCTACTGTAAGAGAAGAACCAATTGACATTGGCACACAAAAGGAAATACAAATATACCATTATTATTAAAATATGATATAGAAGAAAAAATCAATAAAATTAGACCTAGTGATAGGCATAAAATTGGATATATTCACATTGGAGGAATCCAAATTATGATAAAAGCTTATTTTAGAGAAGGAATTGATAGTCTAGTAAACCTTGCTGTACTAGACAATAGAATAAAAGATAGAAAATATGCACTTTTTGGAATAATACAAGAAAATCTTAATTATAAGAAATTGATATTTAAGATATATCATAAATATTCAATAAGTTTTAGAGATAGAAATATAAAAAAAATACAACCCCCTGAATTATTGAGAGAAATTGATCTACCAGAGGAATGAGAAATGGATTTAAGGAGTCAACTTACTTTGATTAGAGGAAATACTTTTAGGACTATAGAATAGACACTGGAAGGTAAAATAATTATAAGAAGTGGAGAATCAATCTCTATACCTAAAAGAGATCTATATTTAAGTGGAACGCAAAGTTCTACAAGATGTAGCTATCTTGTGATACCACCATCACATGAAATATTAGCAACTGTTTGGAAAATAATCAAAATCTAATAATCAAAATTGAATATAATGATGGAAAGTCATGGCATGAGACTTTTGCTATCTTAGATACTGGAGTTGCAAAATCTTATGTAGATGCCAAGATGATTAAATATTTAGATAGAAAGATTCTAATGGAACCACATACTTATGTAGGGTATAATGGAGAAAGAAAAACATTAACCTAATACAATGAGATACCATTAAAGATTAAAGGAATAGAATTTATCTTTCCTTTCATTATAGAACCAAAATATGAAGCAGATATAAGTCTTTTATTGTTAGGAATGAACTTCCTTGAAAATTTCTCTCCTTACTGCATAGGAGATAGAGAAATATCAGTAACAATTCAAGGGATTAAACAAACTTTATCAAGATATGTCTAATCCGTTTATAACATATATAAAAGTAATGGTACCCTATTATAAACATAAACCCGAATAGTTTCATGCTTTAATTGATACGGGTTCAGGAGTTAGCTTAGCTAATTTAAAAATTTATCCACAGTCTTATTAGAAAGATTACTGATTAGTGTTAAAAATTGTATTTTTATCTAGTGATTAAATGGTATTTTGTGCTTATGTTATAATTTATATTTGTAATTATGTAATATGTTATGAATTTCTAGTTAAGATTTTAAATATTTGATATTATGTATTTTTGTGTGTTTATTAGGTAAAATAATACTTTGACGCAATTTGAGGCTCCAAACAGATAAACGGACGTCAAATTTGGATTCCGGAAGTCCGAAAACCTTAGGAGAGACATAAAGGGTCATATGTACTGATCATGTATATGGCACTATTCACGTATACGGTACTGTTCACGTATATGGCACCGTTCACATATGCAGTATGCTGACATGGCATTGACCGATGATGTGGCAGCATACTATTGGATAAAAAAGAATGAGCTTACGATAGATATGAGTGCATTGGATAGTTGTCAACTTTGACCAAATCTCAACCGTTCATAATTCAATTATTACGATCGTGCCACGTGGCTATGGTTGGTGAGTTGGGTTGGAGGATCCGAACCTTTGTATTTGGGTTGACCCGATCCGCCCATTAACTCGCTAAAATTTCAACCGTTCTTTGACCAAATCGGATGCTTCAAATGATGCCACGTATCATGTTGACTTTTGAAGTTTGACCAGCCTTCAAATCTTGATCTAATAGTTGTGTGGAGTGCATACATAAAGCTTATGATGGACCGCAAAGCACTGGATTATGAACGAATTTTTCTATAAATATAGCCTCATTTTCATGTGTTGGGAAGATCCCTTCTTTTCCAATTTTCTCCTAAATTCTTTGTAATTTATATTTATAAAATTTCAGTGGTGTTTTTAATATTTTTCGTAATTATTTTCATATATAAATTTAGTTTTATTTCCAATTTTAGTTACTTTTATTTCTTTTAATTATGTATAATTTAGTTTTAACACTTATTTTAATTTCAATTATGTCTAGCTAAATAATTATAGTTAGGGTAAGGTGAAACTCTTAGAAAATAAATATGATTTAGTCAAATTCTATTTTTAATTATATTAATTAAATTATTTTCTATTTAATTCTATCCATATTTTATATTTTGGAATTTTGATTTATTGTAGACAAACAATGGAGTTTGGCACAATAAATTCTTAATATCTTAGTATAAATTATGGCAAAATTGTATTTTGATATTAAAATTAATTGGAAAATAATGATAATTTATATAATTAATCTTTTGGGCAATAAATCTAAATAAAAATGATCAAAAGAATTTGTTATATTGTATTTAATACTAAGAGTGGATCCAAACCCTAACTAATTTAATTTCATATTTTCATTTAAAAATTAATCTATATATATTTTATTTTTATTTTCTTTTCTGGGATAAATTAAAATAAATAAATTTAAATCCTTTCCCTGTGGTTTGACCTTGGACTCACCGGGTTATATTATAACAAGACACTCTTATACTTGGGAGTAATACACTTTTGAGTCGTGTCAATTACAAACCTTTAATGGGACAAGGGATCAATGGAGAACAAATTTCTCTCAAAAAATGTAGAATAAAAGCCTTAATACAAATAGGAGATTATATACTAAGCATATCAATATTATGGTCTTATGATTATATGGGTGCTGATATCCTTTTAGAAGTTAATTTCCTTCGTCAATTCATTTATATAATGACTAACGAAACAATTACTCTTAAAACTTCATGTAATTATACACTTACCACACACAGAATTTATAATCCCATTAAGTGCACTACTCGTAAATTTCATTTTCGCCGTAGCCAGCGTGGTGATTTCAATATAAAACTTAATCAAATTATATCTGATTATGAAAAATTTTTAGAAAAACTTGATAAAAATTTTGGTGAAAATCCAATTCAATTATGGGAAATTGATAACACTTATGCCACGATAGAATTAAAAGATCCAAATGTTATCATAAGAGTTAAGCATATGCGATATAGGCAAGAAGATAGAATAGAATTTAATAAACAAATTAAAGAACCCTTAGATCTTAAACTTATTCGAGAATCTAAAAGTCCACATAGCAGCCCAGCCTTTATGCTTAGGAATCATGCGGAAATTAAACGAGGAAAAGCTCGTATGATTATTAATTATAAAGAATTAAATAAATATACCAAATTTGATGGATACTTTTTACCTCACAAAGATACATTAATTACTTCTGTAATTAATAAAAAGATATTTAACACGTTTGATTGCAAATAAGGCTTTTGGCAAATAAAGCTTGGAGAAGAAAGTATACCACTTACTGACTTTAGTACACCTCAAAGACAGTATAAATGAATTGTAATGCCATTTAGATTAAAAAATGCACCGCAAATATTTCAAAGAAGAATTGATAAAAATTTTAAAGAATTTCATGAATTTTGCATTGTTTATGTGGATGATATATTAATATTTTCTAATAATGAAGTTGACTATATTAATCATTTAGTTTTTTTTACAGAAAAATATAAGAAACATGGAATATTACTTTCTAAAAAGACAGTTGAAATAATGAAACCTATGATTGAATTTCTAGGATTAATAATAGATGAAACAGGAATAGAGATGCAACCTCATATTTCTGAAAAAATATATTTATTTTCAGATAAATTAGAATCTAAGGAACAAATCCAAAGATTTTTAGGATTCTTAATATTGTTGAAGGACTCATAGAAAATTTAGCAAAAGAAAGACAACCTTTACAAGGATTATTGAAAAAGAATAATACAAAATCTTGGGAAAAATTTCATACTCAAGTAGTTAAAAAATTAAAAGAAAAATGTAAAAATTTACCAAGATTAGGATTTCCAACGACCAGTGATAATTTAATTCTTGAAACTGGTGCTTCTGATAATCACTAGGGTGCAGTATTAAAAACTAGAAAAAATTTGTAGATATACAGCGGAACATTTAAGCCCACAGAAAAGAATAATCATAGTAATGAAAAAGAATTATTAGTTATTAAAATGGAATAGCTAAATTTACTTTTTTTTATTACCAAAGAAATTTAAAGTAAGATCTGATAACACTCAAATTAAAAGATTTATATTTAATAAATTGTCTAATCTCCCTCAATATAAGAGATTAATTAGATGGCAACAATTCTTTGCAGAATATGATTTTGAAATTGAGTATATTAAAGAATCTAACAATTGTATTGCAGATTTTCTCAGTAGAGAATTTGATAACTTTTATTAATCATACAATTAAAAACCAATTCATTTCTTCCACAACAAAAAAGCTCTTTATTTGTGCTCCTACTGCTAATGAGTTACTTGATCTTTTACAAGCTTACAAACCAGAGTTAGATCCCACGACCTTGGCGTTAGATTGGTTGACTGATGATGATAACAGTAACAGTAGTAAGAAGCGCAAATTAGATTTAACTCTCCGTTTGTAAATATTTTTATGTTGCAATGTTCAATGTTTTCTAAACTCTACTTCTTTCCTTTAAGACATTGAGGACAATGTCTTATTTTGGTTGGGGGGAGGGAATAGTTGACAGTTGTAGAATGTCTCAGTCCTGGTGATGTTTTTACTATTTTTTTTCTTGTAAAGACTAACTTTGGATAAATTTGAGTCGAAGATGGCTGAATATGGAGTGTAGTGACTCTAGAAACACATCTTCTTAGTCTTAAAGTTTTATTTTCAAAAAAAAAATCCAAAAAAAAGTTTAAAAAAAAAGAGGTTTTTAATGTTTTCTTTTTCCTTATCATCTCCTTTAAGCTTCTGCAGCAAGTTCAGGTATGATTATTCCTACCTTTTCTCTTATTATTTATATTTGCTTTATCTTTTTCATTTTTTTGCATGCATATCATAGAATGAAAAGGATATAGTTTATATTAGGTTGGGGTATGGGGATAGTTGACGTAATATAAAAACATGTGTGTTTTTTTAATTTCAATATATATATATATATATATATATATATATATATATATATATATGTATGTATGTATGTATGTATGTATTATTAATTACATCTTCCCAATAATATATTCCAAATGAATCCAACGATTTATTCTCTTGTCTCCTGCTTTCGGTTCTAATTTCTCATTATTCTTGAAATTTACATACAATAACAAAATATAAAAATTAATATAAAAATTAACATAATAAAATATAATTTACATAAAATTACATCTGGAGAGCATTAAGATAAAATATGAGTTATGTGCACATTAATTAACACTATAAGTGATAAAATGATAATTTAAATCTTTATGAAATATAAATTTTCTAGTGTTAATCAAAATATAATGGATAAATGTCTTTCCTAAATAATAAAGGGCATAATGATGTGCTCTAAAAGTCAAGAATTGCTTTTCAAGGGCAATGAATTAATTTATGATGGACTTGCTATGATTGATGCGGCCCAAGAAGAGTTAAGCAAACTCTGCCCAGATAAAAATTTGCACAATCATCCAGAAGTCCAAACTTCAGAAGAATTTATTAGCAATACACTAAAAAAGGTATCACTTATTGTGACTACAGGGCCTGCTATTGATACCAGTCCATTTTCCAAGAATTCTCCCGGTGTTGGTGTGTACTTGCTATGGTACCATTTCGCCTCCACTAAGTAGGCTTGTATTAAGCCAAGCCACTGATGCACATGACGCAGAAAATAGAACTAGTTACAATTTATAATTTTCGAGACAAAAACATGGTAATTTAAAAAGAATAAATCAAAGGAAAGGAGTGCACTACAACAAAAAAAGGGATAAGGTAATAGAAATTTAGCAAATGCATGTTATGTTTGTTGCAAAATATGATATTTGACAACATTCTATATCCGCGCGTTGCTAAAAGTTACTAAAAATTTACTTTTAACAACATACTTTATGGTGCATTGTAAAAAACATTATCGCAACAGTTTTTGAATGTGGCTGATTCTACAGGACAAATCACAACGTGCAATCTAAGTATATTGTCAAAAAGTTTATCTTTAACAACATTAAAAGTATGTAGTTAATAAGAATGCACCACAACTACTTTAAAATTAATTTTTATAAAATTAATTTTATTATTAAAATATTAATTCAAATAAATTATTAAGTATTAATTTATAATCCAAAGCAATAATATAATCATATATTTATATTATCTATTTACTTTTTTTGGTGTTATTAACTAGATATTTATTATTTGATTATTAATAAATTAGTAAAAATGTAATTTAAACTTTTTTAAAATTAAAAAAATAAAAATAAAATTTAATATTTTACCAGTAGAAAAATGGGTTACATTTTTTTTATAAGAAAAAAAAGATTTTAGTATTGCTAATAGAGTCATAAAAGGGTAAAATGACTATTTTTTAATTTAAAATTTATTTTTTTATTTTTTCTGAACGATACTGCAGTCCAATATTTGGAAAGTTCCCTCTGTTATTTTTCATTAGCAAACACGTTCCCTCCCTTTCAAATTCATCAAATCCAAAACCAAATCCTAATACGTTTTTTCAATCGAAGCAATTTGAAACGACAAAGCTCATGTTCAGTAGCTGGAAAACCCATCTTCTTCATCATGGCCTTCATCATCTTCTTTGAGGGAATTCATCATGGCCTTGTTATTGCAATTCTAGGGTTTACACTTTCTGGGTTCGTTCCTTTCTTTCCATATTCTGAACGGCAAGTGAGAGGTGAATCAAATCGTGATTTGGTAGCAAAACAACAAAATCCTAAATCATTATTAAAAAAAAAAAAGTAAAACCCCATCCCATTTAATAGGCGACGGTGATTAAGAGCTGCAAAATTGAATCAATGGCGAGCATTGGCACGCATTTTTAATGTGGTACAATTTGCATTTTTGAAAGCATTGGCATGCGATGTTTGTTTTGTAGAAGGAAGTGAATAGGTCGAGAAACAGGCTAAGTGCTTGGGATAATTGCTTGCTTAGTGATAGTCAGGTGTTTTACTCTTGTCTTGGTGTATTTTTTCTCTTTTGAGTTGGTGGGATCCTTAATTCTAATGACTTTTGAGAGATTTGAGTGGTGGGTTTTGGTTTTAGGAATTTGTTTTCTTTGTAATTAGGTTCTTGTGATCTCTTCATGTTCTTGGCAACTATATTCAGATTGTGTGCATTTCCTATGTTTGATAAAAATCCTGTAACAAAAAAGAACAGAAAAGAAGTTGAAGTAGTTGGCAAACAACAAGAGGAAAAAAAGTCTCTTAATTCAATTTGATATGTAGAGAAACAAAAACAGATTCTTGGTCTACAGGTAATGTTTATTTTTTTATAATTTTTCTTAATTTTTTCATGGTTTGACTATAACAGTGATCAGTACTTTTGAAACCAGGTGGCTTGTTTGAAGGAAACTGGTTTGAATTGTAGAATCATTTTGAGAAATGTAGTAAGTAAATTTTAATTAATTAGACTTGTTCTATTTGACTCTATTTCCAAGCTTTTGATTTTATTCTTTAACTTCTCTGCAAAGTTTAATTATAGTCAAGTTAGGCGTTAGCTTCTTCTTTGCTGAATCTAGTATTCTTATGCTTTCTTCAAAAATTAAGCTATTGAACCATTGCATTTCCTATTATGTAGCATTAGAGCACTAGTTGGTAAGTGACCAAGAGTGATTTTGTTAATGCCTTAAAGATTGGAATGATTTTGTTGTTGACTTCTAATTTGTATAGGAATGGAATCCAGGTTAATCAGAGCAAACCAATTCTTGATTGAGCTGCATGTCTTGTTCGACTTTTCACAAAGGTTCCAGTGGTAATTTTCTTATTGTCTGTTTTTTATTTTACAAAAATGTCGTTGATATTTTGATTGATAATCCATCGTTCCTTTTACTTGCTTATAAGTTTATCCTTCCATTATGATTTTCAAAGGTTTGTTAAACTAAATTCGTTTACATGTGGATTTCCAGGCAGGTTTTGTTAGGATAATCTTGTACGTTGCTCTTTTAGTGTTATCATAATTCATTTTCTATGTCTGATTTTATTAGGAAAATATTAACAGAGTTAATGGCAATTTGCCTTGCCACTTCGTTTATATTCCTTAATAGTATAAATTCAAAAGTATAATACTAGAATTGTTTTACAAGTTTCATTATTACTTGGAGTCTTATATTAGAGAATTTAGGAAATAGTTTGATCTCTGTTTCTTTTAGCCACTATAGATTCTTATTCACCTTTGTAATATCCTCTGCTGATTTTTTTTTTACGTTCTATTAGTTATTTATTTTAAGTTATTTTTTATTTTTAATGAATGTTTGGTCGTGCTTGTGCAGGAGTAGTATTTGTGATAATTTGAGGTTTATCACAAATGCTATTACAGAGAGATTGAAGAATTGGATTTCTTAGAGCTTTTGCTAATATAATGTAAAATTACCATTTGAGTATGCACTATATATTTGTCAAGGTTACTGTATTAATTGACAATTACATAAGGATGCTACTGGATTCTTTTATATTAATATATTATTTGTTTTTGTTAATTTTATTTGGAGAGCTTATAATTAAAATATTTATATAATTTTTATAATAATAATAATAATAATAATTTTCGGCAACATTCACAAGCGTGTCGTTGAAAGTTTGAAAGCACACATGATTTTTTTCACCACAATCATTACACGTTGTTATAAGATATTTAACAATGTTTATGTCTTTTTCAATAATTTTTAATGCGCGTTGTTGAAAGTTACCTACTTTTAGCTGCGTCAAGAACCACAAGGTGTAAGTGTTCGTTGTGAAATCCCTTCCACAAAGTGTTGTATGCCTTTTTTCTTGTAGTGGTGGCAGGAGAGGTGAAATTAACATTTTACGTACTGCACTTTTTATACTTCGAAGCGTATCAAAATCCTGTTGTTTGAATAAGTTATAAGCAAATTCATTAACAGAGTTGTAAAGCGCAAAATAACAGAACTTCATATAGTCCGGAAGGAAGTTCAAAGCATAATTCATGTCCCACCTGTAGAAAACGAAAAAAAAAATCATATAAATGGTCTATTAATTTGAGAAGTAGCATGCAACCAGGTAGCAGCTGAATTTATCAATTAGATATAACATTATGCTCAAGTTCATCCAAAGTTCCATAAACATCATAAATGTCATCAATCACTGTAATTAGAGCTATCGAGATTTTGTTTGATTTGAGATCATATTATTTCTAAGCTGTAGATATTATTCTTTCATCTTGGTGAGAGTGTGTGATACTTTTTTTTCTATTATTTTCTCTCAATTTACCATTCATTGGAGTGACTATTTTTATTGGGATTAATTTTCTTTTGAGAGTGCCACTCCTACTGGTGAGATTTTGAGATTTGACATGTCATTCTTAAAAGTGACTTGATTAATGTAGCTTTGATAATTGATTAGTTTGCATGTGTTTACTTGACTAACTCATGTGGATGGTTGATGTGGGAGTGATATTTCCTTAGGCTGGAGATAATACTTATAGTTTTATTTGATTGCTGTCATTAGTCTGATTAAAAAAGTAAACACAATTGCCTTAAAAAAAAATCATTTCGGGTTTAATTTTTGTTATCGCTTAAATTGCTAGGGACTAACAATAGGCTGGTTGGGGGGTGTGTTGAGTGCTGGAAAGTGTGTATTTATAAATGGTAAAATCATTATTTTACACTCCAAGTCTCACTAACATCTATACTTTTATGTATTTAAGTCCCTTGTGCTTTAATTGTATGTGTTTTATTATAATTTAAGTATTTTATGTATTTTAAGGTTATTATGGTCATTTCACTATGAACGAGCTACAGATCAAACGACAAAACGAATAGAATTTTTGAACTCATGATAGCCGAAAATCTTAGGAGGAGCATAAAAGGGTATATGACACTGTTCACATATACAATATGCTGACGTGGCATTGACCGCTGATGTGGTGGTAGCTAATTGGACCGACAAAGTTGACCGCTAACGTAGCATTAACCGCTGACGTGGCAGTACATTATTGGACTGAAAAAATAAGCTTACGATACAAGCGATGCACTGAATCAAGGTTGATTGACTTTGACGTTGATAGATGACATGGTAGCATAGTATTGGACCACAAAATGGGCTTAAGTTACATGCGATACACTGAATCACAACTGCTGATGACTTGTTCCAAGCAATCGGAGCTTGCCACGTGGTGCAACATTGAGCGTCCAAATTGTTTTCATCCGATGGCCATGATTTACTCGTTGTATCTATAAAAGGGGGCTCCTCCCTTAATTTGACGGCTTTGAATCCATTTTTGAGCTCTATTTTGTCAAATTCCCTCTTTATCCTGTATTTTCTACGTATTTTAGTATAATGATCATTTTACCCCTAATTTAAAAATGAGTAACTAATTTATTTTCAAGCTTGGGTTGAAGATGAAACCTTAACATGTTCCATAGGCTTAATTAGGTAAGTTTACTTTCTCTCCCTCTCTAATTTATGTGGTTGTTTTGACTTGCCTTCGATAGACAGTGTATCTTGTCTAGGTATGCACTGGTTCTACCGGCTCCTAGTGAAAGATCATTATTGTCTGGCACGATGAGCACTTAACACCATATTTATTAGAGAGAGGCCTCCCCTTTAGTATTTTTGGGTCGTTTTGACTTATTGTCGACAGAGAGTGTATCCAAGTTATTTAGTGGACAGTTTTGCCAAATTGTCGACAAAAGGATTTTTATCGTCTGACACAGCATGTTCTTGACACCACACTTAACGGAAGATCGTTACCCTTTGGCACAATGAGCGCTTGACACCATATTTATTTGTGTGAGGCTCATGAGGAGTGGAAATCTCTCCTCATGCTTTAATTGATACTAATAAGGAATATTAAGCTTACGGTACAGTGTTGACTACGGATCCAGAGACCCAAGCGCTTTATTCACATAGTTTTCACTTTAATTTATTCTCGCATTTTCATTTTAAATTTTAGGATAAAATATTTCAATACCTTCACCACAAATCAAATTACTCAATTAGAAAATTAACCCTACGCATAACAAAAATCTACCTCTTTATAAGATCGACACTCGTCACCATTAATCTATACTATAATAGATTTGTGCACTTATGAATTTAATAAAATTTGCACAACAATAATATTTGTTATGTGTAGAGAGGGAAGTGTAAATACGTGTTTTATTTTTTATTCTTAGTGAGGTGGTGTTGTTAAGTTAAATTATTAATTTTTAGTTGAAATATTTTTTTAACCGAGTATTATTTGTCTTAAGAGTAAAAAAATATTGTATTGATAAAACAGAAGACACCTTGACAATCTGTTTAAAAAGTGCACCAATACGTATGAGATAGGATCAGCAGTCCCCTTTTTTCAGATAATAACATACACCAAAACCTTTTAACATTAATCAAATGAATGGAAAAGTAAAAGACGTCTTTAATACTACTTTGACAAAAAATGAGTTACAAAATTTTGACAAAAGTTTTTTATTTTTTTAAGGAAAATGATAAACGGCCAAAACGAAGAAAGAAGCATCTCTCTCTTCATTTTGGCCCAAAAGAAATATTAAAATAATATTTAAAAAGGCGCAAAAAATCTTATCCAAAAGCTCTCCTTATCTCAAACATTACCCTCTCCCTCATATCCACCGCCCAAAAAGTATGCTGCCGCATCTTTTGTGTTGAAACCAAACTGGCCATTTTCCGATCAGAGCCACTGTTGTCATTTTAACAGCGTCATCTTTTCTCTTGAATTTTGTTGCCTATCTGCAGAACTTCTCTTGAATTTTGTTGGCTATCTGCAGAACGTGTTGAAGCAGACAAGATATCTGTAATGGCTGATTCTATTTCATAAAATTCCAAACCATTAAGTTCTATTTTCCTTTGGCGATGACACTGTTGAGACAAGTCGTGGATGATAAAAAGAATTAATTGTAGTTAGCAAACAGGATTAATTTTTTTCTGAGTTGCAGGGGAAAAAAAAGGAAGTAGTTCCACACTAACTAATAATTGAATAGAGTGTGATTTCTTTAACAGTAACTAAACAACGGTAATAATTTTATTTGTGGTTTATCTGTCAGCCTGAAGTTCTTCAAATAGTATATACGCAGCCTGAGTTTTCAATTTTCTTATTCCTACTGATCCATTATTTTTTGAAATTGGGAAGGCTTTTAAAAAGCAACAAATTACAGATCTGAATGTTGGCGCTTGGGGAAATGGGGCCGCTTTTTTTATTTTATTTTTGTCGCATAACTTTAGCCTCCTTTTTTTATCATTATTTTAAACTTCTTGAGGGCCATAAGGAACAGTGAAAAGCACGCTTGAAACAGCAGTGCATGCTGACGTTTCTATCGTGCTTCTTTGTTACTCATGGTTATTTAGCAGCACTCTTTTTTTAATATCAAAACTAAAGATTAATGGGCCCTAGCTATTATTAAATATTTTTTTTCTTTCCTCTCCATATTTATTATAATTTGATTCTTTCGATTAGGGAAGGATAAAATAGGATTCGGATCAACTCGATCAGATTTCAGGTTGATCAGATTAAGAAGAAACTCATCCAAACTTATAATCGAATCGGATAAAAAAATCAGATTAAGTTCGGATGGATCGGATACGGGTTAAAGCTTCTACACACAATATATATTCAAGCATTCATACCAATTACCAAGAAGGAGAAAAAAAATCAATTCATATTTTTTATTTAAGCTTACAAGAATTTAAACAATCATGCTCTAAATTTTCACTCCATGAAATTTTCTGATTTTATTATTAACAATACCAATTATTAACAATACCATAAAAAATTTGGTTTTGAGAATTGGAACCTTGGAGCTTGGAGGAACTTGGCGCAGCAGATCCGATCTTGGAGAAGCAGATTCAGTCGGCAGCGACTGCGGGATGAGTCGAGAGCCGATGAGTGCTGCGTCTCAACGTCGGCATCAGTTTGAGAAGCAGATCCTGCAGTCGCGTCTGTGAACTGCGCCGTACGCCGGATTCTTCTTTGCATCGTGAAGAAGTGGTGCCGCCTTTGTTCTTTGCATGTGTGAAGTACTGCCGCCACTGTGTTGTGTGTGTGAACTGTGAATTGCTGCTACTGCGTGTTGTGTTGTGTGTGTGTGTGTTGTGCTGCGGCTACTGCCGCTGTGTTGTGTTTATGTGTTGTGTGTGTGTGTGTTGTGTTGCGACTACTGCCACTTTGTTGTGTTCATGTGTTGTGTGTTTGTGTGTCTGTTGTGCTGCGCTTACTGCCGATGTTTTGCAAATTGTAAGATTGTGTTGTTGACTGTAGTGTTGAGTGTTAATCAAATAGATTTAGGTTTTAGTTTGTTTTTTTTTTTTAAAGAAGGGGCCAACTGATCGGTTTTTCGGATCAGATAGAGTTTCATCCGATCCGATCATGATCCGATCGGATTGGCACAAATACATCCGATCCAATCCTAACCCGATATTTTTCAGATTGGGCTGGATCGGATCGGTTAATTTGCCCAGTCCTACTTTCAATCTTGCATTTGCTTTAAATAACTCTCCTATAAATAATCACTATACATATTTTCCAATAAGAAACCAAAAAGTTGAGTTATAATTCAATTTAGTATAATTAAGTTGTATTATTATGCTATTTTATTAATTATTTGTTTGTCAATATTAAAGCGAATGAAGAAACACAAGATTAGAGCTGAACGAGAGCAAGACATTTAAAATGTACATTTGATTCATTTCTTTTCTTTCTTTTTATTATTTAACTATATATGCTCTGTTGTGACGATTTCCTTATATTAATCATAACTTGTTTTGAAAAGATAATTTAATTTAATTTTTTTTCTCTTTAAATTTATGTTTTTGTAATTTTGTAATATAAATGTATACTGCATTTCCACTCGTTATCTAATTATAAATTCGATCGTTGCTGGAATCATATATTGGATAGAGAAAGTAGGGACCGCAATGGGGATGGGAGGGGAGGGGACCGACATCCCCGTCCTCATCCCCGATATTTTGCATAGTTCATGTCCTTTTCCCGTTCCCGTCAAAATTACTTGAGGGAATTCCCGTCTCCTCCCCGAATAATAACAGAGAATTCCTGAGGGCCTCGATCCCCAAATAACTAATCTGTTTTTAATTATGTATTCAATTTAATCATATTACAATAAAAAAATTTAAATCAAAGTGAAGTAATTTGATCATATTAAATTTAAAAAATTTAAATCATATTACATATCTTACATTAAAATTAATCCATTACAAAAGTCACAAAATAAAATACAAATCATCAGAATAATTATCTCGTCTTCATCAATCTTCATAATCCTATAATAATACTTTTTTTATTAGATAAAAATTTAAAATATTTAATAAATATTATAATTAAAACAAAACTTTTGGGCTAACAAGATCTGTCTGGCATTGTTACTGTTAGGAATAGAAATTTAGGACTTTAACTAAGGCCCAATGGTTTAAAAATATAAATATTTTGATATTTATTATTCATACTAATATTTAATATTTTATTATTTAAATTTAATTATTTATTCACTAAAAGTTTTAGAAAAATAAAATAAAAATTAAAAAAATTAAAATGGGAATGGGAAAATCTCCTCTCCGAATAAGAAATTAGGTATAAAATCGTTCCCGTATCTTTCTCGAATGGGAAAAATCCCCAAGGGTCCCCGTCCCCGTGGAGATTTCTATCATCTCAAAGAGAAAGGCTTCTAAAATTGACAAGGTAGCTATCTAGAGAATTGAAAAAATAAATCCCTTATGATGGATTTAGGCTTGGCAATGTATGGGGCTTGGCTGGGCTGGGCTGGGCTTGGGCATCTATTTATTTATTTTAATTATTGTACATTTGAAATAAAGTAATAATAAATAAATTATTATAATCAATAATGAATAAAAGAACATAAATATTTTAAAATAAAATAATAAAGAAAGAAAATGAAGCAAATAAAAGCTTAGAGATTTAATCTTTTAATATTGAATTCGTTAATTCAAACACCCTCTTAATTAATTAACGCTTAAGAAAGAATTTAGTATTATAATTTTAGATTTTTTGAATCATTATTGATATATGAACTAGGAATTTTAGTTTTATTTTTTTATTTTTCTATTATTCTTTCAAATTTTAATTTATAAATTGATTTTTTTTTAAAATGAATGGGCTTGGGCCTAGTGCTGACTTTTTCCCTTAAGCCCTTGTCTAGGCGCTCTCGTCAAGAAGACTTCGGTTCGGCCCGAGCTTTTTTGACCACCCTAGATGGATTGACTACCCTTAATAGAATAATTTTGAGTCGGTGCTACATTTGGCTTTTTGACTTGGTTAATTGGCAGCGTGAGCAGCGCTCACAATCAACTTCATCGCATTACTCAGTCAACAGTCAAGCTCATGAAAGAAAATATTTGTTTTTTCTTATTAACGTAAAAGAAATAATAAAAAAAAATGAAATTAAAGATTTTGATATTTGAATTTCGATTTTAAGTCGTAACTAATGTGTAGAGGTGAAGTTTTGTGAGGGCTAGAAAGATTGAACACCCAACTTTCTACACTCATATTCTCTAAACTCAAACGACATTGTCAGAGATTTGTTTCTAGAAATGAATACGATAATAAAAGATAAAATAGACTAAGCCAATTATTAGGCACTCCTGTCTTTAAGATAACCAATAATTAGCAACTCGCTTTTTTTAATTCGTTATATATACTTTTTTATTCTTTTGACCTTTTTATTTTATTTTATGAAACAGTCCTGATTTCTATCCTCATTTGACGGACTGGGTGTTGCGTTTGTCACTGTTAGCTGCTCATTGCCAACTTTCATGGGTGTGGCGTCTGTCACTGTTACTGAAAGTAATCCCTTGTGCTTAACATGCTATGAACCATGCTTGAATAATCAAGTATAACTGCATAATTAACAAATTCAGCCATTCTCATGTTTTAGCCAGCAAGTAATTATCATGTAGGAATTGGAATGAGCCTGAGCCTGACTTAAGTGTATGCATATCCTGACGACTTTTATTCTCAATAAAAGTAACATATATATCATTTTTTTATACTTTTAATTTATAAACCTCGATGAATGAGGGAATTTAATATATTATAGAAAAGAGATCCCTCAACAGAAAGAGAAGCCGAGGCCAACATCAACTGAAACTGCACTCTGGGAATTCGTAACGCATCATGTATTATAATTCATCATCCTTTGGTGGCAGGTGATGATGTGGCAACCATGTGTTTGTCCTCCAAGGGAATGGGCTGAAAAAGCAATGTAAAACTACATCCATAGTCTCTTGGTTTTGAGCACCATGCCCATCTCCATGTAGATACATAAAATGGGACATTCTCACAAGATTCAACATGAAGTCAACTGTAGTTTGAGATAGGGAAGAATCTTTATCAGCTCTGTATGCATTCACCTTCTTCCACATCTGTCTCATCAAATCCTTGATGTGTTCACGAGCAACTTCCTCTGAGGCACCAGTTTCATGCATGTAACAATGGATTGATTTCGGAACATCCCCTCTCGGTATCTCATCCTTATGAGCTATTTGAAAAAAAAAAATACAATCAGTTTATACGTAGAGGATTTATTCAATTTCTTCCATCTTTAAAAAATTAAAAAAAATCATACCGATGAAGTTCCCAAATCATCTTGAAGACGAAAAATCTTGGATGACCAGTGAATTAAATCTGGATTACTTTCTAGAAATTCTAGTTCCTTCTCAGTGATTGGATTTGTACCAGAAAGGTATGCACTTATGTGACTATAGAGCCTGCTATTGATACCAGTCCATTTTCCAAGAATTCTCCCAGTGTTGGTGTGTACTTACTATGGTACCATTTCGCCTCCACTGAGTTGGCTTGTATTAAGCCAAGCCACTGATGCACATGACGCAGAAAATAGAACTAGTTACAATTTATAATTTTCGAGACAAAAACATCGTAATTTAAAAAGAATAAATCAAAGGAAAGGAACGGCAGGAGAGGTGAAATTAATATTTTACGTACTGCTCTTTTTATACTCCGAAGCATATCAAAATCCTGTTGTTTGAGTACGTTATAAGCAAATTCATTAACAAAGTTGTAAAGCGCAAAATAACACAATTTCATGTAGTCCGGAAGGTGGTTCAAAGCATAATTCATGTCCCACCTGTAGAAAACGAAAAAAAATATATCATATAAATGGTCTATTAATTTGAGAAGTAGTATGCAGCCAGGCAGCATACTACCATTAGATATAACATTAATTTGCCAACAAACCTCTCAACAGCATCAGTGAATAGCTCAAGTTCATCCAAAGTTCCATAAACATCATAAATGTCATCAATCACTGTAATTAGAGTTATCGTGATTGTGAGTATCCTCCTGCAGTAGGCGAATTGAGGTTCTGACCCTATCCCCATGCTCCATAAGAAGGATGCTACCAAGCTGTCCCTCGCAAAGCTCAATTTCTCTCCAAGACCTATATCCTTCCACCACCTTCATAGGAAAATTAAAACGAATATTACCACACGTGTTATGTATATCTATATATATATAGTCAGCTTTCAGTCTGGAATTCTGAAGAGTCTTTCTCTGATGTAGACATTTGCATTTTAGAAAGCGCATGATTCATGGCTTTACAATACATCTATATATAGCATCGTCTTCTAGTCAAAGATTCTGTATAGTCTTTCTCTGGTGCAAACGTATGCACTTTATAAAGTGCAGACTCGTGCCTTTACACTGCAGTAAAAGTCGGAGTCTGCACTTGAGAATAATTTAATACACATATGATTAAATTGTACAAGTTATGTATTTGATAAAATCAGATCTTTGATAGATGTATGAATATGAATTACGCAGTCAAGGCATGGATAACCTGAAATGTCTCTTCCTGGTAAATTGCCTGCAAAGTGTTAAAATTTAACTTAGCGAGCTCAAGTAAAAGGTGGTTCTTGTGCTCTCTTTTCTCATAAAATTGTATGAACCACCTTGCCTTTAACATTGGCACTTTCCAATGCAGAGGGAGCTCCAGTGCACGCTTCGCTTGTTCTGCTACAAATACATCCCCTTCCTTGCTCTTGCAGATCATCACTTCCTTAAGATGTTTACTGGTGAATTGCCAGGCCTCCTCCATGATGCTTTCTCCTTCTAAGCTGTAATACGAGGCTTCATGCAAGCTCAGTATTCCCTTGAAATCATCACAAATGAAGCCTCCCTTGTCGTCTTTAAAACCATTGAAAACCTCTGCAGTACTCAACCAAAACAAATTACAATCATCAAAATTTTTGCATATGTACAGGAAATAGGGAGTTAAAAAATTGATTTGCGTTTTCCACTCTTCTACATTTAAAAAAAAAAAAAGCAACAGAGCTAGAGATCGATTCAAGTATTCAGATCATGCATGTGCATGACAAAGTAAGTGAATTCATGAAATGTACCTTGAGAAACATGGTAGCGATGTTGTCTAAGCAGTCTGAATTCAAGGGAGGTTGCATGCAGATTTTCTTTTCACCAATTATAATCTTTATTATTTTTATAGATATTATGCAATATGTTCCTAATCTCAGTCTCAAAATGATAAGCCAATCCAAGTCTTTGCAAGTTGTCAATCAGCTCCAACTGGTCCAGTGGCTCGGTCACATCCTTAATCGTTGTCTTTACTTTTCCCTTCAGCTCTACTGCTCGTCTTTTGTATCTTTCATCCTGTACATGTACAGCATTTAGTTTTTAGTTATACATGACTGCACAGAATTCCTGGTCCCAATTTGGAATGAACAAAGGAAATTAATATGTAATAATAACAATCAATACCGTATAGTCGCTATTCAATGACTGCAAAAAATCGTGGCCCCAAATTGAACATTGGTAGTTTGCTGATCTCCTGTCAACTGTCAAATTATCATATTTGGTGCTGACAAGGCATCGGTCTGGCTTATTTTTAGTAATGATTCTGATGGCTGCTCTATTTGCTGCAAGCGGAGTATATTTGAAACCATTTGGGGTAAAAAAGGTTGAGGGAATAGTGCAAGAAGACATTGATGGATTAATGCAAGAAGACATTGGATATACAGATGTAGTGCAAGCTTACACTTGGGACATATTCTCAAATTAATCTATAGTTTGTGGTGATCTATAATGTTATATATATATATATATATATAGGCAGAGGAGAAGTGCATATCATTCATTTTTTCCGAGGTTTTCAAAGCGTTTAATTTGTAAGTCTTAATAGGACAAAGATATTATATTCATAAAAAAAGAAAAAGAAAAAAGTACATCTTTAGAATACATCAAAGCTAACAAAGCTAATCAATGCATATATGACGTGTAATTGAATTTAATATAACTATCACTTGCATCTTGGTTTTTTAAAATAAATAAACACTTATCATAGCATCATTTGCTTATTGTATGACTGACATTGTACCTCTGATATATTATAGAATTTATCGGTCTTGTGAGAATTCTAATGTTCATACATACATATCATACATACAGTCGGATGCATGTTGTATAATCTTTATTTATTGATCCTTTTTTTCCTTTCATATCATACATACAGTCGGATGCATGTTGTATAATCTTTATTTATTGATCCTTTTTTTCCTTTCGTATAAATTTTTTAAAGAATGTTTCTATAAACTACACAATAAATCCACACATTAATGATAAAAAAATTCTTAAACTTAACTCTACTAATAAAAGTTTTATTTATTACATTAAAAAGTTGTTTTACATACTAACATAGAAATAAGAATATGCAAAGTTACAAACAATATCTTAAAGTTGAGCATTAATTCTCAAAATAATCAAAATTATAAAGAAGATAAAAAATTGTTTTATGAAATTAATTTAATTAAAATTTTATTTGTTGCAGTAGTAAAGTACTTTAGAACAAATTTTATATATTTCAAAATAATAATCAACAAAAGGTAGATTGGATACGATATATATGATATATATAATAATCAATAATAATCAACGATATATATGTCTCCCCAGTATTAGTGAAAACATATTTTTGAGCTAGTACTCAAAAGGCATTTGATTGTTCTAAAAATGTTTGTATCTTAATAGATATTAGATTTTAAAATATCTGTAGATTGTGATAAGGGAAAATGAGGATTACCCCCCTGTTGTTTAGATAAATTAAGCAAAACTCCACTCATATTCTAACATAGGTCCAAACCCCCTGATAGTTATAACAATGTTAGTTTTATATATCATTTTACTATTATATCCCTAGTATATATTGATATTAGTCATAAAATTTAAATATTCTTTTAAGCAAAATGAATTATATGTCCTTAATGATTAAATTAACTTAATAACAAATTACAAATTATGGAGAAAAATTACAAGTAGGAGAAATGTCATAAATATCCCTAATAGTTGTATAAACATGTCCTAATTGTATGAAATCTAAGATTCTAAATATACCTCTAAAAGCATAAAATAAAATAGCTAAAGGAAAGATTCAAATATACATGCAAATAAAGGCCAAATAAATAATGGGACTATACAATAAATTTACCCACAATTGACTGCAAATGAATAATATATAATAAATTAAAGAGAGAAAAAAGAACTCACTTAATGAAAGGGATATATAAGCAACTACTGACAAAATAATAAATCGCAATCACTTGCAACTATTTGATGAGAAATAATTAATTTAGAACCTTTAATTAGCATATGCAAGTAACCAAAAAAAAATAACAATGGTGATAACAACAAAAGGTGTATGATTTGGCCCAACCTTTGCTACTCTAACGAAACAAGTGATTGTGTGCCAAATTAAGAAGCAAATAAAATATATTAAGTTTGTTATATTCATTTAAAAGAATACTTTATACAATTATTAGGAGTATTTATGGCATTTCTTCTAATTGTAATTTTCCATCATATTTTATAATTAATTATTAAATTAATTTAATAATTAAATTAATTTAATTATTGAGGGTATATAAGTCATTTTGCTTAACAAGTATTCTCAAAATATTTAAATTTTGTAACTAACATCAAGACTAGGCACATAGTAGTAAAATAATATAAAAAACTAATATCGTTATAATTGCTGAGGATTCTATTAAGGGCAATCCTCATTTCTCCTTTGTAATAATTTCCAAAAAAAAAAAAAATCCATTTAACAACGGTTAGTGAAAGTGCGTTGTAAAACATTTTTAGTATATGACAACATTCGAAAGAATGTTGTCATAAACACTTTCAACTTGCAGGTCGGCACCTACTACTGGAATGTTCAATTTCATAATGTTCTATACAAGTATATTGTGGAAAAGTTCTAATAATTTTTTTGTTCCAAAGGGGTAACTAATATATATTGATTTTTATATGGAAAATTTGCAATCTCCCTAATGTATATAGGGTAGGGATATTTTCACCCCTCTATTTTTGTAAATCCATCACACTTCTAGAAAATAACTACAATGAGTTCATAATATTTTTTAAAAAATATAAGTTATTAAAAGTTTTGTATAGTTAATCAATTAAATGATTATATTAATTTTTTTCTTAGATTTCTTTGATCATCTTTGATCATAACTTTTGATCATAACTTTTAATATAAGTTTTATTTTATTATTTTATTATTATGATATAAAACGACCAATTAGCCCCAATAAACATGAGTTATTATATCTAATAATTTAGGTATTTAATTTTGTGACTTATAATCTAATATTTTTAAATGAAATCTAATTATTATTTTCACTACTCTTACGTGTAAATGACATAAATTTGATATTCCAATAATTTATATGAGTATTATGCCATAAAGACATGTTAGTTTAATTAAAATTTAATAATTATACTAATAAAGTAGTATTAGAAACAATAAGTTTGGTATAAAATTAGAAAAAATATTGAAGTAAATTCTTGGTAGTTTTAGCTTATAAGGGTAAAATAGTCAATTTAAACTTAACCCAAAAGCAATCTTTGTAATTAAATATAATAAAAAAATCTATGTCACCAAAAGTAAACTAAGACAAATTTAATTAATTAATTCTCCAAAGTTCTTCTTCATTTGAAATTTTTTTAAAAATAATGTGCATTTTTTGTAATTATTTTTCGAAAATGGGGTGGAGATATCCTCACCCACATATATATAAACTTGCACTTACACTTGGCAAGATTCTCAAATTAATCTATGGTTTGTGTTGATGTACAAGGTTATATATAAAGTAAACCTCTCTATAGTCATAGTATTAGGACCAAACTATTTTTTTAATTATGAGAAAGTTATAACTTTTTTTTTTTGAGAAGAGAAAGTTATAACTTACTAGAGGTGTAGTTATAAAAATTATTGGTTTGTCTTAGTTATCCTTAGTCCAAGTGATATAGAGATAAAGTATGCATTAAATCAATCTTATGTGATTGGGAATATGCAAAGTTATTTTAAAAGTCTAAACGTTTGCATTCTCTTTAATATTTGTTCTCTCAATGTAATTTCTATAAATATTATATAATGATTTAGTAACAACTCCAAAGAATAAATTATTATCCCAAACAACTTTTGAAAAATATTTTATTTTATCTTAAACCTTTGATGTAACATAGCATATATTTTTTGTAATTTACAGATTATTATTATTATGTGGAGGCAAGTTTCTTAAGACGAAATTTAGAAAAACTATAACTTATTTCTGGCTCAAATTGGGATCATATTTTTTTATGATTACAAAAAAGTTATTCCTATATAGAATATCACTATAGAGAGGTTTTACTGTATATAGACTGAGGAGAAGTATATGAGATTTATTTTTCTTATTCATTTTTCCTGAGGTTTATTGTTAAAGTTTAAAAAAATATTTTTCCATGGAATAATTTTTTTTCAAAGCTTTTAATTTGCAAGTCTTAATAGGACAAAGATATTATATTAATAAAAAAAAGGAGTATATTTTCCTTGTGAGGGAATACTAACGTTCCAACGGGTTCAAGTATTGCGCAGGAATATATATCTATATACGGACATCATACATACTTTCGGATGCATGTTGCATAAACTTTATTTATTTATCTTTATTTTCTTTCATTCAAATATTTTAAAGAGTCATTCTATAAACCACACAATAAATACGCACATTAATGAAATAAATTCATAAATTCATTATACTAATAAAAGTTCTATTTATAACATTAAAAACTTGTTTTACGAAGAAATAAGAATATGCAAAGTGTAATTTCAAAAAAGAAAAAGAACACACGAACTTGCAAAGAATATCTTAATGTTGAGCATTAACACTCAAAATAATAAAAACCATAGAAAAAGATAAAAACTTGTTTATTCAAATTAAGTCAATCACAATTCTATTTGTTATAGTTATAAATAATTTTTGTGAAAAACAAATTAAATTTCAAAATAATTATTAGCAAAAAGTTGATTGTATAGGGTAGATGCCTCCTCAAAATTAGTGGGAGCAGATTTCTGGACCATAGTACTCGGAAGACATCTGAGTTGTAGTACAAATGTATGTATCTAGTGTCTTAATAGATAAGAGATTTTAATATATCTTTAGATTGTAATAGTTAATCTGTAGTAATTTCAAAAAAATTCCATTTAACAACTGTCGGTGAAAATGTGTTGTAAAATAATTTTAATAATTGACAACAACCGAAAGAATGTTGATATAAACACTTTAATAGATTTTCAATTTCACAATGTCCTACAAAAGCTCGTTGTGAAAGAATTCTAATAATTGACAACAAGTGCAAAATCGTTGCTGAAAAAAATATTTCAACAATGCGCTGCTGCGCATGACTAGTTGTTGTTTGAATATTTAATTTTAACAATGTGCGTGTACTTATAGAAGAGTTATTCTTTCTTACATTCAACAACATTTAACTAATGCACGTCGTAGGGATTTTCAATCAGTGGATTGTAAAAGTTTTCAATTCAATCCAATCCAATCTACAAATTGGTAAAATTAAATTCAAATTCAATCTATACATCTGCAAATTAGATGTGGATTTGACATAATTCACATCCAATACATCGGCTTACTGATTCGATGCAAATTAAAAATTTTTCTTTCATTCCAATCCATAAAATAATCAAATATAAAATTTTAATATAAACATAATTTTACTACCAATCAAAATCAAAATTAAACAAGATCTAAATAAACAAATAGTTTAAATACGTGTTTAGGCACGCTATGTTAATACGGTCTTTATGCCCTCACCCCGCATATATCAAATCAATCAACATACATTTCAAAACAAACAGAATTTGGAAGCCAAATACCATTTTAGCCTTACTCCCTATCTTAAATAAAACTATATAAACGGTGGAGTAATGTGGTTTCAGCCTCCGTGTAGGATAGGTGGGAGGTGGTGTGACACACAATGATCAATCTTGAAAGACCACTCTTTCATCTAAGGATGTCTTTCAAAGTTTCAAACTTCACCACATCAAAAAGAAAAACATTCATCTAAGGATGTCATTCAAAGTTTTAAAATTAACAAAACAAAAAGAAAAAGTTCTAATGTTTTAAGATCATTACATGAAAATTAACTAAAATTTTAGAATTAAATCAATACGAGAGCTGAAATTTAAAAGTTAAGATGATTGTTATCAATGTCCACCTCCAACTAAATTTTAACTTATTTCTTTACTAATAGTTTCACATTTCTAAATTTTAAATTTTTTAAATTATATATATGGGGTTTCTAAATAGGGATTACTAACTATATTAAAGTCAGGGATAAGCTAAAAGACAAAAAAAAAAATATATAGATTTCAATACATGACAGGATAAAATAAAACTTTAATATGATTTAATGATCCCTTATTAGAACATATATATATAGTACTGATCTAGTCAAGGATCCTGAATTTTATTAAAGTTTGAGAAAACTATTAAACCGTGCTATTTGATAGTATAAAGTCTTTACACTATTAAACCATGCGGTTTAATGGTTTTTTTTTATTTTTTTATTTTAACAAAGTTTAAGATCCTGGACTGGATCATTATATATATATATATATAAAAGTAAATTCATATCTAATCTACCGACTGGAATTTTATGAATTTACATAAGTAAATCCGTATCTAATTTACCGACTGTATGTTTTAAAAATTTCAATCCAATCCAATCCACCAATCCATGGATTAGATTTTTATGGATGGGATTTTTGTGGGTCGGACGGATTAAATGGATTAGATTGGATTTTGAACATCCCTAGGACGATGTTATAGTCAAGTTATCTTAACCTTATTTTCTTGTAGCACGTTGATAAATACAATAATGTGATTGGAGGCTGATGATAAAAATAAAATCAATTGAAATTATAAATGATTAATTATGTACATGACTGTATGTGACATAAGATTTTTGAAACTAAACAAAGCTAACACGAGTAAATGATCCTTTTCATTATAATATGACGCATAATAAAACTATATATTTTTTCAGTTATTTTTTTAATTACATTCTTTTAAGTTCTTGCAATAACTAAGAAAACTTCATAATTATGTTAGGATTAATCCATACAAATAAAACATCCCATACAAATAAAACATCTCAAGACCTCCGAAGTAATAAGCAACATATATAGAGTAATTGTGGAACCTAAACCAGAAAGCAAAAAGTAGTCATATTTTTCATGAGACAATCCTAAGGCACCAATGCATGTGTTTATAATAATCAACGATGTCGGTATTTGTTTATTGGGTAAATATTTGATTAGTTTTTATATTTTGAGTTAAGTGTCCATTTAATCTTTATATTTAAAAACATACATCAAGATACCCCTACTACTAAATATGTGACATTCTTGCCATTATTTTTCTTTGTTTTTATAATAACATCCTTGCAACAATATTCTTCGTGACATTAATGAAAAAAAAAAGATGTTAATTTATCAAATTAACACTAAAATTAAAATAAAATTAATGAAAATTTTTTCATTATCATTTAACACTAAAATTAAAACTAAAATTAAAGTAAATTTTACTGTTATTATTTTATTTTTAGGGTTAGTTTGGTAGCTTAAACTCTTTATAGATAATTATTAGCAAGACAGCAAGGAATTAAACATAGCTTTAAGTTGGCTAATATTAATTTATTTATAAATAATTATCAGAAAGATTATTGCAATGGTTTTAGATTGATAATTATTGGTCAATTTGTTAATTAACTTTTTTGTGGATAAATGAATTAATGCTCTCAAGATTGTAGCAATATATTATTATTGTAACAGCAAAGAAAAAATAAGGGTAAAAATATCACATATTTAACAATATAGGTGTCTTGAGATAAACAAACATTTACCCTTTCTTTATAATACTCCTACAGAGAACAGAAACGTGCCAAAGCATGTGTTTAATGATCAACGATATTTTTTCATAACAGTCAGAGTACTTATTACTGAAGAGAATTCCTATATAGCCCGACTTTACTTGAATTTGCAAACAAAATGCAAATACCATTAGTCTTCCAAAACTCAGGCAACTCTTCATTAACAGCATGTAAAATACCATTAGAAGAGATATTTGTTCCATTTCCTTGAGATCATCAACAATCTCAAAACAAAAGAGTTCCAGTAGCTTTGCACGAGAACTCTGAAATTCTTGTGATTAAACCACATTGGTTGGAAGCGGAAGGGCTTTAATTAGGGCTTCGAGCAAAATCAGCAAACGAAATCAAAATTTCCAATAAATCAAGTAAAGTCTAAACCTGCAGACGGCATTTCCAATAAACCACCAATCATAATAAAACCCTACAAATTATTACAAGAAACCGAACTTGGGAGGCAACCGCCATTTCATGCGCAAAAGCACCTTGACTAGCATTGAAATCCACCTAGAGTTAGCATTGAAACCCTACTGGATGTTACAGCTTATACGTAACTGTCAAGTCTCATATTAAACGTTAATGTTTATTATGATGTGATAGGGGAGTCTGTCACTTCATTAACTAGTAGCTGAATGAAAATAATAAGAAGGGCAGAGGAGAAATTTAGAAATTAAAATGTACAGTACATTTATTTAAAAAAATCAACGTGTAATTTGCAGCTACGTAAAATAAATAAATAAATAAATAAATATATATATAAGGGTTATTTTTCTCCACCCTCCACATGTTTCAATAAATTTTATTGCACACCCGATTGTTCCAACAACTATCACCGCGCACTCATTTTGTTAAATTCTGCCGTTTAATTTAACGATTCTGACAGTTATTCTGTCAAATGACTATTTTGTCCACAATTTGAATTTTAAATTATTAAATTACAAAAATGCCATCAATTACTGTAATATGCACATTCAATGGCAATCTTTGAAAATTGTTCCAGCCAAAAGAAAATGCTCACAAAGCCATTGTACAAGGATTACACTAAAAAACACATTACCATCACCATGTATGTCGGTGCAGTCGTTATCCTCTGTGTTGAGTGAGCTTGAAGACAATGGCTCCCATGAATGTTATGAATAATAGTAGTTGGTTCATCGGCATCCTTAGCCATCTACAGTAAAAAGCACAAAAAAAAAATCATTTATATGCTGTATAAGAGGGCATACAAGCTATATAAGCTATATTAACGTAAAAATTCATAGAATGATGTTAACAATGGCAAAAAAAATAAAAAATAAAAAAATCCATCACATTCCGTGCTAATTGAAAAATCTCCTTAATCAAATTTTTACCAAAAAAATTGAATTAAATTAAAAAACTAAGTAAATGGAGATGAACTCTATGTTCTTTAATGTCATGGATTTCATTTCAATAACATGTAAACAATAAATTTTTGACACTATTGACATAAATTTCCAAACAGAGCATGTTTGAACAATTTCAACACAAAAAACACATAAAACCCATGATCAATCTCATCAATTCCGACACAAATATCACTTGCATGTGTTATACTCTGATACCACTTGTTGTGCTGCAGAACCATCATTTGTTGTGGCCTGATACCACTTGTGCGCAAATGTAGAATCAATACGCACCCAATATTCACAGAAAAATAAAGGACACAAAAATTTACGTGGTTCAGTGATGGGCGTCGAAGCCAGCAATATAAAAACCTACTCTAAACAAGATTGTGTATAGTGATTGAGCAGGGTCGTGTCCACAGAGATTGGTAATTATTTAAATCCTTTTAAAATGAAAATATAAAATTGGGGGATTTTTGACGATAATGAAAATTAATTGAAAAAAATAAGAATGCAAATTAAAAATGGTAATTCAAAATGGGAAAACTCAGGTTGAAGGAATTAACTCAGCTTTAATTCGATTACTGATCATTGATACAATTTCAAAAATCATTATTACTTATGAATAGACCGGTTATAGCTACTAAGACCCTCTAATAGCCAATCTCTCCTTAATTAGTCGATAATCAAGGTACCACCGTTGATTATTTCCCTAATCAATAGACAACCCTAGATATAATCATAGGATTAAATCAATTGACAGCCTGAAAAACTAGAGAGACCCAAATCCTAATCAACACATATGATGATTCATTTAAATTAGATTGCTTATTCTCATAACACAACGCACTGCTATGCTATTTGCCACAAACATCAAAATCTTCATGCGATGAATCTTTCAATTGGCAATAGATTAAGTTGATAATTAAATAGTGGTCAGTTATCTAATTAACAAACATAATCATGACAGTAATTCAGAGAATAAGCAAATACCCAAAAAGCAATAAAACAATAAAAGCATAAGAAGATCTCACAGTAATGATGAATCAAAGCTTCATTAATCCTCAATCAGAAAAATGAGTTTAGTTACTCATGGAAAAGAGAGAAAAGATTTTTCTAGGGTTTTTCTTCAATTGCGTTCCCTTCCCTTTGTAATTCACGTCTTTCCTCTCTTATAGTTTCCCAAAAAATAAAAATACTAATATCTAAAATATTATCTAAAGATTTAATTCAAAATTACAAAAATAACTAAAAAGATAAAACACGTTAAAATAAAAACTTCAGGTCCTCAGTTGACAGCATGCGCCCACGCCTTATCGACAAACTTCTTCTGAAACTCAGAATTTCTCCAGGAAGACAATTCATCCTTAAACATCATCTTGTAACTTAATTTAGCACCAATCAATAGAATTGCACCTACAAAAATAAAACACAAGTAAATCACTATTATTAAGTGCAAAACATCGATATCAAAGGGAATAAACAACTCAAAACTAGTGCATAAAATGCACTCCAACATTTGGCAATAGGGCCTACGTCCACGGAGGCAAGAGAGAATAATTATTCTACTAACAATTAATAGAGTACAAATTTGAGTAACGAAACCTCACTTTCCCAATACCCAAATACACCCAGTACTCTCACACACTCTTGAAGGAAACATTTTTTCCCAGACACACATTCTCTCACATCTCTACAAATAGTGCAGAACCCAACTAAGCACCTAAGGAAACGCTCTCCTAAACTTTCTAAGAGCTCACTTGTAGATACTCTCTTTCTCTGGACTCTATCACAGAGAACTCTCTCTACACTCTCTTGGAGAGCTCTTTGCCTAAGCTCTCACATTCTACATTTTTGGGATACAATGGTGTTAGAAATTTAGATCTCTCTTAAATAGATGTAGGCAATATTAAAATATTAAAATTAATTCATTAATGAATGAATTAATTAAATTCCTTAATAAAGAAAAGCCTAAGAAAATCTCCACTATATTTATCATTATTATATTAAAAACACAAAATTAATTAAGCCAAAATTAATTTTTGAAAAACACTGTTCACAGTTACTGTTCACGAGTACTGTTCACAGGTTACTGTTCATCCGCATCAACAATATTAATTTTGCCAAAAATAATAAATTCCAGAAATTAAAAGACGTGAAAATTTTTACGTGGTTTGGATTAATTAATCCCACATCCACGAGGCCACGCCTAGATGAAAAGCAATTTACTAAGTTGAGATGTTACAACCTATAGATTTACCAAATTTAAGACTCTCACTTATAGTTTATCACCATACAGCTTACTCAACCTTAGACTGATTTTGCTTCTCTTGAATAACAGTGGCCTCTCTTGATCCACGATCCTCAAGGCACTTCGCAAAATGATCAATAGCGATTCTTCAATTCTTTAATGTCTAGTGATCCAAGATCTACATAGACTCTCCGTAGAGATGAAAAAAAATAGTCTCGTTACAAGACTTGAATGTAGAAGACAATATAAATAACACAACTTGCTGCTTCTCTGCTTTATGCTCTGTGTTGTGCGTAATCTTTCAATTGTGAATCACCTCTCTTTATATAGGTACTGGAGTTTCACAAAAATAGCAAGTCTTAAAAGACTTGGATTCTTTCTAAATAAGAGATTCTTTCCTCTTATAATTCCTATGAACCAGAATTGAAATAAATATGATATTCTTGCCTTGCTTGTCTCCCAAGGAATATCTAGAGCATTAATGAATTTCCTGTTTGAACCAACTTCTGCTCTAAATAAATCCTAAATGCCAATTATAGTATCCCACCATTAATTGACTTGCTAAATTAGACACCTAATTAGACTAGTTAACAAAATATTCCTAATAAATTGGAATCTCACTAAATTTGGGAATTAATAATTTAATTCCTATTTATAAGATATGCAATAAATAAATTTTCAATTTAATTAGACTTGCCATAAGATGCCAACTCTATAAATAATGGACCTAACAAATGGAATGAAGAAATGCCCTCTATTTATAGGCACCTTGATTATACCATTACACCTAGCAATCAAAAAATTTAGTGTTTGGCCAACTACCATGATAAAAGTCTTCAAATACCAAACATTTAGCCACCTACAATTTTGAATTCAAAGCATGTGCTTTAATTTGGCTTTTCAACAGCATGCATGTAATCTAACATGTATAGAGCAATACTCCAACAAGAAATCCACATGAACAACATAAAAAACTCACCCTAGTGTGTGGAGAACGAAGCTGCAAAGCTCATTCCCAAATAACATAATCTTTCAATGAGCTTTGTAATCCTTAACTTCTTGAAAAACGAGCAAATGGACTGGTGAGGGATCAAGAAATTGCCCCAAAATCGCCTCCAACACATAATACTTTTCCCTCTAAATTGCTTCAATTTTTGCTCTTCGAGAGCATATTTTCTAGAGATGAAGCCCATTTTTAAATGATGTATTTTTCTTCTTTCGCTTCTCTTTCTTCTATTCAAACATCTTTCTCTTTCTTCTCTGGCATCTATGCCAACAGCTTTCTCTTTCTTCTATGCAAACGGCTTTAATTTAATTTTTCATTCCTTTAATAGACAATGTCATTTTTACCCTTACCTGGTTAAACTAAACGGTAGAATTTAACGAACTGGGTGTGCGGTGATAATTATTGAAACAATTAGATACATGATAAAATATGTTGAAACAAGTGAGGGATGGTGAAAAATAACCCTATATATAAATTGATTGTATCACTCTTGATGCATTTAAAAATTTATCATGCCAGAGAACCAGCATATTTTATTTTTTCTTCTTGGCTTTGCTGCATTACACAGTAGTGCGGCACATGAGCCACATGCGCATGAAAAATTAGACTAGTTGGTATGAAGCATGTCGGTGAGAGTCAGGAGCCTCTCCTTCTTGACATAATGATAGCATAGTACAACAGTGTGCAACACATTAGCATATGCGCATATCAAATTAGACTAGTTAATATGTGGCTTGTTCGGGGAGCCTCTCTTACTACAAATTATTAACCATCAAATCACACTTTGATAAGTTTCGTGAAAAATAAAAATAATAGAAATACATGTGACTAATAATGTACATTTTGTTATCTTTATTATCATGAGTCATGTAGGAGAGAAAAATTATCCCTATGTAAAACCCAATTTTCGTTAATAGTAATAGAATAGAAACTAAGAGTTAAGATATTACTAAAGAGTGTGAATTAAAAATAGCGTTATTCATTGTTTATCTTCGAAAGTGAAATTATTGATTGTTTATCTTCAAAAGTGAAATTATCTTCCTTTAGATAATGATCTAATTAATTAAAATTAATCGAGCGATTCATTAAGGAGATTTAGAATAAAAACTAGCTTAATGTTTCATTTAGTTATCTGTTATTAAATTGAAGTTAATTAAGATGGCGGTTAATGCTCAGTTTCATTTTGGAATTCATTGTATTCGTTCTTTTAAATTCCTAAGTTAGATGTAATTAATTTTATTTACACATAAGAAAAGAGGACAGAGAGATAAGAAGTTAAAGAGACGAGGAGAGATGTTCTGGTGTTGAAAGTCTTCATCAGATTAGGACGCAGTTATCTTCTGAATCCATAGAGATTTAAGGATTGTTATTGGTTTCCCACGTAAGTAAATTCATTCGTGATATTGGTGCATTTAACTGCAAGTATTTGTTTTCATTAAGTTTTAATTAAGATAATGTAATGGACTAAGTTTAAAGGAAAATTGTTTTATAATCTGTTAAATTAAAAAGTCTTTCAGGGAATTTTTGTTTGAACAAATTAATTAAATTTTAAAGTTAACTACATTCATTCCAAAAGTAAATAGTTTTTATGATTCAAGAGTTACAAAAATTATTTGTGAATAAATTATATTAAATAAGAAATTATTTTAGCTCATTGGCCAGAGTTGTTACTATTATTGCTGTTACTGACCAGCTGGGTTAGTGTTTGTGCGCATATTTACTATTATTGTCATGACAATATTATCGAGGAATCGTTCTGACCGGACTTTTTTGAGGAATGTGTTATTGATTGATTGGGTCACCCAGAGCAGGTGATACTACGTGGCATGATCACAAGTACTAAAGTTTTGATTTTTTTTATATGTTTATTATTATTAAGGAAATTATCTCTCTATCACTTTTTTTTTTGTCATACGTACATTTAATTACCATAAAATTTTGACATGTTCTTTGCACCACTTTTATTTTTAAACTTATATTTATCAATCACTTTGACACTAAAAATAACCATTTTGCCCTTAAATGAATTAAAATGCTATTTTATTATACAAAATTTTGAAAAATAAAAAATTATAATTATAAGAATACCCCTATATTTAATAAAATAAATAAATCACAAAATCTAAGATGTTAATTTTTTTATAATTATAATTTATGTAAAAATTATCATGTTAATTTTTTTAAATTTTTTGTAATTATAATTTCATTTAATTCTTGTAATTAAATTAAGTGTAGGAAAGTTTATAAAAATTAACATGAAGAAAAAAATTCCCTATAATTATTATAAACTTTCCTATAATTAAAATTAAGAAACTTCCCTATACAAATTAACTGAAATTATAATTACAAAAAAAAATAACATGATAATTTTTAAATAAAGTTATAATTATAAAAAATTAGCATCTTTGGATTTTGAGATTTATTTGTTTTATTAAATTTAGGGGTAATCTTGTAATTATTATTATTTTATTTTTAAAAATTTTGTAGAATAAAATATTCCTTTAATTTATTTAGGGATAAAATAATTATTTTGTAGTGTGAAGTGGTTGATTAATACAATTTTAGAAACAAATGAGGTGCAAAGAACAACTCAAAATTTTGTGGTGATTAGATATAGATATGACAAAAGAAATGTGGTGTTGAGATAATTTTCCTTATTATTATTAATATTTTAGTTAATTATAAAATCTTTGTTGTACAGAAAATTAAGTTATAAATTTTTTATTTATTAAGGTGGTAAAATAAATGCTTTTGAATGATTTTAATACTATGAATGAGTTTATTTATTGAATTGACGGCTCACTTAACATTTTCCAGATTGAGATTGAGGTTTTAGGGAATTCGAATAATAGGGGCTTCTTCATACTAGGCTATTGGGAGACCAGAGCTTCGATCTAGATGTATAAGGAATAAAAGAAACTTATGTTTCAATAATTAGCATTGGTGGCTTATTTCTAGTTAGTAATTTATGTTTTAATTGTGATAATGAGAGAATATTTTCTAAGTTTTCTGGATATCAATTAAGTACATTTAGAATAAATGATTGGAAAAAAGTCACACACACCCCCTAGATTTGTTTAAATAGTCACACAAACTCCCTTAGTTTCATAAATGGTCAGACAGACCTCTTTTTGACTATTTTACCCTTAATTACAACAACTTCTAGAATAAACATAAATTAAATTAAATTAAAATAATATAATATATAAAATAAAATAAAATATATAAATTATTTTGAATATTAGAAAAGTTATTTTCAATATTATTAATCTATCATATTCTTTTAATAATAAAAAAATATATTTGACATATTAATAATATTAAAAAAATTATACCTAACATTCACATAATTTATAAAATTTATATTATTTTATTTACAATATCTTTTTTAATTATGTCTACATTAGTATAAATCTTAAAGTCAATTTTTGAATTAATAGATTTTAGTATTAATAACTTAATAATAAATTTAATATTAAAAATAATTTTCATTATATATATTATTTTATTAATTATACTTATCGTAATATTTTATTTGTATCATATGATATTTATTTATTATTTTTATCTTATTACTATATTTATATTTACTTGGGTTATTATAATCAAATGATATAATAGTCATTTAAAAAATTAAGGGGGTTTATGTGATCATTTATGAAACTAAAGGAATCTGTGTGACCATTTAAACAAACTTTGGGGTCAAGGTGGCTTTTTCCCTAAATGATTTGAGGTTAATGATCTGCTCAGCAATATTCTGTTTTGGCATTTGTTCAACGTCTGTCAAATTGGGGTGCTACATCCTACCCAACAACGGAAGAAGAATAAAAGTCTCTGCGACCTGCCACATGATTGAGACTCCACATGATGAAAGCAATACATTAAAATATAGATACTGAAATTGTAAAAGTCTAAAGTGTCATTCTCAGTTGAATCACTAAATTCATTTTGCACCACGTTTATTAATCTACAAATGGCAATGCTCTCCATGACTAGAGATTTCGTCCTTTTCTACAGGTTCTAACAACTTCTTGAAAACGTGTAGAAACAATTTATAGACTCACATAGAACCTCAACTTTACCAAAATACAGAGGTGTCTGCATCCTTACAAACGCTTAATGGACCATCTTGTTTGTTTATAGGAAATTGACAACTTAAGCTGAATTGATTGCAAGCTAGCAAAAGTAATTTTAGGACCAGCTTATAATTAGAATAATACTGCTAGAGATCTCAATGTTTTCATTTCAACTGATGTTGTAACTCTGTAATGGTTAATAACTTATCTGATATGGCAGTTAACCAAAAAAGTGTCACACTAATTGAGACTATAAATCGAGATTTAGGCAGATTAATAAGGGGATCCAAGCTCTTATCAGAAAAATAAAAAATAAAAATAAGGGAATCCAAGCATTTTCTCATCCAAGGAGAGGAAGAGAAGATGATAGATAGATCTCTAGAGAAACATTCTTGCAACAACTTTGATACAGCTTAATTACACTTTATTGACAAACTTTCTCATGAACCAAATGCGAACTTGTGCGTAGAAGTGAAGGCCTACGTTCTAAGCCTTGGGAGCTTGAAGATGAAGGGTAAATTCATTTTAGGATTTTATCACCTTCAATGCTCGATTTTTTTAATTGTATCCGGATTTTTTTTTCCATTTATTGCCCCATTTAGTAAAATATTAGAGTTTTAATCCATAACAGAGATATGCTAGCTTATTGCATGATAGGGTAAACCTTAAGCCATATTGATATCTTTATCTGGGACTCGATCATAAAAGTAATAACGAATTGTTCATTCTTTCAGAGTTCTCGACGATTTTGACATCTTATGTTGCTTGGGCAATACATCAGCAATGAGTTGCCGTCCGAATAAGTGTGAGTTTTTGAGTATCAGGTTTCTTGTTGATGAATCAACAACATAACCTTGACCTGTCATCCATTCCAGCAATTTGAGTAGCAATTCCTTCTTCTCAGGTTCCGCTATATATCGCGATATTGCTATATGAAATATTCCCTGAGATAAAAGAAGAAAAGGAATTCAAGGGCATTCCTAAATTATTACTTCTACTCGTGTGTATGCGTGGGTGCGATCTCGTGTTTGCTTTATGAATCCTTGATTGCTTACTTGATCAATCTTGTAGCCGGTTGCATGGATTGCCTTCATTACATCATTGACCAAGTTAACACTACCCAACCTTACAAATGCAGATGCAAACTTCTTAATAGCAGGATGAGAAATTGACTCCGAATTGTCCTGAAAAGAGAATAACTCAAGGTTGAAAAGCATATTAAGGACAGTTGAAGAATAGATCTGAAATGTTAAGGCAATATAGCAGACCTTAACTACTACATAAGCATCCTTGAGAAGCTTTCCAGATATTAAAATATGAAGAATTTTCTCATGAAGGGCCTTGCACATCGATCTTTCGCTATATCTTAACATGTTGTAAACGGAGAGTGCTTCTGAGTGCGCTCTCATTTTACCAAGATGAAATATTAGGGAGGAGCAGAGTTCCTGCAAAACAGCATAGATGTGATAAGCCTTTCGCGTTGCAGTCCCAAAGTAAAAGTTCATTTGTCTATGACCACTTTCATTATCTAAAATCACAGTACTAACAAAGGCCTCTAGAATTGCAATGGACTGCAGTAAATGCAGTATTCTAAATCCCTTGTCAAGAAGTAATAAATTTACATCACATACCTCCTCAGGTTGGTGACCTTTCTGATGCATGTCCACCATGGTCCGATAAGCAAGCATATACAACTTCTCCTTGCAGAAATATTTGATTAGAATATGAAAGGTATTGTAATCAGGACTGATTGCCAATTCGTCCAATTTCCTCATAATATGCATTACACTCTCCATATCACCAGTTCTGCAGTAGGCACAAAGCATTGAATTTAACAGAACAACATCACATTTGTCATACTTGGCTTCAAAATCCCCAGCCAACTGCTTTGCCTCTTCAAAACACCCACCTCGGCAGAATGCTGAAATCATGATGCTATGGGCATAGCCATCTGCGTGAGGGAAACAAAATTTGTGCTTAACCTAAAAGCTTAAGTTGTAAGGTAAGGACCTTGATTTAAAAGAGAGATCTTTTTGAAAAATTAATTGAAACAGAGAGCAACACAAGTTAGTAAAATCACTTTATCCAAATGCTTAAGCTATTAGGTAAGGACACATCACCAGTATTTTTCAGATTTCAAGTCAAGTCCAACAAAATTATCTAGCAAAATACACTGAATATACTTCAACACAGCATTCTTCAATGCACAAACAATGCCAACAAATATAGAGATCAGACTAGGCCACTCTATTCTTGATTCAAATAGCACGGACATGTGAACTAATCAAATTATACAGGCTACTTTACCTCTAACATAGTAATAACAATATTTTCACCTTGCCTTCAAAATCTAGGAAAAGGCAACTAGGGAGTTTCATAACATGTCCAACAAACATAAATGTTAGATTATATTGTGGGCATTGGAAATAATTTAAGCCAGAACTAAAACAGATGTGAGCTTAAGATGAAAAAAAAGCTTTATAACTAGAATCAGATAGTTTTATTTTTCTTTGAGATTAAGGAAAAAGGAATTTAACTTAGTTTCAAAACCAATCCACGTCCTTTTGGCATGGCATAGAAATGACATGTACAATACTGCATTTGTCAACAACGATCAAATGAATGATTTAATTTTTAAGAGAATGTTCTTGATTCTTAGCTAAAGAGAAAAAATAATAATAATAAATATTTGAAATTAAGAGAAAAAATAAAGAGAATGTTCTTGCTAGAAGGTTCCTCATCAAATTGGAAAAATACCAGATTTAACGCATTTTTCCTGCACTTCGTTGAAAAATACTCTTGCTTCATCTAAACGACTAGCCTTAGAAAGACCATCCATAAGTAAACAATTGGGCATCTGCAAAATGGCTTGTGTACCGTAAGCTGCTGAAGGAATTTTGCAAAGAATTACTTAAAAAAAAAAAAAAATTGTAGATGAGAATATGGAACACATACGAACAGAGCCAAGGTTGTATGTTATAGAAAGAAGAATGGGAAATTATCAGTCATATACCTTTAAGTGACACTTTCATCAAACGTGCTACAACACTTTCCGTATCTATCACTCGTATACCCTAAGTTGTCAAAACGTTTCTAGCGTCCACTAATCCGTTACCTGCCGTTAGAATATGCTAACGTCGTTGAGGTAGTGTGGCCTTTCATTATAGGAGAAGCTGTGATAAAAAAATGACATGTCATTTTATTTAAGGGAAATGACAACGTTTTACAGGGCGACACGTCGCTTTCCTATAACAGGATGACATGTCGTTTAATTATAGTATTATCGGATGACACGTCGTTTTATGACTAAGAAAAAAATATTTAAATGAGAGAAAACAAGCACAACACAGAGGACCGGATCTCTTCTTCTCTTCACACACACAAAACGCAAAAGCAAAAGAGCAGCCGATAGCATACTCACACACGCACGGTAATTTTCATTAAAGAGTTTCTTAGTCATACAAGTTAAGGGGTTGCCTCTGCGTCTGGCATGTCATCTCCGATTGTGAATGTTGTTGCTGTGGTGGCGTGCTACCGACTTCCCCTTTGCTTTTTTTGTTGTGTGTGTGTGAAGAGAAGAAGAGACACAGTTGTGTGTGTTATGGGTGTTTCTTCTTGTTTATTTTTTTAAAGTTATTAAACGACATGTCATCTAATGATATTATATTAAAACGACATGTCATCTGATGATATTATATTAAAATGACATGTCATCTGATGATATTATATTAAAACGACATTTCGTCCGATAATATTACTTTAAAACAACACGTCGTCCCATAAAACCTTGTTATTTCACTTAAATAAAATGACATATCGTTTTTTTATCACAGCTTCTCCTATAGTAAAAGACCATACTACTCCTATGATGTCAGCATATTCTAATGGCAGGTAACGGATTGGTGGACGCCGAAAACGTTTTGACAACTTAAGGCACACAAGTGATAGATGTGAAAAGTATTGTAGCACGTTTGATGAAAGTGTCACTCAAAGGTATATGACTGACAATTTCCCAAAGAAGAATTTGTGCCAACATAGGGGCAAGCAAAATCAGTATAAAAAAATCAAGTTACAATTTGCACCACATAACAATTAATCGACAATGTGGATGTTTGAAAGTCTGTTTTTCACTCAAAAACCTCAAAACGGAGCAGTGTTCTTAAAGAAATTTATGACTTTTATAATAAATTATTGTAATTCACTTTATGTGTACATAATGAATCCAGATAATACACAGTAGAGGCCAGCATATCGATTGCAACCAACACCCAATGATTGCTACAACAACAAGAATAAAACCATAAAATAGCAATATCAATATCAATATATATAAAAACTATATATTTTATAATTTATGAAATTTAGATGTTAATATATAGAACATATGAAGATAGAAGTCCTTACCTTGGTTGTATGGGATTAATATCAATTGTCCAATTAGAGTTGTTCGTAACAGTTCAAACACATAGCAAGACTTTGTAGTTATAGCCTCCTCTGTTGGATTGAGTGAACTGATCATAACTTGACTAAAATCTCCGACATTCTCCACGATCTCATGTAAATGCCTATGTGATAATACATCTAAGATCAATAAAATTATTATTAATGCTCTAAATGGTGACTCATTTAAAAAATCTAAAACTGTAAGTATATAAAAATAATGACTTACTTTGCCCATAGCTCAATCACCTCATTTCTTAGACAACAAAAATCAATAATCAATTGATAAACTTCCTTGTTCAACAGTGTTTTCGATGCATAACCAAAAATCAATTCATCATGTTCAATCAATAACTCTTCATCAAGAAAGCTGTCAACTATTAAGGAAAACATATTAATGGTTTGACTGGTGTTCTTTCTTTCATGTGCAGCTAACCTAGTGTTCTTCCTCAATACCAGCTTCCTATTGGCATTTGGTTTCATCACTTTTGCCTTCATTGGAGGAAGAGGCTTAATTCTAACATGGATGATACAAGGGTCTGCAGGTTTGCTTTGTTGGGTTGTAGTCTTTTTTACCCTAGGAGACCTTCTCTCCATCTTTATTAGAGACTTCTTTGGAGTCTGTTTTACTTGCTGTACCTCAGTTTCAATTGGAATTAGAGGAATTGGTCTGCTATCACCATCATTCTCCATGGTCACCTTCTTCAATGATGTCAATTTTGGAGATGGTTCATTCACAAAATCCAAAACCTATTCAATAAATATACATGACACATCAATTAATTAAATGAATTGAATATTAAAATGAAAATTATAATTTACAAAGATAATAACCTTTCTTTTTGGCTTTGATTGAGCATTCAAGTTAACATCGTGACTAATGGGTGATTTGGTGTTCACTGCACTGCAACTACCAACCTTCGTTTGACTATAAGCATTCAGTTTTGCATCCATCATATCTAGCTGAGACATCATCATCTGATACCTTTCATCAAGAACCTTTCTTTATGTGACCATCCTTTCCATAGCCAAGTTTGAAGCAGTCAGTACATGAAAATACATAGTTGGGGTTGTGGACTGCCCCCAGCCTTGGACTCTACTCCCATTTGGCTGCTTTTCAAGAGCTGTAGTTAGAATGTCATTAACCCCACAAGAGTGAAAGGAGCCTTGCTCTACCTGACTCTTTAAATCCTCCTATAATAACATGAGTACAAAATATAACTTCAATAACCTACAAGGTCTTGAATTAACAAAAATAAAACTAAACCATTGCAAACTAAGTAATAACAAAGTAACACTTACAATCTTCTCTGCCACTCGCTGTACTTCAGGTTCATAACCACCACTACTGTTTTTTCGAGCCATCAGCCACAACTGACTGTGGTCAATTTCTTTAATAGAAACTCTAAGCTCACCCTTCTATTTTATGTTAACAATAACAAAATATAACTAAAGTTTCCTTAATTATACATAACCAAAAAATGAAATTTCTACACATCTTAATGTCTATATTCAAAAAAGAAAAGGTTGTGATAAGATACCTTTCGATATAACAAGCCACCGTATCCTGAACTACCTAAGCGATAGTTGTATTTAATCTTTGCACGTATTTGCTTCCCTTTTTGGCTTTTTTCCATAAAGAAACATTTGAAATTAATTAATCATTTCCATTCACAAAATAAGTGTAACAAAATAACTAAGCACTGTTGCAAAGCAACTTACTTGAAATTCTGCCCCAAGCATCCTATCAACAAACTCTTTCCATTCTGACTTTGTAATTCTAGGATACTCATTCGGTGGCAACTTTAACTGATTACGGTGATCCTTGTTTGGTTGGATAAAGTCAATGTTTAGGGTTGATCTAAAGTTCCTTAAAGAAGTTCCCATAGACCGCAACACATATTTTTTGCTCCTCATGTCCAATACAAACTTGGTCTGTTCCACCATATGAATAAAAAAAATAAATTTATTTCCAAAAGCAAAATGAATAAAATTAGTGAAATAAATAAGAAATTATATATTACCAGTGTGTGGTCCCAAAGTTTTTCTTTAATCTCTAGGGGAACATGTCGCCAATCATTGTATAAGATTGAAACATTATCTTTCACCAATACACCAATGTAAGATCTTAATTCAGTTGCTCCTTCTCTAACAGGAATTCCATAGTCATTATACTCGACTATGATTTTGTTGTCAGGTGTTAATTTAATCAAATGCTTCTTCTTTGTTTTTTTTTTCTCCTCGTCGATCTCTGATCACAGTTAGGCACACTCATCTCTTCAGTTTCTTCTTTGTTAGACATGTCACTGAAATTTCAAAGTAATGCACAAATTATTAATCAAAATAGATTGCAGAAAACAAAACAAGTCAAAGCAAACATATGGGTACAAAGCAAAACAAAGCCAAGAAACTTACAACATAAACTTGCTTTCATTCCTCTGCTGAATCATTATCAACAGCGACATCATCACAATCAGGTCTATCATAAATTCCAACATCATCTTTATCCATATCTATGTTCAAAGATGGATATTCTTTAGATAAAGGTTCATTTATTACCATATCAATACTGCCATCATAACTTACTAATTTATTGACTCTGTGACCCACTGAACAAACAATTGATTTTTTAGGATCTAATTGATCTTTCACATAAAATACTTGCTTTGCATGCAAAGTTAAAATAAAGCAATCAGACTTATGACCAACCCGATTAAGATCAACTACAGTGAACCCTAAATCATCAATTTTAGCCCACCTACTATCTACCCAGTCACACTTAAAAACAACTCTCTTAGTCATGAGATATTGAAGCTCCCAAATCTCAACAAGGACCCCATAATACTCCATCACACCAGTGTGTGGATTCTTATCCTTCGAGCTTGAAACTTGTAATGTTGTTGTTGAAATGTTGACTCCGCTATTTTGTGTGACACGATTACTATCTGAATCCTTAGTTGCAAATTTGAAACCATTGATAAAGTACCCTGAATATGCTATGACAGTAGAGCTAGGTTTGTTGGCCAACCAGTTTACTGTTTCTGGAACATCTATACCACTTATCATATCATTTGCCACCTACGATTAAATAAATACTTAAAAGTTTTAATGATAAATGAAACACTGGTTGTTCAAATAACTCTCTTAGTTATAAAATCAAACCTTATTTTACAACCAATCAATCAATGTACGAATGTGCTCTATTTCTAACCAACGACCACGTTTTGATTGCTTAGGGTATTTTGTTTGCAAGTACAATTTATGCTCCCTACAATATTATTATGAAAAATGTTAGTTGCTTTGAATTCTATAAGTTCAACAAGAATTCAACAATAACAATCTGGACTTAAAATAAACTTACTTGATATAAGCTTCAAACTCAATGATGTTTTATAAAACACAAAGATGTGCTTGTTGCAATAGTGAAGCATCAACCATCATAGCCTCTCCACCTCCTAAGGGCTTTTCAATTGTATAATCAACCATACAACTACGTGGCAGTCCAATGAAATCATGATTGGACAGATATTCAGTACAAAATTCAAGTGCTTCCTTTGCCACATAACATTCGGCAATGCATCCCTTAGGACGACAATGGTTACGAACATAACCCTTTAGCAATTTCATGTTTCTCTCAAATGCATACATCCAGCAAAGGTGAACAGATCCATATAAGCACATTGTGACATAATGTTGTTTTTCCAATTTGTCAAGAGATTTTGTTTCAAACACCTTACTACACAATGCATTGAAGTAAAAGCACATCCTAATGATAGCTCTTCTAACATTTTCTGGCAAACAACCACGAATTAATAAAGGCAATAACCGTTGCATCAAAGTGTGGCAGTCATGAGACTTAAGACCTTGAAGCCTACAATCATCCAAGTTTACAAGATTCCTAAAGTTGGAAAAATAACCTTCCGGTACTTTGGTTTCAGACAAGGTTTGACAGAACATCTTTTTCTCTTTTTTGCTCATGGTGTAAGGTGCTGCAGGTATGGAATTTTTATTTTCACTAGGAACTAAGTTCCCCCTAATCTCTAATTCAATGAGATCTTTTCTAGCCTTAACCCCAGAATTTGGAAGCCATGTACTATTTCAACAACCTTACTCCCTCTTCTCTCTTAAATAAAACTATGAAAACACTGGCGTAATATGGTTTTAGCTTTCATGTACGATAGATGGGAGGTGGTGACACACAATGACCAATTTTGAAAGACCACTCTTTTGTTTAAAGATGCCATTCAAAGTTTCAATTTTTAACACACCAAAAAGGAAAAATCGTGATGTAATTAGATCAGTACATGAAAATAAATTAACTAAAATTTTATAATTAAATCAATACAAAAGTTGAAATTTGAAAGCTTAGATGATTGTGTTAATGTCCACCTCCAAATAAATTTTAACTTATTCATTTACTAATAGTATCACATTTCCAATCATGAATTTACATCAGCAAATCTATATTTAATCCATCGACTAGGGATTTTAAAATTTTCAATCCAATCTAATCCATCAATCCATGGATTGAATTTTTACAAATGGAATTTTTGCGAATCGAACGAATTGAATGGATTGTATTGGATTCTAAACAACCTTGCACGTTGTTATAGTCATGTTCTTAACCTTATTTTCTTGGAACATGTTGACAAACACAATAATGTGATTGGAGGTTGATGATAAAAATAAAAATAATAGAAATTACAAATGATTAATAATGTAAATGACTGTACGTGACATAAGATTTTTAAATCTAAACAAAGCTAACATGAGTAGATGATCCTTTTCATTATAATATGTCGCATGATAAAAACTATATATTTATTTCTTTTATTTTTTTAACTACATTCATTTAATTTCTTGCAATAACTAAAAAAAAAATTCAGAATTATGTTAGGATTAGTCCGTACAAAGTAAACATCGCAAGTCCTCTGAAGTAATAGGCAATATATATATACATACATATATAGAGTACAATTTAATATTACTTCAACTATAGTAATTGTGGAAGTCATAAAAGTTAAGAATGAAAAAAAGAAACTATGAACCTAAACCAGAAAGCATAAAGTAGTCATATTTTTTCATGATACAGGTGTTTATAATAATCAACTATGTCGATATTTGTTTATAATAGTCCTACAGTGAATAGAAACGTGCGAAAGCATGTGTTAAATAATCAACGATATATTTCCATATATCTAAAATATATTAATTGTCATTAATTTCATTTACAAACACTATGATGCCACAGTGTTTGTAATTTCGGAAATGTGTAAATTGTCATTAATTTATGTTATTATAGTATCACTAAGTGCATGATGCCATAGTGTAAATAATTTCTTATATGTATTGAATGTCATTAGTTTCTTTTACTATGGTATCACGAAATCATGATATTATAATATTAATAATTTCTGAAATGTATTAGATGTCAACGATTCTTTTGCTATGGTATTATAATACCATAATATTAATAATTGGTTTTATATTTTTTTTGTCAACAGACCATCATCAGTTGATAAGATTTGTTTAAATCTAATAATATGACAATGCAATCAACTAATTGCTATTTTAATTTGAACATTCATTTTATATTCCAAATCTAACATATCCAAATACATTCATCTAAAAACACATAATGTAATAAACAAGTATCTCAAACAAATATCTAAATATAATGTAAAACTCAAGTATTCAGTAGTTGTTACATCAAAATAGATGTTGTTTCCAAATAATTCAGCAGTGATGAAGAAAAACTGAAAACACAAGCTTCATTGTTTTCCCACCTACAAGTACAGCATATATAATCAATTAGTATGCTACACATATAATCAGTCCTGGACATTTAAAAGCAAACATGCTCACATAGATTACATGATTGTTGTATGCCACAAGTAATTCGGCAACATATGTGGCCCACTCATCGCGAAGTTGCGAAATTTCATCCATAGTAGACTTATGAAAGCCCTTAAACTTGAAATCTAAATACTAAAATTTCAGTATATATTACAAACTTAGAACAAAAACAACAATTTCACCTAATCACTCAAAACATCCTCCAACAGCAGAATAAGCAAGAACACTGTAAAAGCATAGCAGAACAAAAAAAAATAGCCAACTCCAACAAATTCACAATTACCAAATTAAATTACCAGCATATACAAGAAAATAACCAACTAATTGAACATGCATGCCATTAAAATTCTCAGAGCCTCAGCATGATGTGCACCCAAATACTAACAAGTCAGTATATATTACAAACTTAGAACTAAAACAACAATTTCACCCAATCACTCAAAACATCCTCCAACAGCAGAAAAAGCAAGAACACAGTAAAAGCATAGCAGAACATTAAACAAATAGCCAACTCCAACAAATTAACAATGACTAAATAACCAACTAATTAAACATGCATGCCATTAAAATTCTCAGAGCCTCAACATGATGTGTATCCAAATATTAACAAAGCATATATTATAAACTTAGAAGTAAAACAACGATTTTGACCCAATCGATGAATTCCCAAGAAATTACAAAAAACAAAAGCACAGTAAATATTAATCTAGAAGCAAAGCAAAACAAAAAAAAAATAGTCTATTCCAACAAATTGACAATAACCAAATGACAAGCTTACAAACAAATAATCAACTAAACATATACGCCATTAAAATTCTCAGTCTCACCATAGTGTGCAACATGTCTGTATATAATCTAATCATGTAAACACCAATTCTAGATAGTTTTAAAAACTAAAATCATAAAGAATTCTAACTTGCTCATAATGGATGTGACTAAACTGTATATAGAGGTCAACCACTACTTAAGAAGAGAAAAAACCACAGATCATATTAGCATATTAGCTTCAACATATTGCACAACAGTCCTACTTCGAAGATATATTATCCCACAATGCATTCAACCAAATATGAGAAGAACTTATATTGCTTTCAAGAATGTTCAAATCTCAAACAATATCTTGAATGTACTTCAAGACAAAGTAGCCACATTCAAAGGAGCGAGGTTGCTTCGGACACTACACAAATAAAAAATAACTTTAAGTAAACTAATGAATTTATTTAATTTAATAAGAAACTATGACTATTTGTTTAGTAAATAATGAAAAATACATTTAAGTCCCTAAAAGTCCTTTCCAATTAAGATGAATGAAGAAAACTAAAGTAAACTAATTAAATTAACTAGGAATGTCATAAGTTTGTTTCATTTATACCGTGACAGAGACCCATTACAAAGTGTTCTTTCTTTGAGTCTTCAACTGATGCATTGCTATCCCACTATAAGCAATATATAAGAGATGTCAGCAAATGAGCAAATTAACCACTCAAACTTTTGAAAGCAAATTATTATATAGCATAAAAAAATAACTAAACAATTCAAACTTACTCATTCACCATCTACTTCAACTCAAGCATCAGGTTCATCACCTAGTGAATCAAGATAATAGAATTTGCGTCTAACCATATCGATTGCCACAAGCACCCAGTGGTCGCTAAATGACAAAAGGAAAAAATGGATTAAAAGTAAAACTTAAAATATTCACATAAACAAATAATATGGACAAAAAGTAAATAAACATTATACCCAGGGTTATATGGAAATACAACAATCTATGCTAACTGTATGCTATCCAAAAGTTTGAAAATGTAGGAACACCTCTTCGGAAAAGTATAGTATGTTCAGTCTAACTTGGCTATAAGCCCAAATTGAATTGATATTGCATCCATACCATCATCCATTCCCTCGTAGAGGTGTCTATGAAAAAAAGAAAGATGTGTTAAGTATATTTGGATAAAAGATAAATTATAACAAGTCTAAAAACAAAAAATTTAATAAAACATTAAGTGTATTTTTCTTACTTGATCCATATCTCAATGATAGTGTTTGAAACCTTCTAAAACTCGATGACTTCATTGCAAATTTCTTTGTTCAATATACTCACCTAATTGACACCAAAAGTTTTGAAATGATGTGAAATCCTAATCGACTCATGCAGGGAGGTTTGAACCAACAAATAAAAAATGGTCATATGTGCACTCTTGCTTTCTTTTCTAGCCTTTACAACTGGCTTGGTGTTCTTTTTCAAAACAAGTTTTCATGTTGTTGCTGGTTTTACAACAATAGGTTCTTCTCTTGGTACTTTATCTTCATAGAGATACATCACCTCAGGAGACTTTGGGCCAGCAACATTTTTCTTCTTTAATGGTGGTTGAACTGCTTTGTTGTTCAATTTTACAGAAGTCAATCTGGAAGATCTTCTTGGAGTGAGCTTTGAAGTAGCTTCACAACCTACTTGGGGTAAGTTCTATTCGAGAGGTGGGAGGACAAGTTTCTTATTCTTACTCTTATTCTCTGAATGTAAAGTAGCTTTAGGCTGATTGGTCACTAAGTTTGGTGTATGTTTACCAACTGTGCCTTCATCCTAAAAAAAATAAAGCATATATATTAATGAAACTATTTGAATGTGCAGAAAATAAATTAAAACAAACATAGGTCATAATTCAGAAATTACCCTTGTTTTTTCATTAATTGTGGGGGATTGATGATCCATCCCCATTTGAACAGCAGAGGAAACTTTAGAATTAGGGAAACTAGAACAGCCAACTTCAGTGTTACTGCAGCCACTTAGCCTTGCATTCATTTCATCTAACTGAGCTTGTATCATTTGAAAACTCTCCTGATACATCTCCTTTCTCGCGCCAACTCAGTAGGATCGGGAACATTGAAGTACATTGATGGGGTGATGAACTGACCTAATCCTTGCACCCTACTTCCATTTGGCTTCTTTTGAAGGGCTTCTCCAAGAATGTCATTTGGTCCTTGGGGTTGGAATGTCTCTTGTTCAACCTTACTTTTCAGCTCACTCTATATATATAAAAAAAGTTAAAATTTGACCTAAAAAAGCATCAATTAGCATATAAGTAACCAAGCTTCACTCACTATTTTCTCAGGCACAGCCTGCACTTCAGGGCCATAACTGCCATCTTTTTTTTTTTTGTGTGAGCTAGTAGCCAAGCTTCACTATGGTTAATCTCTCGCTTAGAAACCCCATGCCCCAATTTCTCTAACAGTTTTATAAAAAAAGAAATGAGAACAACAACTTTATTTGTATACAATTATCTTATTACTATTTGTATTAACACTATACCAAGTTTCTATTCTACTTACTCTTTTATGCAATAATCTAGCATGTCTTGCGCTATCCAAATGATGATTGCAAACATTCTTTGCCCTTTTTTCTTTTGCTGCCTGACTTTTTTCCTACACAAAATGAACATAGATTAAAATGGTTACAATAAATCATAAATAAGTTTCATCTAACAACTTTAAACATACCTGAAAACCATCAGACAATATTTTCTTAACAAAGACAGTCCAGTCTTCTTTTCTAATGCCCTCAAACTTAATAGGAGACAACTTCAGAAAATTGGGCTTGTCTGCATTGGGTAGTATGCACTCATTTGCCAACTTACTTCTGAAGTTCCTCAATGAACTTCCTATCCATCTGAACATTTCTTGAAAATGAGTCCATAATGTGTCCTTTAGATCCAAGGGCACTTTCCTCTAATCATCGTATATGATTGGAATTCTTTCTCATACGATCATACCAACGTAACTCTTTAGATCATTTCTTTTTTTTTCCACTGGAACTCCATAAGCATTGTATGTCATCTCATTCTGAGTACTGACTCCTTCTTTTTGCAAGTTTTTCCTCTTTGTAATGTTACGTCTTGGTCTTCCTTCAAGATTTGAAAATGCGAACTCCTCATTTTCTGCCATTTCTTCCAAAAATATGTAAACATGTAAACAAATAAGTACATCAGCTTTCAAAATAATTTACTATCTTAGTAAAAAAAATAAGTATGAAACAATAAGTATAAAACAAGCATAAAAATATTGAAAGGATAAAAGAATTTAAATATGAGACAAACATATTTCTAACTAATGGGAAATAGTGCAGTAACAGTTACTTACTCTAAATTCAGTTATTAGTTTTCTGACTCGATATCTACCGAAATAGTCTCACAATCTGATCTTACATAAATTCCCTTATCATCTAACTTACATTCAGGAAGATTAGTGGATAATGGTGCATACACATCCATGTCATCACACCCAACCCCATTTGAATAATTACCCTTTTCATTCACTGCACAATAATTGACTTACTATTATCTAACTGGTTTTTCACATAAAGCACTTGCGTTGCATGACCAGCCATAATAAAGCAATCAGATTTATAACCTTTCCTATGTAAATCAACCACAATGAATCTTAAGTCATCAATATTGACCCCCCTATCATCTACCCAATCACACTTGAAAATAATTTTCTTTTCCTTTAGATAATCAAGCTGCCAAATTTCATCAACAACTCCATAAAAAGGCATATCACCAGAATAGGGGTTTTTGTCTTTGGAGCTTGAAATTTGTAAAGTTTGTGCAACAACACGAACACCACAATTTTGTGTTACATGATTATTGTCTCAGTCTCTTGTAGCAAAATTATAACCATTAATACAATAGCCTTCATATATGACCATGGTAGAACATGGTTTGTTTGCCCGTTAGCATACTATTTTGGGCACCAATACATTGTTTGCCTTATCAATTTTTACCTAATTTTTTAAATCATAAAAAGATCATAATTAGTTATATAAAAACAATTTGCTCATGTTTTGTTGGATAGTTTATTAGATTAGTGAAACTATTATAACCTTTTCTTTTAGCCAATTAGCAAATGTACAAGCGTGTTCAGTTGTCAACCACAAAGGCTTTCTTAACTAACGAGAGTGTTTTCTCTACAAATAGGCCAAATGCTCCGTAAAATCATTTCAGTTTAGTTAATAAAAGTGAAAAAATCAATTCAATAGAAATTAAGAGAAGTTTGAGGTCACCTAACTGTATGTATGGTTGAATATCTGGGATATTCATCAAAACACAGTGGTGCGCTTCTGCCAATAGGTATTCATCAACCACCTTAATGTTTGCACCTCCAAGTGGCTTTTCGAGCGTAAAATCAATTAGATAGCCCGGAGACAATCTAATTGATTCACAACTTGAAAGGTGTTCAGCACAAAATTCAAGTGCTTCCTCAGCAATATAACACTCTGCAATGCAACGTTCAGGACGATTTCGGTTGCGAACATAACCTTTAACAGGTTTCATTTCTCTTTTAAATAGATACATCCATCGAAGGTAAACTGGCCCATATAACCTAACTTCCTCAACTAGATGGACTGTCAAATAGACCATTACATCGAAAAAGAAAGGTAGGAAACATTGTTCTAGGTTTTATAGGGTGGTATCAATTTCCTTTGGCAATTGGCTAAGAGAATCAGGTTTTATTACCTTAGAACACAATGAATTGAATAAAAAAAGTACAATCTAATTATGACAAATCTGACATTTTTTGGCAAACAATTCTGAATTGCTAGTGGTAGTAGTTGTTGCATCAAAGTATGACAGTCATGAGACTTAAGCCCTAAAAGACGGCAATCATCCATTAAAACAAGATTTCTGAAGTTAGAACAATAACCGTTAGGAACTTTGACACCTTTCAAGGTTTCACAGAATTTTTTTTTTCATTCTTACTCAAAGTGTATGGGGCAAGGGGTAGGACTTTGGTCTGTTCATCAGGAACTAGTGCCATAGATGTTGTGTTTAGGTTTTCTATAAGATTTGAATGTGTAAGATCTTTTCTAGTAGTATTCTAAATCCAAGCTTGGTAAATGTAGTATTTCACTATCCAAGCCTCCCAAGGATACTGCATTTACTTTTTAAGTTGCTTAGGGGCATAAGCCACTACCTTCTAATGTTGCATTAGCACACAACCAAATCCTTATTTAGAGGCATCACTTTATACCACAAACCCTTCATTACTAGATGGAACTGTAAAAACTAATGTTGAGGTGAGACATGTCTTAAGTTCCTGAAAACCCGTTTCACATCATCCTACTGGAACTTAGCATTCTTTCTGGTTAACTGCACCAAAAGAGTAGCTATCTTGGAGAATCCCTCCACAAATCTACGATAGTAATCAACTAAACCAAGGAAACTCCTAACCTCTGTGACATTTGTAGGCCATTTCTATTTCACAACTGCTTTAATCTTTTAAGGATCAGCATAAATGCCTTCGGCTGATATCACATAGCCTAGAAATACTACTCTGTCCAGCCAGAACTCGCACTTGCTAAACTTGGCATAAAGCTGCTTTTGCCTCAATGTTTGCAGAATAATCGACAAATGCTTGCATGCTCCTTCTCACTTCGAGAATACATCAAAATATCATCAATGAACATAATCACAAATTCATCTATGTTTGGACGAAATACCCTATTCATGAAATCCATAAAAGCTGCTGGAGCATTAGTCAACCCAAACGGCATCACCAAAAACTCATAGTGTCCATAACGGGTTCTAAATGCTATTTTAAGAACATAAACCTCTTTATTTCTAAGCTAATGATATCCTGAGCACAAATCGATCTTAGAAAATACCTTTTCACCTTGGAATTGATCAAACAAGTCATCAATACGTGGAAGTGGATACATATTGTGCATCGTAACTTTGTTGAACTGCCTGTAGTCAATGTAGAGTTTAAAGGTAACATCATTTTTCTTAACAAACAAGACTGGAGCTCCCCACGGGGATACATTAAGTCTAATAAACGCTTTATCCATGAATTCTTGTAGTTGAAATTTAATTTCCTTCAATTCTACTAGAGCCATCATGTATGGTGCCAGAGATATAGGAGATGTTCCAGGGACTAAGTCGATAGAAAACTCAATCTCTCTATTAGGTGGCATCCCAGAAAGTCCATCTAGAAATACATCTGGAAACTCCTGGACTACTGCAACATCTTCTAATCTCAACTCTTGAGCTTTTGAATCTATCACATATGCTAGATAAGCTGAGCACCCTTTTCTTAGCAACCTTCTAGCACCAATAGCAGAAATGACACGTAAGAGTAAAACTTTACGCTCCCCTCAGAATTTCACCTCAGCTTTCCCTGGCTTTTTAAACTCAGCTTCCTTTTTGAAACAATCTACAGTAGCATGGTGAGATTCAAGCTAATCCATGCCCAAAATAGCATCAAAGTCTCTAATGTCTAAGGCAATCAAATTCGCCTCAAATTCATGCTCACCCATTCCAATCACACAATCCTGATACACACTTTTGGCAAGTAGTGACTCTCCAATAGGTGTACTGACAACTAAATCACAATCTAATGGTTCAGGCTCTCACTCTGCATGCATAGTAAAGGTACGGGAAACAATTTTTTTTTGTAAGCTTAATAAAAACTAAGCTAATGATGGACTCGAGTATTGCAATAAAAGCTGGCAACACCGGTCATCAGATCGCATTCATGTTGTCTCAATTTCATGTCACAACAAGTTTAAACTAATGCAAACATGACTCATTTAATAAATATGTCAAACTTGACAACCCACACCTATTTATTCATGTCGAGAAATCGAGTCAAGTCAAATTTGCCAGTAACAATTGTAATGAGTCTAATGACTTTTAAAACTCTAAGTCAAAGGGGAAAGATAAAATAATACACTTAATTAAAAATGAAGTGCATATGTTACATTTAATCTACCAAAAAGCATTTGTCCCTGAAAGTCATTTTTTGTAGTGTGAAAAATTTCTTTTCTATTAGTATTTTGTTTCAATTTTCTAGCGATAGATCGCTAATCCAGATCTTTAGTTTGTGATATATGGTTTTTGTCCATCCACATCTGTGATGATTTTATGGTATTTTTTTTTCAAATTATATATGCTATCTCTCAAAATATGAAGCTTACATATTTAAAATGGATAAATGTTCTTTTGGTTTTTATATTTTGAATTAGGTGCCCATTTAATCTTTTTATTTTGAAAAATGCCTTAAGAAACTCCTACTGATGTATAACACTTTCGATTTTATTTTTTGTTTATCATTACAATAATATTACCCTTGCAATCACGAGGCATTAATTAATTTATCCATAAAAAAAAGTAAATTAGCAAATTGATTGACAATTATCAATATAAAAGAACTAGTATTTTTTATACCCTTGTGACAAACTTTCTAGTAATTATTTATAAATTAATTAATATCTGCCAACTTAAAGCTACATCCAAATCAACCGTAAAAATAAAATAATAATAAAAAATGTATATTAATTTTAAAGATCTAGATTAGCTAAATAAAATAAAATGTACATTAATGAAATAATAATGACTTTATTAGCGATAGTAAATTGAAAATTAATAATACTGTACATTTAAAGATAGTAAAGTTACCAAATCAATCCTAAAAATAAAATAATAATAAAAAAATGTACATTAATTTTTATTTACTTTTAGTGTTAACTAATAATAAAAATTTACTTTTAAACTTTATTTTAAATTCATTACTAATTTGATAAATTAAAATTTTTTTTCTTTAATGTCACTAAGAATATTGTTGCAAATGTATTATTATAAAAATAAAGAAAAAAAAAGAATAAGATTATTGTATATTTAATAGTAGAGATGTTTTAAGACATTTTTTAAAATATAAAGGCAAAACAATCGCTTAACTAAAAAAATAGCCGTTAAACCAGTATTTTCCCTATTTAAGATCTAGAAAGTTGGTGATAGTGGATGGATATTTGTAACAAATCTGTTAGGGCCCGTTTGGTAATAGTTAAAGAACATAGGATTGGCTTATTGTCCTCTAATTTAAACCTAATCTAGTGTTTGGTTCAAAAAGTAATGTATGGATAAAACACCTTGGGCCCAACAATTAATCCCATGGGAACTGAAATTTCTATGCTAATGGGGGGTGTGGGATAATTTTTTTGGACTGGAAATTTATCCTATGTTATTTCATGGGATAAAGACAATAAGAAGGGGAAAATTTTTCTCAATTTCTCCTTGTTTTCAAACTAGTTACTCCTTTTATTTGATATTCTTTGCAATTAGTAATTAATTATTCTTTAATTTTTTAAATTAAGTAATAGTATAAATATTACATAACACATTTGTTTTCACATTAAATAACAATATAATATTAAATCTACAAATATAATTTATTATAACCAAGTTAAATAAAAAAAACCAGGGGAAGGTTTGTCATTTTTTTTTTCAATGCTTAGATTTACAGATAAACTGATTTAATTTTTTAGATTTAATTTTATGTTACTTTATAATTTTGTATTTAGCTATGCTCAATGGTGTAAAATTTTAAAGTTTGAAGTCTAAAATATGAGTTTATGGGAAGCAAATTTATTTTATAGATTGTAGTGTAACAACTAATTTAGATTATATTCTATGTCATTTTAAAATAAATCTAAGATAATTTTGATAAATTAATATATAAGATATATTATTAGTTACTAGCCAATCACATGACATACCAAACACAATACATGATTATTTATAATCCAATCTAATATTGCACCAAACATAACATAGTATTATATATAATCCAGTATTATTCAATCCAATCCAATCCAATCCGGCATACCAAACGAGCCCTTACAGTACTAATTGATAAGACAAGTCCTTCGGCAGTGGAGAATTTGTTAACAGAGCCAAGGTGGATCTTGAATATTTGCCAGAATCTGTTATGTCCAATTGTCCATATCGGATGGAGATATATTTTAATGGTATCTCTAGCGCACAAGTTTCTCTCACGTACTTTTAGAAAATTTATTAGTCGACCTAATTGTTGTAATAGATTTTTCTGGTAAATGAAATATATATATGTTTAATTCAATCAAATCGTATATTCACTTTGCTATGCAAACGGTGAGTTTCTATCACATTAATTAAAGATTATTAATGGCTGGAATTAATTAATAAGAATACAATTTAATTAATGGCTGGAATTAATTAATAAGAATACAATTTATTGATTTCATCAGCTACTGTGGTAGCTATTCAACACTATAGATAGCCACGAGACTTTAATCAAAAGCTTCCACTTCATTATCCTCAATTCAAAACAAACTACAAAGAGGAAAATATTAATTATTTTACATGCTGCAACTTTTTTATTTTAATTAACAATTCAAAAGTTATTGTATATTACATATGATATAACGTAGCATGAGTGCCCGGCTTTTTGACATGGTTAATTGACAGCGCGCGTGAGCAACTCTCACAATCAACTTCATCCCGCATCATAAATTTCGACCACAGTTTAAAACCACTCATTCAAGTGAGGCTATCAAGAGAAGAAAAAATTTGTTTTTTCTTATTAACATAAAAAAAATAATAAAATAATATAATATTAAAGATTTTAATATTAAAATTTTAATTGAAGTCACAACTAATGTGCAGCCGATCCTTTCAGAGGGCTAGACAAATATTTTTACTTGACTAAGAGAGACTTCGGAGTTGTTTGTTTTTATGACTGAATACTTAAAACAGGTGTTTGTTTTTTAACTGAATACTTAAAATTAAGCAATTATCACTTAATTTAATTAAATAAAAAATTCTAACTTAACGCTGAATTAAAAAAAGCGCTGAAGAAGTGAATTTTTATTTTTCCAACAATACCCTAACAATATCCAATTATTTCCCACAAATAAATCCCTATATTCCAATACCCTTTTTTTCAGTTTGACGTCATCTTCTCCCTCTTTTCTTATTTCTTTCAAGTTCTCATATTACCAAATACTTTGAGTCAATAATCAGATTGCTAAAGGAAATTAATTCCAGGTACTTATTTCTTGTTCCTATTCCCTAATTAATTGTTAATTATATGCTTTCTTTTCTTTAATTTTTATAGCTTCCAAGTACTGTAGTCATTGAAATTTTTTAAAATCTCTATGAGATATTGTTGTACTAGTTAGAAGATTATGAAATTGGTAATGGCCTCCTTTATTTACATGAAAACAGTACACGTTCATTGGTTCCTAAAATCTGCAATTTGTTTAATTAAATAATGATTATTGCCATTAGTATCCAAGTGAATCAAATTTGGCATGAAATTTTTTGTTCATAATTTGTAGGCATATGCATTTTGTTGCATGAAAAGTTTTTAACTTTTTTGGTTTGCTCATGAATAAAGTAATTCCTTACTGATAATTCAAAAGAAATGATTACTCCTCCATCATTTACTGATAATTCAAGTGGTATAACTAATCATCGATTGCGACAAACATTTAAGGTACAATATATTATTATTAATAGATTTCCTACACATAAATTACATTGTTGTTACAATGTTATTTTTATGCTAAAAATATATGTTTTTATATATGTAGGGTGCTAAATTACATTATTGCAAATCAACTTTTTAATGGATTTAGTTGATTTTTTTATTTATTAATGTTTCAATTTATTTTTGTTATTAAATAATAACTTTAGTTTCCTTTTTATTAAATATAATAGCTTATTTATTTTATCTTTGATTTTTTTCATTGAATTATTCATATATAAGTGTAATAATATGCATAATATTTAATAAGGGTATATATGTAAAATAATAGTTTTCAGATATTTCTGTTATAAAAAAATAACTTAATACATTTATTCAGACATTCAGGGTATGTTTGGTTAGTAGGAGATGAGGGTGAAAAAGACATGAATTTAGATTCCTTTATGATTTCTTTTGTTTGGTTAGTTATAGTTTATTGGAAATCAATTTCTAAAGGAATTTAAAATCTAATAATTTGAGGAATTTTAATTCTTCATCAAGGGGTAAGGAGTCTAAATTCCTTATTAATTTTAAAACAAAGCTTCCAATATTATCCTTTAAATAAGTTAAAATATCATATTAAATATTATAATATGAAAATAAAAAAAAAACATAAATTAAAAATTGTTGGACGATCGCTAGACCACCACCGGACCTCGCCGGACCTCGCAGGACCTCCGCCGGACCTCCATCGGACCTCGCCGGACTTTGGCCGGACCTCACCGGACCTCCGCCGAACTTTGCTAGACCTCCGCCGGACGGCCACCAAATTAGTTAAAATAAATTATGTTAATTATAATTACTTAAATTAATAATAAAATTAAATTAAATATGAAAGGTTGGTTATTATGATTATAAAATAATAATGAATTAATAAAAATATAATATACAATTAAATATTTTGTTATTAATTTATTTTTTAAATTAAATTAATTCATAGTTTAATTATTTTTTAAATTAAATTAATTCATAGTTTAATTATTTTTTATGTTTACTAATAGTATTAACATTTTAACACTAAAGTTTAATGGGTATATTTGTCCAAATAAAAAATATGTAATTTCTTTTCCTTTTAAATTTAATGTAAAACCAAATAATAAAAATTAATTTTCACACTTCTGTCCTCTCATTGCCTCTCCACTCCTCTTCTTTCTTTTCCTCTCCTCTCCTTCCTTTTCTCAAAAGCAAACACCACCTCAGTACTATTCAAACATAATTAAATTCAGCGCTATTTAGTATCAGTTAAAAAAAACAAATGCCACCTTTGTCATTGTCCGCAAGTTTTAAAACGTGTGGGATGAGCTTCCACCAACAGCAAATGACCAATCGATAATTAAGTAACCCAATTGCTAAGATAGCCCACTGAATGTTCAAATCCTATCTTAACAAATAGTAAAGCCATTTAAATTTCACCGTGATTAAAATCACCACATCAATACCGTGATTAAATATAAACTGTGTAAATAAAACATAAGATATGTAAATTTAATATAAAACTTATAAATCAACATGAAGTGTAAAACAAAATATAAATTATGTAAATTGAATATAAGACTTGTAAATAGAAGGTAAGACTTGTAAATAGAAGGTAAGACAAGTAAATTAATATAAAAGTGATAAATTGGTGTATTATTGATAAACAAAACAAAAATTTATAAACGTAACATAAAACTTGTAGATCAATATTAAATGTAAAGTAAAACATAAATTGTGCAATGATACAATAGACTTATAAATATAAGGTAAAACAAGTAAATCAATATAAAAGTGGTAAATTGATGTATTATTAGTAAATAAAATAAAAACTTATAGATATAACATAAAACTTGTAAATCAACATAAATTATGTAAATGGAACATAAGACTTGTAAATGAAAGGTAAAATAAGTAAATTAACATATGAGTGGTAAATTGAAATATCACTGGTAAATAAAACGAAAACTTATCAATATAACATAAAACTAGTAAATCAACATTAAATGTAAAATAAAAACATAAATTAGGTATATAAAAGATAAGACTTGTAAATAAAGATAAAACAAGTAAATTAACATAAGAATGGTAAAAAGATATATTATTGGTATACAAAGCATAAACTTACAGATGTAACATAAAACTTATAAATTAACATTAAGTGTAAAACAAAACATAAACTATATAAATAAAAAGGAAGATTTATAAATGAAATGTAAAATAAGTAAATATTATAAGAATCACTGAAAAAAAAAAAACTTACAAATATAAAAAAAAAAACTTACAAATGTAAAAAAAATCATTATAATAATGATTACCTTATATATTTACTATTTTTATTTCTAAATTGAATAATGATAATTTTGGGTTGATGTAATACATCTGAAGATATATGTTAAATTTTATTGAGGATAAAACTTATTCTGAAAAACAAATTTTGAAAAACTTTTTTTTCATATTTTTCAAAATTATTTGTAAGATAATTAATTTTGCATCCTTCTAAACTTCCTCAGCAACAATCTCAAATGATCTTTTATTATAAATAAGAAACAAAGTTTGAAACTATAAATATGTATAAAACTAAAAATTAGATCCAATTTTATTGATATTTTATATATGTCTAGTAATATAAGAATATCTTTTTATTTTATTTTGGCTTGATCCACATCAAGAAAAATAATTTTGCTTAATTACTTGTATAGTAAACAAATACTATGATAGAAAATGAAAAAATTAAAAAAAGTTTATAAATGTCCTAACATGAATATATAATTTATGGTTAAAACAATTTAATAAAACTTATTCAAATTATTTTCAATTCAAATTTTTTGTTTTCATTTGATAAGTGATTTTTCTCTTTGCTTAAATAAATTAAATAAATAAACATTTTTTAAATTAAAGTTTAATGTTGATTTATGAGTTTTATGTTATTTTTATAAGTGTTTGTTTTGTTTGCAATTTTAAAACACTAATTTACCATTCTCATATAAATTTACTTATTTTACCTTTCATTGTTTTTTATTTATTTCCTATTTTTAATGTTTAATTATTTTTTAATGTCAGCTAATTTATTAGATAGTAGAGAATATAAAAAGATGAGACTCTTAGCTAGTTGAATGTGTTGTTTAAGTTAAAATTTTATTCAAACTTTAACTATATAATTTAATCACATATTTGATTTCTCTTTGCTGTTGGGGAAGATAAAAAGGTGAAAAGTAGTGAAGAAATAGTAAGAAGACATAGCTGATTTATTAGATAATAGATAATATACAAAGATGAAAAATAGTGATGCCACCTCATCAGCTCTAGCCCCAACTTTATAAATATATATATATATGTGTGTGTGTGTGTGTAATTTATAAAATTTATATTTATCACGACAATAATACGCAAAATCAAATAATACGCAACAAACCAAAATAGATATGTTAATTGACCTTTTCACAATCCAATATATCAAATTGATATTATAAGCCCAAATTGATATTTGCATTCCTAATCATAAAGTATTACATCAGTACAAAAATGTAACATATAAATAATAAAAAGATTTTAATGATTTGGGAGCAAACACAAAATGCTAGTAGTCCTGGAGATAGTGTTAAGTTGTGATACTAGAACCAACATTGCAAAAGCATTATACATGTAAGTGGCACAAATTGGCCATTGACCATCGAGAAGGCATGGAATAGAAATTGTTTAGGTTTCTTTGCAAAAGCATTCAACTACAACTCACAGATACCGCTTTTTCCATTTAACTATATGAATTGCAGCTATGGAATTCAGCATTTTAACTCCATTTGAGAGAACAAAAAAAAGATTGTAACTTTGGGTTAACAGACTTAATTTGTCTACAACACTGACAATAAGACACTCGGATCTTTTTCCATCCTCATTAGTTTTCTCCATAATTACTACAACTTGATGAATGAATACAAATCTGCTGATCCAAGACCCTCCTGTAACTATTCACATCAACAACAGGGCATCTACAAAGCATGTGCAAATGATTTTCAGCTTCAATAACCTTACCCTTTGCACACAAGTCTGGTAATATTTGCTAGAGGAAAAATCTTCTTTAACTATATATCAAAACCTATTTAATTGTTGATAACTCAATAATTCCAAAAATTATTATAAATCAACTTTTCAATTTTTTTTAATTTTTAATTAACTATGAAAAAATTGATTATGTACGAGAGAGAGAGAGTTAAATGGAACCTTTGGCGATGACAGTGTTGGCACGGTGGCGGTGGCTCTGTTGGCTCCGGTATAGATTGGCGTAGTGACTACGGTGCTGTTCACATCGTTTTCTTGTGGCTTTTGTTCCCTTTTTTTTGTTATAAGAGATGGTTAGATCTGTTAGGAAAATGGCCGGTTTTGTTGCGGTGGTGGCGGTTCAGAGGAGAGGATAGAGGAAAGGATAATGTGGATAATGTTTGCGATATTTTTAAGATTTCTTCTCATTTTTTGTATCGTCTTTTAAGTATTATTTTTGCATCGTTTAGCAATTTTCCATAATAATTTATGAAACCAATTTGGTTCTTTCTTTTGAGCATTGTTTCCAATTTGAGTTTTTCTTGATTTGATTTTCTTGGGAGTTAACAGCGTATAACTCTTCAAGTTGGTTCCACTAGAGCCCTTTTGAAACAACCCGTCCTGAACCCCTCAGGACGAGTCTATCCAATTATGGCTAACTTGACTGTATTAACTATTAATAAACTTATTATCGAGATTTCTATCGAAAATTCGGCAGAGTCTCCCGTATAAATATAAGATTTCCAACTTGCAAGTTTTACAAAATAAACACTCCCAAAACAATTCTGTATCCAACCAACTCCAACAACCAATCTCCTCAATCAAATTACTAAATATCATCCAAACATCCAGTATCATAGTATAATACATTATTCTTAATCACCAAAATATAATAAAATTTATACAATCCGAATATCCCCAAAATATCTACAACTTCTAACACCATCACACGGCCATAATTAAAATATCTATCATTGCTGGGTCAATTGTTGTACCTGCAAAACTCCTGTGGGGGAAAAATATAATAAAAATCAGGGTGAGTATAAAACTCAGTGAGTGGATAGTAGTTTTCGAAAATAATTTTACTTCAAAATAATTATATCAATTCAATAAGTAATTTCATCAAATAATCAAAAGGAACATAAATAACTCATTTAATTTCAAATCATGCATTGACATGAAATATATATATATATATATATGATACTACATAAAATCAAAGAAATCGTATCACTCATAATATCAAATATTGAATACCGATACTGTCACTAAGCAAGTACCCAAGGGAATAATCTCGTCGTACCAGGACCTCAACGGACAGGCAATGACGTACTATTTGAGTACAGTCATGCCCCGGAACTACACGAATAGACAAGGAAGTACCATCTCATATCTCATCATATCTCATACCCGGCACTCCACAGACGGTGCAATGATGGATGATCTGGGTACCATCGTGTCCAGACTACAGGGTTATCTCATATATCTCATCAGATCTCATACCCAAACCTCAACGGACGGACAATGACATACTTGCTGGTTTAAAATTATTTTGAAGCGGAAATATTAGGATCGCGTTTCTCATACAACATACAGAATTACTATAATCTAGAAATCGTACCTTTGCTTTTTCGTAGATGTAATTCAGGCTCTCAAGTCACGATTTGTCACCACAAATCCTATTAGATCACAATCCGTCATCAACGATCTTCCAGGTTATGACTCAAGTTTGATTTGCACTTGACGTTTGGGCACCTTTTTCACTACTGAAAAGTAACTAGCAAGAGAAAATTTTTCTCTCAAAGTTAGAGAGAAAATTTTCTTTTCTCTGTTCTGTATATTGTGACTACTGTGTTTTTTTGGGAAAGAATAAGTCTTTTTATGTCATATTAGTGGAAACCCTAGGCTCATTTTTTAATTCTATCAAATCAAAATATTTTATTTAAATTAAAAAAATAAATAAAGCCCAAAAGTGGCGTTACTTGTTCTTTGTTATAGGGACCCACCTTGTAAAATAACACAAGGCCCCTTACACACAAGTATATTAAATAGAGCCTCCCACCAAATAATATATTAACCCAAATAGCTGGTTATCTTGCTTATTAATCAAGTAGTAGTGCAATCCATTTAATGAGCTAATCCGAAGATCATATGCGTACATACAATAATGGCTACAATGATCAGGCTTGTAATTAAATTAGCCTAATTATTTAATTCCAAATCTATTCCACTAAAAGATTGGAACTGACCTCCATAATTGTATGCTTACTAAGATAGTGTTCTCGAATAATAATTCAACCCATGCCACACCGATTTCTTTACTGAACAATCCTTTGTACCACATCGCTAATTAAATTGATATCTCAACTGTCCAATCAATTTAATTACATCTTGTTCCTTGACACTTACTGGCTTTCTCTAATGATTATTTTCAACATACTAATTATGTTGACACACTCTGGCCAGAGAATTTTATGATCAAGTACCAAAAACTTGTCAAAAGATGTGTTGTACAAATTCTATATTGTTAATCTATAATATCACTGCTCATAATTGCTTCCACCAAGATACCGGATAATCTTGACTATAATTAACTCAAATGAAACTCAAATGAAATGACAATCATAAACATGAAACTATAATTAACTCAAGATTGAGATTGCAATAAAATCAATGCATATGAGATTTTATAAGTCTGACATTCATTTCAAGATTAATTAAATCTCATATATGATCAAGTTCAATGTAGTCAAACTACATCAGTAAATTCATACATGATTAAGACATATCATTCAATGAATTTACTACAGTCTAAACATAAATAGAGTGTCCAACTCTAGTTATCAACTGTGAACTCAATTTATTTAATCATAAGATAACTAGTATTTATATCTTCTGTGAATCCGTATGATCATCACATGAATACATATAATATGATTAAACGGACCTTATTCAAAATATTTGTGCAATTAAGATATCTGAATAAATACCTCAAATATTTTATTGATCAGAAAATAAATAAATCTATCAATATGCTTTAAAGAACGCATAATCCCAACCATCTCCCACTATCTCTTAAAGCATATCTGGCATATTGCACATGCTGTAGTACTCTAATTGTAGGTTATAAAGGTTTCCCATTAATGGCCATTGTAATAAGATCTGCTATATAGGATTCTAATGCCATTTGGGATATCTATTATATAACCTTTCTACACTATTCCCTTAAAGAGATAGTATTCCCTCTTAATGTGTTTTTCTTTTTTGTGATTTCTTGGTTCCCATAATTGATCAATTGCACCACCATTATACTACTAAAGTTTAAACAGTTACAGTTGAAATAGTTACCATTGTGGTTCCTATGACTTTTTCACTGTTATATCGTTGCACTGCTAAAGTTTAATAGATGCAATTGGTATAGGTATCATCTCAAGAATCTACAGGGACTTGTGGAGTCAAATAGCTTCTTTAGTAGCTTCAAAAATAGCCACATTTTTAGCTTTGGTTATGGAGTCTATGATACTAAATTGTTTCGTACTCCTATAACTTATATCTCCACTTCCCAATATAAACATGATTTAGAAATAAATTTCCCGAAATCCTTTTTTGACATGAAGTCAGAATCTTTTATAAAATTCACTAGCATGAGATCACCACCAAAATATATAAGCATATAATTCTTAGTTCTTTTTAGAATCTATATTAAATGCTTGACAAAATTTTGATGTTTAAGGTTTTAATGATATCTATTGACCATCCAACTGCAATATAAGAGTTTGTCATGACATAAATGAGACTTTCTACTTCCAGCTTCTACATAGGTAGCTTATCTCATCTTATCTATTTCCTCAAGTGTACAAAACACTAATGCCTGAAGAATATATAATTTCATTTCTGAATGATAAAAATAATTCTTGGAATTTAAAATGTTTCATCAAGACAATGTTTCATTAATATAAGCAGTTTGTTATAGAGTTTTATTCTTCTAGTATCACCAAAGGTTAGTACCAAGAATATAACTTTATACCTTTTGGTCACTCTTATCAAACTGTTCTGCCAACTAACTCTTTATTACAGATAATGCTCCTCTATCTTTTTCAATTAAGAGGATGTTATCATTTTATATAAACAATTAGTAATGCTACAGTCTTTCCTTGAATTTGTTGTACAATCATGGCTCATTAATATTCTGTATGAATCTAAGTGATTCAACCACTTAATCAAATCTGATGTTCCATGACCGGGCTGCTTGTTTGAATCCATAAATGGATCTTTGCAACTTACATACCATGTATTCTTAGCCTTTTCTACGAACCCATCTGGTTGCTGCTGATGAATGTCTTCTTCAAGATGTCCGTTAAGAAACGTAATCTTGACATCTATTTGCCAAATTTCATAATCCAGCATTATAGCAATGGAAAGCAGAATCCTGATGAATTTAAGCATAGCAGTTGGTGAAAAGGTTTCCTCATAATTGATTTCTCTTTCTGAGTATACCTTTTGGATACTAATCTTGCTTTAAACATTTCCACCCTTCCATCTATTCCTCTTTTTCTCTTGTAGATCCACTTACACCCTATAAGTTTTACCTCATTTAGTGCCTTTACAAGTTCCCAGACTTTATTGGAATACATAGATTCCATTTCTTGGTTCATAGCATTTTTCCATAGTTCAGCATCTCCATCCAATAGAGTTTCGTTGTAGCTAGTGGGATCTTGTACATGTCCATTTGAGATAGTTATATAAGTTTCTCCTAGTAACATGTACTATGTTGGTAATCTAATTACCCTCCTACTACGACGAGGTTCTATGGGTGGTTGCTATTCAGGGATAGTCCTTTTCTAATCATTGTTGCTCTTTTCTATGTTATTAAACATAAATAGAAAACTCAGCATCAATTTGATCTCTTAATGATTTCTCTAGTTTTACCTTACTCTTAGGTTCTAATTCATTTATATAGTCTTCCTCAAGGAAAATCAAGTATATGTCTACAAATACATTCCTCTTTTGAGGCCTATAAATTAGACTTTCCCTTATTCATTTAGGATACCTAAAACATGCAGACTTCTAAACATGAATCCATCTTTTCTGCCTATGATACTCGTATAAATACTAGTGAACTCCAAATACGGATGTGTCTCAAATTATGCTTGTGACTTTTCCATAATTCCTTGGAGTATTAGACACCAATGTAGATTAAACTAGGCTTAATAGACTGCAGTTTTAAATACTGGTATCTAGAATAAAAAAGGTAAATGATAAATTACTTAGCATACATCTTGTCTTATCCAAAAGAATCTTGTTTCTCCATATAATGACACTATTATGTCATAATGTTCATTATATATAGGAGTTTATCCCATTTTACAACCAAAGGGACTTTGAAATCTCTAGAGATATATTCTTTGCTTCGATCAGATCGAAGTTCTTTTACGATCTTGTCTAATCGCTTCTCTGTCTTATCCATGTACTCTTTTGAATTTCAAAAGCCATGTAATCATGACGTATTTAGACAAATATAAATGCGATGAATATTCATCAATAAGATTGATAGAATACTCATAACATCTTCTAACATGTAAACTGATTAGTCCGCATACATTTGTATGCACTAATTCATACAATACAATATTACACTTTCTTTTAGTTCACAAAGAGCTTCCTTGTCATATTACTTTTCTAAATAAGATTTGTAGAGTATCAATGATCAATCTCAATAGGCCAAAAAAGCTTATTATTAATCAAACAATCTCATGAAATCTTATTATATTTTATAGGATAATTATCTGGTGGCCACCACTTATTAAGTGAAACTTCTGTAAACCACAAAATTTTAAGATTGTATTTGTAAACCACCTACTTTTTAAAGAAACATCTCCCACCCACCTTTCCGTTAACGGAAACATGACATCAGCATGCCATCATAACGATAATATTGTCATTTAGCTAAAAAAATATTTAATTAATTATATTCTATTTTTTAAAAAATAAATATTTAATTTTATAAACAACATCGTTTTTTTTTTATAAATAAAAAAAATCAAACAATACAAAATCTTATATTTAATTAATTATAAATAATTTTCTTAATTATTGTATTACATGGGTAAAATAGTCTTTACGCAGAAAATCACTAACGGCAGTTAACTTTTTTAATGGAAAAGTGGTTGGGGGACATTTCTTTGAAAAGTAGGTGGTTTACAGATACAATCTTTTTGGTGGTTTACAGAAGTTTCACTTAATAAGTGGTGGCCACCAAATAATTATCCTATTTTATATTACTTAAGCATAAAGATCAGAGGTAATATTGGTTAGAAGAAACATTTCTTTTCTTAGATAAATGCATATACTCTTTGTCATTATATCTTGCTTTGAATAGATCAATGGACTTATATGATATAAATTGTCTTTGTGAAGTATCAAAACAAGTAATCATAATAAAAAGAGGATCCAAAAATAACAGTGTACTCCTGTTTATTTAAAACAAGCCACCGAAATTAAATTCCTCTAATGTTTAGAACATAAAGACAAATATAAAAAACTAAAGTCTCATAAACTAGCATCTCCTCAACTGCAATTTAAAGCTTTCTTCATTTAATCTCTTGGTTTCCTAAAAACCAAATAAATGAATTACAAATAAGATTAGTTATCTCATAATTCACTACTGCATTAATCAATAAAAATCTGAACTAATTAGGAAGCTCAAAGATTTCCTATACCTGATTTTAATAATCTTAAGACCATCTTTCTCTAATGACCCTTCTGTCCACACTTGAAGCACTTGCCTTTCGGCTTACCATCATTTTTAGTTGACAGTTTTCTTGTCCCAACTCTCTTTTGCCCATCCTTGTCTTTCGCCTTAAGCCTTAAAGGGAATCCTTTTTCAGGAAGTTCTTTACTATGGTAAAATTCTTCTATAGCATGTAGTTCGTGCATCAATTCAATTAAGGTCATATCTTTATTGCTTAAGATATAGCTGACCTTAAATTCTTTGAATGTATCAGGCAAAGAATCAATCATCGTGTTAATCTTTGTTTTATCATCGATTCGAACACCATGAATTTCAACTTCATTCAAATAGTCCATCATTTTGAGGACATGATCACGAACTCTTGTGCCCTCTTCGATCTTGGTGTTAGTGACACGTTTTAATGCTGCTTCTCTGGCAGAATCAGTATTCTGCCCAAATATCTGATGGAGACTAGCCAATATTTCAGTAGCTATTTCCAAGCTCCGATGTTTGTTCTGCAGTTCCATAGAAATCGAAGTCAACATATAGCGCTTAGCCATTTTGTTAGCTTCGCACCATTTCTGACAAGGCTCCCTCTGATTTCTATAATTGTATAACATTGGTTCTGGAGGGCATGGCTAGGTCAAAACATATTTGCAGCCTTTAGCAGTGAAAATATTAAATAGATTCCATTTCCAATCTAAGTAATTTTCACCAGTGAATTCATTTTTAACCAAAATAATTAACAATGGGTTGATGGAACACAATTTAGCATACATATTTTAATAAAAACATCCATACTTGTATAAAATCTATTTTGAGAAATTCATGAAAATCCGAAAATCTAGAATACTAACTTCACAAACATGTTCTACTATCATAATAAACTTATGAAATTAGGTTTTACTTATTCCACTCATTGTGACAATGTTCAAACTTGGGTACCGTCAACGTCCACTGGTTGATTCTCGCTTGCGGTTCCTCCTTTGGTGCACGAAATTACCAAAATGCCCCTACTGATCAAAGGTGACCGATATTCACCCAACAGTGACGGGAAGCTCGGGTAAGGCACTTCTGGCCAAGCTGAGTTCAATGATGCCGGCAGTGACTTCCCACACATGGTGACAGCGCCGTGTCGAGCTCCCAAAGTAGTGAATCCTCCCACGGCTGATCTGCAGCAAAACTACCTCCTCAGTGGCTGTGGATGGTCGTAAATGTAATCTGACGATGAGGGGAGTAAAACCCATCTGGTGGTGCAGCCAAAATCTAGCGAAATTGGCTGCAAATCACGGTAGCAAACCCGCGGCTTTTCGAGCTCCAAACAGCGGCGTTCCATTCAAATTTCGACGGTATGGACGGTAGGGTAGTGACAGTCAGCTCACAAGCTTCGATTTGGCACCAAGCATTGATGGTGGGGTGGCCGGAGTTGAGAGATCTGACCGATTCAAACTCGCGGGTTCGGGTCGGGTCCAACGGCCTCCCTCCGTTTCTCTCTCCATCTCTTTGTCAATTTATAGAAATGTCTTTCTCTTTCTTCTTTTTTATTTTTTAAGCTTAATACAGATTAAGCTAATACCAGGCCGAGTGTTGAAATAAAATCTGACAACACTGCCATTGAATCATGTTCGGGTTGCCTCGATTTCGTATGGTGACAAATTCAATTTATTTCAAACACGATACATTTATTAAACGTGTCGAATTTTATGATCTATATCCATTTATTCCTGCGAGTAATTAAATCCCGTCAAATTTATTCACAACAACTGTAGTAAGTCTAACAACTTTAAAAACTAAATCAAAAATAAAAAATAAATTCATACACTTAATTAGAAAATTAAAGTATATCTGTCACACCTTTCTTTTGTAACTTTCTTTGAGTAATAAGAAAGATTGAACCCAACTCTCTACACTCATATTCTCTAAACTCGTACGACATAGTTAGAGATTTATTCTAGAAATGAATACGACATTAAAGGATAAAATAGGCTAATCGAATAATTAGGTGCTCCTGTCTTTAAGCTAATCCAAAAATTAGGAACTCATGTTTTTAATTGATTATATATTAACCTTTTTATCCTTGTGATTTCTTTTTATGCCACAGCTCTGATTTCTATCCTTAGTTGTTGTTGCGTTTGTCACTGTTCACTGCATATTATCATTTTTCATGGTATGATTGGTCGTATGCGATTTAAATGGTTCATGTATACTGTGATCCGTTGTGCCTTAAAATGCTACGAACCATGCTTGAAGATAAAGTATAATTGCATACATAACAAATTCTGCCATTGTCATGCTTTAGCTAGAAAATAATTCTCAAATCCGGATGACTTTCTCTCTCAATAAAAGTAACATATGTAACATTTTTATTTTATTTATAAACCTCGACGAATGAGGAAATTTATTAAAATTATCGAAAAGAGACCTCGTCATCAGAGAGAAATAGAAACTCAAAAGAAAAGCCGAGGCCAACATCAACTGAAACTGCACTCTGGGAATTCATCATCCTTTGGTGCCAGGCGATGATGTGGCAACCAAGTGTTTGTCCTCCAATGGAATGGGCTCAAAAAGCAAAGTAAAAACTACATCCATAGTCTCTTGGTTTTGAGCACCATGCCCATCTCCATGTAGATACATAAAATGGGACATTCTCACAAGATTCAACATGAAGTCAGCTGTAGTTTGAGATAAGGGAGAATCTTTATCAGCTCTGTATGCATTCACCTTCTTCCACATCTGTCTCATCAGATCCTTGATGTGTTCACGAGCAACTTCCTCCGAGACACCAGTTTCATGCATGTAACACTGGATTGATTTCGGAACATCTCCTCTCTGTATCTCGTCCTGATGAATTATTAGGAAAAAAATACAATCAATTCATATATAGAGGATTAATTCAATTTCTGTCTTCTTAAAAAAAAAAAAAATTACCGATGAAGTTCCCAAGTCATCTTGAAGACGAAGAATCTTCAATGACCAATGAACAATATCTTGATTACTTTCTAGAAATTCTAGTTCCTTCTCAATGATTGGATTTTTCCCAGAAAAGTATGCAGTCATTGTAACCATAGTGCCTCCTATTGATACCAATCCATTTTCCAAGAATTCTCCCAGTGTTGGTGTGTACTTACTATGGAACCATTTCGCCTCCACTAAGTAGGCTTGTATAATGCGAAGCCACTGATGCACATGACACAGAAAATAGAAGCAGTTACAATTTATAATTTTTGAGACAAAAACATCGTAATATAAAAAGGATAAATCAAAGGAAAGGAACGGCGGGAGAGGTGAAACTAATATTTTACGTACTGCATTTTTTATACTCCGAAGCACATCAAAATCCTGTTGTTTGAGTACGTAATAAGTAAATTCATTAACAAAGTTGTAAAGCGCAAGAAAACACAATTTCATATAGTCCGGAAGGTGGTTCAAAGCATAATTGATGTCCCACCTGTAGAAAAGAAAAAACAATCATATAAATGGCCTATTAATTTGAGAAGTAGCATGCAGCTAGCTAGCTGTTGAATTAATCAATTAGATATAATATTAATTTCCTAACAAACCTCTCAACAGCATCTGTGAATAGCTCAAGTTCATCCAAAGTTCCATAAACATCATAAATGTCATCAATCACTGTAATTAGAGCTATCGCGATTGTGAGTATTCTCCTACAGTAGGCGAGTTGAGGCTCAAACACCATCCCCATGCTCCATAAGAAGGATGCTACCAATCTGTCCCTCGCAAAGCTCAATTTCTCTCCAAGACCTATATCCTTCCACCACCTTCATAGGAAAATTAAAACGAATATTACGACACGTGTTATATATATTTTCATAAAGAGAGAGAGAGTCAACTTTCAGTTTGGAATTCTGAAGAGTCTTTTACATAAAGCGCATGATTCATGGCTTTACAATAACTCTAGAGCCATCTTCTAGTCCGAGATTCCTTAGAGTCATTCTCTAGTGCAAACATTTGTACTTTATAAAGTGCAGACTCACACCTTTACACTGCTGTAAAAGGCGTAGTCTGCACCTGAGAGTAATTTAATATGCATATGATTAAATTGTTCAAGTTATGTGCTCCATAAAATCAAATCTTTGATACTTATATTTATGCAATCAAGGCATGGATACCCTGAAATGTCTTTAAGTTCTTCCTGGTAAATTGCCTGCAGAGTGTTAAACTCCAACTTAGCGAGCTCAAGTAAAAGGTGGTCCTTGTCCTCTCTTTTCTCATAAACGTGTATGAACCACCTTGCCTCTAACATTGGAACTTTCCAATGCAGAGGGAGCTCCAGTGCACGCTTCGCTTGTTCTACTACAAATAAATCCCCTTCCTTACTCTTGCTGATCATCACTTCTTTAAGATGTTTACCGGTGAATTGCCAGGCCTCCTCCATGATGCTTTCTCCTTCTAAGCTGTAATACGAGGCTTCATGCAAGCTCAGTACTCCCTTGAAATCATCACAAATAAAGCCTCCCTTGTTGTCTTTAAAACCATTGAAAACCTCTGCAGTACTCAACCAAAACAAATTACATTCATCAAAATTTTTGCATATATATGTTAATTAGAGAATGATTTAAGTGACCCAGCGCCCAGGTCGAGTTTGAATTCTCGGGAGATAGAGAGTTAAAAAATTGATTTGCTTGTCCACTCTTTACGTTTTAACTAAAGGAAAAAATAGAGATATCGATTCAAGGATCCAGATCATGCATGTGCTTGAGAAAGTAAGTGAATTGATGAAATGTACCTTGAGAAACATGATAGCCATGTTGTCTAAGTAGTCTGAATTCAAGGGAGGTTGCATGCAGATTTTCTTTTCTCCAATTATAATCTTTATTATTGTTGTAGATATTATGCAATATGTTCCTAATCTCAGTCTCAAAATGATAAGCCAATCCAAGTCTTTGCAAGTTGTCAATCAGCTCCAACTGATCCAGTGGCTCGGTTACATCCTTAATCGTGTTCTTTACTTTTCCTTTCAGCTCTTCTGCTCGTCTTTTGTATGTTTCATCCTGTACATGCACAGCATTTAGTTTTTAGTTATACATGACTGCAGAGAATTCATGGTCCCAATTTGAAATGAACAAAGGAAATTAATATGTAACAATAATAATCAATACCGCATAGCCGCTCTTCAGTGACGGCAAAAAATCATGGTCCCAAATTGAAGGTTGGTAGTTTGCTGATCTCCTGTCAACTGTTAAATGATCATATTTGGCGCTGACAAGGCATTGGACTGGCTTATTTTTTGTACTGATTCTGATGGCTGCTCTATTTGTTGCAAGCGGAGGACATCTGAAACCATTTGCAGGGGTAAACAAGGTTGAGGGAATAGTGCAAGAAGACATTGGATTTACGGAGGTAAACAAGGTTGATAGAATAATGCAAGAGGACATTGGATATACAGATGTAGTGTAAGCTTACACTTATACTCGGCAAAGATTCTCAAATTAATCTATGGTTTGTGGTGATGTACAAGGTTATATATATATATATATATATATGGGCAAAGGAGAAGTGTATGTGATTTATTTTTCTTAATCATTTTTTCTGAGGTTTTCAAAGCGTTTAATTTGTAACTCTTAATAGGACAAAGATATTTTATTCATTAAAAAAAATGTCTCCTTATTATTAGTGAACCAGATTTGTGAGCTAGTGCTCGAAAATCATCTCGGTTGTACTACAAATGTATATATCTTAATAGATATGATTTTAATACATCTATAGATTATAGTAAGGGCAAATGAGGATTACTCCCTCTGGTTTATATCATCTCCATCCTGTTCGAGATGAGTAACTATACCCTCGTTTGCTTTGGTCAAAACGTGAGAGTATTTGGGCAGTAAGTTGTATGACTCTGCAGGACTCCCTCGAACAATTTGAAGACCAACTTCCCTGGCCCGACATGCCTGCTGGTATGTTAACTGAGCACCATATTCCTGCTGCATGTTTGCTCTGATGTCATTCGGAGTATATATCCTTCTTTCCTGGATATATTTGTCCGTGATAATATGACCAACAACCCGGCTGCTTACTTGGTGACGACCATCAAACAACACCTCATTATGACATGTGTTTACATTGTCAATTCTTCTCGCTAGTCAATAAACATTCTGCTCATTCGAAGGTCTTGTTGTTGGAATACGCCATTTACATTATTCCGAAGAACAATGGGCCTCGAAATGTGTAGTTGTAGACCATGCAATCTTGAAATCAAACTTATCCCTAAAGGCAACTTTGTAAAGTTCCAATATTAATTCATTCTTCTAAGCGAACAACTTACCCACACCAATATCATCAGAATTACAACTTCTAACAAAGTCTGGAGAAACCATATTTGATGGCACAACTGAAGCAAGACTTATGAGGGGGTCAACTACTCCTCCTCCTCAAACGGGTCATTGGAGGAATAGACCGACTATCCCTGCTATTAGTAACAATATCGTAATGACGCTCATCCTCATCATTAATAGGAATATCAGAAGCACCGACGCCCCCATCATCAATTGAATTACTAGAGTGAGTGGCCCTCGTACTATTATCTGCTTCCATATTGCAGATGTCATCAATAGGATAATCATTGTCACAGAAATCATTTTTGTGGAAACGACGTCTCTAATGGTAACACCTCTTCTCCAATATCCACTAATGTAATGTCGTTGTCATCAATGGTGTCATTATTGTCGTGGAGTGGAGAGTAATGTTGATGTGACGACATCGTCCTTGGTAACACATCTTCTTCAGTATTGAGGGCAGAGACGTTTGCTCTAAAGGAAGTTTCATGTTCTGCAAGTGGCTCAATATTTTGGCTCAGACCTCGAGGAGATGTGGTAACAAATATAGGGATGCGTCCATAATTTGCTACATTAGAGGCCAAATGTAACACAACCTTGACCATTTCATCATTATATAGTCCATGGGTAGTGAACATACACGATAAGTTGTGTTATTAGACCTCAAAGTTGCCTTCATCATCATACTATATTCATTAGGATTTATCTGCAAAACTTCGTATACTCTTGCCACTAACTGATCAAACATGCAATTTTTTCGAACCAAAAAAACTGAATTCTTAGCATTCACATAATCCATATGCCCATCCGCCAACGTCTCCCACCGATCATCGTAACACAATTCAAGCACAACTGAATCCATTAAGCCTGAAATTATAAAAAAATAAAATAAATATGATTATATAGTAGAATACATAATAAAAAGAATATAAGGCACATTTTATATTACATTTATAACCAATTAACAACTAACATTAAAAAAAAAAATTGTATATAGCGACAAGGTCCGTGTCGCACCAAAAGACAGTGCCAATGGTGCCTATCGCACCAAAGTCATTGACAATTAGTGCGACAGGGGTGCTGTCGCATCAACAGACGTCGCACCAACAGACTGCCAATAATGCCGTCTACCGCCACTCTCGAACGCACAAGAACACACACCTAACTCAACAAACGCCCGTCGCACCTTTTAACACTTCATTATACAGAATATCCAACAGACATTTCATTAAACAATAGGTATACAAAATCAAATTCCTTTTTAATTAGCTTACATAGGTTTTGGGCTCTTCAATTCAATTTGTTAGATTCGTGTTGTATTGGTGATGGATTCATATGGATTAAGGTGTATTTGGCCGGAATTCACTTTTTCCATTGATGTCGCAGTTCTCTTTCACCGTTTGACACTGCCGATGATGATTCAAGATCCAAAAGCTGAATACGGTTTGGTAATAGCTAGTTACTGTTTGGTGAAGAGGGAGAGAAGTTTTGGTTGAAATAAGGAGGGTATATATTTTGAGACAAAAATGTTTTATTTGGCTAATGTTAATAGAAAAAAGTTAAAGGGTTAGTTTTGAAAATTACAAAATTTAGGTCATTTTTATAAATTTCCCTTATAATAATCAACCATGTTGATATTTGTTTATAATAGTCCTACAGTGAATAGAAACGTGCAAAAGCATATGTTCAATAATCAACTATATATTTCCATAATAGTCGAGTACCGAAGAGAATTCCTACATAGCCCGACTTTACCTGAATTTGCAAACAAAACGCAAATACCATTAGTCTTTTAAAACACATGCAACTCTTCATTAACAGCCTGTAAAATACCATTAGAAGAGATATTTGTTCCATTTCCTTGAGATCATCAACAATCTCAAAACAAAAGATTTCTTCTAAGGCACCACGTCAGTCAGTAAAATGTCACTTCATTGACTAGTACATGAAAATGATATGATGAAAAATTTTAGAATATCTCTGAAACTATGTCAGCTATACAATAAGTAAATAATATTACGGCATGTGTATATTTATTTTGAAAAATCAGTATGCAGTTCGTGATTTTATAAAATTTAAATACACATGTCATACATAAATTAATTAATTGTAGTACCTCTCATGTATTTTGAAATTGTTTTTGTCTAAGAGCCAATTATCTTTTATTTTCTTTTCTCTTGGTTTTGCTGCATTACACAGTAGTGTAGCACTTGAGCCACATGCGCCTGAAAGCTAGATTAGTTGGTATGGGGCTTGTTCGGAGGAGCCTCTCTTTTTTGATATAATATAACATAAATTATTGGGAATTTTACCCATTTGACCACTTTCCAACTTTAAATATAAAAAAAGACCCCACTCCATTTTTTCTTAGAATAACAACCACATACAAGCTTCTTAGACCAAAATACCCCTAAAACTAAACAAACAAAAATAAACTTATTTTCGCCCAAGAACATTACCTATCGTCCAACTACACCCACGGGCATTCCTTCCGTTCTGGCATTTCTTGAATTCTGATGAACTCCTTCACTTTCGGCGGCGGTGGTTTCTCTTACTTCCAGCGGTGACTTTGTGTGAGTTCTAGTTTGAATTCCTTCACTTCCGGCTTAGGTATTGTTCTATTGCCTCGATTTTTTCATTAACTTTGATTAAATTTTGTTTAAATTGCTTGGTGATTGATCATTGATCATAGTTAAGCATTAAGATATGTATTGGGCATGAAAATATTAGAATTTTCTTAAGATTATGATTTATAATAAATGGCACACCAAGTGCTTGTTTAAATGCCTATAAAAACTATTGATCTAAATTTAATGTGATTTTAGGGTTAGAGAGAAGGATGGTGTACCCACCAATTAAGAACATGGGTGGCTGCCCGTATTGCCCAAAATGTTGCCCAAAAAATGCCCAAGACACGAATGGCCATTTTAGTGGGCAATGCGGGCGATAGCCTCTGTCGGTCGGGTTGCAGGCCTATCGCCACCCATTCCGTCGTCCATATATCTCGAACGATAGAGACTATCACCCGGGCGACAGTGGTTCTCGTCTGAAATTTTCGAAAGTTGTTTCTTCATAACCGAAAGCAAACAATTGACAACTCTCGGCAAAATCAGGCGACAGAGGCTATCGCCCGAGTGGCGGTGACTGTCACTCGAATTTTCCAAGAGTTGTTTCTTCATAACCAAAAGCAAGCAATTGACAACTTTCGACAAATTCAGGCGACAGACTCGTGTCGCCCGGGCGATAGACCTGTCACCTCCCATGCCATTGCCCATATATCGCGGTCAACAGAGGCTGTCACTCGAGCGACAGTAGTTGTCTCTCGGGCGACACTCGGGCGAGAGGATATTGCATGTTGGGCGATTAGTGATCGTGTCGCCCAACATCCACTTGTATATAATTCAAGAGACTTTTTCTGTCGCCTAGGCAAGAATGTTGTCACCCGGATCACCCGAATTTGTTGATAATTAATTATATAATAATATTATTATTTGGAGTATTATTAATAAAGTATTATTATTATTTTGCATCAGGTTAATGGAGTCGGTTGTGCTTAAGATGTATTATGATGGAGCATGGGAGACTTTGAAAGATGGTCATATGGAGTATGTGAATGGAAAAGTTACTGCGTTTTGTTTTCGGAAAGATGTAACAATTGAATAATTTATTGCAAAGTTGTATGGAATTTTGAAGAAAAGTCCGAATGAATTTTTTTATTATGTAAGGTTTTTTGGAGAATCTTATAAGAACTTTTTATTAATCTAGTATCACTATGATAGTAATTAATGGTGTCGTATTATTGATTATAAAGTTTCTCGAAATTAATAATTAAAACAAAATCAAACAACTCTCGGAAAAATCAAATTTGCCGAGAGTTGTCAATTGCTTGCTTTCGGTTATGAAGAAACAACTCTCGAAAAATTCAAACGATAGCCACTGTCGCCTAGGCGACGGTCTCTGTCACTAGAGATATATGGGCAATGGAATGGGTGGCGATAGGCCTGTTATTCGGGTGACAGAGGCTATCGCATGCGCTGCCCACTAAAATGGCCATTCGTGGCTTGAGCATTTTTTGGGCGAAATTTGGGCAATAGGAGTAGCCACCCATGTTCTCAATTGGTGGGTACACCATCCTTCTCTCTAACCTCAAAATCACATTAAATTTAAATCAATAATTTTTAGAGGCATTTAAACAAACACTTGGTGTGCCATTTATTATAAATCATAATCTTAAGAAAATTCTAATATTTTCATACCCAATACATATCCTAATGCTTAACTATCATCAATGATCAATCACCAAGCAATTTAAACAAAATTTAATCAAAGTTAATGAAAAAACCGAGGCAATAGAACAATACATAAGGTGAAAGTGAAGGAATTCAAACTAGAACTCACACAAAGTCACTGCCGGAATAAGAGAAACCGCCGCCGAAAGTGAAGGAGTTCGCTGGAATTCAAGATATGCCGGAACTGAAGGAATGCCCATGGGTGTAGTTGGGCGATAGGAGATGTTCTTGGGCGAAAATAGGTTTAGTTTTGTTTGTTTAGTTTTAGGGGTATTTTGGTCTAAGAAACTTGTATGTAGTTGTTATTGTAAGATAAAATGGAGTGAGATCTTTTTTGATATTTAAAGTTGGAAAGTGATCAAATGGGTAAATTCCCCTAAATTATTAATCATCAAATCACAATTTGATAAGCTCGTGAAAAATAAAAATAATAGAAATACATGTGACTAATAATGTGCATTTTGGTACCTTTATTATCACAAGTCTGAGAGAAAAATTATCCTTACCCAATTATAGAAAAGAATGAAAATCATTGCGACCTACCGCATGATATTATTGATGAAATCAATACATTAGAAAATAGATACTGAAACTTTGAAGCCTAAAGTGTCATTCTCGGTTGAATCAATAAATTCATTTTGGACCACCTTTATTGATCCATAAATGGCAATGCTCTCCGTCACTAGAGATTTCGTCCTTTCCTACAAGTTCTGACAGTTTCTTGTAAACGTGGAGGACGAGCCTCCACAAATATCTCTTGTCTTAAAAAACAATCACTTTTCCAAACTACGAAAGTGTCTGATACGCTTATGGGAAATTAACAACTTAAGCTGAATCAATTGCAAGCCAGCAAAAGTAATGTTGGGAACAACGAATAATTAGAATAATACAACGAGGGACCTCAAAATTTCTATTTCAACTGACGTTGTAACTCTGCAATGGTTAATAACTTATAGGATTTTACCACCTTCAATGCTCGATCTTTTTCACTTGTATCTGATTTTTTTTTAATTTATTGCTCTATGTATTAAAATATTAAGAGTTTTAATCCATAACAGAGATATGCTAGCTTATTGCATGATAGGGTAAAACTAAGAATATGTAAAACTAAAATAAAATAAAAATTAAGAATAAAATTAAATTAAAATATATATATAATATAAGTATATCAATAATATTACAGCATATATGTATTTATTTTAAAGAACTAATATGTAATTCGTGATTGTATAAAATTTAAATACACATATTATATATATATTAATTAATTATATTCCCTCTCATGTATTTTAAAATTTTTTATGTCCCAGAACCACCGGTTGTCTTTCATTTTCTTTCGTCTTGGTTTTGCTGCATTACACAAGAGTAGTGTAGCACTTGACCCCATGCACCCGAAAGCTAGACTAGTTGGTATGGGGCTTGTTCGGAGGAGCCACTCTTTCTTGGTACGATATAACATAAATTATTAACCATCAAATCACAATTTGATAAGTTCGTGAAAAATAAAAATAATAGAAATACACGTGACTAATAATGTGCATTTTGGTACCTTTATTATCACGAGTCTGAGAGAAAAATCATCCTTTCCCAATTATAGAAAAGAATGAAATTCTTTGATATTATTGATGAAATCAAGACATTAAAAAATAAATACTGAAACTCTGAAAGTCTAAAGTGTCATTCTCAGTTGAATCAATAAATTCATAAATTCGTCCTTTCCTACAAGTTCTAACAGCTTCTTGTAAACGTGGAGGACGAGCCTCCACAAATATCTTTTGTCTTAAAAAACAATCACTTTACCAAACTACGAAAGTGTCTGATATTCTTATAGGAAATTAACAACTTAAGCTGAATCAATTGCAAGCTAGCGAAAGTAATGTTGGGAACAACGAATAATTAGAATAATACTACTAGGGATCTCAAAATTTCTATTCCGACTGACCTTGTAACTCTGCAATGGTTAATAACTTACAGGATTTTACCACCGTCAATGCTCGATCTTTTTAACTTGTATCTGATTTTTTTTTTTTTAATTTATTGCTCTATGTAGTAAAATATTAAGAGTTTTAATCCATAACAGAGATATGCTGGCTTATTGCATGATAGGGTAAACCGTAAGCCATATTGATTGATTTCTTTATCTGGAACTCGATAATAAAGTAATATCAAATTGTTCATTATTTCAGAGTTCTCGAAGATTTTGACATCATATGTTGCTTGGACAATAAATCAGCAATGAGTTGCCGTCCGAATAAGTGTGAGTTTTTGAGTATCAGGTTTCTCGTTGATGAATCAACAACATAACCTTGACCCGTCATCCATTCTAGCAATTTGAGTAGCAATTCTTTCTTCTCAGGTTCCGCTATATATCGCGATATTGCTATATGAAAAATTCCCTGAGATAAAAGAAGAAAAGGAATTAAAGGGCATTCCTAAATTATTACTTCCACTCGTGTGTATGCGTGTGTGCGATCTCGTGTTTGCTTTATAAATCCTTGATTGCTTACTCGATCAATCTTGTAGCCAGTTGCATGGATTGCCTTCATTACATCATTGACCAAGTTAATATTACCCAACCTCACAAATGCAGATGCAAACTTCTTAATAGCAGGATGAGAAATTGACTCCGAATTGTCCTGAAAAGAGAATAACTCGAGGTTGAAAAGCGTATTAAGGACAGTTGAAGAATAGATCTGAAATGTTAAGGCAATATAGCAGACCTTAACTACTACATAAGCATCTTTGAGAAGCTTTCCAGATATTAAAATATGAAGAATTTTCTCATGAAGGGCCTTGCACATCGATCTTTCGCTATATCTTAACATGTTGTAAACGGAGAGTGCTTCTGAGTGCGCTCTCATTTTACCAAGATGAAATATTAGGGAGGAGCAGAGTTCCTGCAAAACAGCATAGATGTGATAAGCCTTTCGCGTTGCATTCCCAAAGTAAAAATTCATTTGTCTATGACCACTTTCATTATCTAAAATCACAGTACTAACAAAGGCCTCTAGAATTGCAATGGACTGCAGTAAATGCAGTATTCTAAATCCCTTGTCAAGAAGTAATAAATTTACATTACATACCTCCTCAGGTTGGTGACCTTTCCGATGCATGTCCACCATGGTCCGATAAGCAAGCATATACAACTTCTCCTTGCAGAAATATTTTATTAGAATATGAAAGGTACTGTAATCGGGACTGATTGCCAATTCGTCCAATTTCCTCATAATATGCATTACACTCTCCATATCACCAGTTCTGCAGTAGGCACAAAGCATTGAATTTAACAGAACAACGTCATATTTGTCATACTTGGCTTCAAAATCCCCAGCCAACTGCTTTGCCTCTTCAAAACACCCACCTCGGCAGAATGCTGAAATCATGATGCTATGGGCATAGCCATCTGCGTGAGGGAAACAAAATTTGTGCTTAACCTAAAAGCTTAAGTTGTAAGGTAAGGACCTTGATTTAAAAGAGAGATCTTTTTGAAAAATTAATTGAAACAGAGAGCAACACAAGTTAGTAAAATCACTTTATCCAAATGCTTAAGCTATTAGGTAAGGACACATCACCAGTATTTTTCAGATTTCAAGTCAAGTCCAACAAAATTATCTAGCAAAATACACTGAATATACTTCAACACAGCATTCTTCAATGCACAAACAATGCCAACAAATATAGAGATCAGACTAGGCCACTCTATTCTTGATTCAAATAGCACGGACATGTGAACTAATCAAATTATACAGGCTACTTTACCTCTAACATAGTAATAACAATATTTTCACCTTGCCTTCAAAATCTAGGAAAAGGCAACTAGGGAGTTTCATAACATGTCCAACAAACATAAATGTTAGATTATATTGTGGGCATTAGAAATAATTTAAGCCAGAACTAAAACAGATGTGAGCTTAAGATGAAAAAAAAGCTTTATAACTAGAATCAGAAAGTTTTATTTTTCTTTGAGATTAAGGAAAAAGAAATTTAACTTAGTTTCAAAACCAATCCACGTCCTTTTGGCATCTTAGTTTCAAAACCAATCCACGTTCTTTTGGCATGGCATAGAAATGACATGTGCAATACTGCATTTGTCAACAATGATCAAATGAATGCTTTAATTTTTAAGAGAATGTTCTTGTTTCTTAGCTAAAGAGAAAAAAAATAATAATAAATACTTGAAATTAAGAGCTTGCTAGAAGATTCCTCATCAAATTGGAAACATACCATATTTAATGCATTTTTCCTGCATTTCGTTGAAAACTACTCTTGCTTCATCTAAACGACCAGCCTTAGAAAGACCATCCATAAGTAAACAATAGGGCATCTGCAAAATGGCATGTGTACCGTAAGCTGCAGAAGGATTTTTGCAAAGAATACCTTTCAAAAAATAAAAAATAAAAGTGTAGATGAGAATATAGAACACATATGAACAGAGCCAAGGTTATATGTTATAGAAAGAAGAATTTGTGCCAACATAGGGGCAAGCAAAATCATTATAAAAAAATCAAGTTACAATTTGCACCACATAACAATGAATCAACAACGTGGATGTTTGGAAATCTGTTTTTCACTCAAAAACCTCAAAAAAGGAGCAGTGTTCTTAAAGAAATTTATGACTGTTATAATAAATTACCCACCGGAATCTGGTTCACTTTCATCTTTCCTTTTCACCTTACAGCATTTCAGATTTCTATTAAAAAATTAAAATTTAGAATTTAAATAAAAAAAATAAAATGAAGAATAAGGAGCACCAGCCGAATCATGCGTTATTATAAATCGTAAAACCAACCTATGAATAATAAAAATAAAGCTTAGCAAAGAAACAAAAAATTTTGAACATGTTGAACCTCGGCCCAATTTGTTATGCTCATTTCTTAGTCTGAATTCCCAACTTCCTTAACAGAATCTGTAATGCTCATTTGTTATGCTCATTTCTTAAATAAAGATTGATGTTTGAACATACATATGAAAGATAAAAATTCGTCAATATGATAAAAATTCATCAATGTACCTCATTTTCTGCATAGCCTAAAGTGTCCAGTTCAGCTAACAGTTCCCTTGATTTTTCAAACAAACCTCCTCTGACGTATACCTTCAGCAATGTTGTCAGAATTACCTGCAAAAAGAATGATTTATCCTCAAAAAGAAAATATAAGAAAAGCACACAATTGAGCAACACATGCGTTTACAGCAAATACAAACAAAGCAAATGATTGAAAATGCACAGAATAAAAAGAAAAGAGGTTACAAGAAAATCACTCCTTGATATGCTATTTTGACCCAGATACCCATGAAAATAGATTTGGCATATATTGAAAAGCACCAATTCAATTCCTTTACATTAATCTCTTATAGCATGAAATCCAAACCCTCGTGGTGCTTTTTTATTCTTTTATAGTTATCTTTCAACCCCAAGCCAAATATAAAGCATCCTTTTGGACTTGAACCCTTAACTTCTTGCTTCCACTGAAAAAGCCATGGTCCTTAACTCTAAAATAGCATCCCCTAATCAGGGTAGCATCCAAGCACCATATTACTAATGCATTTTTGCTACACGAAAACAATTACACTCGATTTTGAAAGCATGGTCAGAATGACGTGAGGTAGGCCTCAATTCATCATGATAACTATGTATCATAACTTAAATTTTGAAGAACACAGGTCTTTTGTCATTTGAAATTCAGTACAAATTCTCTATTCTACCAAATTCACGTGTATATATCGATTTTCATTCTTTCCTATTTCAAGATGAGCTAAACCCAACTGTAAGTAATGCACTACTAACTCCTGTAACTAGAATGGCCAGATAAACATGAAACAAACCTTATTCGGTACTAAACCTGAAGATTTCATATCCTGAATCAATTCATCAGCCTTCTTGTAGTCTCCACCGGAGGAATAAGCATTGAGCAAAGAGCTATAATGATATACATTAGGCGAATGGCCTTCAACTTTCATCTGGTTAAAATAGCTCTGAGCTTCGGCACATAGATTATTCGAAGCACAAATGGCCAAAAGTATCCCATACATCACACCATCCATCTGCACTCCATTATACTTAAGTTCCTGAACCAGCTCTAATGCTTTAGAATAGCCATTTTTACCCTTAATGCAACCCGTAAGCAGCTATGGAAGATAAAAGACAAATGTAATGAAAATCAGTTAAAAAGACAATAACAAATTAAATAACGTGAAATTGACACAAGGATATCATAATTGAATAGTAACTTAAATTATATTATCATAGATCTGAAACTCCTGTTAAACTCTGGGATTTTGTTAGAAAATGATCTTGGCACTTCATTCCAACCGAGCTTGATGCTATTCCATGGCAACACATTTGTTTCTTCTAAATCTATGGTAAAATCCATTTGTTCTGCCTTTCTTTGGCTTATTCACACTTTAGAAGAATTTTCAAAAATAAAATAGCAAATAAGATTCACAATATGGATTTTGTAACCATAGAAAAGAAAAAGAATATTGCAGGCATATAAAAGTTGACTCTTTCACTTGTTTCAAACCCATTGTTCAACAAAGCTGTCACTCAAAGACTGTGTGTAACTCCCATGTCAACTGCAACAACGAGTGTCATACAAAAGGTAGAATTTTATTATCAAGTGCCTAACTGCAGTAGCAATTCAACTTCAAATAAACATTTAACATCTTCAAAATCCATGCAAATCAAAATTATATGTTGTGTTCAAATTGGTATACCGTATTATAAGTAACAGCATCTGGTGTCAGACCACTCTGCTTCATTTTATCAAACAGTTTGAGGCTGCTCTCAAACTTTCCATTCCTGACTAGACAACTAAGAATCGAATTACATATAAAGACATTAACTTTGTCCGATTCATCTGTAATGCTGTTGTAGATTTCTAGAGCCTTAAGGGGGTTGCGGCTTTTCCCAAGGAACTTGATATAACTGCTATAAGACGAAATACTAGTCTTGCCATGATGTTGCATCCACTCAAAGAGCTGCAGTAATACCAAGCACAAAGTATAAATAACAATAGTAATTATTAGCATCGGTAAACTGTTGTTCACATAGGATGGAAAGAGTAAATTGAGGTGATGCAGTCGTAACAAGCTATATTATATTATCAGAAGGATATTTATGATAAATTGCAAATCAATGAGTGTTTTGAGAATATCTTCCCTATAGCCAAACCGAAATAGGCTAACTTCAAAACCATAATTAGAACAAGTTGACAATAGAAACAAAACAAATGCATAAAGTAGTTCTTCTGTACTACTACTGAATAAATTTTTGCAGTCAAGCAATTAACAAATATAGAATCTATAAAAATGTAAGGAACAAATATTGAAGAAGGATACAGATAATCCTCCTAGCCAAATTCAACTAACCTCCTTTCTCATCAGAGGGCCTACATTTTTTTGAATCATAAGACAGAGATTTGCATAGAAAACAGAAACAGCTTTTGTTTCACCAAAATGGGATCTTCATTTAAGAAATAATACTTAATTGGGTACAAAATGATCATTAAAAAAGGTTACGTCTACAGGACAAAAAAATCATATTTAATCAGTAAGCAAACCCAACTAACAATAAACCAGGAAAGGAACGTGCATTTGAACAAAAAAAGGTAAATAAATAAACTCAGTAGGTTTAACCAAAAAAAATATCAATGGTATGCACAAAAGATAAAGAAAAACAAAAGGAAAAGAAGAAGAAGAAGGCAAAGCAGTTCTCAAGTGGTAGGACCTGCAAAAGATCCTGCCATCGGCCAAGATCCCCAAAATGTCGCAAAATAGCGTTCAAGTCTGGCACCTTTAATATCCCTCCTAATCTGCAAAGAAGTATATTTATCTTATAATGCCGAGCCAATTGAGCTACATATTTGTCACCACAACAACAGAACTTTAAGATGAAGTAACGAAGTAAACATATTTTCACCAAATGTATTGTCACTAAAACTTAACGCTAAAAGACAAACAGAATTTAAATCTAACGAACGTTCCAACGAAGAATGCAGTCAAGAAAAGAGAGATACTCAATGAAATTACAATTATTATATTCTTCTCATATTCAAACTATACTGTATTGCTTATGCAATGTGACTTCTAGCCAACTTGTTTATCGGAAAACCAGCCTCGACCTCCAAAATTAACACTGCAACTCTCATGTTTCGACTAATATAGAACTTTACAGACAACATACTAATCACTTTAGGCTCAAAACTAAATGTCATAGAACATTGCAAAAGAATCAAGGTTTTCTAACCAAAGTGCAGTCAGCAGGTAAATTGCAAAAGTGTCAGCATCCAAAAACAAATTTACAAAATACAACATACATATAAGAAAATAAAGGGTATGTCAGCAACCGTTCTGCTTCTACTCAACTTTGAAAGCACTGCAGCTAAACTGTTTGATAAACACTCACCTTTTTACTTACAGTTACTATGTATCAACTATTCACCCAATAATCCTTTCTATTTCACACTAATTATGGATTAGAAGTCTCAGCAGCTCAATGTCAAACATAATCAAAATCAAACACAACTCGAAAACAAATTCAAAAAATAAAAATCCCAGCTTTGTCACTAAATCAGTTAAAAAATAAAAACCCAGTTGAGATAATCAATCATGGGTCAACACTCAACCAAAAAAAGGAATAAAAGAAACAACAGATGGGTATTGATTGAAATGACAAAACAAGACCTTTCAAGAGAGGAACCGAGGTCAGCTGATTGTTGAACTTCAAGAATGGCAGATTTTCTTGCCAAGTAAGAACTGGATTGGCGCTTTCCTCGAGCAGCAGCTGCGGCTGCTGGTGGTGGTGGTGGTTGTGCTGGTTCAGTGTGAGTTTGTTCTTTGACGACGACTCTTGCTGTTGCCGTTGCTGTTGCTGTTGCAGAAGCAGAGTTGTTGAATGTTGCTGTTGGAAACGATGAAGCTAAAGGGTTGAATAATACGTGGGATATTTTGGTGCCAAGGCTTACAGATATCTCCATGTCCAAGATTTTGAGAGTATTTTTGAGTTTGAGTTGCAAGCACTTGTCTTGGCAGAGTTCTGGTGGAAATTTTGAAACTGGTTGCTTTCCGTAAAAGATCGTGATGAGATAAGGTAATTTCTTCAATTTATTCATAATTTTTTAACTTCTTAAATTTTCTTTAAAATATTTTTTTTAAAAATAATTTCATTTTCTTTTAGTCCGACATAAGTGAAAATCAAATTTTACTGACAACCTTATTGAAACGATATTATCAATTAAATTACTCCTTGTCAAAGCGATAGAACCTTCTTCACTTTATATTTTAGGTCGAGATTTAGAGTATTTTAATGTGCATTATAGAGGTTGATTTTTCCAACATCATATAACTTATTTAAGAAATTCTAAAAATTTAAGTAGGCGGATTAAAATCCTTTCTTAATCTTAACTTCTCTTAATCCTTAAATGCTTTAGGGCGTGTTTGATGGCCCTCATAAAGGTGTATTAAAATATTATTTTATTTTAAATTAATACAAAAATGTGTTTAGGACAAAATTTACCCACATAAAACGGTGCGCTAATGCGTGCTAAACCCGACTTAGATTGCCTCCTTTTTTTTCTACTTTATAATAATAAATAAATAAATATGACTTTTTAATTTAATATAATATTTTTTTTATTTTTTATTTTCACATTATAATTGTTAATATAAATTTATAATTTATTATTCAATAATATTATATTTTTTATTTTTATATTATAATTTATTAATAAATTTATAATTTAATATGACTAATAATAAATATGATACTTTTTAACATTTACACTAAAAAAATTGTTAAAGTTCTAAAATTTAAAACTTCTACATTTAGTATTTTTCTCCGTACTAATAAATATTATTTTCTAAATATATAATTTAAACTAATCACAAAAAAATTAATACAGTATAATTAAAAATTAATACAGTACAATGCACCATCAAACATTGTACAGTATTGTTATAATACAATGTTAATATAATATAATATAATATAATACACCAGTATTAAAATAATACAATACAACATAATACAATACTATATTTCAAATACACTCTTAATATAGGCTTGACAATAAATCATGTCCAAGTAGTTTCAAATCGCATTGTCGTGTTAAAATTTGTATATGGAAGCAAACCCTTTAATTTATTGGGTTAAAAAATCAATGACTTTTTTCTCTTTTTTTTTACAATGTTATCCAAATCCATCCAATTGACCATCTATTTTTTCTTAAATAAAAGTATTTCAACCAAATAACTATTAGGAAATTTCAAATATAAAAGACAAACCAAAATTTAAAAATTTTACACAAAACATATAAATTAACTTTAAACAAGCCATTTTGTTGTTTAACATCATATAAGAGTATCTCCAAAAGACTATTTAAATATCTATTTGCTTACCTATGTGGCAAACAAAAGATTAGAAAAATAAAATCTCCTCCAAAAGACTCATCAAATAAGAACAAATTAATATTATTTTAATCAAAAAGCCGTTGAATAGTTGTTATTTTTTTAAAAAAAATATAAATAATAATTATAGCACTCTTATTTTTTCAATAAATAATAATAAAATATTAATAGAAGAGTGAGAAACTCACTCGGCAATATTGAAGAGTGAGAAACAAATCTTATCTCAAGAAACTAAATTAACGTGTCTTTTGGAGTGTTTTATATTAGCATAGTTCTTCAAATAAGAAGTAAAATTTTATCTGAAGAGTCTTTTGGGATGCTCTAATTGTCCAAATAAGTATATAATTATCTCAATAAATATTTTCACCTAAACAATAACAAAAGGGTAAAGGGTAAAGACTTGAATTTTAATAGAAATATTGAAGGATTTAAGGTTTTTAATTATGTTACATAGGTAATCAATTTAATGTCATTAGTAATCAATTTAATGTTATTATCTTCCTTTAAAAAGAAAGAAAACTGATTAAATTGTTGTACATATATTACTGCTAGTGGGTTAAATGGGCAAAATAATTTTTGAAGACCAAACCAAATTGGGAGTTTTAATATATTGAGTCATTAACAATCCAATCTGACAAGGTTAGACCTTGTAATTATTTTTATCATCTAATTTTTGTGTCATGTTAATGGATTGTTAATGAACTTTTTCCAAGCCTAATCTTGTGTGCATTTAAATGTTGCATTTTTATGCAACACTTCGAGGCTAAACTAAATCTAGTTTTGTGTTATGTAAATGGTTGTATGAACTTTTTCCAAGCCTACTCTTCTGTGCAATGTGCATAGTAAATTTTGATTTTTTCTGCAACAATTCAAGACCAAACCAAATCTTTAATGGATTGACTTGCTAATGACCCACCTGAAAAGATTATACTAAAAAATCATTTTTATCATGTGATTTTGTGTCATGTTAAAGTTGTAGGAACTTTTTCAAAACCTACTCTTGTATGCATTGTGAACGTTGATTTTCTTGCAACATCACATAAGATTGTAGAGGTTATGATCAACTTATGATTCTAAACAAGGTCAATTATATTAGCCAACAATGAGGAATGTAGCTAGGAATTTTGTTCAGTTGGGAAACGTTCAAAATATTTTACAATTTTAAAAATTTGCACCCGACTATAATATTTATATTCCTCACCGAGTTTTCATGTTTTTAAAATATCATTTTTTTAGTTTATTTTATGTTGTAAGTTATTACTTATAGGTATGTGTAATACATTTTTTTAAATCAAAATAATCAATTAAATTCTAAAGAATTAGGCTTTTAGACATAAGGCAGGTTGAATTTCAAAATTAGCTAGGACACTTTTATAGTTTCAAAAGTCAGATTGGGCATTATTACAAATTTCTAAGAAACTAAGGAGGTGTTTGGTTTTGAGAAAGGGAAGGAGAGGAGAGGAAAAGAAAGAAGAGGAGTGGAGAGGGAATGAGAGGAGAGAAGTGTGAAAATTAATTTCTATTGTTTAGTTTTACATTAAATTTAAAAGCAAAAGAAATTACATATTTTTTATTTGGACAAATATACCCATTAAACTTTAGTGTTAAAATGTTAATATTATTAGTAAATATAAAAAATAATAAAACTATGAATTAATTTAATTTAAAAAATAAATTAATAAAAAAATTTAATTGTATATTATATTTTTATTGATTCATTATTATTTTATAATCATAATAACCAACCTTTCATATTTAATTTTATTTTATTATTAATTTAAGTAATTATAATTGACATAATTTATTTTTAAATAATTTGTGGGCGGTCCGGCGGAGGTCCGGCGAAGGTCCGGCGGTGGTCCGGCGAAGTCCGTCAGTGGTCCAACAATTCTTAATTTATGTTTTTTTATTTTTATATCATAATATTTAATATAATATTTTAACTTATTTAAAAAATAATGTTGGAAGTTTTATTTTAAAATTGATAAGGAATTTAGACTCCTTACCCCTTGATGAAGAATTAAAATTCCTCAAATTATTAGATTTTAAATTCCTTTAGAAATTGATTTCCAATAAACTATAACTAACCAAAAAAAAAAAATCATAAAAGAATTTAAATTTATGTCTTTTCCACCCTTCTCTCCTACCAACCAAACATACCTTAAGATCATTTTTTAAATCATAGTTTGAAATTTTTAAAATCCAACTGGCCTTGTGCCGCCTGATGGCCATCGTATGACCGTCCAATAAATATATGACATGTGTTTTCAATGATTTTTTTCTCTTTGTTATAATTGTTAAATTCGAAAAAAATATGTGTGTTAAAATATTTTTAAACATCCACACATGGAATGAGATGATATACCTATCCCATGTAATAAAATGACTCTTAAGGAAAATAAATAAACGAATATAATAAAAATAAGATATCATTAAATAACACATATTTTTATTTTTTTTTGTTAAATTTGATTATAAAATGGTAATTTTGCCCAATTGCTTTTAATTTAGGATTAAGATTCTTAGCTCCCATTGATCTTTTAAAGATTCTGTATCACTTATTTTTTTTAATGTTAGTGTATGATTAATATTTAGTTATTTTTATTTTTATTTATTAATAATAAAATTTACTCTAAAAGAATTAGATAATAAAAGGACCTTGATAAGGACAATTTGTATAAAAGAAAAAGGTAAAAGGAATTAAAAAAATTGATAAATAAAATTAAGAAGACAAAATAAAAAATAACATAAAACTAGACGAGATGCCCCATAAATCATGTCTGTTAAGTGTCTTCACCTCAGTTACATAGAAAGCACTTCTGTCTCTGCCCAAAAGTACTTATGCTTTTGCCTGCCCTCATAAGGGGAACAAACCCACGTTTTTCTATATATCTAAGGCCTAAAAATCCGTACAAACCGGCCCGCGTTTCTTTTCTCCTGACACAATCTTGACTCCAAGTCTTCTCTCTCCGTGTACTTACTTCTAAACAGCTGCCCCTCCTCAGGGTACTTGACAATAATACTTCACTGTCAAATCTTTTCTTCTTCTTGTTTCTGACGTAGCAGAGATGAGCAAAGACGTGACCAGAAACCCCGCAAACTCCGGCGCCGGCGACGGCAGCGGCAAGTTATTAGAACATGAGAGGTTGTTGAAAACGTTAGAACATGACGAGTTATTAGAGGTTTTATCAGAAGGGTTTTGCAAGCGCTGTGCCTCTCTTTTGGAGACTCGCATTTTTAATCTCATCCATGGTATAATGAACTAAAGACGCCAACTTTGCAATTTTTATTTATTTATTTACTTTATTCTCTTTGAATATTTTAATTCTCTTTTCTTTTGGGTAATGCATTTGTTCTTTCTTGACTCTTGAAGTCTTCTTATTCTTGACTTTTGTTAGGGTGACTTGTGAGTTCTTGTTTTTAAACTTTCTATTTTTGATGTTCTTTAGTTGTAATAGCTGATTATTTGAGTTTTGTGAGTGTTAAATTCTGCACACTAAGAGGTATTGCTTTTTACGGTTTAATTCCATGTTATTTGTTTTGCTAGTGAAAATCAAGATTCAGAAATTCTGTTCTCTTATGCTATTTGATGTGGCTGCAGATAAATTGGATGACATGTCGTTGTCGGGTGATAACACTGAGGTGTTGTCCTCTGAGCACTCCTCGGCATCGGATGCTCGATCGCGGAATGATTCAGAATCTATGAGAAAGAGGCCCAATCAGCAGGAAACAATATTGTGCTTATCCCGATTTTCGCAGAATGATGGGCTCGGTGGAGTTTCCTCCACAGCCGAAAATGGATTGTCTGAGGAGCAGAAGGAGCAGATCAGGTTTTCAAAGGTTGGCAGGAAAAAGGACTTTGTTCATATTGAGAGGATTGATCGGAAAGCAATAAATGTGCTTCAAGGTCTTGAGCTGCACACCAAGGTTTTTAATACTGAAGAGCAGAAGGAAATTGTTGAATCTGTCTACAACCTGCAACGAATGGGCCAAAAGGGGCAGCTTAGAGGTGTGTAGAAAAGCTTGCTTGTATCTTTTCTAATGTTATGAGTTTTTCAGGGGATTTTGCAAGTATGAGCTATTTGTTAGTGTTGATGTTAAGGTTCCTTTGTTATTTGAATTTCTGGCATGAATGTTAGTGGAAATTAATATATAATAAAATGCTGAAAATCGGCCTCATTGTGCTTATCTGTTTCTCATTTTTTATTTTAATTCATTGCAGACCGTACGTATTCAGAACCTAGAAAATGGATGCGTGGTAAAGGACGCATCACGATGCAATTTGGCTGCTGCTACAACTATGCTGTGGTAAGTTTTCCAATTCTCTTATCCATTTCCTTTCAAGTTCGTTATGTTATATGAAGATTGTTCACTTTACATTTCATAATGTATCAGGACAAAAATGGAAACCCTCCTGGCATTATTAGAGATGAAGAAGTTGATCCTCTGCCCCCTATGTTCAAGCAAATGATCAACAGAATGGTCAGGTGGCACATTTTGCCTCCAACATGCATCCCCAACAGCTGTATTGTGAATATATATGATGAAGGAGATTGCATTCCCCCTCACACCGACCACCACGATTTTCTTCGGCCATTTTGCACTGTCTCGTTCTTGACAGAGTGCAATATACTTTTTGGTTCAAATTTGAAGATTGTGGGTCCAGGAGAGTTTTCGGGGCCTGTCTCTATCCCTTTGCCAGTTGGGTATGCTTTCTAAGTTCTATCTCCTGTTATTGATTATCTGTCGTTTCTCTTCCCATATGAAGTGGTTGCTTGTTTTGTTGGTTTTATATCTAATTTGAGTAGAATCTCTTTGCTCTTCGTGGTAGTGAAGCATTTCCTCATGAACTGGTCAGCAAGGAATCTATGTTCATTGTGTTTGCATAAGTAACGTCTTTTAATCATAACTGTTACTGTTGGACATGTATTAAAATGGTTTTGTTGAGTTCATTACAAGCAATCTATGTTCATTGTGGTTTTCTCTCTGGTTTGAGGCTTGAAGAGTTTGGGGGTTGTGCCAACAGTTAGATGTAAATGTTATAATAGCAATTTAATCAATTAATCTTGTTAATCTTGGAAGTTAAGCTAAGCTTTATTCATAGCTTGTACGTTATCGGTTTTATCATGTTAAAGGTTACCCTCTTCATTGTGAGTCATTTTAGGTGATTTTGAGTGTCAAATGTTTAACTCAGAAATTGAGAAAAATTCACAGTCCTGTAATTCGCAAAATAATATTATGAAATGTCAGTTTCATGTCATTTTTTTAATCGTCATGTTAGATTATGCTTCTAACATGTTGCTGTCTACATACTGCAGATCAGTGCTCATTCTAAATGGTAATGGAGCTGATGTCGCTAAGCACTGTGTCCCAGCCGTCCCAACAAAAAGGTACTTTATCCGTCCTGCCCACACAGAAAGCAAAAATCTTTGCACTTTTACTATTTCCATAATCAGTCTTTTTAATTCCCTCGTATATTGCAGGATTTCCATTACTTTCAGGAAAATGGACGATGGCAAATTACCGTACAAGTTTTCACCTGACCCTGAGCTAATGGGGATCAAGCCAATGGTTAATTCTCCCTTAAACAAGTCACCAATCGAACAAAACAGTCATCAAAAGCCTCTTGCTTATTATTCTTCTCCCGTTAAATCGGCATTCCAGCAGAAGAACCAGAACCGAAATAACAAACTTCCTTCGGATGATACCGAAACTCCTAGTCAATCGAAGAACAATTCCTTCATCGTTGAGAATGACGATTTTCCTCCACTGGGTAGCTCAAATTCTGGGAACCGAGCCAGGTTCACTAGAGCAAGATCGAGGCAGCTGTGAGTTTATGACCATATCTTCATGTAACCATATGCAATCCATGTAATGCCCAATTCATCTGTTTTCATATTCAGTAGGATTTTCCCAGTTTGAGATGCTTTATAGCATAATTCAAACAAATGTCTATCAATTCTTTTATGTTTTTTGTAGTCAGTAGTTGAATGACACAAATATGCTCATAATTTTTGTACAATTAATAAGGAATATCAGCCTTCTGAAGACATGGTTCCAACAACTACATGTATATATATCAAAATGATAATCAAGTAAACGGATACACATATCTCTTCATAATGGCCAAACTGATGATGCTATCCTTTGGTTTATTATTATTTTCAAAGCAACCTCTCGATTTCTAATTATTGTGCTTAAACTGAAAGCTAATCCATTACAACAGGTGAGCCCGGCTTAGTAGCTACTTGCTAACGTGCATCCAAGTACGTATCACTCTTATTATCTTTAAACCATTTTTTAATTGGTGAAATTTTTCCTTACATTTAAAGTTCAACTAATGTGATAAGATATGATTAGTTGATTAAAAACATAAAAATAAAACTAAATTATCCATGTCCTACTATATTTTTAATTCACCAAATGATAATATATCACGTCAGTTTATATAATTTTATTTGTATAAAAGTGTTTGTGATGGGATCATTATTCATTTAGAATAATTATAAAAGCACAAATAATTATATAAACTGATGTGGCAAAATATGATTAATTGATTTAAAATATTAAGTTAATAAATTACGCGGATCTTATCATATTTTTAATTCAACTATCTATTTTCTTTAGTCAAAAAAACATAAATTTACGAAAAATAAAACTATTCTAATGTCAACACTGTCATAACTGATTTAAGGGCCAGTTTAGGATTGCGGAGGTTGATAAAATAAGTTGTTTGTGCTATGCGGATGAAATAAACCACTGATAAAAAAAACAGCTTATTATTTGGTAAATAGTACTGTTGCGATTGCTGTGAGCTTGAAAAGCAGTGTACATACATTTCGTAAATTTTATTACGAAAATACTGTTTTATTATAGAATGACTAAAATAGACATAAGTTTAAATTGTCTTTTATTTTTAGAGTATATTTAATAAATTTTTTAGACATACATTTTTCTAAATACGTAAAATTATATAAAGTAAAAAAAAACTCAATTAAATAAAATATAAAGAACTTCATAATCTGTTACATAAAATATGATAAAAATTCATACTAGATTGTGGTGGTAATACGATATTTAATGATTTATATATTAGGGGTTATGAATAAGTAAGATATAATTATTTTTTTCTTAAAATACTAAGGTTATAATAGAAATTTTAAAAAAATGTGGTAGCTTATTTAATAAGCTGCTTATAAAAAGTAACCTCCTACCTGTTTTTAAAACCTGCTGATAAAATAAAGAAAATTATGAAATGAGTTATTTTTAAAAAATTTATCAAACATTCTTTTTATCAAAAATTATGAAATAAACAACTTATTTAATTTCAACCGCAATCCTAAATCAGCCTAAGAATTTCAAAATATAGATTAAAATTGTTAAATTATATTAAATAATTTTTATATGTACCCCTTACACGTTAATTACTATAAATAATTAAAAAAGTATTATTACCGCAGACCACTTGAATGAATAAATAATATCACTGATAAGATACTGCCACGATTCTACTAAAAATAAAAATAATGACAAAATTAACTTTAAATTCTTTGGAATTTTATCACCAAAACTGAATAAAAAATTATGCAAGGGGATAAAAATAATAGTGACATTTTACAAGCCGACAAAATAAAATAAAATAAAATAACATAAAAGGGACATAAACTGATCTAATTCGTCCACGTGGACTCTGAACAAAGCTACAGAGATGCAACAAAAAGGAATCACTGCCCCCACCCCCACTAATTATATTAAAAAAATAAAATAAAATCGCCCGAGATTTTTGTGACATTTTGTGGGACCCACTTTTGTTTCAGCGACCTCTTTTCGACGTAAACATCAGGTACAACTCAGGTACACGCTATTCTCTCCTGAGTCAACCAATCGTCGCCGCCCAAATCTCATCCAGGTCCCACATTAAATATATGTATATTGAAGCATTCCTTTTTCCCTAATTTGAGTTCCAATGAGGTTTCGCCGTGTTAAGAGTGTTGATTTCTTTCAAAAGAATTTTAAATGCCAAGTTTATAGGATTTTTCTTTTTCTTTTTTTTTTTTAATTGAAAGGAAACAACTTCATAAGTATGAAACTTTTATTTTTTTTATTTTTGTGTGAAGGGCATCACCACACCTCATTTAAAAATGGTAAAGAAAAGTTATTATGCTAATGTGACTAAGATGCTCACATTCTATAGTCTGGTAGCTCGGTTTTATTAAATAGTCAAATTTTACTAATTTTTGTTAATTTTCTTATCATTTAACAACGTCGAATGCTTGATTAAGACAGGTCTCGACATATTTCAACTAATCGTATCCATTTTAATAAAATATTTTATATTATTTTAATTTTTTTAATTAAAAGATAAAGAGTTGGGCAAAGCTCAAATTCATTTTTAATTTCTTACCTCTCCCAAGGTTTGATATAAATCTTATATTCTTTTAATTTTTCTCCTAATTTAAAAGGCAAGCGGGTGCGTAAAGCCTAATTTTATTTTTTATCCCTTACATCTCCTGAGATTTAAATTCGAGTGGCCAACTAAATAAAAGTGCATGAAAATCAGTCGATCACGCCCCTGGCGCTTTTATAAATTTTACTTGTTAAGTTACAATTTCTATAATTCAAAACGGAAAAACCTTTTAATCCTAATAATATCTTATGGCTTATTTAAATTTCCAGTTTTCTCTAAATTTTACATTGAATTCTTAATGGGAAATTAATAAAAGTATTTTCTTCAAAAAAAAATCTAAAGGAAAAATAGGGCTATATTAATACTTGCATTTTAAATATATTAAAGTCGAAAGTTAGAATAGTAATATGCATAAACATTAAACAACCCAAAAGCTCATATGCACGCATGACCTATTAAAAAAATCAATAAAGCAAATTTTCAAGAGACCCTCAATTTATAATGTAGATTCAATTTATAAAGTAGATTCTCAAGCTAAATATAAAAAAATATATTAAAAAAAAAAGCAAATTAATAAAATATAATTATTTTTTTAATAAAATTCAGATTTTCAAAATATAAGATTCCCCTTTGAAAATAGTAGCAATTAGCAAACGACACCATGGTTTGACTCCATCACATAGCAAAATTACTGACCTGAGAAGTTTGCAAATAGGTCCCACGTGTTGGACACGTGGCAGTATAAACAGAAAGCAGAGATTATGCTCTTCTTCTAAAAGTGTTCCTTGCTGCATGTGTAAAACTAAAAGCTAAAAACTAAAAACTAAACAAAACTAACAGCTGAAAAAGCAAAAGCCAAAAGCATTTATTCTGTAACAGAGAAGCTTTTTGAACAAAGAGTTCAAGTGTCATCTTCAAGCTGCAGAGTGATCTGTTTAGTTCATGGTCGGCTCCAAATCTTGAGAAAAATAAACAAATAAATAAATAGAAAGCATAATTTGTATTATATTTTATTATAACCTTTTTTTTTAATATGTGGGTTTTTGTTTTAGTGGGTTGCTTGAATCTGGGTTCATTGGAGATATATTCTTTGAGCTGTAGCCTGAAGGAAAGATTAAATTTTGAGCATGACCCAGGTTAGTTTATTGTTTCTTCTCATTTAAGATCACTATATTTGTTCATTTTCATTATTGGTTTTAGTGATTAGTATTATTATTCTTTTTATTGTAATTTGTATATTTTTGTGGTTGTTTTGAATGAAAATGAAATGAAATTGTCAACTTAGAGCAGTTCAATTTTAGATTCTAGTATATCAGCTTTGCAAGTGTAGGTTTTGGATTCATTTTCGATCGAATTTGCTAGTTATGATTCTGTGTAATTGATTATTAGAGCTGTAACTTATAATACTGATCAATTAGAAGAATTATTGCTTCTTGTTAGATCTTAAATACTATTACTGAGCCTGTACCCAATGACAAGATTCAGCGATTCAACCACGCAAAAAATTTAAAATTAGGCTGAAAATTGTAATATTATTGTAGTTTTTCATTTTTTTTTTTGGGTCTGTTAGATGTGTTATGATGGTGGCATTGCTGACCTGAAATGGGATAATCATCCCAAGTGAGAAAAGCTTGTGTGGTGCAAGGCTGCAAGCTGAGATCATTGTGAATGGGGATAGATAGATGTACTTAGGTTTTAGCGTGTTGCATCAAGATTTTTGAAGAATTGTTTGAGAGAATTAAAAGGGTTGTAGATTGCAAGCTGAATTATTATCTTTGTTAGAAGTTGTTTTATTACCGATATTTTTAAGCTTTTGGGTGAGGCGGTTGCTTCATATGATATCAAAGCCAAGTTTCGCCTCATGGCCTTGTGTTGAGAAATATGCATAATACAAGTGTTAATATATTTGACCTGACTATTGGATTGATGAAAAATCAATGCTATGAAAAACGAAGAGTAAAAAAGTTCTACACTATAGGAACTGAGTTATGATGATAGCTAACTGATATTTTACATTGTTAAGCTGGATTGTTCTTTTTATTTTATCATCTGTATAACAACCAAATTAAGGATAGAAGAGAAAGAAAAATAAAGATTACAAAGATAAACCAGTGAAAGAGTTGCGAAGTAATGATGTAAACAATGACTAGTAGTCTTCTTTGGCGATATGAACACTGAAGTATATATTACGTTATTAAGAATTTGCTATTATTATGTGCTTCTTGATTCCATGGTCGTTATCCGTAATGTTCAGAAACCAGCTAGTGGTCTTATTCAAGTTTTTAATTGGCTTGCTTTGTTAATAGGGCATCTGAGATGGGACTTGTCAAAGCTGTTGAAAGCAGCTAGACCATGTCTAATTTACTAATTATGGAGGACGCTGGAAGGTAGTGTACTTTATTTACTCTTTAGGAAAACTCTCTTCACATCCTCTGCCTCTCTCAGAAAGAAAACCAATCCATATATATACCAACTTATTCTGTTTTTTTTTTTTAATTTAAGTGAATTTCATGCCTTTTCAGGCTTAAAAAGTCCTTCACTGATGGAGACATCTATGTTGGTAATTTTGAGGGAGAACTGCCCCATGGAAAGGGGGAATATACATGGCCAGATGGAACAGTCTATGAAGGTGATTGGGAAGAAGGGAAAATGACAGGAAAAGGATATATACTCTGGCCTTCAGGAGCAAAATACGAGGGTGATTTCTCGGGAGGTTATCTTCATGGTTTTGGCACCTTCACCGGACATGATGGATCTGTCTATAGAGGGAACTGGAGGATGAATATCCGACATGGACTCGGAAGAAAGGAGTATCCTAATTCAGATATTTATGTTGGCTCATGGAAGGAAGGAGTCCACGAGGGTAGTGGTCGGTATTCTTGGAATAGTGGAAATATATATATTGGGAACTGGAAAGGTGGGAAAATGAGTGGTAGAGGGGTTATGAAATGGATGAATGGTGATATATATGATGGCTCTTGGTTAAATGGTTACAGACATGGGTCTGGAGTTTATAGGTTTGCTGATGGGGGATATTATTCTGGAACATGGAGTAAGGACCTGAAGGATGGAAAAGGAAAATTTTATCCTGCGGGAAGTAAACATCCATCTGTGAGGCGAATGTGTAGCAATCTAGGATATGACGACAATACAAAAGAATTGCTATCTCAAGGTTCTTCGAAAAATTCAGAGGGAAGCAAGACCTCAAAGCCAAGAGTTAAACGTAGTCTGTCTGATAAGATTTCAGTTGGTGGACTCTTAAGAAGTTCTGGTCGAATATCACACAGAACATCATCATTGGATGGAAATTGGAGCCGACGTCATCCTTCTGCAGAGTCCATAGGTAGTGACTTCTCATCCAAGCTGTTGCATGATTCAGATGAAAGTCAAAGTGACATGCAGGATGGCAGCCCTGTAGTTTATGAGAGAGAATACATGCAGGGAGTGCTGATTAAAGAGACAGTTAGGAACTATACAGAACAAACACGGAAAGGAAAACCACGAAATAAGCATTCAGTGAAGGAAGTGAAAAAGAAGTCATGTGTGGACATCTTTGAAGGCCATCGAAGCTATTACCTTATGCTTAACTTGCAGCTTGGTATCAGGTAAAAGTATTGACGTCGGAAGCCTTTCCTCAAGCAGTATACTTTTTCTTTTCCCTTTCCACAAGGTTAAATATTTTTATGTTTCTTATCTACATATTCCATTCTATGATTGTTGATGTTGTGTCATTATTTGGTTCTTCCACGTTTTTATTGATCTTCCTTTTCCAACCTGGACTTGGAAAGACTATGCTTACTTTTGGTCTTGAATTGACTGAGTCATGAATACAGTGTCAAAATGTCTATGTGCTGGCACATCAATTTTAACGCCTTTTTTATAATTTCATTCTGTCCTAAGTATTGGATTAATGCTGAGAATAAAATGGTCTTAATTGCTTGCTAAATTTGGATTAATATAAGCTTTTTGTTAATGCTACGAATAAAACAATAAAAGTGAACTTGTTGAGATCTTTACTATACATCATTTGCTCTTTAGTGAAATGCTATTCAAGCTGACATTGCAAAATCTTATGTATCCCATTGTCTTCCTCCTCAGTTACAAGTGTATTAGCTGATAATCCTTCCCTCTTCAGAAAGAATGCTTGTTTGGTTGCCTCTGATCACACTGAAGCCAGATAAACTAAAACTTAGGTAGCTGTGTCCAAATTAATCAAGGTTGCAAAATTACCCTTTTGGCTCTTCTTCTGTTAAATAATTATGAGAATGCATAGAGTTCCATTTTCGTTTTACCACTTTCCTGATCTGCTAGTTGCTAGCAAAGTCTGAGTTAACAATAGTTGATACTTTAGAGTTGGGTATTATTCCAAAGAGAGAAATTTCTTTGATAGACAATAGTTTTTGTGCCCTACTGAGCTGATTATCTTTGTTTGTAGGGTTGTTAAACTGTTTTTCTCAGTTTGGAACTTGACAGTCCTTAATTTCTGTCTGATGTGCTTTTCTCCTTTAACTTTTCGAAATAATTAACTTTATGGTTTTGATTATTAATATTTATTGTTGGCATTTGTTATAAATAACTGATTTAAAGTTCACAGGTATACTGTTGGCAAAATCACGCCAGTGCCTATGCGAGAAGTTCGATCCTCAGATTTTGGAGATCGAGCTAGAATAAGGATGTATTTTCCTAGAAAGGGTTCCCAATTCACACCTCCTCACAATTCCATTGCTTTCAGTTGGAAAGATTATTGTCCGATGGTCTTCAGGTATTTACCTTGGTATTCAGACATATATGCAAGGGAGACTGTCTATGTGACTATGTCTCAATTTTGTTTTCCACATTCCATCGTTTTAGTGTTTGGTCTTCTTGAAAGTGTGCAAAATCACACTCATATATTAGCTTTTGATAAACTTTTCTTATTGGAACTTAGTGCTTTCAAGCTAAGTGATGTTTATTTCTGTTGCCATGTGTGCAGTGGTCCACCAAACCATATGTATGATTGTTAACTTGCATTCCATGGCCTAGATTTTTGACTTTGTTCATGTATCTGATAATTTATTTTCAGGAATTTGAGGGAAATGTTTAAACTAGATGCTGCGGAGTATATGATGTCCATTTGTGGTGATGATGGTCTAAGGGAGCGTTCTTCCACTGGGAAAAGTGGCAGCATCTTCTATCTTTCTCATGACGATAGATTTTTCATTAAGACATTAAAAAAAACTGAATTGAAGGTTTGAACTTGCAGAACCAGTTTTAACGTTTGTATTTGAATATCTTTCGTATTTCTATTCTTGCAAGCATGTTTATTTGCCTTTATCTATTACAAATTTAATGTGCATCTGATTTATTTAGAAATTTTTTTTTTTTTAATGATGTAGCCTTAGAACTTTTTGCGTATTTACTTTGTCTTGATAGTAATTAGTTTGAGCTTGCAAAAGATTTTTATTCTGTCTTTTAAATGTTTTATTTACATTCCATTTTTTCTTTTCTCTTATATAAACCTTTCTAAAAATTTTTTATGAACTATAAACATGCGGATTGGTTCCTTGATGTCAGATTTGTATATTTTGATTGACAGATCTGGAGTCTAGAGAGACTACAGATATAAAACGACAATCAAAAGATGCAGAAAGAGCTTTAGATAGGATTTGATCATGAAACGTTATCTAAGACTCTGCTTTAGTTCTTTGATGATTTTTTCAGATTTTTTGTTACAAGGGTAAGTTAGTAATTGTAACCCTATTGTTTATAGTACTTTAACAATTGACAGTCATTTCGTAATGATGGCGATTACGGGTCAGTTGATGTGGAAAAGGGACTTCATTCATTTTCTATCTTCAGTTCTTGGTTTGGTTCATTGGTTTCATTCATTTTCTAACTTCAGGTGTCTGTTTAGTTCATGGTTGTTTGTAAAAATATTTCACCATAAGCAAGGTGTAGCAAAATCAGTTGGATATGATGATATAATTCTGTTTGCTTATCTTTCAAAAGATTATTTCTGCATCACATTCTCTAGAGAGGACAGTGCATGATAATGATCAGCAGATTAGGTGCACTTAACAGGATTGTCATTGAGTAAAGCTAATTGGTTGAGTCGGAGAGAGTTTCTGTGAATCAAAACATAGGAGTATACGATTGTGGATGAGTTTTTCTGGAATTCTCCAGCAAGGAGGCAATCCATTTCTGATATGCTTGCATCCATGAATAGGAATAGTTCAAGGAAGAAAGGTCAGTGATCTTTCTCATTGATAAAAATGACTGAAGGAATGGCTTGCTGGCCAGAGTTATTAATCATAGATGAGAGCTATTTTCTAATTAGAATCATCTGAATAATCATTTGTCCGTCATGGATTATAATAGTGGCAATGCCTCCACCTTATTAGTATCTCTATCTCTGCTGTTCTTGAACTTAGAATCAAATTGCTTTCTAATGCTTGAGATCCATTATTTGGTAATTTACATCAGCTGCCAGAGGAATGGTTATTGAAGATGAGTTTCATCCTTTTTTCCTAAAGCTCTTGATCTTGGTTCACACTAACTGGAATCTTTAACTTCCTAGATTAGATGTGGGGTTCTGTTGGTTGATCTCTGTTGCTACCTTTTTCATTCCTTTTGCCTTGGCGCTGTCTACTATCAATTGGTGAATCATTTCTCTTATCAAAACTTCGAGGAAGAAACTGAAATGGAAAATCAAAGATGAAAAGGGACATACTTAAAATAAATGTGTTTAGTTAGAATGAAATGGTAAGTAATTTGGATGTTTTAATTGTGATACCACGATAGTCATACCGCTCCATCGGTTTTTGGGGGTTAGAAGGACAGTGAGAGGGAAAAGATTTGTTTTCAGGTGGTAACCACTAAACACTTCCAAAATGATTAATTGGCGTAGATAGAGTGCTGAGGCTAAATATGATTACATTCAGTCAATCTCAAATAGTTTTCTTAAGGTTCGAAAGTCAAGTCAATTATGTTGGAGATTTTACATTAATTTCAATTAGAAACTTTTGTCAAGTTGTTTCTTACTTTACAAAATTTTCTCTTTACCTAAGTATATGTAATTTTCTATGTTTAGTTCATTTGTTGATGTTACCTTTTGAACTCCGCTCTCCAATCCAAAAATGTATGCTCAACTGAATTCAAGAGAGGAGTGTGGCATTAAAAATGAGCTGGTTAAACTTTCCATTACTGGAAGAGGGACATGTGCATGTATAACTTGTTTCGCTTCTGCGCAGGTCTTACTCAGAATGCTGCATAAGTATTACATTCATGTGAAGGAACATGAAAATACGCTCATAACCAAATTTTTTGGACTCCACCGGATAACATTAAGGGGTGGAAGAAAGGTATGTGCTAGCCTTTTCTAGAGCTCTGGTTTACCTTCTTTTACTTATGATCATTAAGTGCTTTCGTTATTGTTTTTTGGTTTTCAGGTACGGTTTGTGGTCATGGGGAATATGTTTTGTACAGAATTGCGAATTCATCGCTCCTATGATCTAAAGGGATCAACAATAGGAAGATGTACAGGCAAAGATAAAATCAAGGAAAATACCACATTGAAGGATCTTGATCTATCTTTTGAATTTCAAATGGACAAATTGTTACGGGAGTCCCTTTTTAAGTAAGTGTTGGAATATGATGCTTGCATAAGTCATTTATGAAAATGGTTGGAGCAATTTTTGTTATTTAAATAACTGTGACTTGTTTTGGACACATGTTGATGTTCTTTATGTTGGGCCATAGGATTCTTAAAATATTAACAATATATCATTATTTATAAAATTGCAATCTTTTCTTTTTAATTAATTCTAAAACTTTTCAAGAGTTCTGCTGGTAAAACTTAATAATTTAAAGGGTATTTTTTTGATCCTTGGTCATTTGGTTGTTCCCATAAATGGTCATTTTTATACCTCATTCCACTTTTTAGCTAATCCAATGTGTAAGCACTAGTAGCAACCACATTAAATTCTTCAAACTTGGAGTCTTCAGTTTCAAGGTCGTATAAAATTTTCAATCTAATTGCATACCTTTCAGCTTCTTGCTTACCATGGATATCTCTTTTGCAAGATCCACCAAGGGAATATTGTGAATGATTTGGAGAAGTAAGAATTTAGATGGCTATATAAATATCGGAAGCGTTTCTATTTAGATGGCTATATAAATATTGGAAGCGTTTCTCCTTTTCCTTTTGTGCATTTTTGCTATTTCCACCAATATTTAGTACTTCTTTTTGAATGGCCTTTTACATTTTTCATCTCTCTGCTAGTAGTCATCAATCTGCCATGTTGACTCTGGATAATGTTGATTTGTTGTTAGTGGGATTATATATACATGAATAGAGAAATGAAGGATTGCATTGTGCATTTCATTGATAATATTATTATTTTATACTTTTCTAATTATCCGTAGAATTTTTCTTCTTTCTTGTAACATGCAGACAAATTTCAATAGACTGCACGTTTTTGGAATCTCAACAAATTATTGATTATAGCCTGCTGTTGGGATTACATTTTAGAGCCCCTGAGCATCTGAAGGCCTTACTAGAACTTCCAACTACAACACCGAATTCTGACAGTTTACCTGCTACTGATGGTATATATATTGCTTTCTGTTACAAATATGCTTATATTTTAACTTGTTAACTTCTCTTGCTTGCATTTACATATGTTATGCTTTAGGGTGGTTTTTTTTCATTTGAAAATATTGCTCAACTTTAAGCGTCTAGGGAAGGTATTTGTAAGATTATTCTGCAGTTGGAACATGTTCATAAGTTGACTTTTCTTTGGTCAAATTACTGCATTTTCATTGGGGTAATTGCCTAGTTGCTTGGGGTTCACTTTATAAAGGTGTTGAACATGCCAATTTACATATTTTGGAGATGTTAAGGCCAATATCTTTAAGATTTGTCGTAATTATGGGGGCAGTCCATGATAAAACATATTGAGCAACTAATCTGAATGAATGCTGCAGAACATGCTTGAGCATAATAAAGGGCAGCGTCTGGTGATCCATCAACCTGTAATTTTATTCAAACTTCCAGTGCATCTGAAATATCTGTTCTAAACCATATGCATTTGACATAGAAAATATAGAACTGTAAATTGGCCTTGTCAATCTAGCAATAATTATAAAAGAAGAAAGAAATAAAAAACAGAGAGAGAGAATAGGCATTCTAGAAGTTACTTGAGTCATGATTCGTACACCAGAAAACCATTTCTTTTTTTATAATGGGGATTTCTTTTTCATTCTAATGGACAAACTGCTCTTCCTTATGCATCATTGGTCATCAGTGTGGGCTAGCATTAAAATGGGAGTTAGGCATGGGATAGCTGCAGGAAAATTAAATGTTGCTGACAGGTTTTGTACTAATTTTTGTATTTCCTATTGCACACTAGTGACAACTTAAGAATACTTGGTGAGTCTTTGAGAGTGATCCAAGAAAATAGAAGATGTTATTTCAGTGCATGTCTTTGAATAATTAGTTAATCTCTTTGAATAATTATTTATTCCTCTCTTTGAATAATTAGTTAATCTCAAGTCACTGTGATTTGTTTTTCATTCTGTGCATGTCTGTATGCTTGTGTGTAAAATTTAAGTACTTCAGAGTGGTTTTGGTCTGCCTACACATTAGCAGCTTATTTTCTGCTTTCACTAGGTATAATTGGCTCACAAGGGGAGCTCATGATTCCTCCAAAAGGTCTGCTCCTTGTAACTCATGAACCTAGCTTCGTCAGCACCGCACCGGGGCCTCACATCAGAGGAAGTACATTGAGAGCATTCTCTGTCGGTGACAAGGAAGTTGATCTCTTGATCCCAGGCACTGGAAGGTAACCTCTCTGGTTCTCATGTGTTAAGACTTAAATTTGGCATCAGGCTAATAAACCTTGATCAATCTCTGTATGTTTTTGTAAAGCTGACCCCAGTGATCTTATATTATGCTTTATCTTCTAGTCAACTGCTAGTAAATTCTAAGTGTCAATCATTCATTAATTGGTATCATCTCTGCTAAAATGTGTCCATAATATAATCAATAATGCTGTAAAACCAGTAACTTGGAAACTAATTTGAAGCTTTCAAACCCAGTCCTGATGCTCATGCATTTCAGGATACTGTGATATGTCCAAGTATGAATACTCGTCGAGGAGCATATAATTAAACTAGCTGCTTGCATATGTTTCAGGTTTAAGGTCCAGTTAGGAGTAAACATGCCAGCACAGGCTAACCACAAGCTTCTTGAGAACGAGTGCGACTCGAACGAAGTTGAGCTTTTTGAGGTCTATGATGTAGTTCTCTACATGGGCATAATTGATATACTGCAGGAATACAATGTGAAAAAGAAAGTAGAGCATGCATACAAATCGTTGCAATTTAATCCTCAATTAATATCTGCTGTTGAACCGAAATTCTATGCCTCACGTTTCATCAACTTCTTGCAGAAAAAATTCCCAGAGCAACCATAATTTACAAGCCTTACTAGTTTCATATTTGCTGGTTACTGCCATTGTTGTATAGGTTAAGAAATTTTCCAGCACAAATTTCCTTTGCATTCATTCATTGTAAAGTGATATCATAGCTTAATAATAAATGTATCCATGATAATGTTTTTGATGTAATACTGTTATTTCTTTAAATTTTCTTTCTGGAATGTGGGGCAAGTCTCTCGCTCTTTCTCAAAATAGTAAATTAAATTTATGTTGCTTAATTTATGTTAAAGCAACCTCAGTGTTTAAAAAAGTTACTTAATTAACGTCAATTTTCTGTAATTATTTTCTTAAAATTGGGTGAGTTCACACAAATTGAGGGATTCCTCCCTTTGATCTAAATATACATTAGTCAATTGTTTATTGCCTTGTCCCAAGAATTTAATATAAATGGGTGGTGTTGTTGACATCATAAGAGGTTAATGACCATTTTTGAAAAAATAATTAAATTGGGGGGCTTGGGTGAAATTTTACTCCAGTTAAACAGAGTTGAGGTATCAAAATTCAAAAGTTTCTTCTTCAATTGGTAGTGCCAATGTGTAGCAAAGTTGGAAATTTTTTAAGGATTAATTTCTCAACTAAAATGGATGAAATCTTTTATGAATTAATCATCTTTTATTTCCTTTTATTAGTATAATTATTATTCACTTTGAACCATAGGTTACCCAATTTATCTAATTCAACTCTTATAGCTCGATATGAAAGAGGGGCTTACACTTCACATCCGATGGTGCTTGGTTAATCTTGCTACTAATTGCTCCAGAGGGGCTATGTAAAAACACAATTAATTATCATATTTAAAAAGAAATAAAGAATTAGCTTTAGCATGGCTTTATTAAGACAAGGTGGAATTCGAAACTGATGAGATTTATAATTCCTCAATCTCTTACTTGTAAAAGCCTATTCTCAATTTTAATCTTACAAGTAAAATTGAAATCCTACCACCACAATTATAGTTGAAAGTCATTAACCTTTATGCATATGAATAAGTAACCTCGAAGCTTTTCTAGTACAAACTCTCCATGACTGGAAGATTTTCTTTAAGATAAAGAAAATAAATTATTTACCTTCAATTTGCAAACCGAATAGCTAGCTAGGTCCATCAAATATTCACTTCTCCTGAATTAAGTACACAGATTGTCTTATGATTGATTAGTTAAAAGATACGCATGATAAGAATCTAATAGAGGAATTAACATGCTACACACCAAGCTAGAGTACATGGAACTTTATTTTATATTTTTCTTATAACTATTGAGTTTAAAGAGTGTACATTCATTTATTGTAATAACCACCAACTTTGTTTAGCATAGCAGTGTGAGTTTTGTCAATATTTTTGTTTTGAAAAAATTGTATGATGGGTGTGTTTTAATCCCAAAAAAAAAAAATCCTAATTATATTAAACACTAAAACATAATATATATATATATGAGCATCTTATATTATTTTTCAGTATTCTACGCAGTGTTACAAAACCATTTCAAAACGGAAAACTTAAAAAAAATTGTAATTTGAAATATTCATATATTCAATAAGAGGTGTGGGGGGGTCTTGTACGTAGTTCCCTTCAATTAAATAAAAATAAGGGCCTAATATTTGGCTTAAATTGTGCTTAAATTATTAAACACACATGCAAATTGATCATGATGTGTTCAAAGCTGCAAAACAAAATTGAAGTCCAGTTTCTATTCTTCATCTTTTGACTGAAAGTACAAATTTCAGAGATTCATGATCAAAAAAGCACACAGGACACAAGATATATAACTTATAAGACAGCACTAGTGTTAAATTTTTACAACCAATAAATTAAACGAAAACACAACATATTCTTGTTCTTAAAGACAAAAAAAAGCCTCAATTAAGGCCTCACTGATTCCTATATATATATATATATTCTCCACATGTCTCATCAAGCTGCAATGCCTTGAAAGCTGAATACTGAATATATACTCCATTAACATCTACCAAAAAACAGACAATATTAGTTACACATCAGTTACATTTCTTGTCATTAAATTTCGGGAGTTACACAAAATAACAACAAATAGTTTCAAATTAATGAAAAGTAAAACTTACCCATTAAGCTATGCAAATATGAGCTCATCATCATTCATTAGTACTGCTTTCACTTATTAAAATAAATAAAAATAATCTAAAATTATCAGTTCAAAAACGTAAAAAGAGATAGAGATGGCTTTGACTGCCTTTTTAACTACTAGTAGAAGTAATAATAATTTTAGTAAATAATTAACTAAAGCCTGTTGCTCAGAAACCCTAAATAGTTTTTTCCCATTCGTTTTGACAATTTTACCCTTTATTTTTTCTAATAGAATGAATATAATCTAATGCTTATCGTGTTCAAAATCAGAATATATGCAGGCAACAATTCCAATTGGGAAAGAGAGAGAGGAGATCATTTTTTAAATCATTGCTTTTTTTATTTTTCTGTCTCTTTTTTTTTCTCGGGAATCAAACAAGAAAAGAAGGATGCAAAGCCAAAAGACATGGTCAACAAAAAAGGTTGAAGCGAATAAAATTAGAAAAGATAATAAATTAAAGTCAATGGCATCTTTCCGAACTTGTCTGTTAGTATTTTTTTCTGAGTGGGTCAAAATGATTCCATGCAAACTCCAAATACAGAAAATTTTCTCGAGAAAATAATAAAGAACAGAGAGAGGTAAGATAGAGAGAGAAAACTTTTACCAATCACCACCGCCATCATAAATTCATAATAGCAGCTTGACAAAGAGAGAAACAGTTGGTTGACGGGAATGAAGCCTGGTCCGAGATCACATAGGCAAATAACAAAAAATTTTCCGGGAAAAAGAAAAGCAAGAAAGAAAGTCGGAGAAAATTTTGAAAACCTAGATGACCCTCGAGCCAAACAACATTCCCATCAACCTTAACCTCTCAAAAAGATCAATCAATGAATTTGATTCTGAAGGGAATGAAGCCTGGTCCGATACCTTTTTTTTTTTTTAATTATAATTATTATTAATGCATCGAACCAGACAACAGTCCCCTCAAAAACAATCATTTTTTTTCATCCATCAACTTTCTTCGCCTCTTGCACTTGAAACCCTAAGCTAACCCAGATGAGAAAAATAAGATTTTAGATCTCATCAAAGAAAGTACAGAAATGAAAGCACCTTTTTTTTTTATTTTCTTTTCTTTTGGTTTTAATTGGGGAGTGGGTTAAAAGAAAAAAGCCCTAGGGCACTTTGGCTTTATAGAGAGAAGCACAGATTGATGATAACATGAACAGCATCGGTTGCTGAATGCTGACATCTTTCTCTCAGTCAGAAGAGTAGTATCGGGAATGATATATATGGAAGACTCGCTTTTGCATATCGCGTGTACACGCTCCTCCAGTTAATTAAATATTTATATGTATAAAAAAAAAAGCAATATTTTCAATTTGTAAGTTTATTATAATTTTATTCTTTTCTTCCCATTTTCCAAAAGTTGACATCACCGAAAATTTGTAAATAGATGGGGTGGAATTGGGTTCGGTTCTAAAATAATTTGGTTCAGTTCTTAAGTTTAGTTCATATTTGGTTTATAATTTTTTAAATTGATCCGATTTGGTTTTTAAGCAAAATCGAATCGAACCGGTTTATGCCCACCCCAAGTAAATAGACATGCAAAGTGGGAACAAACCAAAAGAGGTATCATGCAACTTCATAATTAATTATGTTATTTTAACTTAAATTTTTTTAAAATAATTTCAACATAAATTTTAAGTTAATAATAGTTTTAAAATGTACCATTACTATTCTATTATAATTTTTATTGGTTGAGTTACACATCTGACAAGAATTTAGTGTAAGTTAATGTTTCACCCATCCACTGTCGAATAAACAACCAACTCTATGAATTTGGGGTTAATAATTTGAAACAATGAATTTTAGGAGTCCAACTAATAAAAATTCGTGTAAAAATTGGTGAAAGTTCTAAGTAAATTGTATCTTTGTCAATATCGATTTGGGTTTCGGGTAGAGCCCTCCAAGCTTCTATATAGTTTTGCTGGTAGTTGTAAAAGAGTTTCTAGATATTTTCTTGTTAAAGACTAAACTCTCGGTGGTTTAATTAAACTTTAATTGAAAAAAAATTAAATCCTAGATCTCTTACTTTAAATACTTTTAGAGAAATCAAAAGAGTACATTTGTTATTATTATTTTTTTTTTTTGGAAGAAGAAGAAGAAGACTCATTATATTGGTAGAGCCTGATGAATAATTTTTATGAATTTCTTGAATATTTTTTAAGGATTTCATATCAATTCTAGTCAATTCTATTAGGGTTAGTCTTGAAACAATTTATTTCATTGATATTTTTATCACATCAAATATTCAATATGATCTCATAATATCTAATTCCGTTTAAGCAACAGATTCTAAACAATTAAAATGATCTTCTTATCAATCCAAAGATCTCTTTTAAGCATGCCACTTTAAGAGCAATCATGAGAAGATTTTTAAATCTTATTTGATTCTTTTTTTTTTTTTTTGAAATGTGATAATATAAATTTTGAGCCAGAATGTGTAAAACATAGTAAATTTTGAAATATCTTAATTTTGAAACGGAATTCGTAAAAAAAGAAAAAGTAAAAGTAAAGGGTATTTAAAACTATTGTGATTCAAAATTCCAATCTAAACATAGCATGTGCGTTACACACACGCGCTTGAGGGTCAAGTGGGTCCGTTAGTTGTGAAAACTTACAAGCTCAAAAAACCCTAATTAAGCACCGCATAGAAACGTGTTTATTTTCCTTATATTCCCCCAACTCATCTCTAAAATTTTAACCCTAATTAACTTTTTTTTTGCTTTTCATTAATAAAATACAAAAAGACAAATTTACCCTTACAACAAATTGGATTCATTTCTGAAAAATTTCATACCTGGCTAATACCTTGGCATAGTTTTGATTATTGGTACTCGGTTGAACATGTGTCAAAAATAAGTAGAAGAGAATATTTCCTTCACTCTTTCTTCAATTTTATTAATTGTCCTTAATACTTTATCAAAAGTATAATTATCTACTTTTTATCATTTCTTTAATGTTTTATACTTTATAAATATAAAATTAATTTTTAATATTTAAGGAACGGTTGCTGTCACCAAATAATGACATCACCTAAAAAAAAATTATTCTATGACAATACATCCAATACCATTGGATTTCATTTTTACTTGCCACCATTTGACGGCAGCGTTACAATGAAGCCATGATTTTTATTTTTTATTTTTTGTTGATTTTTTGCAGTGATATTTCCATCTCCACTGCTACTTTGACATCGATCGATCATGGCACTACTGGGTAGATGGTGAAAAAAATGGAGTCCAGCTATACCCAATTTGTTGCCTATTTCTAATTGGAAAATTTTCCATCATTTGAAATTGTTACTCATTTTTAATATTTATTTTAAAATACATTCCACTAATTATTTAATTTCTAAATTAAATGAATTAAGTGTGTGTGTATTTATCACAGCTACTGATTTTATTCCCAATAGTTGTTGGTGTTTTCCCATCCAAACCTTGCTATACAAAATAATACTAATAATCCTTTTAATATGAAATTTCAAAAATTACAAAGAAGTTAAAATAAATTTTGTGTTGAAAAGAAAAGGTTTGTGGTTCTAATCGCTCACATTGGTTGTAAATAAATTAAATTACTGAATAGATTTTGACAATTTCATAGATAAGAATCTTTCTAACTTCATTTTAAAAAAAAAAAACAAAACAAAACCTTAAATCTAAACACCAATTATCAATCACCATTTATTTTTGGCATAGCAAATTGTGACAAGCACAACAACATGCATTTATAGTATTTCCTCTTTAATTTCATTGCTGCAAAGTTACAACAGCTTTTTCTGTGATTGGAAATAATTGCAAATCCAGTGATCCATCCACATTCAACTTTTGAAAAAAAAAAAAGATCTCCAACAAAACACCAAGGCCAGTGTGATTCTTCATCATTACCTTATTATTGAACCTTAAAAACAAAACAATAAAAAAATGCCCAAAAAAGGAACAATTATTACCTTATTATGACTTTTCCCAACTTTCACTCAACTCCCTTGTGCGTACGGTTTGACCACCTCAAAGTTACTTTCAAATTCCTTTTTGGCTTTTAACTTTCTTTTCTTTTTCTTTTTTCAACAAAAATATCTTACATGGATTAAATAATTAATTTATTAACAAATGGACCAAATTTTCAATTCTTCATTCTTCTTGTAACAAATAATTTGAATTCTTTTTTCTGGTAGTTACTTAATTCGGCCTCTAACTTCTTTTATTTTCTTCAATGACACATTAGTTATATTATATATCTTCTTAAATTCTTAGACTCTATTTTAGCTGCAAATGACCACTTAAATTCGAATATTGTAGGAGGATAGTAAATTAAGAAATTGATTTGTATTGTTTCCTCGTTGGATATTTTTAAATTTCTTTTAAAACATGGTAACTAAAATCTTCATATTCAAGTTTTTTTTTTTTAATTCATTTGGGTGTTGATAAAATTAATAATTTGAATTTATATTGTTTTTCTTTGAGTTGGTAAGCTCTTAATTAATTCTCGCTGCCACCTTATGTCGTTGTCACATGGGCCAAAGGGCATTAAAATTGCATAGTTATATTATTTTCATACATGCAAAATTTATGACAACATTAATTTAAGTAAAGATTCCATTATGCTAAGCTTATAACATGAGAAAACAAAAGGGAAAAGCAAAAACTAGCCCGAATAACGAGGGAGACCAATCTTATTTAATTCTTGACATCGACTTTTCAAACACTTTTCCTCTTTTGAATGAAACAATTTTCTTTTCTTTTAATTTGCACTCTAACAACTATCTACTTTGTGTGTTTCTAATTCAAGAACTTAATGATCTTGAAATTCTCAATGTTTGAATCCTTTTTTTTTGAAATCATTGAATTTTGAGCCATCCCATGATACAATGATACCAATTTAATAAATAATCATTGTGATTATATGGTCGAAATATGTTTTGTTCTTATTAAGCCATCTATTTTATCTCAATTAATCAAAATTTGTATTTTCCCTTTTTCTTAAAAAAAATCATTTTGAAGAGAGTCTATTTTAGAGATATTTAAGTACTTTTCCTAATTGGAAACTTTGATAATAGCATTTGGAGTAATGGCATATATTTTCACTTAAAGCATTTCATATAACCATTAGATATGACTAATTACAAATGTTATATTTTGATATTAAAAGAGGGACTAGAAGATTTGTTTTTTTAGCTAAAAAAAATGCTTAGATGCTTTACAAAAGGTTGTGATTATGATAATAGAGGGTACCCTACCCCTAAGTTTATGCATTATATATTTTATTAATTTTATAACATCTAATGGTGTCTAAATTGTAAATTACAGTACCTCTTTATTGAAATAATCTTTATTAAAAACTTATAACTGACTATAACATCTCCAACATAACAATTATCTTATAATTAAATTACTAATATTTTTTTATTTCTCGGAATAATAATCCAATTGATTTGACTCTTTACCCTCTTTCACCGTGAATTAAACAAAATTCTGACTTTAAATGATCAAAATTGGATTCCACGCATCAAAATATTTACATTGAGCAATTAAAATGAAGTAAATTTTTATTTCCTGTGGCAAATGGAATCGATCAAATCATGATTCGCACAGGTGATTGAAAAAATAGAATAAATGTGGGGTATAAATTATTAAATGCCCACACAAAAGAATTAAATACTTGAAAGCCCCCACTCAACAAACAATCCAAAACTCAAAAACCCATAAGCCAAAATTACAGAACGCACAAGTCAAAAAGTAATTTTTTTTTTTTTTCAAAATAAAAAAAGGACATTTTTTTTCAGGACATCGAGTATCACGCGCCCGCGATCGGACGGCTGAGATTCGCCCACATCGTACGCTGTCCCACCTGCCAACCACGTGCTTGAATTTAATGCAAGCACTGTATCTGTTTGTCTGTGATTCTTTTCTCTTCTTTCTCGAGGGAAGAGCGGGTCCCACGAGGAGGAGACAAGCCCACGTTGGTGTCCTGAGAAGATGACAGGCGGGTGACGTGTAAGGACATGATTGGATTTATTTAAAGGTAGGACCCCTAAGAGGAAATTATACGTAAATGATGAGAGAGAGAGGAGCGGGTTTATCGGAACGGCTGGCGCCTGGCGGGCGAATAGATGTGTCAGTCAGATAAGATAGGGTGACAGATGGAAACACTGTAAATATTTTTCGCAGGATAACTCGTGTGGATGTCACTTTGACTCGTTGAGTTGACCCGGAATTTCCTCGCTTCTAGCTTTTCATAGATATAGACACTAGACTTGTCTTTTTTGGTTGATAGTGGTAGTCCATTGAGATGCAAAATTTTTTTTTTAATTTTTTTTTTTGGCTCATGTGAACAAAAATTAGTAAAAGATGATTTTGGGCTTTGCCTTTGAAAGGAGGGTAAAACGGTAATACTTTAATTATCATTTATTTTTCATCAAACAAAATATTCATGTATATGACAAACAATTTTAAGTTAAAAACCGGTGATATAAATTAAATTAGTTTGGGAAATTTATAGAAATGGCCTGAATTCTTATCTACTCAATAAAAATAGCACAAGTTAAATTTTTCTTACTTGTGTAGCCAAAATTAATAGTATTTTAGATGACAATACCCTAATTATGATGACAAACCTATCTATATAGGGATGGAAAAAAAACACCCGACTCGGTCCTTGGTCCGATTGACCCGACCCCAATTTTTAAGGTTTTGGCCCAAATTTAAAAGGTCAAGGGACAGGTTTGGACTCTAAGAGATTAAGTCTGATTACATTCAGTTCAGTGCCAAGACTTTACCAAAAAGCCATGACCTGACCCTTGACCCTTAAATTAATTTAAAATTTAAAAAAAAAAACCACTTAAAAGTTAAAGCGCACACACCACACATGTGGTCACAACTCACTCCACTAACATTTGTCTCTATTTCGTATTAATTTAGTATTTTGTTTTTGATTTATTTATTTGTTAGTTTGGTTAGATAGTTACATGTTGTGTTGTTGTTAAAGCTAAATAAAAAATAATTTATTAAATTCCTTACCACCAAATTCATCATAAAAATGGAACAGTAATAATACAATATTATTAATAAAGAATGCAGAATCGAAGTCCTATTCCAAAAAAGTGTTCAAAATAAAAAAAATTATGACTAGACTAGGATAAAGTAGGAGCCCGCCCTGACCCAATAATGATCGGGCTAGGCCCGATCCAACCCATTATCAAGTCCAGGCGTAAGCCCAACCCAAGCCATTGCCAAGGCTAGACCTATTGGAGTTTTAAGTAAAACAATTTTTAAATATAAAAAAAAATTTTAAAAAAATATTTTAATTTGCCCAAAATGAGCGTGCAGTGAAGAGAATGAGAATCCCTTGAACACCTTTGTTTCTGTTAGAATGATCAAGCCAACGTAACTCACTACCCCTTCGAGACTTGTTTACAATTATTTGAATAGATTAAACCTTTGCTGTTTAAGAAGTGCGTATCAAGAGGTAATCGCAATAGAAATGAATAATGAATATCCATTAACCACATCCATACCCGGAAAGTTTCACAATCTATACCCATCTCTGTTACATACAGTAGAATGAAGCAGACAGTGGCTGTTATGACAATCTTTAGAATGTATACAGAAGTGTATTCTCAAGATTCTATTTTCCTAGGTCTTAAATAACACAACAAAAGGAAAGAAAAAGAGCATATAGAGCTTAGAATGGAACTTCTGGTAACAATAACTGTATCGATCATATGAAGCTCAATCACAAACATCTAAAAAAAAAAAAAAGAAAAAGAAAAAAAAAATCAAACTAAGTTTCTCCATAATTCATTTAGAGCCAAAGGCAAATGATAACTTTGGCCGGGATTTGTTCTTACCCAACAACTTCATTTGGTTTACCCGTTCTTCCTCCTCTTGTTGCTTCTTCCTTCGCATTGCCTCTTCTTTCTCTCTTTGTATCCGTTCTAGTTCACGGTAACGCTCCTCCTCCCTTCTTTGCTGCTCCTCGGCTTCCTTTCTTTGAGCTTCTTCCACCTTCCTCCAGTTCTCTTCAAGCATTTTCTCTAATTCTTCTTTTTCTTTTCGAGCTTGTTCCTGAAATCAACATAATTAGGTACACTGCACACGGAGAGTTTTACGATACAGCAACCATACCCAAAATGATAAAACTAGAGGAGAAGAAAACAAAAAAGCCTATCAAAACCCATCAGTTTTCTTCCATCCACATTGAAAAAGTCAACCTCAAAAACTACAATTACCCCTGATCCCTCAACAGCAATTACGTAAAAAGATAGTTTTGACCTACCTAGTAGTCCTTTTCCAGATTTGTGCAATGTGTAAAATGTGGAACCATGCCACCATTCATCTTTAAAAACTGTTTTGTTTTCTTTTAAAAGAACAAGGGTGGTTTTGCCAAAGCTTGACAGGGTGGCCGGTGATTTGCAAAACTACAGAGTAAAGGAGAAAAGTGATTTTACTAAGGTTTTGCAGCAGGTTTCTTGTCCTTCCAGCAGCTTAAATGTCAATTCATCACGATAGCAGTAATTGATATGCTTCTCACATTGGTGCTGAAATCAAAAGTAAAGAAAGCATAGTCATTTGCATCAGGTTGCTTGTCAGAAGTAAATACCTCCTTTCTTCTAGCCTCAGTAAGAGCAGCTTCCTTTTCTTTCTCAAGCTGAGATTCAACTTCATCAAGAAGCCTCTTCCTACCCTCCTCCAATCGCCTTTGTATTTCCATCTTTATCTCCTCAGAGTTCAAACTCTCTTCAACTTTCTTCCTAATCGCTTCTTCCACTCTCCTAGCAGTCTCTTCTTCTATCAGTTTCAGTTCTGCTTCTTGTTGACGCCTGGACAAGCAAGAGAAAAAGTTAACAGGGAAAATGACTGTGCCTGGCTTGGTAGAATATGCCACACATCCTATTACAGATGTCTTCATATCCAGACAAAACACTGCAACTAAAACAACAATGCACAAACCCTGATTCTTTTTTGAATTATTTTTCCTTTCTTTTCCCTCTCTCTCTCTCTATACTTGCTATTAACTACAATAAATGACAAACTAACCTTCATGACGATAAAGGTACTAAAATTTATGCTCATGCTTTTAAGGCATACCTCTAACTGAATCCTGATCCAAACAAATCAATTTCAAAATGGTGAATAGTAGATAAACGAGGCACCCAATGATCATCAAATATAACACGTTGAACTAGCAGTATCTTCCTTCAGAGAAGCCTGTGGAGAAAACGACAAAGTAACCTGCCGCATTTTTAAAACTAATTACCACAAAATATCAATCCTTTGCATTCAAGATATTTCTTTTGACACAAAAAACATGGCTGTTTTTGTGCATTTATCTGTTGAAAGGAACAGCACATTCACAAAAATGGCATACATTCACAAGCAGAAAAAATCACTTGTATGAGGCAAAGGACCACATACAAACAGAATATGGGGAATTTACTAAAGGCCAACTGCACTGATTTGAATACCCATTCAAGTTCAATTTGAACGGTTTGACAGTCTGCCAAATAAAGCAGCACCTCAATTTTAAAGCAAACTCACCTTTTACACCCGTAGACCCAGGCAAAGTTAAGTTGATTTAAATTGAGATTGGCTGAATTCATAAGTTTATGAGAGGCAAAAATTTACCGATAATAATTACGAAAAAAAAAATGAGAAGCTATCAAAAGGTAAGTCATTATACTATTTAAACACTGAATTTTGTAACAATGCTTTTAACCGAGTCATTATTTCTCATATTTCAGATGAATGAAATCCGTAACCGATGAAGGTCAGTCCTGGGCCACTATCCATAGATGGTGATTAGGAAAAGCTTCACAAAATTATGAATTAGGTACCCCAAATATTACAGGTTAAGGAATGAGGTTTTAAGAGAAAACAACAGTATATTTGAGAAGAAAGCATTTATCTTGAACAGAAAAAGCATGGAATATCAGCTGAAAAGAAATCCCAGAATGTGAAGAGGCAAAATAATCAGGCAATTAGAGGGAAAATGCATGTGTATCAGACTTGTTGGAATGAAGGCATTAAGTTGAAAACCTACCCTAATGAACTTTTGACGCTAGCAGGAATAAAAGGAAATTGTGAAAGGAAAAGTTACAAAGTTGGCAGGAGGTATATAAATCTCATTGTTATAAATATTTAAAAAAAGGGCCCGGGGGGGTTGGGTTTTGCGGGGGCTTCCTGAAGGGCAAATCCAATCGCAATTCAAAGAAAGACCATCATATAAAGGTTAGGACCCAGGAAAATACCACTCCACCACAACTAGGCTTCTAAAAGAATACCCCAGTTGGATCATAAGACTTCAGGTATGGCTGGCCACAAGGCCACCAGCTTTCCACAATCAAATTTCTGACCTACAGCGTTCTATGCACCAGGGGTTATATCAAAAAGGTTAGTTTATTGCTCCAAAATAATCAGATCAAGAGAGGTCTTATTAGCTTTCCCATCAAAAGTAACAAATTATTTCGAGAAATAAATTTAGATGCCTATTAATTCTTCATCCTTATGGTCTTAAAAAACTCAAGATTTATATTATTTAGAAAACTGAGCTTATATATACCAATTTAGCCGATATATTGTTAATGACTGCAGAACTTGAAATATACAGAAAATGTTCTCTATAATAAAAAATAAAATAAAAAGGCATTAAAAAAATTCCACATAGCCCCAAAACATGTGATGTTATCTGCTCTACTTTCAGATTTTCAATTGTATTCAACCTTTTCAAGTTACATTTTTAATTTCCACTTACCTTCATCCATGGTGTACTCTTCACCGTATATAATGATCATATATTAACGTAGGGGCAGTAATGGGGAGAAAGAAATGAAATGGAAATGGAAATGGATTGTGGAAAAAGTATCTTAACTAAACCTAGATCCTTTGGGAACAAGACCAAAGCAGTATAACAAAGAAGATGAAGACAATGATAAATAATAAAAATGAAATGTCTTTAAGACAATTCCTTGTAATCCTACAGAAAAGAATGGAAAGAAAAGACACGGCTGCAAATGAAAAGCAGCTAGCAATTACAATCAACAATTACAATGTATTTTCACATTTTCTGTCGGCACATCGTAGAAGCTAGATAAAATGTCCAGGTTTCTCTCTTACAAATGTTCCAAAATTATATGGTAAGTATTGCCTCCCTTAAAAAAAAATGTATAATACAATAATTGTGCTTCAATGTAAATGTGGGTTTTCAGATTCCAACAACACATGAAGTAGGTTGTCAAACATTCAGTACCAGAGATGGAAGATGACAGATGAATTATTTACTTCATCAATATTTCATCTAGGATTTCTTACTTTATGAAAATGTAGAAAAAACTCAAAGTTCAGTGAAGATGTGATTATACTTTTTATATGAGAAGACCCAATTAAAACATGTCGAAAGACAACATTAGAAAGGAAAATTCAAAGACAAGGGAAGCAGGCACAGTGACAGAGACCCCAAGCACCAAATTCACAAAAGACCTAAGTTTCTTTTCTCTGATTACGGTGGATCAGAACACAAACTTTCCACCTCTCAACCAGAAGGTATCAAGGCGGCCTCACTTGACTGAGATGGTAATCGTAAATAATTCTGAAATTGAGTAATGCAGCAGACATAGAGTATGGCCTGCATCACTGTAGTTACTTCTCCAGTACACTCATCAAGCATTACAATTAATACAAGAAACGATATCCAGGTCTAATTCCATAATATTCAGACTAAGTCATATTTACTAATTCCAGATTATCATGACTAACAGGCTGGCAATAAAGCAACAAGTCAGCAAGAAGCCTTTCACACATATAAACTATGGTTATCTGTGTTAGATATATGTCTACTACAGCAGTGACATTTTCCAAACAACTCAGCAAAAGGATAACTCCCTCAGATTGTAGACAAAATTTAAAGGCAAGGATAACCAACCAATGGTGAACAAAAATAAGGTGATAAAAGAAAATGAGTAAAACAGAAAAAAGCTGTGAAATATCTGAAATCTACCTTTTTTTCTCTTCCTCTTCTTTTCTCAATTTTTCAGTTGCATTTTTCTGCTCTAATGACCCAAGACTTGGACTTGAAGATTTATGGGTAGGAGACAATGAAGAACTCCTACTTCTTTGCCTCTTATGCCGCCTTGGAGTTGGTGAACGGCTTTTACGCCGCCTTGGAGAAGGAGAACGACCTTTACGGCGTCGTGGAGAAATTGAGCGACTTTTTTTTCTGTAATAAAAAATATATAATTGAGCAACAGCAAAACTTTTGGCATCACAGGTTAGAACAAAAATGCCAATCAGACCCATCATCTGCTGCAATAAATATAGAAGCATGTACAGAGTTACCTCACACATTGTTAAGAATAACCATTGTGTGCTCCCTCTTTTATCACATGAAGAAGCTAATGTCAGAATCGAGCAACAAAAGGACACCCATCGGCACCCATCACCTGCTCACTTCCCATCCCATACGATGGGAAGAAACTGAGTTTTGGAATTTTATTATGAAGTGCATGCATCCTATCTAACTGTCAATAACTTATATATGTTTAGCTCCAGATATTTATGTTAGGAATCTTTCCTAGTTTTCCATGCAAATAGCCAGTTTGCAGAAATGTCAGATGCCATAGAGATGTAAGTCAAGCAACATAGTCATCAAATGTTTTCTAAAAAAATCAGCAGTACTCAAACATCAGCATGACTGTCATCACATGAAGGCTTTTACATCAGGATTGTGCTCCTGAAACTACAGAATAAGAGAAGACTATCTGAACAGAAAAAACATCATAAGCATGCCAAAAAAGACAATTAATTAAAAAAAATTCCCACACTTGAACATCTAAAACAGCAACCCTCTACAATGTGCAATTGCTAATTTGTCATGTAAAAGACAACACTCCACAGGATGCAACCATCGAATATGCCCATTTCAAGAATTATGGACATGTCTAGACAAAAAATCTGTCACCAAATAAGCAATAAGCCAAATTTCTTTCACATTCGAGGGTATCATTTCCATCAGCAACTGCAGTTTGGCAGCCAAGTTATCCAACCACCGCTCCTACCAAATTCTTGACTCTCCAAAATATCAAAACTTTCAAATCTATTGCTCGATGTTTCTTTATAGCACGGAACCATTTACAGCGAATTCAAAGTCTTTATTCAATAGAAAAGTAGAACAACACCGATCAATGGAGAAGGATAGGGTGCGTACAGAGCAACTCGATCATATTGTATATCCAATCCGCATGAGATATGTGAGTCCCCAATCTTTGTTACAATTGCTCGATAATTAATCACATTAACGTAAAACAATGAGAACATAAACGGGATCACCTGCTATAAGAATATGGTGACCGGCTTCTCTCTCTCCGACTCCTCCTGCTATACCTGGGTGATGGTGAATGTCTCCGCCTATATGATGGGGAACGCGAACGTGACTGCGACAAGTCCCTAGGCATTTCTTATCAACTCAAGCTTATAATACTATCTTTCTTTTGGTAACACAAATTCAGTTGTTGACCTGCATATAGGTTATCAATGGATAACATTAAACGCTTAAACTTTGCTGCCAGCAAGATAATATAACTTCAAACTGAATAAAACTAAAACCTTTCACTTAACAACCAAACAAAATTAAAAATAAAATTTGATTAAACTATACATTTTCGGTGTAATCATTTGAAATTGAACTGCCGCCGCAGCATATGCACATAAACAAATTTTGATTTTCTGTTCGTTTGACTATTTTCTCTGGAAACAAACAGAATATATGAAACCCTAAATCAAGTGTACCTGTACGATCTCAACTTTGTTGACCTTTGCACGCAATCCTAAATTAACAACCAAATTATAAATATTCCAGAAAGAGATGAAATTATTAACCATTGACGACAATTTGTTGACTCTTTAAAACGAACACGAAATCTACCAAATTTTAGATGACTTTGAAGATTCTCAAAATACGAAAAATACACTTGCCTGCAATACGCTGTCGTTTCACTCAATTCAGCCGGTATGGGATAAATGCATTTCAGTCCCCATATTTTAAATCAATTACCCATTTAATTTTCATATTTTTAAAAATTATCTAAAATACTCTCATCGTTACTTTCATAATTGATAAATCTAACCAACCAAAATTAAAGAAGTATTTATATCTGATATAACTTAAAATTCAATAAATCTGACTTGTAAGGAGTGAAAAGTAGATGATCATTAAGTTGATTTTAACAAAAACAAATATAATAAAAAAAATTTAGGTAAAAAAAGAAAAAAAATTCAAGGACTAATTAAATAATTTGCTGAAACTGTAGAGACTTAAAAATATTTCTTTTTATCCTGCTACGTGGGAATCAAGTCAAGCATTTATGATGTAGTGCTTATTTGGTACATTTTATCTAATAATCATAAGTGGTTATTTAATCCCATAAATTTTTTTTAAATTTTTTGATGTTGTTTGTTGTTTTTTGAGTAAAACTTTTGAATATTAAAATAAGTTATTTTACCTCTATTAGCAAAAATTTAAATTTTGATTTTTTGGAGCATAAGTTAAAAGTTTTTTAAAATATTAAAATATCTTTTCCTTATTTGACAATCTTATTTCATTTATTTCATAACATAACTTTAAAAAATTTGCTTATTAAAGTATTTTATAATTTTTAATAAATGTACTCATTGACAACCAAACAACTATGTTTTTTTTAATAAAAATTCTATTTGAAAAGTTATATCAAACGGTCTCGCTAATAAAGAAAGAAAGTCAAGCAACTATCCAACTAGGATGATTTAAGAAAGTAAAAAAAATTGAAATTTGGCAATTTGATCAATTAAATTCCTCCATTTTCATAATGATATAGCCATAGACTATTTGTACATTTTTTTCTTTTAAATTAATATGACATAAAATATTTATTCATTTCTTAAAAATTCCAAATAATCCACATAATTTATTCTAATATTTTTTTATTTAATCAATGGTGTCATGTCATGTTAGATTGGGCAAAACAATCTGTAGCTACTGTATTTTCTTTGAAATTAATCAAATTGGTCCTTTTAATTGAGATGATCGTTATGAAACTTGAATGAGCAAGAGTATTAAACCTTATAATTAAATTTCTTAGGTTTCTTAGATTCTGTTTATTATTAGGGTCCGTTTAGTATGTAGGATTGGATGGGAGGGGATGGGATTGGATGAGATAATAGTTAATACTATCTTCTGTTTTGTGTAATTCAGGATTAGATTGGATTGTAACCAAAATTTTATTAGTAAAATTAAGTAAAAATAAATAAATATTTATTTAATTATAATTTACTTCAATTATTACAAATTAAATGAAAACTAACTTACTACTAAATAAAAAAACATTTTTATTTTAATATTTTAATTTATATAATTTACATTACATTATTATGATTTATGTTATTAAAAAATAAAAAAATTATATTATATAAGTCATTGTTATTTATAATATTATATTATAATTATTTAATAATTTTATAAAAAATTAACTAAATATTTTGAATATTAATTAAATAGTTAATTTAATATATAAATTACATAATTATAAAATTATTTAAGAATTATATAAGTTAAAAGTATCTTTATAATTTAATATGAAAAATTGAATTATAAATAGTACAAAATTATATAAATAGATTAATTAATTAATTATTATAAGAATTATTTAGCTTTAAAAATTTTATTCCAAAGGTCTTCTAAGAACAAGTTTTTTAACTATTCGCTTTACTAATTGGTGGGCCCAAAATTACTTATCCTAATACTATTTTTGCCACCAAACACAAGATTAAGATTATTTTATCCTAAGGTAACATAATCCCAAGCTCTTATACGATCACCAAACAAAGCCTTATAGTGTTGTGATTTGAAAGTTATGGCTGCTGTAAGGCTGTTATTAGATGGAAAATATTAATAAACTACATGAAAATAATAAACTTATTAAATCAAGCCAGAAACTAATATATGTATTTGCTGCCTGATAATCAAAATAACTACAAGATTTAGACCAATTAGCATTTACAGAAATCAAAAACCTTAAATTAAACAAGAGAAAATTATTCTCATATAGTATATAATAATGATCATAATCAATTTTCATAAACCATGACACAAATTAATACTCAAAAATCAAGAAGGATGAACCCTATTGGAAGAAACACCCTTAAAAGCAGCTTTCATAGAAGCAGAAGCAGAATTCATAGCAGCTTCAATATACTTGTTGGAAGCAAATGTTGCTGCTTTTTCCATGAACTTGCCCATCTTCTTAGCTTTCTCAGCAGTCTCAACCAAACCACTATATTCTTCTCTCTCAATTCTCTCCATTTCTTCCTCAAACCTTCTGAACTCATCCATGGCATCTTCCATGACTGAATCAAGATAATCTTCAGCTTTCTGCATGGTGGTTTCAGCTTCTTCGACTTCTCTTTCTAGCTCAAGCTCCTCTGCTGCCCACGACTTGTATGCTTCGATCTCAAACAGTTTCATCAAGTCTTCAATGGCATATGGATCAAAGTCTTTGTCTTGGCAAGCTTGGTTTGAGAGGAAAGTGAATTGGTAAATTAGGGCTTCCATTGTTTTAAATTTTGTGTTTTTTGTGTTGAGAGAATAATACTGAAGATGCAAGATCTAGAGAAGAATAATGTAGATGATAAAGTGAAGTTGGTGGGAGGAGAATAGCATCATTTAAAGATTGGTCACCAAAAGTCCTTTGATAAAATGTATTATAATTAATTTAAAAAAATAAATAAATAGCCGTTTAGATAGGACTATAAATTTATATTATATGTAGACTTGGTTAAATGAGTTTTAGGATTAGGGTGCGTTTGGGATTGAGGTTGGGCAGTTGTAGCTTAAAAGCTATAATACTAAAGTGTTTAGTAAACACTAAAGTGCGGTAGTTTGGAAGTTATATTGATATAATTTTTTATTTGTATGATGAAAAATATATTATATATTTAAAAATTTTATCAAAATTATTATTTAAAAATTATATTTACTATATAATATTAACTTTTGTTGTATAGTTACAGCTTTTTTTATAGTACATCAATCTCAAACGCACCCTTAATTAAGTGAATTTTAAGCAGTTTTCTTTTATTAGTCATTTTTTTAATAAAATTAATATAAACTGTTAAATTTTGAATATGTATATTAGTTAGGGGATTTTTATAACTTGCTTCACAAACATTTGAAGCATTTTTTACCTAGAGAAAATATTTGCAACCAAATTGATCAATCCCCACTAAAATATGACATGAGTTGTTAAAACTAATCATAATCAAGCAATTCATTTTCTTCATGCTTTCGTGGCTAGAGGGTGTGTGTGTGAATTGGACCGTTGGGAGTTTCTTTTTCTTTAGATAAATTATTGAAAAAGAAGAATTTTTTTTCTTCTCTCCATGGATGGTGATGGGATGATGGAGATGTGGATGGATTTTCTTATCGAATTCATTGAAGGGAATCTCATTATAGTGGATTGTGGGACCATACTCTTTTGAATTTGTCAAATTCTAATTCTACAATTTTCTTATCTTTTTGGTTAATTAAAGCTTTGCTTTTGCTACCATTAGATGAAGATTTTACAATTAATGATAATGAATATAAATAATGTAAAAAAATTGTTATATATAGCTTAGTAAGTGAATTATTGAGAAGAAATGAAGAATGTTTTTGGTTACAATATAATTGGGAAAAAGAGTGAAATTCCCTATTAGTTGATTAAATTAATTGAAATTTTTTTGATGTCTTAAAATACATCAAAATTACTTTGAGTGTCAAAGTATTGCTGATCTTATCATTTTATTCTTAATAATTGTTTGATATTGAGAATACGAATTTAAATTTAAAATTTAAATTTAATTATGGGATAAAGCAAGGGAATTGTCATAATTTTTTAATTAAGAAAAAGATAATGAGAGTCGCATGACATCAATTGTAATTAACTATACAAATACTTATTATGTGTTTTATCTGTTTGAAATTTATTTAAATCGAAAATCGATCTAATATTAATCGGTTTGGTGTGGAGGTTTAGATCGGTTCGATTTGAAAATTTGAACATAACTTAGAAGAGTATGAGTACGGTGAGACACATTACATAACACATACAATGAGCATATTGAAAAGTCCTTTTAAAAATTCAAATCCAACCCGAAGCAGTTATATACTTTGGTTCCGTCATAACTGGGCCCATGTTCTACGCGTCTCTTGTTAGAATGTTACTTCTTTCACCGCACTTTTATCTTTGTTGACCCCATTCAAAAAGTTAAATTATCGTGCCGCTTAAAGTGGGTCTTATAAGATGAAATATGGGGGCTAAATAGCAACACTTCCAACATCACAAATTCACCTACACAAACGCAAGATATAACACTTATTTATTAGATGATGAATTTTATAAATCATAAAATTATTATTTTTTCAAAAGTGGGTGCAAAACGAGGACCTAGAGAAGATTTTACCTATCTAATAATATTCTAATGAGATTTAGTGTAATAATAGAACTGACAAATTGTAATTCGTGACAAATCTGCTATAGTCTCATTCAAATTGTAAAATTACTTAATATTTAATTTTATATCTAATTCGTGAATATTACATAATATTCATATTATTTGAGAAGAACCCCAACCAATTTTTCAACTCTCACTTTTTTTAAGATTCAAACCGAAATAACTAGTAAGACTGAATATTGATGATGACATTAAATCATTAATTGAACATTTCTTGAGAACTCTAGATCTTTCCACAAAACTTTCCTCCGAAATCCTTGGAGAGGGAGCTCTTTCTCTCCTTCTCCAATGGCCTTTCCTTTTCTTTTTTGTTTTTTGTTGCAACTTCCTCATCATTATAGATCGAGGATGGTTGTCTTGTTTTGGCCTCCTCCACTTTTAGGTGTGAGGATGGAAGATCTGTTATAAATAAATAAGATAATAAATAAGATGTTGTGGATAATAGAATGTGGCCATGAAAAAATAAATAAAAGTCAAGGCATACTATGCTCCTTAAGACTATTTTTGTTTCTCAAAATAATATTTTGGTGCAAATAGGTTGTTGACAGATAGTCCCCAAAATACAATGACTGTAATTGTTGTAAGAATGCACACCCAATACAACAATTTAGGACAACACAAAATTAAATTAAAAATACAGTGATTTATGTGGAGGTGTTTATAGCGAGGAAGAAGTAGAGTTGAAGAAGTAAAGAAAATGTCTATCTTTACAATAATCTGTAGACTTTTATTATAGATTAATGGTGTCTGTTCCAAATACCTTTTCAAATAGCCACCATTTAATTTTAATTCTCTTTTAACTACTTTCAACGTCTTTTAACATATTTTCATAACTACCATAACTTCCTCTTTAACCAAATTTAACAGACATTTAAATTTGAACTCATTTAACTTAATTCAAATTCAAGGTATTTTGAAATGCCTATCACACATTCACAACAATCCCCACATATTTCAAAATACACACGAATTTAATCACCGTATTTTAATTAGAATTTAATGCATATTTATTGGTGCGGCTATGAAACAGGCATTGAATAATTAATCATATTTCATAGGAACCTGGTGAAATATAAAATTTCTATGAACTAATGTTCCTTTGGTGTGAATTAGAGGACTAATTATTCACATTAAACTCTCAATTACTCTGCTGTTCCGCGGTTTGGCACTTTTAAGGTCCTGTGCCTTCCTAAAATTCATGAGTGCTCTAGAGATGTTTGCCTTACTCTCATAGGAATCGATCCAATTCCAAACTCATATAGGTAACCCTCAATCAAGTATACTTTGTAGTTTGAGCACACCACTTTACAATATTCGGGCTATGGAGTTCATTAAGAGTAAAACCTCATCCTTTATTTTCACTACAATTAGTACTATCTATTGTAGCGATATCAAATAAATTTAAATGGAGTACATTGTTCAGTGATAGGATTTTTCCAAAAGTCAATTTGAGAAGAATTTTCCCTTTTCCCATGACTGAAATAGAGTGAGAATCACCAAGATATACTTATTCTTCTCTATCACTCACTTGAACATACTCAAAGAAAGAATTTCTGACACTACAAATATGTTTGGTAGCGCTAGAATCTATCACCCATTCTTTCTTTCCCTCAACGTCCACCATGTTCACTAGAGAGACCACCACTGCAGAAATAATTTCTTCTCCATCAACCAAATTGGCCTTAGAAGGATTGTATCTCCTTTTCTGTACTTGCATTTATCGGTTTTTAGATTCTCAACCTGAACCAAACCAATAAAGAAGAAAAAAATCGAAACTGCACCGATGCCCACCCCTAGTTGTGTGTTGTTTATTTATATCTAGTATTACTATTTTGGTGGCAGATGGGCCGACCTAGGAAAAAGCCAAAGGCATCAGCTGCGACGTCCGTGAAACACCCGGTTGGGCGGCCGAGAACCAGACTCAATTTGATCGAAGCTCTTGTAAGTATTCTTTGTTATCTATTTTCAAATGCATTGTTTTCATTACTTTAAATTTATTTGATATCTTTGACATTTTGTGGGATTCCCTTGATAAGTCAAGCCATCGAATAGATGAGTTGGAGGACGAGCTAAAAAAAATTAAACTTGAGTTGCAACAAGTTAGATTGTGATCTCTACGAGGTTTGTTTTAAGTAATTTTATTTGTTCAATTCTGGGATGTCTTTTGCATTTCTGATCTTGGTTTTCTTTTACAGGTAAGATTTAGGGTGTGTTTGACACCCCTTATTACATGGGACAACCCCATGTTTGGGGATGCCAAGTTGCTAATGCACCTCGCATTAGCTTCTTCTTCTTTTTTTTTAATAATAATAAATAAATATAATTTGTAATATAATATTTTTATTTTTACATTATAATTATTAATATAAATTAATAAATTTATAATTGATTATTCAATAATATTATATTATATTTTAATTTTTATTATATTAAAAATATAACTAAATAATGTATTATTTAATTATATTATAATAATTAATATATAAAATTGATTAATATTTAATAAGTTAATATAACTAATAATAAATAATTAAATAATATACAAAAATAAAAATATAACATAATATTAAATTATTTAATTATATATAGTAATTAATATATAAAAATTGATTTTTTTTTTACTTTATAATAATAATAATAAATAAATATAACTTTTTAATTTAATATAATATTATATAATATTAATTTTTATTTTTAAATTATAATTATTAATATAAATTAATAAATTAATAATTTATTATTCAATAATATTATATTATTTTTATTTTTACATTATAATTTATTAATAAATTTATAATTTAATATAACTAATAATAAATACTTAAATAGTATATAGAAATATAATATAATATTACATTATTTAATTATATTATAATAATCAATATATAAAAATTAATTATTATTATTTTTACTTTATAATAATAATAATAATGATGATAATAATAATAATAATAATAAATAAATAAATTTTAATTTAATTTAATATAATATTATATAATATTAATTTGGCATTTTTGTTTTTACATTATAATTATTAATATAATTTAAAATTTTATATTAATAATTATTCAATAATATTATATTATATTTTTTATTTTTATATTAAAATTTATTGATAAATTTATAATTTAATATAACTAATAATAAATACTTAAATAGTATATAAAAATATAATATAATATTACATTATTTAATTATATTATAATAATCGATATATAAAAATTAATTATTTTTAAATAATTTAATATAACTAATAAATATTATTTTCTAAATATATAATATAAACTAATCATAAAAAAATTAATATAGTATTATTAAAAATTAATACAGTACAGTGTAACACCAAACATAATATAACATAAAATTAATACAATACAGTGCAGCACCAAACACTATACAGCATTATTATAATACAGTGCTAATGCAATACAGCATAATACAATACACCTGTATTAAACTAATACAATACAACATAATACAATACAGTGTACCAAACGCACCCTTAGATCACAAGATCAGTAGATTACCTCACTATCAAATTTTCCTCACTACTAGAACTACCATCCGACAATAGAGGCCTGCACTCTACAAAATACACGAATGTTCCCCTTGAGTTCCTTATTTGCTTTAATCCAATTTTGAAGTAATACCTCATAATTTTCAGAATCAGAATTTAATGGAGGCTCTGTGAGAAATTTAGTAAGATTTATTACATCCAATGTGTCGTAGATTCGATCATGCCATCGCTTGAAAAAATTCCCACCAAACGGTTCAATTTTTTATGTGTTAGGTAAGGCTTTGGTGGCAGCCATCACTGTAGCATCAGTTACAGCATCCATAGATATAGTCTTAAGATTGTTGATAATAAATAAGATGCTCTGGATAATAGACTGTAGCTATCAAAAAATAAATAAAAGTCAAGGCGTGCTGTTCACTGTCCTTAAAACTATTTATGTCTCTCAAAATAATATTATGGTGTAAATAAGTTGTTGACAGATAGTTCACAGGATACAATGACTGTAATTGTTATAAGAGTGCACACCCAATACAATAATTTGGGACATCACAAAATTAAATTAAAAATACGGTAATTTATGTTGAGGTGTTTATGTAGAGTATCTTTACAATAATCTGTAGACTTTTATTTATAGATTAATAGTGTCTATTCCAAATACATGTTCAAATAGCCACCATTTAATTTTAACTCTCTTTTTAATTACTTTCAAAATCTTTTAACATTATTTTTATAACTATCATAACTTTCTCTTTAACTAAATTTAACAGACATTTAAATTTGAACTCTTTTCACTTAATTCAAATTCAAGCTATTTTGAAATACCTATCACACATTCACAACAAGATCTCCTTCAGTTTCTTCTTCCTTCGGCTGTGAGGAAGATTGCTGTGTGGGGCCAATTTCTACAATAAATTTATTTTGGTACCAGTTGGAAAGCCTAACTGTGTTGATAGAGATTATATCAAAAGAGTCACGGACTCCCGACTAGAGCTCAAACTATTTTTGTATTGTGGACGGAAGTTCTTACTTTTCTCGGTACAAGTGTTTTTTTTCTGTTTTTATGTAAGATTTTATTGGTTAATCCAATTGATTACTGTAATAAATTTTTGTATCTTGATCCCTGTATACATACTGATGATGTACAGAAATTGTTGTATTATTGTTATTTGTCTAATGAAATATTATATTTTCATGTCAAAAAAAAAAAAACTGAAACAACTAGCTAAATAAAAAAATTATATAGGAAAAAAAAAAAAAAACCCCCTCGGTCGTTGAGGAAGCGTGCAGCATTAATCAAATACGGAACGTGGCGTCTAGAGTTGAAAATTTTTGTAGAGGTGGATTGTCATCTGGGTCCTAACTTTTATGCTTTTTTTAAACAAATACGAACACAGCCGATCCATTTGTAGCCGGTAGGTCTCTACTCCCTTGTAATGTATGAAATGACTACATTACCCTCAAAATTGTGGATTTTGACCGTTATTGACTTATGAGCATTACTGTCATTTCAGTAGAATTTGAGGACCCAAATGATCAAAAATCAATAAACTATGTCTTAAGTTGAAAAAACATAATAAATAAGGACTCAAATGACAAAAATCTCATTAAGGAACATCAACTTAATTGTTGTTGTTGCATGAAAACAGATCGAAATCGAAAGTGTTTTCGAAACCCAACGCAATCATTAATACTAAGAATCTGGCCATGGCGAAGAGTGCTAACGTGCACGGGGAGGTATTGTTCCCTCTCTTCTTTGCCTTCTACTTCACGATTAACGCTATAGTGAGCGACGCCATATGGTTGAATCTGCCAGCGACGGGAACCAAATGCGTGTCGGAGGAAATCCAGAACAACGTCGTCGTTTTGGCCGATTACGTCGTCGTTTCCGATGATCACTCTCGTATCCCCACCATCTCCGTCAAGGTATATAAATTTTTTTCGATTTCGTTGTTTTGGATCATTTTAGGTTGGAATTTTTAATTTGGAAAAGTTTGACTTTTTTTTTTTAATATTTTGGTCAAATTGTAGGGTTAGGTTTCGGCATTTTTTTGTGTTGTTTGTGTAATTCTGGTATGTTGAATTTAATGACAGTAATACTTATTTTGAGAATAATAACAATTGAATTTTTTTTTTAGTGAATTTAGTGACAGTGTGTTGAATTTATGGTGATTGGTGACGAACATATGTAAGCTAGAAATGAATTTGTATAATTATAATATTGATTGTTGGGGAAATAATTTGTATGTTTAGGGAATTGGTTTATTTCTTGCAAATTATGTGTTTGAGAGTGCTTTTAATAGCGGCAAAAAGACTTTCAAACATCTAGAAGTGCTTTTGTTTTTATTTTGCAGTGTTCGTTTGAAATGGATAAAAATGCTTTTAAGTGGTGCTTAGAATCAAAGTTGTTGTATTCGTTTAAACTAGAATCAAAGTTGTACAGAACTGTAAAATAATAATGTTTATCGGGTGCCGTTGGCCTAATTTGAGCTAGAATCAGAGTTCTACAACACTGGAAAATAACTGTACAACTCTGATTTTAGTTCAAATCCAGATTTTTCAAAATCTGGACGTCCGGACCTGAACATCACTATATAAATATGTAGTTATTTTGGAAGAATTGTTTGATAGAATGAGTTTTCAGAAAATGAAATTCGAGTTGCCAAAGCACTTGATGGTTGCATTTTCCAAAAAGCAAACCCAGGAGGTTATTGCGAAAAGCAGTTTTACTAGTTAAAAGTTTCTGCAAAATCACTTACAGACATAGCATAATTTTGTCATGGGGATTGTAATTATAGTTGGACCATTAGAGTATGCTTCCTGTTAAAAATAAGCTGTAGTTTTCTGTAAATCGTGTGAGAAGATGCTGTCCCATCTTGTTTTTCGTTTTTTTCTTTTCTTTTTTGCATTCAATTTGTGAAAGTGTTTCGTGTTTTACAATAGGTGACATCACCATACGGGAACAATCTTCATAACAGGGATAACGTGACATATGGTCAGTTTGCGTTCACGACTCATGAAGCTGGCAACCACCTGGCATGTTTTTGGGTGGATGGCCATAATCCAGGGGGTGGAGATGTAAGCGTCAATATTGACTGGAAAACTGGAATTGCGGCTAAGGATTGGGAATCAGTTGCAAGAAAAGAGAAACTTGAAGTGAGTAGTTTTAGCTTTCTCTTGTTTTCTTTAGAGTGAACCAGGTTTTTTATTTAGACACTTATATGAAGTTTTATTGTCTGAAATTTTAATGTTTAGGAAGTATTTCAGTTAAAAACATCACATCACTATTATTTAGCTGCTCTTCTGCCATCCTTTTTAGTATAATTTTAACACCTGATGCACAAAGCTGCATTTTGAATGACCTAGAGCTTGGTACATCACTAACAGCAGCAGGTTCTTTTTTTTTATGGTAAACAACTTAAGTCTGATTTATGGGCTGTATTTCCATTTCTCTCATCCCCCTTCACTGAAAAAGAGTTTATCATATCTCCAAATTTTATTAGCATCAGGTTTTAGGAGTGAATGAAGGGGAGGTGTGTTGATAATTTTTACTATACTTGTACTAACCAGAAGAGGCTTTGGTGTTTTTGAGAAATACCAATTTTATATAGACAAAGTTTTAGCATTATTTTGGAGTCCATTGTTCATAAGGTGCTAAGGATTGTTCTCAACAGTTTTGAGTTCTGATTATTGAGTGTGATTTAACTTGATAGCAGGGTGTTTTTATGGTAGAAACTTAGGTTGAATAATGAATATCATGTTATTTATTGTATTTTGCTTAGCAACCAGAAGATTTTCCAATTACTCACATAGTTTCACCTTCTTGTGAATTTTATTCTTTCCTTTTGTCATTACTCTTAACCTAGCGTGATTTTGTGTTGCATTGCTAACAAATAGGGCGTGGAGCTTGAACTGAGGAAACTTGAAGGGGCAGTAGAGGCCATTCATGAGAATCTACTTTATCTCAAGACCAAGTAAGTTTGTTTTGTAGTTGGAAGTGATTATAAGTTTTCTTCTTAATATTAAGCTAACGGCAATTATTGTTGAATATGGCTACAGGGAAGCTGAGATGAGGGAAGTAAGTGAAAAAACAAATGCCAGAGTGGCATGGTACAGTATCATGTCTTTGGGAGTCTGCATTGTGGTTTCGGGTGTGCAAGTGTGGCACTTGAAGCGATTCTTTCTGAAGAAGAAACTTATTTGAATTTTCTACTAACATTATATTTCTTGTTAAAAGAGCGAATTGTAGAACACTTTTTTTCCTTTTTCTGAAGAAATGAATACTGTAGTAGGAAATTTTGGTACATTTACGGTGCATCCATCTTTTAATATGATACGGAAGAAATTCAATTTTTCATTTCTTAATTTGCGTAAGCTCAATCATTCTTTTATAGATTTTCAGTTCATGGTCATTATTGTGGTTGCAGAAATATGTTAAACATGGTAGGTCTCCGATTGGAGCCTTATTCTGTATGTTTTTATCTGGTTAGAACTTATAAGTCATCACATCAATTTCAGCTAGAAATACTAGACTTGCTGCAGATGTGGCATCATACCAAGGAATTTGTCGTCATAGTTCTTTTCAAAAATATAAATGCGATTAAAAAATATGATGCCCTGATCTCTACAATCTTTTGAAAGCAGGAAAATGGTGACTCTTCCCTGGGTTGTGATTTCGGGCGTTTGACCCCTGATTTGCGAGGGAAATTATTCACCTGACCATTTAATTAACCCAAAGGGTTAGTTTGGGTTAATCAAGAAGCTGTAACTGTGTGCACTAGAATCTCCATCATTTGATGCAATGCTGATTACCATAGTGAAAAGTTGTGAAAGTGGACAGGATGAAGCACAAGAATAGTACATTGGATTTACAGTTATGACCGTATGTATAGTGGTATAGAGATGACACAAAACCCATACTAAGCCAAGTAAATTTGACAACAAAGTAGTGAAAATGTAATTTTGTAAGTAAAGAAATTTTCGTGCCATGGAATCAAATGGTCAAGAATGTCATTATCTAGTACTTAAATTGGGTTCGATGGAGGCTACAGGTTGATGCAAAACTCACTTAGGTGAGTTAGATATTACAGTGACCTGAGGGCTTCGAAAAAGCCAGTAAACCAAAACTGTTAGTAGATATGGCTCAAACAGATCTAAACCAAAACTCTTGCAGTGAATGCAATCACCAATAGGGTTCTAAATATAGGGGTCGGAAACAGGCAGCATGAAGTCATCACTCATCATAACCTGATTACACATTTATTCCATCTTGTTAAATTACTTTTAACTTACGATGCATTGCAACTATATCTGCTATTTGAATCAGAAAGTTAAATACTTCAATGACTGAAACAGAAAAGCAAAGAACTTGAAGAAATTGTTGCTGTGAAACTAATCATTAAAGAATGATTAAAGTTTTAATCAAATCAGCAGTCAAAACTACTAAATCGGGGAAATAATGTCAACTGAAATTGGATAAATTAAAGAGGAATTGCCCCGTGTAGGCTTTATTCAATTCGAACTATCTTGCGATTCATGCATCTAAACCGGCAAATCTCGTCAAAGAAATCATCTGAACTGCTGTGGCTGCTCTTCATTTGAAGAATTCTTATTACCATTGTCTTCAAATTTTTCCCATACTTCAAAAGTGACTCAAGAGTGCTCATTTTCTGTTCAGCATTTAATGGTGATCTCACTGTGACCACCACCTCCTCCAGACATGGAATCACAAATCCTGACTCCACCTGCAAAAAAAGAGAGTATATATCTATCAATGTGAAGTCCACAAGGTTGACTTGAGCGAATATTATACAACAGTGCAGATCATCAACTCACATTTTTCAGGCTGTTCTTTTGGCAAAGAGCGGCAAACATTGCTCCATGGATATCAAACTTTTGCAGTTTAGAATGGTTATTAAAGAAATCAACAAAGTCAACCTCCGGAAAGGGCTGAAGTGTATCAAAGTCACCGGTGAATTCAACCTTCATGTATAGATGCTTCACCTCACTTGCCCAATAAAGCATTTTGCTTATTGCATCCCAACACCACTGAACCCCTCTTAAGGTCAAGGACTCAAGAGCCACAAGCTTTCCAAAATCGACCATGTAGACTCTCCCTGCAGCATTTGCAGCAACGTATAATCAGTTACAGTTATAATTACAATATTCAGGAAACTTTGCATCTGTGGAATGAATTAAGGAAAACTGGAAAGTAATAATAACAATATTAAAGTTCAGAATAACTCCAAATGAAGAAAATTACCTGCGTTATTGGAAATTGACAGATTCCTCAAGCAGTTTGTCTCTTGAACCCTAATCCAACTACAGCCTTGTACCTCAAGGAATTGGATTTTCGGACATGAGAGAGAAAGTGAGCAGTTACCTAAGCCATAAAAATCCAGCTTACACTGCTCCAAATGTGGCAACTCAATCGAAACTGACCTAACCCCTTCGCAGCCAAGCAGCAACAAGTTGGTCAAATTAGGACATGCCCTTAGTGCAGTGGACAATGCTGGATCCTCCAATCTTGCACCAACAATTTCAAGGTTCCAAAGCTTATGGAAAACATCCCACTTGGGAGAATTAACCATTAGCACTCCCCAAAGCTTGAGCGACTCCAAATTTTTTGCTCTGCTAATGCAATCCAATTTCGAGGGGTTCTCAAGACACCCCTGATAATCAGCAAGATTATCCATTCGAAGCTCTAGCTGCTTGAGGGTTGAACCAGCAAGCATTAGCCACGAATCAAGGCCTGCCTTAGAGAATGGGGTATACACAACAAGCACCTCTAAACAAACAATAGAATATATCATCTTCAACACAATGTCATCAGGACTGTCATTACAACTCTGGTTATCGAAAGAGTTTCGTGGAAAATACAGGCTTTTAAGGTAAGGAATCGATTCCTTCCATCTCTTGGATACACAGTTACAAAGTGCAACGTCCCTGGCATTGTTCATGTGCGATAAAATGTATTGAACAATCGCATCGGGAAGCGAGTCCATTCTGTGAGGACATCAATCAAACGGTTTGCAGTCAATAATCAGTAGTGCAGAACAAACAACAAATCACGTCACACTGAAAGAATGTAACTAAATTGCAGTCATTAACGAACATGAATCAACTCAAATAAGCTTTAATCTGAGATTTTTCTTACAACTAACCAGAAACCAATTTCGGATAAATTAATAAAATGACACAAAATTAAGAGAAACCCAGATGAGAGTCAAACATTTTAAGAAAAACTCACATGAGATTCAAACAAATTATACAAAGAGGAAGAAATTAGAGATTCCATGCATCAATTTGAAAGCTAAAGACAAAACCCATTTGCATAAATTCAAGTTAAAGCTTCATAATGTACAAATTTTCATCAATGCTCAAACAAACAATTAACACACATAAATTTATGTAGCAAAAAGGAAAATGGAGGACAGCTTACAGTTCACAGTTACAAATTTGAAACGAAATGGAAAGAAACAGATCTAAGCTTTGGCCTCACGAAATAATATCAAAACTTTGAAAGCCGAGGCCTTTGCTTTGCTTTTTTTATATCTTTTATATTTCTTTCACTCTGAGAAGAAGAGACAGATTCGTGATTTGTAATTTATATAAAGAGGAAAAAAAAAATCAACGTGAGAATCTGTGACTCGTTTTTTTTAATATTTTTTAAAAAAATTTAGTGCAGGGAGCGCGACTGCGCAAAGGGCTCGAGGGTTTTTGTGTTTTTTCAAAATTTAAAAAGTTTTCAATTGAGCCCTCGTTAACGGGCATGTACTTGAAAAGCAAGTCGAAATGGACTGGCCTAGGCCCGCTTGTGGTTTTGCAATTTCAAAATTTTGAATTTTGTTACCGTTTCTACGGTCTGAATTTTTATCAGATCGGTCCCTGTAATTTAGTAATATCTCAACAAGAGTTCATTATTTTGTCTGTTCATATGAAAATTGATCGCTAATGATAACACTGATCCAAAAAAATGAACAAAATTATCCTTTCCTTGGGAATTTTCATGTATATTGAGTTCTACCAGCTTATTAATGTTTATCTTTTGTGTAGTTGTGCTTTTCTACTGTTTATTAGAGATTTTGTTAATAAGGAAGAAGAGCCAATGCAGAATTAAGAAAAGTTGTTTTATAAAATTTTATGAATTTTGCGTGACCCCTGTAAAATATGACCATCCAAAAGTTGTTTTCAATGCAGGTACATAATTTAAAAAATGTACTAAAAAGCTTTATTTCGAAATAATAATAAGGGTTATTATTATTTTACTACTATAATTTTATAAAACCTTTCATTTTACTACTTTTTCGTTAGGGCCGTTAGTTAACTAGTTAGTTGACTAAAAAAATATTAATTTTATCCTTTATGGTAAAATACACAAATAGAGGTATCAAGTAATAGACATAAAATTATTGTTATGCCCTTAAATTATAAAATAATAGTTTTAACCATGAATTTATGAATAATCCTAAATTTATTATAACTATATAAATAGTGAATTAATAAAAATACCCATAGATATATTAGTTAAAAAAAATACAATCTATTGTTTAAAAAAAAAACTTAAATATGGAAGTGCTGATTCTGTAAATAAGCTTTAAGTGTTTTTTTAGAATAAATTTTATTTTTTAACAAAAATATTATGGGGTTGAAACTATAATAAATTCAGAGCTACTTATAAATTCATGGTTAAAACTATTATTTAACTATTTAAGGGCATAACATAATTTTTTATCTACTATTTGATACTTCTATTTGTGTATTTTACCATAAAGGGTAAATTTGATATTTTATTAATCAACTAACTGGTCAACTAATGATTTTAACGAAAAAATAGTAAAATAAAAGATTTTATAAAGTTATAGAAGTAAAATGATAGAGAACAATACTTCTTCTAGATATTTGATATTTGGTATTTTATAATTCTTAAAGTAGTGAAATAATAATAAAATGCGTTTGGTTGGCACTTTTACCCTTGGAATTTTGGCTTTAATGGAAAATAAGTTGTTCATCAATTACAAAGAAGTGCAGAAAACACAGTTTTGAGATTTCTTATTTTATAACCACTTTAGTTGTTTATTTCATTTGTTAAAAATAATATTATATTCACAATAAGAAAAGACCATTTAAGGAAAATAAATTGGACATAAAGATAAAAGACCGCAAAATATAATACAACTATCGAAAATAGTTTTCATTGAAAGATTTTATCACTCTTTATCGTTGTCTTTAAATTTTCAGACAATCAATTAAGGACATTTTTACTTTTTTTGTTACGGCCACTAACATGTATTTGGACTTATTGTTTTTATTTTAAATAATTGGCTACTGCTAGTTATCTTGTAATCCTAGTTTAATGCAAATTTGTTGCTATTTTATCGAGGAAAGTAGTTGCACAATGTTAGTGGTAACTTTTTAGCTATTTTTCAGGTTTTGTAAGTTGTAATTTTTTGGCTATTTATTCCAAGCCACTAGTGAATAAAAGAGGATAGAAGTTTTCATTCTAGTAATTCAAGTTACTGAGGTCGAATTTCAATTACTTTAACTCTTCACAATAAGTTCCAGCAAACAACAGAGGAACAACTCTCAGTTCGTACCATTTTTATTTCTAAAAATTATTTTAAAAATAAACTACTAGATGTATTTTTAAATTCATTTAAAACTAATCATTTCGATATTATAAAATAAATATATAAAAAAACACCAATTAAAAAACAATACCAAATGCACCCTAAATTTTTTTGTTTTTATCAAATATGTACTCAAATCTATTTTTTGCATTGAGCTTTTCTTTGGAACGCCAAAATAAAAAATTCTGCAAATGATTAGGATACGTGATATGTCATTTATTAAAGAGTTAAACATTTCATACTTTTTAATATTATTTATAATTACTGCATCATCTCACCATTCACCTCACAAGTGTCGCATCATTTGAATCAAATTCCTTGTTTCTCTTTTCCGTATTTTTTATGGATTAGAAACAGATTCTCAAACTATTTGAGTGCAGGTCTTCTCATTCACCAAAAAGTTACTAACATAGGGATCTATTCAAATATAAACGAATATATTATGAACTGACTGAAATATCTTCAAAATTAAGGGATCTAAAGAGTATTACTATTTTTCCTATAATCATGCAAAGAGGATTGTATGTTTTGTATGTGCTCCTACTGAACAGAAGACACGTGTGAGATAAGAATTGGTCATAGATTTGATCAATTCGGTGATTGGATCATGAAACATTGCCGCGGTTGATGGTTTTGTATTTTAACATAAAATGATAGAGTTATTTTTTAAGAGGGAGTGTGAGCCAACAATTGGTAACTCACATGCAAATTGGTTCTCAACTTCCCTCATTTCTTACTGAAAAATGAAGATTAGAGCATCCTCACTTTACACGCACACATATATGATCTAGTGTGCTATCGCATAAGTTATAATACATAATGATGTACGTGGCAAGTTCTCATTAGGGGATGTTGAGACCTACAATAGAGCTCCTCAAATTGGTTCCGGACTTCCCTCCTTTCTTACTGAAAAATGAAGATAAGGGCGTTATAGTACATAATGGTGTACGTGGCGAGTTCTCATTAGGGGATGTTGAGCCCCATAATAGAGCTCCTCTAATAGGAGCTCGCTTCACATGCCATCATGCACTATAACATATGTGACGACGCACACTAGAAGGTCTGTATAATATATTCCTCAAATAACATAGTTGGCTGCATATATCTGAATACATGAATTGAAATTTGAGCTGTGTTATAATAAAAATAATTTATGTTAGCCCAATAAATTTTTTTTATTATAAATATAAGTAAATTCATGATATTAAAAAGAAATTGAATAGTACTAAAATTAATATTATAACTTAAAATCCTAATAGAAGAGAGTTTCCTCACTTCTCCCACCTAAAACTTGACGGATAAAAGTGAAATATAACCGGACGTATAAATATCAAATTCTATAGGGACAGGTATTCAAATTTTATTTCCTCTTTTTTCATTGTTACAACCAGCATATATATATATAATTAAAAACACTACCTAGGATCCAAGAATATATATATATATATATATAATATTATTAAAATTTGGGATTTAGTAGGAATTTGGATATATATCTTTATATACAACCCAATATTTGTTGAAGATAAGTCATAAATCTACTGTCACTAAGGCTTCGTTAGGGATTGAGGTTGAAACACTATAAGTGACTTATTTCATAAGTTTTGACACAATTAATGTTTGGTAAATTTTTAAAAATGTACTTATTTTATAAGTTTCTCCATTTTGACATCAGCTTTTAAAAGCGAATAGAAGTTGATTTTTATAGGCATCTAACTTAAATAAGTCACCACGTCTTTTTAAAGTTCTTATTATAACCCTAAAATTTTAATAAAAAAAATAATTATATCTTATTTTTTTTATAAACCTTAATATATAAATAAAATGCAATTTATACTTCGTTTATTTTGGTCATTATATAATAAAATAATACTTTCGTAAAAACACACATATTCTGCTTTTTAAATTCACAGCAACTATAATAACATATTGTGAATAGCAAATGAAACACAAGAGTTAAAAAAAAAAGTACTTACAAGACTTAAAATTTGATAAAGGTAGTCCTGAATCCATAATTTTGAATAATTAAAAAACCTAATCACCTACTTCATTCAAATTTTTCAACTTGCTTAATAAATTATTTTAAATTTTCTATATATATAAATATTGTCCTTATTTAACAAGGGCATCTCATTTTAACAAAATGAGGATGTTCTCGTTAGAGAATTATTATTACTATTATATATATATATATATATATATGATATATATATATACCAATAATATATATATATATATATGATGAGTGAACTAAAAAATAAAAAAATATAGATTGTAATACATTATAGAACTAAAAAATAAAAAAATATAGATTGTTTTTTAATACATTAGTTTACAAAATATATATGGTTATAGATCCCTGATAGGAATATATATATATATATATATATATATATATATATATATATATATATATATATATATATATTATAATTTGTTAAAGTTTGGGAAAGTTATTAAGTCATATGATTTAATAGTATAATGCTATTATATTATTAGACCCTATGACTTAATAGCTTTCCCGATTTTAATAAAGTTCATGATCTTACATCAGATAAAACCATATATAATATGTATATATATATATATATATATATGTATATGTATATGTAAATGCTTCAGGTAAAAAATTTAATAGAATAACAGATGGATTGAAGATGTTGTATTCTCATAAACACAATTTCAAAGATTTTGGATTACAACTTAAATGAAGCACGAACCCAAAAATTGAACCAACATAATTAACCAACTTAGGCCTCGTTTAGGATTAAGGTTGGACAGTTGTCTTTAAATTTTCAGACAAATAACTAAGGCTATTTTTACTTTTTCATTTCTAAAAATTATTTTAAAAATAAGTTACCAAACATATTTTCAAATTTATTTAAAACTAATCATTTCAATATTATAAAATAATTAAAAAAATAGTAATTGAAAAAAAATACTAAATGCACCCTAAATTTTTTTGGTTATTTTAACATATGCACTCAAATCTATTCTTTACACTAAGTTTTTTTCTTTGGAATGCCAAAATAAAAAATTCCGCAAATGATTAAAATATGTGATATGTCATTTATTGAATAATTAAACATTTCATACTTTTTAATATTATTTATAATTACTACATCATCTTACCATTCACCTCACAAGTGTTGCATCATTTGAATCAAATTCCTTGTTTCTCTTTTCTACATTTTTTGTGGATTAGAAACAGATTCTTAAAAACTATTTGAGTGTAGGTCTTCTCATTCACCAAAAAGTTACAAACTTAGGGATCTATTCAAATATAAACGAATATATTATGAACTAATTGAAATATCTTCAAAATTAAGGGATCTACAAAGTATTACTATTTTTCCTATAATCCTGCAAAGAGGATTGTATGTTTTGTATGCTGCTCGTACCGAACAGGAGACACGTGTGAGATAAGAATTGGTCATAGATCTGATCAATTCGGTGATTGGATCATGAAACATTGCCGCGGTTGATGGTTTTGTATTTTAACATACAAAACCCATGCACATGATATTCGAGATACAACACGTCGAGAGAGAGAAAGAGAGAGAATGCGAGATTTAGATGACACATAGATCTGTGCTCATGTGTGGTGTGAGATTTGTGTGTCGTGTGGTGAGTTTTGTCCCAAATCGCACAAAACCCACGCACATGAGATAGACCGCGAGATAGAGAGACGGACGGCGAGAGAGAGAAAGAGAGAGAATGCCGAGATTCAGAGAGAAGAGCAGCGTGGGTATTGTGCGATTTGGGACAAAACGCGTGTGTGGTGTGAGATTTGCGTGTCGACCAGATGTGAGACCGACACCGAGAGAGTGACTGATGGCAAGATGCAAAGAGCAGATATGCGCGAGTTTTGTGCGATTTGGGACAAAAACATGCATGTAGTGAGAGATCTGTGTGTCATGTGACCCACGTGTGCCACACTGAGCATTTTATAGTTAGCACAAAACACACCGTTTTGTGCTAACTATGGTGCTCAGTGCTGTATAAATCTCATTTTCTTTGAACATAAAATGATAGGCTTATTTATTTGAAGAGGAAGTGTGAGCCAACAATCGATAACTCACATGCAAATTGGTTCCCTACTTCTCTCCTTTCTTACTGAAAAATGAAGATTAGGACATCCTCACTTTTTTAAAGTGAGAATATTGCTAATAAATAAAAAGAACAGATTTTAATAATATATATATATTATAATCGGATCTGGTGCTCTATTGTACAAGCTATAGTACGTGATGGTGTACGTGGAGAGTTTTTATTGAGGGACGTTGGGCCCCACACAGGAGCTCGTCACACATGCCGTCACGCACTGTAACCTGCGCGATGACGCACACTTGAAGGTCCAAATAATATATTCCTCAAATAACACAGTTAGCTGCATTTATTTGAATACATGAATTGAAATTTGAGTTGTGTTATAATAAAAATAATTTATACTAGTCCCAATAATTTTTTTTATTATATAAGTAAATTCATGATTTTTAAAAAATTGAATAGTATAAAATTAATATTATAACTTAAAATCCTAATAGAATAGAGTTTCTTCCCTTCTCCCACCTAAAACTTGATGAATAAAGGTGATATCTAACCACACGTATAAATATCAAATTCTGTAGGGACGAGTGTTCAAATTTATTTTCTCTTTTTTCGTTGTTACAATCTTCGCGCGCGCACAAACACACACACACACACACATATTTGAGATTTAGTAGGAATTTGGATATATATCTTTATATACAACCCAAAGTTTGTTAAAGATAAGTCATAAATCTACTTTCACTACGGTCTCGTTTGGGATTGAGGTTGAAACACTTTAAGTGACTTATTTAATAAGTTTTGACAAAAGTAATGTTTAGTAAATTTTTTTAAAAATTATTTATTTTATAAGTTTTTCTATTTTGACAGCAGCTTTTTAAAACAGATAGAGATTGATTTTTATAGGCATCTTATTTAAATAAGTCAACGCCTTTTTAAAATTATTATTATAACCCTAATATTTTAATAAAAAGACAATTATTTTTTTATTAACCTTAATATATAAATAAAATACAATTTAAACTTTGTTTATTTTGTCATTATATATTAAAACAACATTTTTGTAATAAAATTTACTAAATACACATATTCTATTCTTCAAACTTACAACAACTATAACAACACATTGCGAATAGCATGGGTAGCAAATGAAACACAAGAGTTAAAAAAAAGTACATACAAGACTTAAAATTTGATCTAGGTAGTCTTGATTCCATAATTTTGAATAATTAAAAATCCTAATCACCTACTTCATTCAAAATTTTCAACTTGCTTAATAAATTATTTTAAACTTTATGGATATATAAATATAGTCATTCTTTCGTAAGGGCATTTCATTTTAATAAAGTGAGAATGTCACTAGAAATACAAATAGACAGAGATTTCAATATAAATGTATTAAAATCTCTATTTGTATTTTAGTGGTATCCTTATTTTATTAAAATGAAAATGTCCTCGTTAGAGAATTATTATTATTATTATTATTATTATTATTATGTATAGGTGGATTTCCAATCAGTGACACCTGGCCATATTAAAGTCAATGATGAACTAAAAGATAAAAAAAATACAGATTTTAATAACATTATAGGACAAAATACATTGCATAGAAGTCTATGTTTTTTTATTTGTTAGCTTATCCCTAACCTTAATATGGTAATGGATCCCTGACAGTACTCATATATATATATATATATATATATATATGTATGAGTACTGATTTAGTCCAGAATTTTAAAATTTGTTAAAGTCCGGGAAATGTATTAATCTATATGGTTTAATAGTATAATAGTAAATGATTTAGGTAAAAATTTTAATGGAATAACTGATGGATTAAGGATGTTGTATTCTCATAAACACAATTTCAAAGATTTTGGATTACAACTTAAATGAAGCATGAACCCAAAACTGAACCAACATAATTAACCAATTTAGGCCCCGTTTATGATTAAAGTTGGACAGTTGTACTTTAAAAATTACAGCACTAAAGTGTTTAGTAAACACTAGCTGCTGTAGCTTGGAGACTAAGTTGATTTGATTTTACACTTGTATGATGAATATCTATTATATTTTTACTAATTTTGTCAAAATTATTGTTTAAAAATTATATTTATTATATATAATTAATTTTTATTTTATAGTTACAGTTTTTTATATACAGTAACTTTAACTTAAAAATTACGACATTTTAATACCAAACAGGACCTGAACGAAGGACTTAACGGAGTTTCAATGGTTAAAATACCAAAGAAAATGACCGTCCATTTTAAAAAAAAAAACTTTATTTATTTAATGGGAAAAAATGATGAAAAATAGAAGTTGGTTGGAGTCTTATTATCCCATCATAGCACATGCACATTCAACCTAAGTGCGATGCATGCACATAATTGGAGTCCTATTAATTACAAAATCCTCGAAGATTATTGGCCCACGTGCATGTCCCATATTGGTCAACTCCTTTTGTGCCTCGGCACTACGTTGAGTAAGAATCACAACTCTTCAAAATATTATGATAATGATTAATGATTGATGAATAGATTCATAGAAGTAGTATGCAAGTAAGTGACCATAGTCTTTTTGCCCACATTTGACTTTCATTTCATAATTCATTGTTTGTCACAACTCACAAGTCACAAGCAAAGCTTCCAAAACAAGATAAAAAACACACCCATTGGCCAATTACTACTAATATTTAAATTAAAATTTTCAAAATTGTAATAATTTCGTCATTCATTAGTTTTAAATTCATATTTTTTAAATGTAATTTATTAGTTCTAACTTTAACATTTAATTTGTTAGGAGACATCTTTTAGAAGTCGTTCTCTAATATTAGTTAAAATACCAATTGTAAGTTGTTGCTTAGTTATGTGTATTGAAAAATACCTTTTGAAAACAACAATAAATAGTCCATTAGTTTTTTTTTTTTTTTTTATCTCTTTTGAATATCACTAGGGTAGAAACTCATTATTTATTTATTTTTCTTCTTAAAAAATTGGACATATACAATGATATATTGCCAATCAATTTGTAGCTTTAGCGTCACCACCACTTCTAATAAAGTTGTTTTACAAAATTTTATACAATAATGTACTACACTTCCAAGTAGTATCTTAAGAGATTGAATTAAAAATTTTGAAAACTCAGAAATTACTTTATAATTATTATTCACAGTTCAATGATTGAATACAATATTCATTATTTTAAAATAAAATCTATTCGAATATTAGTTGGGAGATAGTAGAATTCACCTATATTTTAGCCAAATCTTAGGAGATATTAATAAATTTACCCTAAATTTAAAACTTGAACAAGAAGATTTTTTAATGAGCTAATGACCTTTTTTAAAGAGAAAAAGGTCAAAAAAGGGGAAAAAAACTCTCGTGGTACTGGTTGAAATTGAAACAATTAATTAATTAATTATTGAAAGTGGTTCAACAAAGATAAACAATTTAAAATAATTTATTTAATTCCAATAGCCATCGAAAAGGAAAAAGACTCTTCTCTCCCCACCTCGTTATGCTTTTTCCCCTTTTGCTTCTCCTCAACGTTCGGCAGCCTAAAAAAATAATTTAAAAAATTAAAAATTAAAATAAAAAAATTCCACTAAGAGAGTATAAAGTGAGGGGGACTGAAGTGGGTTTCTCTTTTAGTGGGAATAAAACTAAAAATCCAATCTAACAAACCGAGTGTAAAATAATAATTGGGATAAAGACAATTGAGTCCCTTATTTTTTATATTTTACTCAAATTTGCATACGTTTTATGATTTTTCCAAATAGGTCCTTGAATGCCATCTAATTGTCCAAAGCAACCTTATATATAATCTTTGGGGTGAAACAAATCAAAATGATCGAAACAAAATGGATTAAATTAAACCATTTGGTTTTACTTTTGCAGCCAAAAATTGTTAATATGGTTCATCTTTTGGGAATCAATTAGTTTTCTTCATTAATAAATGGAATACATACAAACATCGGCTAAAATAAACTCAAAATTCAACATAAAAAATGAAAATTAATAAAAATATGGAATATAATTGGATTTAGCGACTGTGGTTCATTTTTAGGAATCGATTAGCTTACTTTATTAATATATGGAATATAAATATCACTTGAAGTAAGTTCAAATTCAACCTAAAAAATGAAAACTAATCTTAATATATAATATAATTGAATTATAGCTTAAATTCAATTTCAACCATCATTAACTTAGTTCGATTTTTAATATGTTCAAGAATAGTTGGAATTGAGCCCTTGGTCAGACCTATGAGACTACTCGAATGAAAGTTGAATCAAAACCTACTTTCTGCACATTTAATAATAGAGAACTTGAATTTCAAACCAAAAAAATAAATAAATAGTGAATTTATCTATTGCAATTAAGAAAAGGGTAGTTTTGTAATTTCATAAAGGAACTAGAGATCTATTTGATACAAATGGAAAAACTATGTCCTTATTTGAGAATTTATAATAATACAGGGATGCCGATATTAACCATAACGATAATGACAAAATAAAAGTAATAATTTTTAGAGAGAGAAGAAGAAGGAGAAGAAGAAAGAAGAGAGAGAGTTTGCTTTGTATCTTTGAGTAGTCTGTGGCGTACGCTGCCCATTAACACCTGTCTTTCGTCCCCATCTTCTTTGTGCATTCCTGTTGATGATAATTGATAGAAAAAAGTTTAAAGAAATTAGCTCAAATTTATTTGATTTTCAGTGAAAAAAAAACTCATACCAGATGCTCTTTCAATGGGTAAAAATGAGCAAAATCTGCAGCAACAGCAGACCAATCACACTCCAAATCACCGTTCTTCTAGATTCTTCTGTGCGAGATGTTCGATGATACTGTCACTGATTTCTAAGGAGCTCAGTCTCAAATGCGTCGTCGTTTTGCTCTTTAGTTTAGCCGTTTTTCTTTCTGGGCTCTTCTGGATCCTCCCTCGCTCCAAATTTCAATCCGGGTTTGATGCAAAAGCTGAAATTAAGCTCAGTGGTAAGCATGCAATCACATCCCATTTGAGTCTATTATAGGGTTTTGACCAATTGGGATTGTTATAGTTTTGCAAACTATTTTACTGTGTAATTAGGGTTTCTATGTTGGTTTGATTAAATGGGTTTGTTGTTAATTGCACTCTTTTGTTGTTCAATAAGGGCGTTCTGGTGTTTTGAACAAATGGGTATGTGTTATTTTGTGCTTTTGTTGTGAGATTAGGTTTCTGTGGTGTTTAGAGAAAATGGGTATTTAGCGTTTTGTTATTTTGTTGTTTGATCAGGTTTCCACAGAGCTAAAAAGCAAATGGGTAGGTGGTAAATTTTTCATCTTTCTTGTTGTGTAAATATATTGTTTTGATGTTCAGAGCTAATGGGTATTTAATGATGCCTCAGCAGTTGGCTGTGCGAGAGTTAGGATTACAATCATATTGTGTATTGTTTAAGTTAATGGGTATGTGTTCCATTACATCGTAATTTGATTGTTGAGATTCTGCTTGTGTATCATTACATTTTGTTGTTTGGTAATTTTGAATTTTTGATAATTCGAGTGGATCACCGTGTAATCTCATTGCTTGTGTTGTTTTACAATAAGATTATTTTAAGAATATGAAGAAATGGAATTTTGGGTTTCTACATCTTTGCAAATTAATCATGATGTTTGGGGAGATTGCCATGCATTTCCCTCTAGGATTTTGGAGCATGAATTCCGAGAGATTGACATAACCAGGGTCATGTAACAATGTTAGATTAGATGCATTTGGTTCAATGCTAAGGCTGATATAAATTTCATAGCAATTATTATGATCCTTTTAAGTAATTTTATTATTTTCATCGATGCTAAGGATGATATATTTGCTAATTCCACAAAGTAGAAATTTTCTTAAATTTGTTTATTAATGTGTGTATTTACTCCAGTGGATTTTGAGAGTGATGATGAACTTTTGATGATCTGGCTATCAAGAGAGGAGTGAGTGGTAAACCTTGAAGGTATGGTGATTGAAGAATTAGTGAAAAACGTGGTAAAAGGATGTTGCCGTGCATGCAATCATAGGATGTTAATATCAAGGGAGTTGGTCAAATATTTCCAGAGCAGTGGCTAGAATTGGACATGGGATAATTACATGCCATAACATGATTTACTTTCCTTGATCTGCTTTCCTTTTGTTGCTTATATATGTATTTTATCTGCTTATTACAGCCTCAGTTCAGGCATCTTTCAGGCTGCAGAAGCCAGTTTCAGAGCTTGTTCCTCATATTGGAAGGCTAGAGTATGACATCTATGGGGAGATAGGTGTCCCTGATACAAAGGTCTCCATTAGCTTCTTTGTTCCATAGAATTTAATTGTTAAACAATATACAATATTGATCTGAAAGCTGTTTGCTCACTGCAGGTGGCTGTCCTATCCATGCACCAGTCAGGTGCTTCTAACTGGACTGACATAGTGTTTGGTGTCCTTTCTGATCCAATAAATGTTCGCATAAATCCAGTGTCCCTAAGTGTGCTGAAGTCATCTTTAATTGAACTATTCCTTCAGCAGTCCAATCTGACTTTGACAACAACAGTTTTTGGGCAGCCTTCTGTATTTGAGATATTGAGGTTTCCTGGGGGAATCACTGTAGTTCCTCTTCCAATTGCTTACATTTGGCAGATGCCCCAGATTCTATTTAACTTTACTCTCAATAATTCTATATCTGAAATAGAGGAAAACTTCATTGAATTGAGTGATCAGTTGAAGTTTGGATTACGTCTAAGACCATATGAGGTAACTAACTGGTTCTTTTAACTTTCTACGTGAATTTCTTTGATGTACATGGTTGGGTTTGGGAGGGATTTTGGGGGGATCTCATACTATCAAATTTATATGTTGTTGTAATACAGGTCTGATAGCCATGGGGTTTCGAAGTAGGCTGAATGTTAATGGTAGACCTTACTGGAGTTACTAGCTTGACCTTCTATTTTAATTGAAAAATAGGGAAAAGGGAAAAAGATCATTGTAGCTTCTATGAAAGACTTGACCCGTGCTCTTGGACTAGGTTCTTTAAAACTTGCAGTTGTCAGTTGTTCAGAGAAAAACTGGCTGGTAGAGGCAGATTTTATGGGTTCCTCAAAAGGTTTTCTTTGCAATTACCTGATTAGTTACCAAGCCTCGTTTTTTGAGTTATGCAATTTTTTCTTTCTATCTTTGAAAATTAGTTTTGCAATTGAACTAGCTTCTTTGTTTCCATTTTAAAACACATGGTGTATGGTACTGATTGATGTCTTTATGTATAAGTTGAGTATTAACTTCCCTTATCACCATCTGTTGTGATGTAGAATGTGTATGTGCAAGTAACAAACAAGGATGGCTCCACAATATCTCCACCAGTCACTGTGGAAGCTTCAGTCATGTCAGAAATGGGGAGCCTTTTGCCACAGAGATTGAAACAGTTGGCTCAGATAATCTCGGATTCACCAGCAAAGAATCTTGGCCTTGACAACTCAGTCTTTGGCAAAGTTAAGGGTGTCGTTTTATCTTCTTATCTAAAGGTTACACTTCATGCAACCCCTCCAACTCCTTCGCCAGCTCCATCCCCAGAACCATCAATATCCCCATTCCCTGCCCTTTCTCCTTCTAACTCTCTGGCACCCTCTCCTAACATCCATCACCTTCCACCTTGTTCTAATTGTGAAGTTTCATCTCCCTCTGATCATAATCAGCCACAGCCACCAAGGCGTCAAAGTGGTCCCACTCCAGCACCTTCTTCTGCAACTGCTTACCCTCCTTGTCCTTGTCAATGCCCATACCATGTCCATCATCTTACTGTTCCTCCAAGCTCTTCACCAACTTCTGATCCCAACCCAACTGATTCACCTCCAATTGGTCCGCCAAAGTTGGCTCCTGACCTGTCACCCTTACCAGAAGTATCCTATAGCTCTAGTCGAGGTCATGACGTGGGAAGTGCAACAGCCCCGGTGCCTTCATCACTTGCACCATCTCCTTCATGTACGTATTCCTGAGTTTCAATGTGTGCTGTATGAATGCCCTATTTCTACATGCATAATTTGGTTTTATGTGTGCATGAAGGTATTTTTTCAGTTAGGCAAGTTGTTGACCTGGATGCTTCCTTTGTTTGCAGCTTCAGCAGTTGCTCTTTTCTACAATGAGGTCTGGTTATCGGGATTTTGTGGAGTCTTGATCTTTTTCATCCTTTGTTGGTCATATTGATAGTTAATTCTCATCATACTACCTATAGAGTTTTGAGGCATTCCAGGCACCATGGCGGAATGATGTCAAATGCCTGAATTTTGTTCTGACAGGAATGGTAGAAGCTCGTGATAAGTTTACCAGTTCTTTTTCCCCCCCTCCCTATCTCCTTCATGGAAGCGACTGATTTGTAAATGAAATAGAACGAGGTCGAAGCCAAGAAGGTGGCAGGCCGCTCATCTCACTTCAAGGTTTGCGATATGTGAAGAGAACAATTAATATGTTCTTCACAAAGGGAAACAACTCCAAATGTGAAGTGTTGCAAGTTGAGAAGTACAAATATTTCCTCGTTGCCGATGTCAAGAAGAACCTTCAACTCCACTGACCTTTTAAGTGTAACATATGCAGGTTCTTTTTGAGCATCTGCAGTGTGGTAGTACAAAGCAAAAGATGTCATGCAGAAATGAAATATAAACCAGTATCATAAATTACTCAATTAAAAGATGAATACTTGTATATATGAATTCAGCTTTATCATCTCAATTTTTTTTCTGCTTTTTGGGTTGCTTGATGAATATGATAACAAAGTCATTAAGATGCATGTAAAACTGCACTTCTCAGCCAGGGAAAAATATAATAATAATAATGATCAAGCCCACGATCATGAATAATTTGAAGATCGTATTATAACTTTATAAGAAAGTGCGCTGAACAATCCATTTCTTCAAAGTTGACTGCTCTAACTTAGGCTCCCGGGCTAATCACAAAAGAACCAACCGGTTTTCCCAATAATCATTAGCTAAGAAAATTGCCATTGTGCCACATGTTTATTCATGATCAGAATGTATAATACAAAAGGTTAATATCTAAACGAGCAGATGCATTTTCAGTGCAAAAATGATCAGGAGAAAAAGCCTTTCTCATTTCCTCTGGGTTAGCATGGGTCTTAGAAAGAGCGCTTGGACATAAAGTCAACCCAACCCTTCAATTGAGCTGCCTAGGCTTTTCTTTTCCAGTCGATGAGGCGGAAAATCGGTGCCCTGTCAGAGAAAATTCTGAAACCATCGGCGGAGGTGTATTCATACTTCAAGGCAGGTCCAAGAAGCCATGACATTGCAGCTCCACCAAGCAAGCCTCCCACCTGACATTGAGCAACGTGCATACCACACATGGACACATGCATAAACAAATCAATTGATATCAGTAAAATATAACAAGGACTCCCATAAAGGAAATCTCTATAATAAGCACATGAGAAAAAACTAGCCCAGCATATATCGTGGCTTTTTGTGTGTCGAAGTTGATGACTCTCCCATGGATACATGTGAGGGTTTTGATTTGGGGGAATAAGTATAATCATTCTAGGGAAGTTTAGGTAAGTCCTAATAGTTACAGAGGCACTATTCTCCCGGCATATCCTAGAGAAACAGGTCAAGTAGAAATGTCATTAAATGTATAAGCCATTTATATGTAAAACATAAGTAATTAGGTGTCATTCATTCTGTGGTTATAACCCATTCAAGTCATTGACACATCATCCAAATGTTGGTTATATAACTCAACAGGGATGATAGACACACAATGGCTTTTTGTTGGCAACATTTTGCAGTGCTATTTGATAAGGAGATTCATATCTCCAAGATATTCTATGACATTGTAAGCGAGACAAAACTTTCTAGAAACCTCTCTATGATTGCCTCAATCCCACTGAAATCATAATTTCTGCCACCGAGCTATATGCAGAAAAGAATATTTATCAAACAACAGCAAATGCGCAATTGCCAATGGACGAAGTGGTCAAAATCAGAATCCGCCATAATATTAAAGGCCTAGATCTACAAAGATTCAGTAACCATTACTAACTTTATGCAGAATAGCAAATAGTTGTGCCACATTGGCACAATACGGTCAGCACTTCAATATCATGACAACTGAACTAAGGCAGAAAGTTTTGGCCTTTGGGGAAAAGAAAAGCCAATTTGGAAGCCTGTTATCTCTATTTTTAACATAGATACTGAAACAGATTTCAAAAAATATGCATTTTTATAAAAAATTCCGTATCGTACAGACTCATCAGAGAGATCCCATTTTCCTGTTTCTCAGGGAAAAAATATCACATACACAGAGAGAGAACAAGAGAGGGTGAGACTTTTATACTTACATGTCCCCAGTTATCAATGCCTTTAATTAGAAATCCAATAGCCTGCATCACAAATGCACATTACCATGTGGCTTAGACAAGCACACAAAAAAAAAAAAAAAATTCTAACAAATCATTTCATTTGTTTGGAAGGATCGATAAAATAACATATGTTTCCCAAGTCAATGTATGCCTGCCTTCTCTTTTGACAATGTTTGTAAAGCTGAAGAACATACCATATTAAAGACAATCACTTTTGCTAAATGCTGTAGCTCTTCTTTGCCACCTCCAAGAATGTTTCTATGTCTCGTGATAAATACAGCAAAAGATCCAACCTACATAAAAAATTTAAACTAAGTACATCACAAAGGAAACAATTACCTTGAAAAAATTTTCAATCAGTGAACTCCACAAAAAATTTGAGGCATTAGAGCATTAAGATTGAAATTTTATGGCACTGAAACTTATTTTATCAGATTGGAAAGAGCCACAGTTTAAATGGTGACAAGTTCATATGGTGACAAGTTCATTTATACACTATCACCAAGGCTGCGAGTGATGAAAAAAAAATCAAACGTCAAAACTGCATGTGAAATTGTAATAAATAACAATACAGGGACATATGAGCTAGCATTATTGAGAAAGAGAGAGCAAGATTGCATTAAGGGCTGTAAATGTTTCCACTTTCCAGGTTCTTAAAGAAGAAATCTCAGAAATAATTATAAGTTTGATTATTTGCCTCTATGGTTATAACACGGTAACATAGTGCGACAGAAAGGAGATTCAATTTTTGATAAAAAAGAGTTCAAAATGACATACCAATCCAAAGATTGCTCCTGACGCGCCAACAGCAGGGGAATTACAGAGTCGGTAACTCATAGCTGAACCTAATTTCTTCAAAGAACTAAGTCAGAATAATAATGGGTAAACAATTTCATCACTTGTGGCAGTGAGGTTATGAGATGTTACTTGCAATTGCTGAGGAGAAGTACACTCCAAGATATCTCCTTGGACCACAGATTTTCTCCATAGTAGGACCGATAGAGTTCAAAGAATAACAATTGACCTATACAACGTAACTTTTTCTAATCAGATCAACATGAAAAGGATCAACAATGAAGAGAAATAATTCAAGCCAGAAGCTTCAGGACCAGACCATTAGGTGTACAATATTTGCATGCAAAAAGGCACACGTGGCCAGCCTCCAGAACTGCCCTTTGTCAATTAGACTATTAATCTGCATACTTAAAAAGTTAAAATAGTAAATGAAGCAAAAAAGGAAAATTCAAAAGTCTACTAGAATTAATGTTGAAACTTTCTTCAGAAGACTAAGCATATCACCTTAGCTCCCCACAAAAGAAGCTTGTCTTGTGTTGCACATTGTGCAATATAAACTCTAGACAAGAAAAAGAAATAGAAAGCTATTACTCTGCTTTGCACTCTCCCAGAAATTAGGAAATGAAGATTGAGGCCTAAGTGAAAAAACTGAAATCAGGTATATAGAAAAATTGTAAAGAATTGGGGAATTTGTTTATGTCTACGAATTATTATATAAATTAATGATAACAACAATTTATTTCATACAAATATGAGAAGGTGATACTCACAAGACATTAACTGCAAGGAGAATATTTGTCCATTTCCTTCCAATAAATAAATTTCCCCTTGCAGTCTCCAAATGTGATGTACCCTCAAGTCCAGAGTTCTTTCTAGTACCTCCACCATTAAAAAAAGATAATGACGATGCTAATGCATCATTTGTAAATCTGAAAAAATTGACTCCATTGAACTGGAATGCTTTTTCACACCATTGATCCTTCAATCTGGGTACATGACAGAGACGCGAGAGTTTCTGTTCAACAAGAGACATCAGATGGCAGAGAGAAATTTCGATACTCAAAAGAAACTATCTACAGATAATTCAGCAATCACGTACAGATGTCGCAATGGAAACAACCTAACCCTTTCATGTCATCAGGAAATGGCTAAGGAATTTCAGCATTACATAGACAAATTTGATCTTACAGAGCCATAGGTTGCCAAACATAAATTGATAAATATACTATGAATTCCGTCGACACACAATTAAAGATATAAAAGTCTGACAAAACGAACCCACATTTTGAATTAGGATTTAGACATACAAAAATAAATGGAGCTTCCAAAATCTATGCATTTGATACTTTTAATTACATTTCTACCAAGGATTAAAGGGTTCAGATTCTCATTTCATTAATTACAAGCTCTGCACAGTCCTGAGGATATCACATATGAAAAACGACATGGTATATCTGTAACCGCTGCGCTTCTGATTAAATTCGAAGCACAATAGCTAAACTGTTCGGTAAACACGACACTTTTACTTGGCAGAATGCTGACAAAAACAAGAATAAAACCGGTGCTGGTTTACTTCCTTAATTGCAAACACCATACACTGGCACTAGCTTATTGTTGTTTTTGTCAGCACTCTGTCAGCTCCGTATCTCATTAGCATTTTTCATTAATGAATTATTAGCCACCCACCCCACTTACACAACTAGTGATTTCACATTCAATTCATGGCTCATAAGTCAGTGGCATTTTTGTAATTTCCCAATCAAGCGAAATCGTTCACCCCCCCCCCCTTTTTTTTTTTTTATCATTACTTAGAAATTCAAAGAGTGTAACATACACACAATATTTACTTGCAAAAGAAACAAATTTGTATTCGCAGTGACAAAACAGGAAAAAAAAAAAAAGAATTGGTTAAGAGAAAGGGGCAATTTTGTAATTGTACCTTGACGGAGGAATGGAGAAGGCGGCGGGCGTGGTGGGGGTGGGGGTGGTGGAGGAGAAGATGAGAAAGGCGGAGAGAGAGAGAATGTTTGGCTGTCGTTGTTATCAGATTCAACGGCGGTCTGGTCAGCCAATCGAACGGCTCATGATGATGATGATCAGGCAAAGCCCTGCCTGATGCCGATGATTCCATTTCGTTTTTCTCTCTCAAGTTTCAAGTTTCAAAAGCCTTCGCTTCGAAGTAAGAAACTAACCAAACAAGAAGCCAACGATTCTTGATTTGTTTATTTTTTAAGAACGCCTCTCGACATTCGACCTTTTTATTAATAGTGGTAATAATAATAATAATAATAATAATTTTTTTTTAATTTAATTAAATATACGAAAAGGCTGTTGCTTTTGGGAAAATGATTACGGAAACTATTTTATTTTCAAAAATAATTAAATAATTTTCTTTTTATCATTTCCTCGGATGAAATTGTAGTTAAAGGATTTAATTATCCTAAAAAATCTATGTGATTAATTTTAAAAATAAAAGGTTTACGTGACCGTTTCACTAAACCGTTCTCTATTATCATTGCACTAAGGATTTAATCTTTTAGAAATATATAGTTGATCGTTATTATATAAAAATATAAAATTAATTAAATTTTAATAGTATATTACTATACTTTCTGAATTTTTCGTTGAGTTGTCTAATTCTTAAATCTAAATTTTAAATAAATTAGGATTACAAGTTTAAATAAGAAAAACATATGGAGTAATTACTTATTAGATGAGTTAATTAGCGTATATTTTTCCTTTATCCTAAAGAGAATTCAAATATATCATAGTTGTGAGAGTAAAATTAATAAAAAAAAAAGAAGAAGAAAAAAAAAAAAAAGAGAAACATATCATATAAACATATATATTGAGGCGGGGAATGAAAGAAACAACACTCGCAAGTATCAAATCAAATAAACAAGTAAACAAATTAACAAACAATACAAAGCCTCTAGCTCGAATTGGGATTCTGGAATCTGCAACATGAAACAATGTCATCCTCATCTATATCGTATATCATGAATAGCAAAATAAATATGAAAAAACCATATTAATTTATGAAACCAAAAAAAAATAAATTAATAATTCATTGCAGTTATGCCATCTCTTTTATATTCACCCCCATGATCGAAAGGTGCAAAAAGTATAATTAATTTGATTAACAGCATACATCTGTAACTGTAATGATTTTATTAAAAATGAATTTGAAATTAATTGTAAGGTCTTCATAATCTTCAATTCTAAATTAATGGATGAATTATATACATACCTGGCCAGCTAATTAGAAACAACATAAAGCTAGCAATACTTGCACCACTTCCAATTAACTTCACCATGATCATTGACATAATTAAATAGCTAAAGAATGAGCCAAGAGCGCCACCAAGAGCTAGAACCTGAAAAAGACAAAAAAAAAAAAAAAGGATTTTAACAAACAAAATCAACTTGTAATGCTAGAATTAATTATCAAAATATTTGTCAATATTACAAATAGAAAGTGCTATCATCTATATATTGATATGATGAATATATTACCTATTACTATCATGGGTTGAATCTGATTACTAGTGTCACATGATGCGACATTCATAAATAATATTTAATATGATATAATAAGTTTTATTGATAATTACGGAAAAAAAAAATATTTGGATTAAACTATGGTAATGCAATATAATTTTATAACTAGATTGTGATCATGGACTACAAAAAAAAAAATTAATTATCATAATCTAGCTTAAATTCACATTTTACGAAATATGGACATTCACAATAGAGAAAATTAGATAAAATAAAAAGATAAAATATGCAAGAAATTGTAACTGACCGCCATGAGAAGCATTATTATTACCATTATTAATCCTGCTATTCATAACATCAAAATGCCTCTCTGCCCATTCTGATATAGCACGAAATGGCCTTAATCCCATCAAATGATTCCACCACAACTCAATATTATTCGCCAATTCCTCTTCAAACCTGTAATTATTATTATTATTATTATTATTATGATTATTAACATAATTATTGTTCTCACCATCTCTATCATCTTGTAGCTCGTGATGATGATGATGATCATTAACAATGTTGCCACCACCAGAACTAATAATAGAATCTTTCAACTCGTAACGGCAAACGGGGCATGTAGTGCTGTAAAGTCTCAGCCATGGGACAATGCAATCGGAATGATACAAATGCTTGCATGGCAGCTCCATGATCATCGTTTCATCACTATCATCATCATCATTATGAACCCTAAACTCCTCTTTGCAAATTGGACAACATTGGAGCTCGTTGTTCCTCATCAACTGGGTACTCTCCGAGATTCTCACTCTTTTCAGTGCTTCAATAGCCGAAACCGGGGCCGGTGTAGGCCCCGCAGTCGGCCGAAGATCGTGCATTGGATATTCAATAATGGGTGGTGGTGGTGGTGGTGGTGTTGGTTCATCAAATTGGAAGGAAATCCAAGAATGAAGGTTGTGTCCATCATTATTTGATGTGTCGAGAACTTGAGCCATTGAGTTGAGTGAGCGACCAGACGGCGTCGGGGAAGACTCGACGCCGCCGGGAAAGGAGGAAGCAAGCCTAGGCCTTGAGATGTCGAGCTCGAGGTAAAGTTGTGTGGAGCAATGAGGGCAGAAGAGGTCAGACGGGTCTGTGGATCGGAACCTCGTGGTACGTTGGCAGTTTTGGCACCAGAAGTAATGAAATGTTCTGGTTCTTCGAGTTCCATTGACAATAACTCGCGGACGACTCAGAGCCAAAGACATGATTGATTGATTGATTCTTTAGCTTCAAGTTATTGAAATGGGGTTTCTGTTTTGTTTGACATGATGAGGAAATGGATATGGGTTATATATATGTGTGTGTGTGTGTTTTTGTGTAGGGTTTATGCATGGAGAGGGAGAAAAGGATAGCTTTTGGAGCTACAGGAAGTGATTCCTTGTTTGGTTTACAAGTTTTGTTTTGGTTAATTTGTAGCTAGCCTAGCAGGCTTTGTTTTCTTTGCTTTCTGAAAGCAAAGGATGATTGAGAAATGTTGCATACGTTTACCTTATTATTAATATTATTTTCCATTGTTTAGCCTAAGTAGGACGATCTAAATTTTCTTCCCATAGGTATATGAGAGAGGTTCAAATTTACCTTGGATCTATTATTTTCAACACAAGAGATTTTATCAACTTAGTTAAACGATACGTGCACATGCATATCTTAGACAGAAAGAGGATAAGAAGTATAAATAGAATTTAATTTAGCCAAATGAATAGTATAAATAGAATTTAATTTAGCCAAATGAATTTTAGTTTAAAATAGAGTTTGGCAAGTTAAATAATTGAAACATTTTATTCAATTTATTCTTCAGTTAATAGCAGTCATAAGACCTACAATTATTTTATTAAATTTTTATTTACAAATTACGACAATTATAATTCTTATAAGAATATAAATGTCAAAATATCAGCTTTCAGATGTTTTTCGTTCACAAAAATTAGACGTTAAAAACATAAAAACAAACATATCATTTAGATATCTACATTCAGACCTGTTTAAATTTAAGCTAAATTTAAATTTATTTAGGTTTCATAAAAAAAATTTAAATAACCCTTATTAATTTTATATCTTAGCATGACTATGAGTCATAAATAATAATATAAATATACTGGCTAATAAGAAAAACCGGCTTAAAATTCAAGCAAATGTCACTCTAATCTCAAATCAAACAAACCGATTACAATTTACATAAAGTTTTGTTCTAGAATATAAACTAAATTACCGCATAAACTTATTTTACCTTCTATTTTAGCATTAACCAAAAAAATCAAATAAATAGATAAATTCTACCCTTGGTCATGTATTTCGAATTGAGATATTGTTAGGTATAAAATTTGTTAAAGTTTTTAACATCCATGTAAAATTCATTTATAGCGAGCATCCATGAACAATTTTAGTCGTACGTATGTAGATTTGTAATCCTGACTTTTCTTTCTGCTAATCTTTTTGCAGTTTTTGCTTTTCCATTTCTTTTGCTATAACCCCTTTCAATACAGATATCAAATAATAACTTTAAATATTGGAGGAAACTAAGGGCGTGTTTGCTGTTGTTTTACAGATATCAAATAATAACTTTAAATATTGGAGGAAACTAAGGGCGTGTTTGCTGTTGTTTTTCGATGAGTGTTTTATGTTTTTCAAAAAGAAAAAAATATGCTTGGTTGCCATATTTTTTAATAGTAATTAAAAAATTTATAGAATAAAATATTTTCATTCTTAATTTTTACAAAGAAAAGTAGAGAACATTATGTAGACGTTTCCACTTTGTTCTCAACTTGAAGGCCATGTTCGGTTGCAAGAAAGGAGGAGAAAGAGAGGAGGAGAAAAGAATGGGGAATTCAATTTCCATTGTTCGGTTTGGCGTAGAATTAATAGAGGAAAGGAATTTAATAATTTTTTATCTGAACAAATTTACCCTTTGTATTAGATTTTTAATATTTATTATTAAATTAATTAAAAAACTATAAATATATTTAACTATTTAAAAATTAGCCTCAAGGTTAATGTTCGGTTTGATATGAAATTTTACAAAATAGGAAATACATGATTTTTATTTGGACAAATTTACCCTCCGTATTAAACTTTCAATATTTACCATTAGATATAATTTTAAATTAGAAATTAATTTAATATGAAAAAGTAGTAAATAAATAAGTTAGTTACAATTAGATTTATGATTTAATTAAATATTATTTTGTAATTAATTTAATAAATGTAACTAGAAAATTAAAATTTTTTTTGACTTAATTTGATTTGAAATATAATCTAATTCAAAAATTATTTAAACTCAAACTTTAAAATAACGACATTTTTAGGAGGATAAGGTTTCAGCTTTACTTGTCTCTATATAAAGAACTGATAATTTTTGTTTGTCCAAAAATTGTTTGATCCAAAAATTATATAAAATATTATTCAACACTGAAAAATATCAAATTTTTTATTTTATACCTGTCTTTGTAGAAGAGAGCATAACAAGAGAGCATGTCAAAATCTACGTCCCTAACAATTTGCGGATAGACTCCACCAAAGGGTAATTATGAAATTTCGCTAATGACACAAGACACAAAATTGAATTCACAACTCTCTAAACAAGAATTTGGTTTCTGGGTCTTAGAGGAAATCATAACTTATTCGGAAATTGAATTCCTTCTTGCATTGGCCAACCGAGCGGTGGAAAGACTAATTGAAAGGAAATCAAATTCTTTTCTGGCATTCTTGAACGCCAACCGAATAGCACCTAAGAGAACAACAAAAATGTGTGACTTGTATAACACCAGAATTTACCTACACTTTCATATTATCGCTATTCCTATTTGAGCTTTACCAAATTATCTTACAATTTCAAGAAAGCCAACTCTATTCATTTCTTTTAATGTTTGTTAAATTTTTGCATAATTTTTTTAACATAAAAATATAAAAATGTGGACTTCTTTTTTTAAGTTTTACCTTATAAGAATATACTATTTTAATTTGTGTTTAAAGCATAAATAATATTTTTTTATATGCCAATTAGTGTTATTTTTATTATTTTACTAGTTTATTTACATTTTATTTTAAAATAAAATTATAATAATTAAAGATAATTTAAATAAACAAATACTATGTATTGCATAATATATTGAAAGACATTTTTCATAAAAAATTTCACCAAACATATCTTCATTATTTTACTTATTTTCAGATAAACAACCGAACACGTTTTCACATTTTTTGTTTTTATATATAGTTTTGGAAATAAGTTACTAAACGTATTTAAACTTTTAAAAACATCATATCAAAACATCATTTTTCTTCTCTAAAATAATGATAGAAAACACCAATTAAAAAATAATACCAAATACACCCTAATTTATCTAAAAATTTATGCCTCGAATAATGTGTTATATATAAATTTGGTATTTGCTTTTCCTCCTAATTTTAGTTATAAAATTTACTTTCTTATATCAACACAAAATATTTAGGATAAATAAATTTCATTTGTATGGTAGTAATTTGAAATGGGGATAATTGTTTCACATTTTTCTTTCATGTTTTTTTAATTGACAACTTCATTGCTTAGAAAGCAAAAATTCACTTCCCCTTTGAAGAATATTCTCTTTTGTGAAAAATGTAGATTATTGTAAGAAATTCTTTTTTACATCAATTTTCAAAAAATTGAAACGTACTTTTTTATAATAAAAATTTTATCATTAGGTAATTTATTTTTTCATTGTCTCAAAATTATTTTGAATTTATAAAAAATAATTATATCATAAATTAAGATTTAAAGATGGAAGGATTCATAACTTGTAGGGATTAAGTTTATATTTGTTAATTTAATAATTATCGTTTAATGTAATTTCCACTAACAAAGAAACTATAATCTTAAAAAAAAAGGTTTTAAAAAGATTTTAACGGGTGTGGAAAGCATTACTTTTATTTGCAATGGAAACGATATAAAAGCCCAATAAACAAATTTATAAATCGAAACAAAGTATACAGTAACAATGTAGCATATTCAAACTCTCCTTATGAGAACTACTAACTCAACTAATGGGTCGTTAATTTATATATGATTGTTTTTGTTCTAACTTCTGTTAAGCAATTTTATGGATGTTTTTATTACTATCTTAAAGACCATCTAGCTCCAGGGTTGAGTCTTTTACACTATACATATTATCTATAGCTTGTAAGAATATAAATATTATCTATAAAGGTCCCTCACACTTGTATAGGGAGATGATTCAATAGGCATTGATGTCCGCTATATAGTGAGCCCATGAATACACCACAAAATTCTATAACTCTCTGTGCATAACATTAAAGTTTTAGATTAATCGAACTATGTCATGTGGCACTGTCGCTCACTTTACTATGTCATGTGGCACTGTCGCTCACTATAAAGTGAGCACCATCGCCCACTAGATCATTACTCTATGAATAAATAAGATACATTTATTTTTTATAACTTGAAATGTTAAAAATGAAATAATCTTATTTCTTAAATTTGATCAATCTATCAATTAAATTCAACTCTATATCTAATATCATTTCCTCACCATTTATAGTTTGTTAAACAATAAAAGTTTGTCAAAAACCATTTATATTTTACCAAACAAGAAAAGTTTGTCAAAACCATTATTTATTTCCTAGGATTCAAACTCAAGTAGCTAACCAAATAAACTGCTTGAAAATCCTGGCGGCCAAACCTTGTTGTTATTGATGGTATTAGATTTTTAATTTTTATAATTATATTTACTAAAATTATTAAAATACCTATTAGCTAATTTTTTTGGTTATCTATTATATTAGAGAGTCCAAAATACTGACAAAAATAGTCTAATATATTCATTGGAACCTAAACTTTAATCCAATGTCTGATGGAATTTATTGGTAAAAAGTTGAAGTTCAACTAAAAAAATCTAAAATTAAAAATAACAAATAAATAACCTCATATACCCACAAAGAGCATAGAACTCTCTCGACTTAAAAAATGAGATGGGAAAGTGCTTAACAAAAATTCAAGGGTGCCTCTAACATCTTGTATTCCTAAAATTGTTTAAGAAATTAAATAATTATTAATAACTGTAATAAGTCATGCTTAGTTACTTACTAGGGGTGGGCATCGGTTCGGTTCGGTTTCGGATTTTTTTTTATCGGTTTCGGTTCAGTTCGGTTTGAAAATTAAAAAAACTGAAATTAATTTTTAAAAATAAAAACCGAACTGAAATCGGTTAGTCGGTTCTGTTCGGTTTCGGTTCGGTTTTTTATTCGGTCTCCATTCCCTTAACGGTCTCGGTTTGATTATCGGTTGCAATTTTCAGTTCGGGATGCAGTTCGGGGCAATAAATATTATGCTGGAAATAACTGGCTAACCGTTTATGGTAAACAGTTAGCCGTTTAATTATAGTGAGCAACATTTCACAAACAAGAAATATGAATCTGAGTTGTTTAATCCTTTCTTTTTATTTAAAAAAAACTAATAAATTAAAATAAAAAATAAAAAATCAACATATAAACTAATAAAATTAACATAAAAATTAACATATTTCTTTTATTGTATATAAGAAACTACAAGTGGGAATCTGTCACTTAAACATTCTGAAGTTATTTATTTTCTAACAAACTAAAAAAAGGTGAAGCAGCAAGATGATATAAAAAGGTAAACAAGGACAAACATGTTATATCTTCCACAAGCTTTTCCAAAATCATACCATAAGCAGGATCAATAAACAACCCCGGATCAGTTTTACAGCACACCACGTATGTATAACGGAAAATGAACCAGAAGTTGAAATGTAGATGCCAATCTGGATGGCGAGAAGAATCCTTGTGATAAAAGCTTTCTAATCTGCTAGAGCCAGTGGTTTAAATGCAATCATTTTCAATAAAGTTGCTCATATTTTATCATCCAAATAAAAGAGGGAAAAAAAATCTGTACATTAAACATCTGAACAAATAGGACTTTAGAGAGATGTTTACAAGGCATCGCCAACACCATAAAAACTATTATGCTTTCATTTTTCAAAATACAACCACCAGTGATCATTTCAACAAAAATAGCAATTATTTTTAAAGCTAAACATAAAATAATCTAGCAAAAACTTATAAGCAAGAATAACTGATGATCAAAATGAAGATGGAATTCAAATGTTTTGCTAGTATTTAGCAACAAGGTGTGCAAATTTGTAGACAGCAGTTAAAAAATCCATAACTTGTCAACCAGAGTTTTGTTTTTCTCATTTACTTATTTACTTTTCAGCCAGAGATTTTTCTTAATCGGCACATTACAACCACGTTGCGATGGATATGAGGACCTAGCACACAACATCAAACTTTATGAGAGAAAAGGAAGTTAAATTTACTAACTAGAGGGTCATCTAAAAGATTAATCAGTAGAATGATAGATATAATTAATAGGGAAATGATGGGAATAGGGCCTACTTAAGGTATAAGGCATTCATCTCCATGGAAGAGGCAAAGTGTCTAACTCATATGAAAGTATTGATTGAGATTTGACAATAATAAAAAGTAGCAGTACGTGAAATGGGGCAAGGAAATGTAGGTTAGCTTCAGAGACTAGATAAGGTTGAGGCATTAGAGTTTTATATGCATAAATCAATCAATAAGAAAAGGTAGAAAATGTATAAACCTCATCTAAGAGAATGTATAAATTATTAATATGAGATAATACCATTAGCAGGTAAACACAGAAACAGTTTTTGTCAAAATAGCAAGAAACTTTCAATATCCTATAACAATAACATCACAACAACAGTGTGGACTTTAATAAATTAAAATAAAAAATTAAAATCAACATAATAAAATTAACATAAAAAATTAAAAATCAAATAACATAAAAATTAACATATAAAATAAAATCTAATAACTAATAAATTAAAACAAAAATTAACATATATTTCATTAACTGACCTTTGAGAAGTCACGGCAGTAGCAGCAGGCCAGCAGCAAATTGGCAGACAACGGCAGGTCGCAGTGGCAACAGTAGCAGCTGGAGAGTTCGGATGGCGAGATGGCTGACTGATTAGAGAGTTTGGGCGGCGAGAAGGCAGTGATGATTGATGAAGTTGAAGTCTTGAAGATTAGGCAACAATGGAGAGAAGATTTGGCGGCACCGGCACCGGCAGGCTAGGCAGCGGTGACGAGGAGGGAGTGCAGGCAGCGGCGCAGCAAGCAGCAGGCGTTAGGGTTGCGCCATTGCGTGGTGGAGGTGAAGTGAAATCGCGAAAACGTGAATGGGCTGTTATGCGTGTGTATATATAGGTTGACTGAAATTACAAAGATGCCCTTGAAATCGGTTCGGGCCGATTTTTTAATTTTTGAACCGAAAATCGAACTGAAAAATTCGGTTCGGTTCAGTATTTATAATTTTGGTTTTTTAAACTAAAAAATACCGAATCGGAACCAAAAACCGAACCAAACCAAACCAAATTTTTTTCGGTTTTGGTTCGGTTCTGCCTACCCCTATGACTTACTGTCATCTGTAATTCTAGTAACCACTGGGTTCGTATTGTAATTTTGCCGGCATATTAAAAAATTGACCAATTGGTAAGCGGCAAGCATCTATCAGCTAGTGGGTAGTATTTTTTAGCGCTTTTTGTCAGAGAAACGCCAACTCAGCAAGCCGCCCGAGTGAACACGCGAAACCCGGACGAGTTAACTCAACGTCTCAAAAGCCTACTTACACTATCCAATTGCGTTTTTGTCGTTTAGTCGACCTTAAACTAATCCTTCAAAACCCTTCCAACTCTCTCTCATTTCCTCTCTCTCTCTCTCGTCTCTCTCTCTCTAAAAACTCAGAGAGAGACAGAAAACCAAAACAAAAATTAAAATTTTTTTTTCCCGGAGAATAACTAAAACTTTCTCTGTATCCAAACAGTCCAGTCATGTCTCACATCATGTTCCAAACGACTCCCGTCCCCACAACCGCCGCCAAAGCCTTATCATCATCATCGTCATCGACTCTGGCGGCTCCTCGACACAGTACGAGTTATCCGGTGGGCTTTAGGGTGCGGAGAAAGAATATGCCGATAACGTGTTCGGTGCCGTCGCCGTTAATTGACGGCGGAGACCATTCTTTGGTTGTGTTGGAGAGGTGTTACAAAGCGCCCAGTGCTATACCTTCCGGTTCGACTGCCGAGTACGGTCCGCTTATGAAAGGGGGTCAATACGGTGCGTTTGGTGCTGTTACGTTGGAAAAAGGGAAACTCGACATGACGCAACAGCAATCTGAGACTACACCTGAGGTCTGTAACTGTTGTTGTTATTTTCAGTTTCAAAATTCGTTACCTTTTTTTTTTATTTAAAATTTTCCAATTTCTTAGGTTAGTGTTTTGGGTGATTGATTGCCAAGTAAAAATGTTTTTTTTTTCTTTTTTTTTGGTTCCAAACACTTCAATTGTTTTGGTCTCTAAATTAAGAAAATCCTAGAGATGATTTTCTTTATTAAATCTTCCTGCTTTGTGAAAAAGGTGTGGTGATAAACATTGTTAGTTTATTGATGTTGAATGATGTTGGAAGCGGTGTATTGAGGTCATTTTCCATGAATTCAGTTGCTTTAGGGTTTAAACTATGCCTAGAAGGATTACCAGTCCTGGGGCAATTGCGTGCTATGATACGAATCTGAGAGCAATGACGGTTTTGTTTAAAGGGGTAGATTTTTGGAGTATGGATTTGAGTGTTCAAAGGTGTTTTAATGTGATTGTATTCTGGTTTCTTGTAAGTGGTTGCTCAAAAGCTGGGAAAAGGAAAAAGTGGTAGAAATTGTTTGCTTGACTTGTGATTTTCATTAGTCCTTAACCCTTTGGTTGCATTGCTTTGACACTAGCTCTTAAGTTGTGCACTTGCAGAAAAGGTTTAAGACTTATTCTTCCACGAATTGAAGGGGCTATTTTGATATTTATTAGTTGTCGGTATTCTTAATACAACTTTAGGATTTTTTAGAAGTTGATTTTTTTCCCCTCTAAAAGTTAGCTACTAGAAAAAGAAGTGGTTGTTTGTGTCTCTTAATTGTATAAGAGCTATTAAAGGCTACGTTGGGCATTTTAATCTTTCATTTTAGGTTGATAAATGAGTTTTTAGAGGAGCTAAAATGTCTGTTTTTAAATATATGGAAATTAATTAACCAAGATTATAAAAAGCATCTTTGGATTAAAACCAAACAATTAGGAATTGAAAATGTGCTTCTTCAATCCCAAAAAGTTGGGATCCTTGTCAAATAAATCTCTATTTGAGCTACTTGAGCCACTCATTAAACTCAATAATGTGATGAGCCCCATCTACTGAGGAAGTGAAATCATGGAATGTTACGAAAAGTTAGTTTGATACTTTATTCAAAACTCTTTAGAATCTGACATAGTTGTTTGGTTGGCTAACTGCCCACGGAAAACACACTAGATTTGATTTTAATGACTTCCCTTTGCTGGTCATAATTTATGTAGATTAAGAGTAAAATAAAGTAGTAAAATAAAGTAGTAATATATGAATGAGCACTTATGTAACATATAAGCAGCTTTCACCCCAAAAATGTTTGCGAAAGCATGAGAAAATTACCATTTGTGAAAGCGTGGGAAAATAAAAAAGTCAAAAAATGAAAGTGTGCTTCAATGGTATTGAATTTACCTCATGAAGGGGTCACCACAACCATCTGAAGCTCACATATTTCTCATCGCAAATATACAATGTTGAGCTGAGAGGTGAAATTTTCATACCCATTTTTTTTCTTATCTCTAAAATGTTCCTTGCCATACTTTCAAAATCTTGACACTCTTGTAATGTAACTTACCCCACAGTATGACTCCAAGCAACCAAATGTGCAAGTAGTGGTCTAGAGACCCCCATGTTATGCATTTATCGCGAGTTGTAAATCCTATCCCCCCCCAAATCATATTGTCATTGGTTAGAATGTTTTGAATGAGTTGTAGTTCAAACTAGTTCAAACATGGAAAGCTACCTTGAAATGTGTTAGATGAACTAGGTTTCCAACTGGGAAAAATGAATTTCCTCTCTCTTGTACAAGCTATTATGCGTTTTTTAACTGCCAAATTTTCATTACAAATTATCTGAAACCAATTGTTCAGTCCCTATCACTATTTTATGCCCTTGGTTAAAACTGCCAAAAATTGTTAATCGCAGTGTTAAAGTTTTAAAAAAGTTTAAATTGAGTTTTGTAACTTTAGGAATTTTGGACAACTGGTGCACTACCCAACTCCAATCCATGTGTTTAGCCACTTTCTTCCTTGTCCTCCACAATATAGTGCAGATCAGGAAACATGAACCTTAATAAACCTCCAACATTTTACATTCTCTGAAAAATAATCTCAGTTGTGTTCCCTACACAAAATATTGTTATATTATTAAAAACTACTCTAGTTCTTCTCCGTAAACTTACCTTGTATCAGCTTGTTACTTCTTTAGTACAAGAACAATCTGTTCCGCCAATTAAACTCGTGTTCGATATGATGATTCCTTTTCAAAAAAATGTCCTGAATATGATCCCTAAAAGGTGTCTAAAAGCACCTACTACACTTCATTTCGATTTTACACCACACCAATTGTATTGTTCTTAGCTGTCTTGTAGATATTATGATTTGAGGTTTTATTCCCCAAAATAAACATTAGTGGAGGCATTGGTTTTCTTTGCCTGTGACCTTATGACGTAGAAGATATTTGCTTTTTCATTTTTCTTTCTACGATGGTGAATATTCAGTAAATGTACTATTGGTATACTTCTGTTGATGTGTTACTGCTGTTTTTCAATCATTGCTATTAATTACTTAGCACAGTCATCTCCCTCTTAATGATCTCCGTGGCTGTATGTGGTATACAATGCTTTTATTTTTGTTTATGATTCGTACTATGGGGAAATTTGTGTAATTGATTTATTGACTTTTAATTGTTAAAATTCTTTGTTTATGGAATCGTGAACCTTATGCATTGTTGGACTTTAATCATTCATTTGTGGGTGGGGTGTTGATAAAAGCCTCAAAGTGAGGTTCCAGGTTTTGCTTTTACATAGCATCCAAACGCAACATTTTCATTTACAAGCTGAGATATTTCATTTATTTGATTGCATAATGGCTTGAAATTTGGGCAAGGAGGCTAATTCATTTTAAAATTACAGCTTGCAACTGGGGGTGGTGGTGGAGATATTGGAAAGAAAATCAACCATGGTGGTGGTGATGGAGGTGATGATGATGGAGATGATGATGACTACTTCGATGATTTTGATGATGGCGATGACGGAGATGAGGGCGGACTTTTTAGGAGGCGGAAAATCCTTGAAGAGGTTGAAGCTAATATAAGCTTAGAGACACGCTTATGGATATTTGTTGATTAAATTAATAATCACTTCTGCTCATATTCTTTTGAATTTGAATTTCTACGTAGTAACTATTTCCACACCTTTTGCCAGCTCTTTGATCGAAAATTTGTAGACGCTGTGTTGAATGAATGGATGAAGACAATGATGGATTTGCCTGCTGGGTTCCGACAAGCTTATGAAATGGTACGTGGTTGCTCGTATTATTTACTTTTGTCCATTGACTTGTATGGCTAAATACTCACTGAAATATTGCATCTAGGGATTAGTCAGCTCCGCTCAGATGGTAAAATTCCTTGCTATTAATGCCAGACCAACAACTACTAGGTTCATTTCTCGTTCACTTCCTCAGGAAATCTCGAGGGCATTCGTTGGAAGGTATTCTTTCCTGTTGTGCTCCTGGAATTACTTGGGAATATGTCCAAGATTTATTAATTTATCATTTGTGGGGTTTTGCTTTTTGATTGCTTTTGTGATTTGTGTATTTTACACTTTGGTGAATTGCTCTTGAATGAATAACTTATTCATGGATGGTATCTTCATACTTGCTCTCTCTCTCTCTCTCTCTCTCTCGCTCGCTTGATTTTGTTGCTAAATAATCTTGGCTGCTTTGAATCCGTGGTACGATTGAAAAGCCTGGAGTTCAAAACAGTTACAGCTTAGACTAATAGAAGGAATTTATACATTCATTTATTTTGGACAAAGTCTGGGAAAAAAAATTATACGTATACACTTTCCAACGGTTCAGTGATGTCTGATTGGTTGTAAAATGTTGGATCTCTCATCAGATTTCTTATGTATTGACTGCTGTTGCCACAGGATGCTCGCAGATCCTGCTTTTTTGTATAAACTTCTACTAGAGCAGGCTGCCACAATTGGTTGCACTGTTTGGTGGGAGTTGGAGAATCGTAAGGATAGGTGTGTTTTTATTTTTCTTTTCACAACAAAGGAACTTTCCACTTACTTTTTATTTTTATTTTATATATTAAGCTAATAAATGTTTGCTTCTGTCATTATAAGGATAAAGCAAGAATGGGATCTTGCCCTAATAAATGTGCTCACAGTAACGGCATGTAATGCTTTTGTTGTTTGGTCGCTTGCTCCTTGTCGTTCTTATGGAAACACCTTCCGGTTTGACTTGCAAAATACATTACAAAAGCTCCCAAACAATATATTTGAACGGAGTTACCCCTTTCGAGAATTTGATTTGCAAAAGAGAATCCACTCCCTTTTTTACAAGGCTGCAGAGTTGTGTATGGTGGGGCTAACTGCAGGAGCAGTGCAAGGTTCTTTGTCAAACTATCTGGCTGGTAAAAAGGACAGGTAAAACATTGTTTCAAAACTTCCTTTTCATTCCTTTGTTCACTTATTCATTATAAATAAAGAAAACTTAGAAGATTGTTTTGTTTACCGTCTAAACCAGTCTAACATTTGTTAAATTTGGTCAATCTTTAATGTCTGACAGGTTATCTGTGACAATCCCATCTGTGAGTACTAACGCGCTTGGTTATGGTGCTTTCCTTGGGCTATATGCAAACATGAGATATCAGTTATTATGTGGATTTGATAGAGTGGTCACCAACCATTTTGATGTTATTGGAGTAGCACTGTTCTTAAGCACGGCTTTGAGGTCTCTCCCTCTGTCTTTTACGTATTTGGCTATTGATCTGAATCTCTATATATACATTGATAGACTATTCTGGTCATACCAAATTACTCTTGTTTTATGTGTTTTTCGTTGAACTTTGACTTGGGAATTTTTTTATTTGTCTGATATGATGTTAGTGTGGTTTCTATTGAAGTGTGTAAATCTATCGCCCCTAAGTATTATTTCAATTTTTCTTTACTTAATCAACTAGCATCCTTTCCAAGTCCATATCCTTAACAATAGTGAGATTTTGCTACGGAAGTACAATTTCTCTTGTTTCACAGTTAGATATGTAAGAATCGTTTTAAATTTACGGAATTCTGAGATAGTTCTCTAAGGAAATGCGAGCGGTGAATATGGTTCCAATTTTTAAGAACTTTGACTTGGGAATTTGTTTTTAAAACATTGTTGTAAAATTACTCTTGTTCCAACTTTTAAGAGCCTTAATAGACCAATTTGTTCAGCCCTGTGTGTAACAATCAGTGATTGTGGTCTAAATTCTTCTTTAATGCCTATATGTGTTGGAGTTTGTCTATTGTTCAACTTCTCAAATGGATTCCATGCAGGGTTTTGAATGTCCAATTAGGAGAAAGATCAAGGCTTGCTTGGCTAGGAGTGGAATCGGATCCGCTACTTCAGTCGGATGACCTTTTGAAGAAGGCTTACAACAGGCCATCTCAGGATGTCAATGGCTCAACTCAAAAGTCCCCAAAGTGGTTGATATCAAAGAATGCCATTGTTTCTGGGCTTGGGCTCCTTGGCATCAAACAAGGGAATGCTGAATCTGTTGAAGGGGAAACAAGGGCTCCTAAAGCGCGAAGAAAGAGGATAGTCCGAAAGAAGGTGACTGCATAAATTTCTTGGAGTTAATGTAGTCAATTGCCCAATTTTGCTGCCTGTCGAAGAGACACAACACGGAAGTCCTCATCAAATTGAGACATCTGAGAACTAGTAGGAGGTGGTGGTATTTCACCGTGTTTCCTGGCAAGTATAGCCCACTGATAGAGGGATTCTTTTCTTGATGTCGAAATACTGTATGTGATACAGCGTGGTATATTCCAATTTTTCTTGAGTTTATTCTAGTAAGTTAGAAAATTTAATTTTGTTTTAGCTATGAATTGTTTCCTGAATAGTAATAATTGCCATGTTGCTCTGGAATCTTAATTCACTCTGTAACCCAGTTGAATTTTGCAAATTTTACTGCAGATTTGTCAAACAGTGTCTGTGTGATTTCTATGACAACACTTTTGATTGCAAGTTTCAGTTTGAAGTACCTTGTAATACCAGATAACCATAATTTGTAATTACTTGATCATTCCCGACTTCCTATTTATTATTATTGTACTGTAAGTTATAGCTACTTAGCTACGTGGAAAAAAGAGAGGTAATTATAATATAAAAATTGATATTTCGTAGCGTATGTAATTTTTAAATAATAATTTTTTTTTATATTATTAATTTAATTTTTAAGTCAGAATAATAAATATTTATTAAATACTTTAATATCGTAACTTGAAAATTATTCTCTACGAAAGATGAGTATACAAATCCTTACTCGGATGTAATTGACCATACAAGATGTTACTCACCTTTACTAGATCTTACCCTGACTTGAATATTTGTCAACAAATTGGCCCTTCTGTGATCCCAGCAAAACAATAACTTCCATTCAAAAGGGCTCCACGTTGAGTGCATGTAATCCACACAAGTTTGAGCAAAAATAGCCAAAAAAACACTAATGAAACCCACCCACGTCCAAAGATGCCGTTGTCACAGAGGCCTAGACACTGTACCCCCCATCCCCTTTTACCATATTTTATAATTAAAGAGGCCATTATTGAATTGAAAAATTATGATTCAAAATCCAAAAAAAGAAAGAAAAAAAAAAGAAAAACAACTCTTGGAAACACACTCGGATTTTTAAATAGATATGAGAAAAGAGTTTATTATCTAGGGAGAGCTATTTGAACCCAACAAATTACTCACAAAACTCATTTATTAAATAAATATATTATGAAATTTTAAAATTAAAATTATTATTTTATGAACCCTTTTAATACTTGAAATACCCTTATTAAACTAAATCAGTATAATTTCTTTTTCCTTTTTTTTTTCACAATTTGATTTCTCAACCATTCCTTCATCTCTTCCTTACCCAGTCCTCTCTAACCTTATATTTTTCAATCGTCGTGATATTATACCAAAATCTTCTAATTTTTATTTTTTTAATTTTTAATTTTTTGTTTGTTTGCCTTGAATTTTAAACGTATTGTAACAAAGGATTTCAAAGTTTATGAAAGATTAAGGAAACAATAATATTAGCAATGCCAAAAAAAAAAAAAAAAGAAATTTCACAAACTGGAGTTTGCCCATTTTCACATGTGCAACAGAGAATTTATTATTGAGAGTGCAAGAGAGAATTCATTATTGAGAAGAAATTAATAGTTGAATTCAAGAGGAGTTTTTACGAGCATTAACTTTTTGGCAAAATAATCTAAATATTAAACAAATTTGATGAATGCAAAAGTGTAGATGAGAAGGACAAATTCAATAAATGACTAAAGGTTCAAAGAAAGATGAGTATCATAAAACTGAATAAATCCATATTGAGTTTGAAGATGAGAATAAAATGATAATATAATTAATTTAATTAATCATATGTCTACAATTGTAATTTATGTTATGGATATTTTAGTAATAAGTAATTTTATTAAAAGATGAATTTAGTGCATAATCTAGTTGGTTCAAATAGCCCCACATTATTATTTATTATTTTTTTAACAAAAATTTAAGCTAAGAAAACAATATATGCCCAAAATATCCCTCACATTATCCCAAACTTTCTAAACTCCCCCATTGATCTCAATGTCATCTCTTCCAAATCTTTCTTCCCCCCAAAAACCAGCCATGGCTTCAAATTCAATTACCTCAACACTCCAATATTGGCTTGTAAACCACCCACAAATCCTCAACTTCACATGGACTCAAAACCAAACACTAGCTTCGTCCCCACACTTCCTCATTCTCTCCATCCTCACTTACCTCTCCCTCACATTCATCCTCTACCACACATCAACATCAACATCACCTCTCATTGGACCCCACATCCTCAAACCCATCACAGTCGTCCATAACCTCACCCTCCTCCTTCTCTCCCTCATCATGGCCGTTGGTTGCACCCTCTCCATCATCCTCCACTCACCCCAGCTCCATTACACCCTCTGTTTCCCCCCCACCATTTCTCCCTCCGGCCCCCTCTTCTTCTACGCTTACATCTTCTACCTCTCCAAAATACTCGAATTCCTAGACACCCTTTTGATCATTTTGTCAAATTCCATCCAACGGCTCACGTTCCTCCACGTCTACCACCATGCAACCGTCGTTGTAATGTGCTACATTTGGTTACAGACGAAGCAGTCTTTGTTTCCTATTGCACTTGTTACCAATGCAAGTGTGCATGTGATCATGTACGGGTACTATCTATTGTGTGTGATGGGGTTGCGGCCAAAGTGGAAGAGATTGGTCACTGATTGTCAGATTGTTCAGTTTGTGTTTAGTTTTCTTGTTTCGGTTTTGATGCTGTATTATCATTTTACGGGATTTGGTTGCTCTGGGATTTGCGGTTGGTGCTTCAATGCCGTGTTTAATGCTTCCCTTTTGGCCCTTTTTGTTAATTTTCATTCCAAGAGCTATGCTAAGAAAAAGAAGCAGGGATGATAAAAACAAACCGTAGTTGTGATTCTTTTGTGTTTATTTTATTTTATTTTATTTTGGTTAATTATGAATGGTTGTGATTGGCTCATTGCAATTCAGTTGCCTAAACCTTGTATTTTCAATTTTTGTAATATATGTCATCTGTCACCATATTTGTTTAGTCTCTCCCTTTTAAATTCCCTCACACACAAAGTTCGGATTGTATTTTGTAAACGGGTTTTTGCTACCTTATAGTAAGGTAACAAAATATCAGTAAATAACAAGCGCTACATTTTAAATATAACAAATCTAACGGCCGTAAAAATGTAAGATAACAATATTAATAGTCTGGGAATACTTGTCTTCAAATCTACGATGTTTGGCAATAAGGGCCTTTGTAAACTAGTACTTTTCATTTTGTTAATGTATTAATTATTATTATCTACTTTTATGTGCTACAACACATGCCACATCAACTAAAATTAGGTTATGAATTTTTACAGTCCCTGATGTTTGTAGGCACAAGTTCAAGTCCAATAACTTTGGACGTATGGGTTCGAGTCCCAACCTCTTAAATTGGGGTCTATATATGTCTCTCTGCAATTAGAGTAGAGTAGATCTCCTTTCAGTGGTAAGTGAGGGTTGACCTTCGGACTATGCCATAATAGGGTTATTAAGAAAAGTCCCGACCGATCTCTGATAGTAAATATCAGTATAACTCTGATAGTAATATATCATTAAATAAAAAAAAAGAGTACTTATGGTATTACAAAGTTTGAATATAAAATTATAATCTAAAATTAATGATGCGGCTATTAACGTGTTATTAGCCTAATAGAGTAAGAAGTCCCAAATAAATCATATTTTGCTAAAGAAATCAATTCTACCTATAATACTTCTTTCTGTTGAAATTAATGATGATTGTTTGCTTACATCATGAACGTTAAAATAATTTTGTGAGTAATTTGATTTTTACGGTATAAAAATGAATTCAGAAAATGTTACTTTCTCTCGTACTTTTGGGCACATAGATAACAAATAAGTCTAACATATGTATTATTTAATGGTTATATATCAATCATCCATATATATATGTATTTTTCTTCAGAGAAGCTCAATTCAATAGACAATGCTTCCCTTAATTTTTCTTTTCTAATTAGATGAAAGAACAAAAGAAATTGATTACAGAACACTACTTTTCCAACAATTAACGAGGAAATCACCTTGGCCTACCTGATATTATTATAGGGGTAAACTTCTTTTTACTCCAAAACTAGAATAACAATCTTTAACTTACTCCTCAAAGTGAAAAAATTTCAATTTATTCATATTTTCATTTAAAAGACAAGGAGAAATGTGGGAATATAGCCAATAACCCCCCTAATAGCATAAGTTTACAATATTACCCTTATTTTGAAGTACTCTTTTATTCATATTTATTATTAATTAAATAAATCATATGAATGGAAATTAAAATAAAAAAATTAAGTATTAAAAACAAGAAATACATGTTTTGATGTGAAAAAAATTAATAAAAAATATTTTTCTTGTACTTTTTTAATTTTATAAATAATTTCTTATAATAAATATATAAGAAAATTATCATAAAATGTTAAAAATTATTATAAGAAAACTTGAATGATAAATAAAAATTATTATGAAATAAATAATAAAATATTTTTATTGTACTTTTTACATTTAATTTTAAAATATTGTAAAATATTTATTATAAGAAAATGCCTATAAAATAAACAGAAGTACAAGAAAAATATTTAATTATTAATTTTTTGTTCACATCAAAACATATATTTCTTATTTTTAATACTTAATTTTTTATTTTAATTTCTATTCATATGATTTGTTTCATTTATAATAAATATGAGTAAAAGTGTACTTAAAAATAAGGGTAATATTGTAAAATTATGCTGTCAAGAGTGTTTTTGGCTATTATAAATATAGTATGGGAGAAATTGGCAATCTCCTTAAGTTAAATTGATGTTTCACTCTTTTAGGAATAAATTGAAGATTGTCATTTTAAGTAGGGGATAAATTAAAATTTATCTTATAATAAAGTGAAGATAGAAAAATGAGTTGCACTTAGTGCTGGTATAGACAAAACATGTGTTTATATGATCAATATGCACTTTACGATAATTAATAAAGCAAAAAAGGTCGTCATATTTCCACACTACAATTTTTGTAAACCCACCCCACTCTTAAGAAAAAATTACAATATGTTCACATTATATTTTAAAAATTGAAATAAGGAAAAAGTTTGGAGATTCAATCAAATAAATTAAATATCTAAACTATTAAGTACAAGAGCTTATGATTCTTGGGGTAATTTAGTCGTTTGATATTATTAGACTAAAATAGTCAAATAAAATTTATTTTAAAGCAACCTAAATAGTCAAAGATATCTAAGTGAAAAAAATTATAAGGAGGAGTCTGAATGTAGCAAATCAGATCTTCGTCGGTAATTTCTCCTCGTCCTCTGTTTGACTTTGTTGTTGCTTGTAATGAAATTAATAAAAATAATTATATTTTGAATTAAAATTCTATATTTTGCAATACGCAATACATTGTGGTAATGTTGAAAACTAAATTGTCAGTTTTATCTTTTATATTGATAATGCTGAAAACTAAATTATCAGTTTTATCTTTTATAATGATAATTGTATTTTTATATATATAATTCATGTGACATGAATTCTTTAAAATAATTGTGCAATTGTTTTTATTACATTTGCCCATTTTGGTTTATTTCATATGTAATTGTGTTGACCAGGGATTTGAGGAAGTGTCAGAACTACTTCAGCAATTCACAGGTCCATACTAATTTGGATTTAATGATGCAAACAGCAGAGCAAGTCTATGAAAATGACAAGTTTAGTGAAATGATTGCTAAAATGTTCTATTGGTAATTCACTTGCTTTATTATAGAATTTCATTCCATCTTCTTCTATTGATGTTAAAGCAAGCTCAAGCACTAGATTCCCTACTAATACCGCATTGCATTTTTATTTTATTTACTTTATAGAATTTTCATTTCCACCTGCATTGCATTTTTATTTGATTTTTAGGTTGACTTTGAAGACTTTGAGAACGTTGGGGTAACCAAGGATTAGGCTGGCGATGGAGAACATTGGTTGTGCAATGTTTGGTTGCTGGATTTTGAAGAAGAAAGTGATGACCGGGTCTGCTCTGTTTCAATTAAGGAAGGATAGCTGCCGGAAAGACATGATGATTATTATTACATGATGTTAAGGTGCTAAGATCATCATTTCTATCCTGTTTCATTCTTGGATCAGTTTATCCTATATAAACATATATGAATTATGCTAATATTATCGGTTTTTTCACCTAATTTTCAATGCTGGTTGCAAAAACAATTTTAGGTTCTTAAAAGCTACAAAGCAGAGCTGATGTGGGCTGATATGCTTCCATGGACGAAGGAATTCGGTACTGACACTATTATGCGCGTAACCACAGTTGATCATTTGAACAAATTTGCATTGTCAGAATACCCTTTAATGTATATTCATTGTGTTATCAGGATATCATGGCATGTAGAGTATCATCTTCACGGGTTGTGAGAGCCTATGCAGTATAGTTGGTTGTTATCAGCTCGTACAATTGCACATTCATTCAGGGTAATTCAATATTAGATTTTCAAGGTTTGTATGTTTAGTCACTCAATTCTTAATCTTTTATGATTTTCAAGCTTTTTAGAACCATAAACAGTTTTCCAACTCATTCTTAATTTTTAGGATTAGGCGGGCGATAAAATTACTACCTCTGTTGTTATTGTGCAAGGTTTGATCATTCTCTAAATTCAAGCGTTCTCTAAAGCAAAAGAGCAGTAGAAGGAATAATAATGGCCGGATCTGCTCTATTTTAACTGAAGATCTCTGTGATGTTGAGGAGCTTAAAGCAGTTGATGCTTTTTGAAAATTGTTAGTTGCGGATTAATTGCTTCCTAAAGACGAGTATCTCATGTTTGTTAAGGTGTATTTTCATAACCTCTTTTTTTCACAAATGTTTCAATACTTGTTGTATTAACATTTTCATATCTTGCATCTCTCAGGTGCATCGTGTTCACTGGTTTGAAAATGCATTTGTGGTAAAGCTTCAAAGCTCCTACAACGGCTGTGAAAAGGCACATTCAATTCGGTACATTTTGGTGCGGTCTCCTAATGCTAATATCATGTTTTTTTATTTAGTTTGCAATTGAAATTTAGGTGTACAATCTTAATCTACAACTAATCATTGTGTACAAAGTTTTCTGTAAATTATATGGTGACTGAAATTTTAATTATCAAATAAATCTTAAAATTTTTTGTAACTCTCTTTCACTTTGCTTGTACACAGTGCCTGTTTTGGCTGGTATGTTTAATTCGTAGAAATTCATTTCTATCGCTTTCCATTGGTTTGAGCACAAACAAAAGCAGAGTTATGGGGAAAAGTATTCTGCTTCTTGTGGTGTTATGCCTTCGTTTCCATGCAGCTTTGTAGCCAAATTTTGATGCCATCGATGCATGATTGTCATTTAGATTTTCCAAATAATTGTTAGATTGGAGAAGATATTGTTAAAAGAGCATTTAATTAGCTACCCTATTAATTTAGTTGCCAATAATGCATTGAAATTGAGAAGGGTAATGGTTGAGGAAAGTTATTGTCTTAATTAAATTACAGGTGATAAGATGTTGCTTGGATTCAGCAAGCATCTCCTACTGGAAGATTTTGCCCACATGAGATGCTGTGATTCTGACATCATGTTAACTCAGGTCAATTTTTAGTATGAACATATATCATCTTCTTTAGTGTTTTGCCTCTTAAAACTAAACTTTAGTAAAGTTGTTTTTGGTTGTGTATGTTATCAGGTTAAGGATACTAAGCAGCTTATTTAGACTAAACTTTACCTGGTATGTATGATGGCGAGGAAGATTAATGTTCAAAAGCCAATTTGATGAGTGTTGGATTTTTGCCTTTATATATATATAGAGAGAGCTCTCCCCTTGAGAGATATCATCACCAAATTTGAGTAAAGAATCTATGAAGAGAATTTCTACAACCAGTTTTTCAAGTCTGCATGTGGCTGCAAAAGATTGATCGTCATAAAATTATCTAGAGCCTTGAGGCATTGCGTTTGAGCACACACAGAAACAGAGCTAAAGGAAAAGAACTTGACAATAGAAGATGCTCTAAATATGACAAAAGTATATTTCTAGTTCTTGTGGTTAATCTACTTTTGTTTCTTCTGTCATCATATATTTTATTAGTTCGATCGAATTCACACTCTCATTATTTAAAACCATTTTCAGGTGGCTTGCAAGCTAAATAAGTTAATGCAAAAACGATACTCTAGACAAAGGTGAGCAAATTGAAGGTGATAAATGCATGCACATATAGTGGCCAACTCACTTATTATCCTTCATTTCTCATACTAATATGATTCTGAATTTGAAGTTGGTTGAATAATTTTTAGGCTGGTGCAGATATTCTTAAAATGGCCATTAAGCTTAAGCTGCCATATGAGATTGGAAAGTTATTATTGCTTGAAAGCAAGCACCATCTTATGTTGCGAAGGCTATCCCCACATGATGAGATGCTGTGATTGTTACTGGCCCCTTAATTATTTATTAAATCAGGTTTTTATTATCAACTACATCATTTTCTTCACAATTTTGGCTACATATAAAGATTAAAATTTCTAACAGTTGTTTCGGATTCTTTTGTAATCAGGTTAATAGGGCAAATGTCAAAATGAGGATTGTTCGGCGCCAACTGGTATCGCAAAGGATGATGATGGTGAGGAAGATTGTTCACAAGCCAAATAGAGCCCTCCATTTTATGAAATACCATCCTCAAATTTGAATTGTTGGGCATATGAAGTGAAACCAAGGCCTTAATAATAAGACTTTGCAGTGAAAGTTTCATTTGAGCGAATTTTGAGAGATTGAAGGTTCTTAAGAGTGACTGAGAAATTAAGCATATATCAGCGATTTAGGTCGTCAGTGAATGTTTTCCTTTAACACTTGTGCACTCTCATTTTTTAGTAAAATTCTCTTCATATCTTTGATCTTGATCATGACGTAGACTAATAACTGAACCATGTAAGATTATATTGTTATTTCTTTATGCTTGTTTTGTTACATATCATTTCTATACAATCAAGAATGTAATTTTGAAACTGTTTAACTCTGCTTTCGCAAACATGCAGTATTACAAGTGACATCTTGCAGAATATACTTTTTTTCATTTTTCTTTCTGCATTAAAACTGCCACAAATGGAAGTGACTGGCTTTGATTTTAGCTCCTGTAAAAAGTGCTGGGGGCAATGTCTTTTGTATCATCAAGTTATCAAACATCATAGTTTAAATAAAGAATCCTGAGTTGCTATCCAAAATTCCAGGTCTTTCATCTCTCATTTTCTTAAAAGCTACAAAGCTTAACAAAGCAAACCGTATTTGGGCTTAATATGCTTCTACGGATCAGGAAGGATACATTATGTAGGTAACCACAGTTAGACAATTTTTACCCAAAATTTGTCACAGTTGACAATTCGCTTATAGTGTGTTTCCTTGTGTTATCAGGCTATCATGTGTGGATTGAAAGATTAAGAAAGATTGATTCTAAGTAACTTATGCAATTGAAGAGTTTGAAAAAGCATTTGCATTAAAGTTTCCAGCTTGTTTAATTGCTGTGAAGAGGCACACTCAGTCGAGTACTTCAGTTTTAGATTTCCAAGGTGTGTAAGTTTAGTTGCCATTGAAATGTTTAGTCTCTTATTCTTAAAATCTGTTCAAATTTTTCAATTTTTTTGGGCCATAAACAGTTTTACAAGTCTGCGTGTGGTTGCTAAAGATTGATGGTTATAATAATTATCTTGAGGTATGAAATCTTAATTTGCTATAAGTAACTGTATTTGTGTTAAAGCTTTTTCTATTACATGGGGACCGAAATTTAATATTCCCAATGGGTTCTTCTCAAGCCATTCTCCTTGCAGACAATAATGACCAAATAAAAGGTGATAAATGCATAGTCGCTATTTTTCAATGTTCATCTCTCATACTAACATGATTCTGAATTTGAATTTGTATGGATATGGTTTAGGTTGGGGCAGGATATTGTTAAAAGGATATATTGTCAAAAGAAGTGTTGAAATTGAAAAGGTTAATGGTTGAACACTGCTGGCTTCTTTCCTTGTTATATGTGGTACTTTAGATATATCTCTATGAAATGAGGCTGATGCATTTTATTTGCTTTTATATATATGTTAAACCTGTGAGCAAATTAAGTTATCATAGTCTTGAAATTACAGGAGATAATAAGATGTTGCTTGAAGCATGCAGCTTCTGTTGCAATTGTCTTGACCAGGGTTTGGGGAACTGTCAGAACTATCAGATGGAGTTTGTCAAACCAAATTTAAGAATATATCTGACATTCCCCACATGGTCTCAACACACAGATAAGTTCTTCTCTACCTCTCTTTTCATTGTTTGTTAATCTCTTATCTGGACTTTGCTTTGAAAAAAAGCTGCTTTTATATCTCTTTTTAATTCACATGTCTACAATAATTTCATTTTTGTTTGAGCGGAGTGATAACTGTTCAAGGCTCACTTACTCATCGGGAGAAGCTCTATGATCCAGGCTGCAGAGTAAGAAGACTACGGAACGAGAAGTTTAATGAAAGGGAAGCTTCATGATTCAGGTGTGTGATATCCCACATCTCGTGATATTGGAGAACCCTAATGCTTATAAAGGGAGATCCATAACTTAATTGGCAAGACGCATTTTGGGGGATATAAGCATCCTGAGAACAAAACCGTTAGGGCTTAAGCCTGAAGTAGACAAATATCTTACCAGGTCTAGGTTGGATCATGATAAGGTGACTCATCATTTTCATATTTTTCTATTGATATCTATGTTGCATAACTAGAGGTTCAAGCAGTAACAGAAATATAGTTCAAGGTGAAAAAAGATTGAAACTAGAAGATGCTATAAGTTCCCGCTCAGGCTATAAACTAAAGAAAGTACAGAATGAGCATCTTGCAGTCCCATTAGCAAAAAGATTTCAAATTTTTCCAAGCAAGCTTAAGCACTTGCTTTGCATCATATACTAGCCTTATGTTAACAGCTGTTTGAATATTTCGTTTTTAGGTTGATTTTGAGGACTCCCCGAGAACACCTGGGAAAACAAGGATTAGGCTGGCGATGAAACTACTACCTATGTTGTTATTGTTCAAGGATTAGCTTGTGCAATTGCTGTGAAGAGGCACATTCATTCGGAGTAATTCAATTTTAGATTTTCATAGTGTGTACGTTTAGTTGCGATTAAAATGATTACCTATGTTGTTTTCTGATTTTTCAGTTCTTTAGGGTCATAAACAGTTTTCCAAGTACTGCATGTGGCGGCAAAAGATTGATGGTGATAATTATATCTTGAGGCAGAAACAGAGCTCAAGGAAAAGAAACAGAGACAAGGAAAAAGAAATTGACAGTAGATGATGCTTTAAATATAACAAAAGTATAATTCTACTTGTGGCACGGATGATTATGATGAGGATTATTTTTTATTACTAAAATGTCCGCGACCTAAATTACTATTTTAGACTAGATTATTTTGTTAAAATAGATCCTTAAATTTTATTTTCTTTAATCTATTTACTCATTGTTTTTTTTCCCTTTTCATCAACATCTGTGTGTGGATTGAAGAATGAAGCAATTATTAAACATTTGGATTAGGCTAAAAATTACTAGCCGTAAATCCCCTTTGATTTTGCCAAAATGTTCTTCCTAATCAAGCTTCTTTGGACTGTGCAATTAACTCTCCCATTTCAACCTATATATGAAAAGATCATAGCCATATAACAATTTCAAAATTTTCAACTGCTTGAGTTTTGATATTAAGTATAATTACAAATACAATTTTGTTATTAGCCTCTGTTTCAATGCATTAAAACTTGATGGGAATCTTTTTATTTTGAAATAAATGGGGGATTTGAGAGTAAAACCTTGTCAAATAAGGTAATATTGGATCTAAAAAGGATGGTCAGATTGGAGAGATGGAGAAAGACTTGAAGATGTTGTGTGAAAAAAAAAATTAAAAAATCATTCTAATTAGTAGTTATTAGGGTATAATGTGTATTGCGATGAGTTTATAAAGTAAAATATAATTTTTTTGAATTTTGATAATTGGTTTGTTGAGCAAATGAGTTTAACAAGCATTGTGGTGGGATCAAATAACTCCACCTTTTATTTATTATTTTTTAAAGGTAAGGGGACCGGCAAAATCCAAATTCATTTTTTAACCCCTTAATTTCCCCACGATTCGAACTCAGGTGGCCAACCAAATAAAAGTGCTTGAAAACTACCCGGACATGCTCTTCGGGCCTAATCATAACTATTAATTTAATCTAGTAGATAACTAACTAATTACTTAATAATTAGTAGATAATATTCAGTTGCCAGTACTTTGTAAGTTCAAAGATAAAATTTTAATTGTAATTAATTGATAAATATCTTCTAAATCACCAAAAAAATTACAACTAAATTTGTAAATATACATATTAATTTAGTTGTGTACATACTAAAATTTAATCTTCAACAACATATGTTAATAGATTCTTTTTGTCATTTATAATTGGAGCAATATAATTTTTAATTCTTAGTTTTATAATTTGGCTATTTTTTTTAAATTACTCATATGAATCTAGTAATTTTTGGTGAAGAAGAGAGAATCAGATGATAAACTAAGATTGAGTTGTGTTAGAAAATATAATTTTTAAAGAAAAATATAGAAGTTTAGATAGACTGTGCTTTTTTAATTTGTTTTTTTTTTTTATTTAATCTTAAAAAATATATTTAACTGATTGAATGGCGTGTAAGCTAAATTTTGGATAATTAAAATAATAAATATTATCCCAACCAACTTCTAATTATGTGAATCATTAATTAAATCCAATGGTATATGTTTATGCCACGATTGATGCTATAATTTATTAACAACAACATAGAATGACCACTTATAAACTTAGTAGACTGCGTACCCTCTTAAATTAATAATGGTGAAAGTGATGACGATTCGTCTTTTAATTGTAGCATCCTACTAGAGTTATTTGAGAAATTGACATGTTTAAGGGCATTAGATATAATGGGCTCAAGTGGGATTTTGATCAAAGAGATTCCAGAAAATGAGGGAAAAAATTGCTGCATATAAAATACCTTAATTTGTCTGGCCAAAATATAGAGAGACTACACAAGCCAGAAGTTAGTTTCTGTGATTATCTTCCTTTGTTTTGCTTTGTTGTTACTTGTAATGGAGTCAAGAAAATAATAACAATAATTTTTTGAATTAAAAAAATTCTAAATTCTAAATTCTGTCAATGTCTGGACTATGAAATGGGTAAAAGTGCTGGTGATGTAATAACAATGTCAATGTCAATGTCTGGACTATGAAATGTCAATTCAAGCAGTTGATGTTTTTTTTTTTTAAAGGAAAAATTGTTAAATTATGAATGAATTGCTTCCTGAAGACATGATGATTGTAAGGTGCATTTTGAAAAACCTCCTTTTTTCTCACATGTTTCAATGTTGGTTGTAATAACAATTTCATCTATCATGTGTATCATTGTTCAAGGGTTATTATATATATTGTCTTAATTAAATTTATATATGCATGTATATATCCTCTTCTGTAAGGATACTAAGCAGCTTATTAAGGCAAATGTCAGAATGAAGATTCATTTTTCACTACAACTGGTATGTATGTTGGATTTTTTTGAGTGTTAGGTTTATTAAGCATTAGATTTTTGCCCATATATATATATATATATAGAGCTCTCCATTTTGAGATGATATCTTGGTGAATCTTTGAAGACAATTTTGTTGTGAGAGTTTCTCTGTAGTGAATTTTTGGGAGCTTGAACGCTCGTGACTGAGGTAAAAGTTCAGGGTATATATATAATGGAAATTTAATTTTATATTTTGTTTGTTTGATTTTTATAAATAATTACGCTTTAATGGAATAGGAGATTTAATAGGCTTTGTCCGTCAGAAAAATCTAGCAGATATATGCCCCCATTTGCAATTGCTAAAAATTATCTTGGTTACTGAGAAATAAGTAATTCTTTTTTTATAAATTAAAATGGTAAAAGGGTCGATAAAATGAAAAAAATAATTTTTTATATTCTTAATTTGTATTCGAATTTCAAGTTGGGGGGGATGAACCAAATAAATATTCTTGAAAGGCTAATTAAATTCTTAGTAATTTCATATAATCTCATTTCATTACAACAGTTTTTCAAAAATAATTTTATGAATCGTTGTCAAAAGCTTTATTCCTTAATTATATATCTTTCACATATTTTCTTTGTAGTATGAGGTAAGTCCACAAAGCATAGTATGATATTTATTGCAATTAAAATCATTATGGAACTGAATTTTTTTTTTTTTTTTCTGTTTTCTCAAAATAAAGTATCTAACTGTAAATGTAATAAATTACTAATTACCATTATTTGAGTCGCACTCTAAATTAGATCTCGGGGTAATGGAGTTTGTCATGACATAATAAAGTTATATATTGACTGTGGGACTAAAACCAGAACCACCACTTCTTCAAATGACCAAATGAATTAATGAGATAGTGGTTTTTGCCTACCTGAAAATAAAAGTTGTAAATGTACATTTAAAAAACATAATAAATAAGCTCAACAACTTATTTATTTATTTACTTTTGAAAAAGATAAGCTCCCATGTTGAAGGGTTTGGCTGGTTGCATACTCTTTCCACTGGATATAACAATATTTTGTCTACCTTTTTTATTGTTATGATAAAAAGGAAAACTCGTTATTAAATATAGCAACCTATTCATCTCATAAGCTCAGGAACTTGTTGTTGGCTATGTTTGTTACTGTAAATCTCCATGCCTAATAGAAATGGCAATCGGGAATATGGTTCGGTTCCGGATAAGCCAATCTCGATCTTGTTCCGATTATGTAATCAGGATATTTTAGCGTACAAAATTGAAAATATTATGAAGTTAAGAAGAGTATTCCACAATAACTGAGAATGAATCTAAGTATATAAAATTTGGACAATAGAAAATATACCGAACCTCACTAATAAAAGAGTAATGCTACACATCTCAAATTTTTTATTCCAAATAACCATCCCAAATGATTTGGCATTCATTAATTGGTTGCAATTAATTCATTTGGATTTTGGAAAGCATATATCAACCGATTAATGAATGTCAAATCATTTGGGATTGTTATTTGGGATAAAAAAATTTGGGATATGTAGCATTATTGCTAATAAATCTCCAATCTTATCTTGATTCTCCTTTGTTTAGTTAAATAAATGAAAATTAAAGAAAAAACCAAAAAAAAAATACAATCAGGATTTTATCAACTGACCCCCCCACAAAAAAAAAAAAAGAACAAAACCAATAAATAAAAAAAAACCTTATAAATGATTACGAAAAACAATAAAGAACTCTATCTAGATGACATTTTAAATAAAAGGGAGAAATATTTATAATTTCATATCATTTCAATAGACCAGCTCTTAGAATTTTTTATTTTTTTTTCACAAAAGGTAATCCTTAGCAAGTCCATAGGATCATAATAATATATTCATCTTAATTAATTAAAATGATTATATGTGGAACTGATTTAATTCTATTTTCTCAGACAAAGGCAACCCCGAGCCCAATATTACTTCTTTAATTTTTCAATTAATTAAAATGATATATATGAAACTGATTTAACTACAGATGCAAATTAATTACTAATGACCTTTATTTGATTAGTTTTTTAAATTAATCAGATCTTGAAGTTTGTATAAGATAGAATGAAGTTACGGTCAGTCGCTCTTTTAAGCGGCTGCCTCACTCGCTCATTTTAGATCCGGCACGTGTCCTATAACAACACATCTTTTATTTTACTTACAGCACACATGCATTCTTGTCTCTTATATCGTTATTTTATTTGACTTAAACATCACCCAATACTTTCACAATAATTGCATCTATACCATGTTTGATTTTACAACATTACCCCTTCAACATGCAATAAGCTTTCTTGAACACTTATTTACTCTAAAAAATTGTTTCTCCAATTCTCCTCAGTCAATCTTAAGAGAAGCCACACGCGTGCAGAGTTTTTTTTTTTTTTTTTTTGGGCATAAAATTTTGTTTAAAAAATATCATCCAGCAAGTCTCTATAAAAGGTTTAATTTTTTTTTCCAAATATTTTTTAATTTTTACTTTTTTTTGTTAAATATACATTTTACAATATCACATGAATTACATTCATTAATGAATCTTAATTTAAAATAAAAAATTACTAAATGGGTACATATAAGAATTATATCTGAGTGACTGACTCACTTTCTCATTTTGAATGCAATTTGTGTCCTTGATATTTTTATTTATATTTATACTTTGCCTCTTTTGTCTCACATTACCCTTTCAAAGTTTAGATATAATACTTTTTGAAACAAACACGTCAAAATGAGATTTGCCAAAAATTGTTTATTAATAAAATTAATTAATTTTTAGTTATTAACATTAAATAATTTTTAACATTAAGTAATTTTTAATTTTAGATTAAAATTCACTAGTGTACGTAATTCATGTGATTTGGTGAAATGCATATTTAATAAAAAAATAAAAAAAAGATTTACCAAAAAAATTTTAATAAAAGAACTTGCTCGATGATATTTTTGAAACAAAAATTTTATATTAAAAAAAAAACTTTGCACTCATGCGGCTTCTCTTAAGATTTGAGGAGAAACACTTGAGACTTGGAACTTTACATGATTGATATGCATTTTACGATAATTTATAAAGCAAAAAGGGCCGTGATATTTCCACGCTACAATTTTTGTAAATCCACCCCATTCTTAAGAAAAAATTACAATATGTTCACATTATAATTTAAAAAATTGAAATAAAGAAGAAGTTTGGAGATTCAATCAAATAAATTAAATATCTAAACTATTAGATTCAAGAGCTCATGATTCTTGGGGTAATTTAGTCATTTGATATTATTAGAGTAAAATAGTCAAATAAAATTTATTTTAAAGTAACTACATGGTAAAAAATATCTAAGTAAAAAAAAATTATAAGAAGGATTCTAATTTGTTAATCGACTAAACTTTTTATTGATTTATATATTTTGAAAATAATGTAAATTTATTACAATTATTTTCTGAAAGTGGCCGAAACAAGTAGTGTATGAAAATATCCCATCATCTGAAGGAGAATGTTTGTCGTCACTGTTCAAACAGGTAGCACTTTTTGGTTGGTCCATTAAGGATCATGGAAATTTAGAACCAATCGGTCAAAAAATTGCATGCAAGTGCAAAGGCTTGCCTCTTGTTGTAAAGATAATAGGTTGTCTCTTAGACACTCAAAGACTAGTAGAAGAACGGAAAAGAAATTTAGATAGTGATATGTGGAAGGTAGAAGAGTTTGGGAAAGATCTTTTCTCTCATTTGTTCTTGAGTTACATTGATTTGTCATCCATGGTAAACGATATTTTTCATATTGCCATGACTTTTCAAAAGACTACAATATGTATAAAGAGGAACTAATTACATTGTGGATGGCTCAAAGTTACCTTAATGTAGAAGAAGGCAAAGAGATAGAGATACGATCCGATTAGGTAGTAGTATTTTATTTTAATTTTTATTAATTTGATTTTATAGTAGTAGTTTTCATAATTTTACTTTTTTTATTTTTGCTAAAAAGTGGTAAAAATGAACTAAAATGAGATAATTACATTAAAACAATCTTCAATAGCTAAAATAATTTGAAAAAAACTCAAAATAAACAAAAAAGTCTTAAAATTTCTCTAATCCGAACATTTTTCAAATCCATCGTAATGGACCCGAATTTGATTTTAACCAAAACCCGACCTGACGCATATATAATTATAATCCGATTTGATCCGAACTCAAACTAAATTTTTTTATCCGATTCGATCCAATCTGAATATTCCAGCCCAATTAACCCAAAACCTGATCGGGTTGATCTGAACCCAAATTTGTCCACTCCTAGAGGGGACCATCACTCTATAGGCTTTGAAAATTTTTTGAGGTTTCTATGAAATATTAAAAATTAGGTATGAAAGGACAGATTTGACCCCTAAACACTTGATATATGAGCTTTATACATGTAATGAAAATTTAATTTTATCTTCTGTGAAATAAAGTCAAAATAACCCGATTGGTTGATTTTTATTTTGTTAATTGTTTTTCCATTATGACAAAATAACATAGCTTTTTCATTAAAAGTTTGATAAAATAGTAGCTTCAATTATCAATCAAAGTCCCCAAATCAAAATCGCTACAGCCTGCAGCTACAAGCAAAATTTTCAAAATTTGAAATTCCTAATAGCTATAAATAGAAAACCATAGCAAATTTTTCAAAATTTGAAATTCCTAACGACGGCATAGTAGCTATAAATAGAAAACCATAAAAAATTAATCACCAGCTAACACCTAAAGGTTGAACTTGGACCCCCTGAAGATCAGCTCCGCTCCTGGATTTAGAACAAAATAATACTTTTGCTAGTAAAATTGCCAACTATGTTTTTCTTTTGTATTTTCCGCTCAAGGATGAAGAAATTTCCTTCAACTTTTGTGGTGAATATCTTACGAACATATGAAAGTTTAATCTTTGGCAACGAAACGACACTTTAAAGCAATAGTAGATAAAATAAGCTTTGTTCCTAGGAAAAATCTATCAGATATATTATTCCCCCGATTGCAATTGCTAAAAAAAATCATAGTTACTGAGAAAAAAGTAATTATTTTTTATATATTAAAATGGTAATCGGGTTGATAAAACTTATAATAATTTTTTAATTTTTTTATCTTTTTCGACATTCAAATTTTAAAATAAATAAGCCTTCTTGAGAGGCTAATTAAATTCTTAGTAATTTCATACAATTTTATTTCATCAGAGCAGTTTTCCAAAAGCAATCTTATAAATCGTTGTCGAAAGCTTTATTCTTTAATTATCTTTCACATATTTTCTTTGTAATATGAGGTAAGTCCATAGACCGTAGTATGATATTTATTGTAATTAAAATCATTATGGAATTGATTTTATTCTTTTTTTCTCAACCAAAGTATCTAACTGCAGATGTAATAAATTACTAATTGCTATTATTTCAGTTGCACTTTAAATTATACATTGACTGTGGACTAAAACAGAACCACTACTTTTTTTGATACATTGCTACAATTATTGACGTGCGTGGTGGGAATAACGGATAAGTTTTAACTTTTTTTATGCACTATAAAAGAATGCAATAACTCCTTTTCTTTCAGTATTTTCGCAACAAAAGCACAGCTAATAACTCTTGAAAGTTCTCGTTTCCTTTGTCAGAATGGTTGATGCGATCGTTTCCTCTCTCCTGGAGCAGCTGATCTCCGTTGCAGCAGATGAAGTAAAGCAGCAGGTGAGGCTTGTAACGGGTGTCAAACAAGCAGTGAAAAAGCTTACCACCAATCTTCAAGCCATTCGAGCTGTGCTGGAAGATGCAGAGCAAAGGCAAATGAAGGACGACAAAGCTGTTACTTTCTGGCTGGATCAGCTCAAAGACGCATCCTACGGCATGGAAGATGTGTTGGAGGAGTGGACCACTACAAGGCTCAAATTGCAGATTGAGGGCCTTGATGATGACAATGCTCATTCTCTTGCTCTTCATAAGAAGAAGGTATGTTCCTTCTTTCGTGCTGTATCAAACTGCTTTCGTAGTTTCAAACAGCTATATCTTCGTCATGACATTGCTGTCAAGATTAAAGAAATCGATGAAAGGCTAGATCATATTGCCTCTCAAAAAGATAAGTTTGAATTTGTTAAGAATGAGAGTAACAATGTTAAGAAACTAGAGCGAGTGCCAACCACCTCTTTGATTGATGAGGGAGAGGTCTGTGGTAGAGTTGATGAACAAAATCAGCTCTTAAGTATCTTGTTGTCTCAGAGTAGTGAACAACAAAAAGGCCTTCATGTCATCTCACTAGTTGGGTTAGGGGGTATAGGTAAAACCACTCTTGCACAACTAGCCTATAATAATGATGAGGTGAAAAGAAATTTTCAAAAAGTAATATGGGTGTGTGTATCAGACACTTTTGAGGAGATTAGGGTTGCCAAAGCAATCATTGAAGGTCTAGGCGAGTCAGCTTCTGGTTTAAGCGTATTCCAATCTCTTACGAGCCATATCCGTAGATCAATTGAAGGAAAAAATTTTTTTCTTGTCTTAGATGATGTATGGGACGGGGATTACAATAAATGGGAACCATTTTTCCTTTGTCTAAAGAATGGTCTCCATGGAAGTAAAATTTTGGTTACCACACGTAACGAGTCAGTTGCACGCATGATGGGATCAACAAATATTATCTTTATTGAGCAATTGGCTGAAGAGGAATGCTGGTCGTTGTTCAAGCGGTTAGCATTTTTTGGTCGTTCTTTCGAGGATTGTGAAAAATTAGAACCAATCGGGCGAAAAATTGCATGCAAGTGCAAAGGCCTGCCTCTTGCTGCAAAGGTAATAGGGAATCTCTTGCGCTCTAAAAGTACAGTAAAAGAGTGGCAAAGAATTTTAGATAGTGAAATGTGGAAGGTAGAAGAGATTGAAAAAGGTCTTTTGCCTCCTTTGTTGTTGAGTTATAATGATTTGCCATCTAATTCCATGGTAAAAAGATGTTTCTTATATTGTGCTGTCTTTCCAAAAGACTACAATATGGAAAAAGAGGAACTAATTACACTATGGATGGCTCAAGGTTACCTTAATGCACAAGAAGACGAAGAGATGGAGATGATTGGGGAAGAGTATTTCAACATTTTAGCAACACGCTCTTTCTTTCAAGAGCTTAAGAAAGATGATGATGGTAATATTTGGGGTTGTAAGATGCATGACATAGTACATGATTTTGCCCAATTTGTAAGTAGAAAAGAATGTTTTTGGGTAGAAATTAATAGCAGCAAAGAATCAGTCCTAAATGAGAAAGTCTGTCACTTAGTGTTAAAACTTGAAGGAGGAGCTTCATTTCCCATGTCCATTCATGGACTTAGTAGATTGCGTACCCTCTTAATCTATGATGAAAATTTTTTCAATCCGTCACTTAATAGTAGTAGCATCCTTCGGGGGTTATTTAGTAAATTGGCATGTTTAAGGGCATTAGTTATAAGGCAATGGGGGCAAATTTTTCCTGACACAAATGTGATTAGAGAAATTCCAGAAAATGTTGGAAAATTGATACATTTAAAATATCTTAATTTGTCTCATCTATGTATAGAGAGACTACCTGAGACTTTGTGTGAATTATATAGTTTACAAAAGCTAGATATTAGAGGGTGCTCAAAGCTTAGAGAATTGCCTGCGGGGATTGGGAAGTTAATGAACATGAGGAGTTTACTGAATGGTTTCACTGATTCGTTGAAGTACATGCCAATAGGGATTTCCAAATTAACCAGTCTTCGAACATTAGAAAAGTTTGTTGTGGGTGGAGGTGTTGATGTTAGCAATACGTGTAGGCTTGAATCTCTGAAAAATCTGCAACTCCTTCGAGGAAAATGTAGAATATAAGGGCTGAGTAATGTGTCACATTTAGATGAGGCTAGGAGATTAGAGCTCGACAATAAGAGAAACCTCCTTCGTTTGCATCTTGAGTTTGGTTTGGAAGAAGGTGAGAAAGATGAACAAGGTGAGAAAGATAAACAACTTCTAGAAGCCTTACAACCGCCTTTGAGCGTAGAGAAATTACGGATTCGATATTACGGAGGCAACATTTTTCCCAAATGGTTGACGTCACTTACCAATCTAAGGTATTTGGAACTTCGCTGGTGCGTTAACTGTGAGCATTTGCCTCCTTTGGGAAAATTGCCTCTGGAAATACTCACTCTAGACAAATTAGAAAGTGTAAAAAGAGTGGGTAATGAGTTTTTGGGAATAGAAGAAAGTAGTGAGGATGACCCATCTTCATCAGTTATTGCCTTCCCCAAATTGAAAGCACTCTCAATTTTGAGAATGAAAGAATTGGAAGAGTGGGATTACAGGATTACAAGCAAGGAAAACATCTCCATCATGCCATGTCTTTCTTACTTGTCGATTTCTCTTTGCCCCAAATTTAAGGTGCTGCCGGATTGCCTTCTTCAAACGACGACACTGCAGAGATTGAGTATTATTGATTGTCCTATGATGGAAGAACTGCACATTCTAGAAGATCACAGGACAACAGACATACCACGCCTTTCTTCCTTGTGGATTGAGTCTTGCACAAAATTAAAGGTGCTGCCGGATTACCTTCTTCAAACGACGACACTGCAGGAATTGAGTATTACTGACTGTCCTGTTCTAGAAGAACATTACAGAAAGGGGGAAGGAGAAGACTGGCATAAGATATCTCACATTCCCCACATTCACATCAGGCTGTTGTAAATTCTTCGCCGGTAATTTCTCCTCCTCTGTTTTGCTTTCTGGTTGCTTGTAATGAAATTAATAAAAATAATTGTATTTCGAATTATAATTCTATTTTTCGCCTTTATCTCACAGGAATATGCAATATTTTCTATTATTTTGATTTTCTTGTTGAATATAGCTATTTACTTGAACAATTAATTTTATGGTCCTAATTTGTTATATGTAACTTCCTGGGAGATAGAATTTTCGTGATACTTTTGTAATCATGTTGAAAACTAAATTGTCAGTTTTATCTTTTATATTGATAATGTTGAAAACTAAATTATCGGTTTTATCTTTTATAATGATAATTGTTTTATATATATATATCTATATAATTCAGGTGACATTAATTCTTTAAAGTAATTGTGTATTTGTTTCTAATACATTAGCCCATTTTGTTTTATTTCATACGAGTGTCACTGTGCTGACCAGGGATTTAATGAAATGTCAGAACTTTTTTTGCAATTCACAGGTCCATACGAATTTGGATCTAATGATGCAGGCAGCAGAGCATGACTATGAAAATGACAAGTTCTGCTGGTAAGTCACTGCCTTTAATTTATAGAATTTCACTTCTATCTTCTTCTATTGATATCTGTGTTGTGTATAAACAAGAACAGAGAAGTAAATAATTGAACCATGCACAGAGAAGTAAAGATATATCAAAATTTGCCTACTAATACTGCATTGCATTTTTATTTTATTTAATTTATAGAATTTTCATTTCCACCTACATTGCATTTTTATTTTATTTTTAGGTTGACTTTGAAGACTCTATGGGGAACATTGGGGTAACCAAGGATTAGGCTCGCGATGGAACTACTACCACTGTGATTATTCTGCAACGTTTGGTTGCTGGGTCTGCTCTGTTTCAATTGATGTTAAGGTGCTAAGATCATCATTCCTATCTCGTTTCAATTGATAAACATATTGAATTATGCTAATATTATCAATTTTTTCACCCAATTTTCACTGTTGGTTGTAATAACAATTTCTGGTTCTGAAAAGCTACAAAGCAAAGTGTAAGGAATTTAGATCTAATTTTAAATAGATGTAGGCAATATTAAATTCTTAAAAATTAATTAATTAATGACTTAATTAATTAAATTCCTTAATAAAGCAAAGCCTAACAAAAATCTTCACTATAATTATCCTTATTATATTATAAACACAAAATTAATTAAACTAAATTAATTTTTGGAAAACACTGTTCACAGTTACTGTTTACGAGTACTGTTCACGCGTCATTGTTTACAGATTACTGTTTATCCGCATCAAAAATATTATTTTTGCCAAAAATAATAAATTGTAGAAATTAAAAGACACGGAGATTTTTACGTAGTTCAGATTAATCAATCCTACATCCACGAGGCCACGCTTAGATGAAAAGCAATTCACTAAGTTGAGATGTTACAACCTATGGATTTACCAAATTTAAGACTCTCACTTAAGTTCCTCACCGTACAAGTTTACTCAACCTTAGACTGAATCTGTTTCTCTTGAATAATTGCTACCCCTCTTGATCCACGATCCTCAAGGCATTTCGCAAAGTCCTCAATAGCGATTCTTCAAATCTTCAATGTCTAGTGATCCAAGATCCACATAGACTCTCCGCAAAGATGAACAAAAATAGTCTTGAATAAAGAAGACAATATAAATAAATCAACACAACCTCATGCGCCAAATCCAGTTTCTCTGCTTTATGCTCTGTGTTGTGCGTCACCCTTCAATTGTGAATCACCTCTCTTTATATAGGCACTGGGGTTTCACAAAAATAGCAAGTCTTAAAAGACTTAGATTCTTTCCAAATAAGAAGTTCTTTCCTTTTATAATTCCCATGAACCAGAATAGGAATAAATCTGATATTATTTCCTATTTGAAGTTATTCTTGCCTTGCTTGTCTCCCAAGGAATATCGAGAGCATTAATAAATTTTCTGTTTGAAGTTATTCTTGTTTGGTTGTCTCCCAAGGAATATCTAGAGCATTAATAAATTTTATATTTGAACCAACTCCTGCTCTAAATAAATTATACACGCCAATTATAGAATCTCACCATTAATTGACTTGCTAAATTAGATACCTAATTAAACTAGGAAACAAAATATTCCTAATAAATTGGAATCTCACTAAATTAGGGAATTAATAAATTAATCCCTATTACAAGATATGCAATAAATAAATTTTTAATTTAACTAGACTTGCCATAAGATGCCAGCTCTATAAATAATGGACTTAACAATCTCCCCCTTTGGCATCTTTGTGGCAAAAGCAATCTTACATAAGTCGAAGTCTTCAATAAAAACTTGGCGATAAAAGAAAAATATGAGACAAGCACAAATAACAACAAAGAACTAACTAAAATAATTGGCAATTAGCATGTTAGTTCATCAAATAAATCAAGGCAAGAATTAAAATAAAATACTTATTTTATTGATCAATAAATTTTAACATTGAGCACAAAAATAAAATCAAATAGAAAGATAAACTCCCCCTAACTTATTGTTTCATGCAATTGAAGATTGAAGACTAATTACTCCCCCTCTTTTGGATAAAAAGGTTGCAAATTTTTAAAATTGATCTCATATAATATAGGAGGAATTAAGTAATCTATAAACTAATGATCCTAGAGGCTTTGATATAGATGATAATAGCCGAGTGCAGATCCACCACCAAACGATCTTAAGTTAATAGAGGAAGATTGATCAAGCATAATCTAACTCAAATGAGTCGGGAATATTAAGGAATACTGCAAATATTAAATGAAATGCATGATAATTTTGGATTTAAAGATCTCTTCTAATTTTGAATTTTTAGAAAAAATCCTTATTTATAATATGCCATTTGCCTCCTTTAGAAATGTGTTATATCTCATTAATTTAAAATATTAAAATATTTTAAATTAAACATTTATCTCTCCACTTACGAAAAAGTAGTGAGGATGAATCTTCATCTTCATCTTCATCTTCATCAGTTATTGCCTTCTTGTAAAATATTGAAAGCATTTCAATTTTGTTTATAACACATTGGAAGAGTGGGATAACAAATATTATAATTAAGATTTTTCCTTATATGCCACGTCTTTCTTCCTTGTGGATTTCTTTTTGCCCCAAATTAAATGATGTTGCAGGAATTAAATCAAACGAGACACTGCAGGATTCATTTGGGAACATTCAATGTCCTAATACAATAAGAACTTGTATTTACACAAAAATAATTATTTAATTCCAATTATATCTCACACTGTTATAAGATTCTTCCCCACATCATAATTGTATGGTCGAATAATAATGGCCGCACTTACTGTACGCGCCATTGATTTCTCCTCCTCAATCTCTTTGTACCACATCATTAATTAAATTGATATTAATCCAATCAATTTAATTACATCTTATTCCTTGATTTTGTCAATGTCTTTCTCTAATGATCATTTTCAACATACTTATATATATATATATATTATATATATATATATATATATATATATATATATATATATATATATATATATATATATATATATATGTGGACACTTTTTGAGAGAGAATTTATGATCATAATTTGAAACCCATCAAGAGAAAACTCGTACAAATTCTATATTATCAATCTATAAATTCAATACTTGTAATTCATTAAAGTAAGATGTGTAATCTTGACTACAAGTGTATGTCGTGTCCATTGGTAACTCAAATGGAATAACAATTACAATCAAGAAATTATAACTGACTCAAGATTAAGATTACATTAAATCAATGCCTATGAGATTTAATAAGTCTGACAGTTATTACAAAGTTAATTAAATCTCATATCTGATCCAGTTCAATGTAGTTACACTACATCAATAAATTCATACATGATTAAGACAAATCACTCAAAGAACTTATTACAGTCTATACCTAAATAAAGTGCCCAACTTTATTTATCAACTGCGAACTTAATTTATTTAATCATAAGATAACTTGTATTTATGTCTTCTGTGAATCCACATGGTGATCACATAAATACATATAATATGATTAAATGGACTTTACTCAAAATATTAATGCAATAGAAATGCTTGAATAAAATACCTCATTTATTTTATTAATCAGAAAATATTTATTACAATAAATAAACAAATATGCTTTAAAGAGCATATTTTTCCAATAATTACTCCCCCTCTTTTGCCAAAAGGTTGCAAAAGTGAAAAATCAGAAGCAGCCAAAATCAGGAGGAGGAAGCCAAGAAAACGAAGTGATAAATAATGATCCTAGAGGCTTCCTGATATAGATGAACTTGCCGAGTGCAAAGATGAAAAAAATCCTAAGTTAATAGAGGAATAATAAACAAGCATAATCTAACTCAAATGAGTCAGGAATATTAAGGAATATGCAAATATTAAATGAAATGCATGATAATGTTGGACAGCACAGATGCATGAACTTCGTAATGAAACTGGGAATGATTGGAAAAGAACTAGAATGCGAACCATATGCCATTTGCCTCCTTTGGGAAAATTGCCATATCTAGAGAAACTCCAACTATTCAACTTGAGGAGTGTAAAAAGAGTGGGTAATGAGTTTTTGGGAATAGAAGAAAGTAGTGAGGATGACCCATCTTCATCTTCATCTTCATCTTCATCAGTTATTGCCTTCCCCAAATTGAAAGCATTCTCAATTTTGAGAATGAAAGAATTGGAAGAGTGGGATTACAGGATTACAAGCAAGGAAAACATCTCCATCATGCCACGTCTTTCTTCCTTGTGGATTTCTTTTTGCCCCAAATTAAAGGTGCTGCCGGATTACCTTCTTCAAACGACGACACTGCAGGATTTGTTTATTTTTCAATGTCCTAATCTAGAAGAACGATACAGAAAGGGGGAAGGAGAAGACTGGCATAAGATATCTCACATTCCTGTTGTAAATTCTTCCCCACATCATCGATCGGTGGTAAATTCTCAAATGGCCGCACTTACTGTACGCGCCGGTAATTTCTCCTCCTCCTCTGTTTTACTTTGTTGTTACTTGTAATGAAATTAATAAAAATAATTATATTTTCAATTAAAATTCTATATTTTGTCAATGTCTCACAGGAATATGCAATTATTTTTTAATATTTTTATTTTCATATTGAATATAACTATTTAATTACTTCAACCATTAATTTAATTTATTTTCTAATATATGATAATTAATTTGTTATGTGGAACTTTTTGAGAGAGAATTTCTGTGATAATTTGTAGCAATATTGAAAACTAAATTATCACTTTTATCTTGTATAATGCTAATTAATTCATTAAAGTAATTGTGTAATTGTTTTACTGCATTAGCCTGTTTTGTTTTATTTCATACTAGTGTAATTGCATTGACCAGGGATTTGAGGAAATGTCAGAAGTACATCAGCGATTCACAGGTCCATACTAATTTGGATTTAATGATGCAGGCAGCAGAGCAAGACTATCAAAATGACAAGTACAGTGAAAGGATTGCTAAAATGTTCCCCTGGTAATTCATTTGCTTTATTTTATAGAATTTCATTTCCATTTTCTTCTATTGATATCTGTGTTGTGTATAAACAAGAACAGAGAAGTAAAGATATATCAAAATTTGCCAACACTATGATGTTAAAACAAGCTCAAGCACAAGATTCCCTACTAATACTGCATTGCATTTGTTATTTTATTTTTAGGTTGACTATGAAGACTCTATGGAGAAAATTGGGGCAACCAAGGATTAGGCTGGCGACGGAGCTACTAACACTATGGTTATTGTGCAACGTTTGGTTGCTGGACTTTGAAGAAGAAAGTGATGGCCAGGTCTGCTCTGTTTCAATTGAGGATGGTAGCTGCCTGAAAGACATGATGATTGTTATTGCAAGATTTTAAGGTGCTAAGATCATCATTTCTATCTTGTTTCAATCTTCGATCAGTTTATCCTATATAAACATATTGAATTATGCTACTATTATCATTTTCTTCACCCAATTTTTACTGTTGGGTGTAATAAATATTTCAGGTTCTTAAAAGCTACAAAGCGAATCGTATGTGGGCTGATATGCTTCCATGGAGGAAGGAATTCAGTATTGACACTACAATGCAGGTAACTACAGTTGATCATTGGCACAAATTTGCATTGTCAGAATATTCTTCAATATTCATTGTGTTTCATTGTGGTATCAGGTTATCATGGCATGTAGAGTATCATCTTCAAGGGTTTGTAAGAGCCTTTGCAGTAAAGTTCCTAGCTCGTGCAATTGCACATTCATTCGGAGTACAATTTTGGATTTTCAAGATTCGTATGTTTAGTTGGGAATAAAAAGTTACGTCACTCATTCTTAATCTTTTCTGATTTTCAATGTTCTTTAGGGCCATAAACAGTTTTCCAACTCATTCTTTATTTTTAGGTTGATTTCAGGTACTCTTGTGGAGAACACTGGGGAGATCAAGGATTTGGCTGATGATGGAACTACTACCTCTGTTGTTATTGTGCAAGGTTTGGTCACTGGACCGTCAAGAAGAAAGCCATATCACTGGACCGTCAAGAAGAAAGCCATACACGCATTCTCTAAATTCAAGCGTTCTCTAAAGCAAAAGAGCAGTAGAAGGGCTAGTGATGGCCGGATCTGCTCTATTTTAATTGAAGATCTCTGTGATGTTGAGGAGCTTAAAGCAGTTCATGCTTTCTGAAAATTGTTAATTACAGATGAATTGCTTCCTGAAGACAAGTATCTCATGTTTGTTAAGGTGTATTTTCACAAACCTCTTTTTTTCACAAATGTTTCAACGCATTTTTTAACAATTTCATATCTTGCGTCTCTCAGGTGCATCATATTCACGGGTTTGAAAAAGCATTTGCGGTAATGAAAAAATACTGTGAAAAGGCACATTCAATTCTGTACGTTTTGGTGCGGTCTCCTAATGCTAATATCATGTTGTGTATTTTTCGTTTGCAATTAAAATTTAGGTATACAATCTTAATCTGCAATAAATCATTGTGTACAAAGTTTTCTATTAATTATATGGTGACTGAAATTTAAATTGCAATATCTATCTTAAAATTTTTTGTAACTCTCTTTTACTTTGCTTGTACAGAGTACCTGTTTTGGCTGATACGTCTAATTCGTAGGAAATTATTTCCATAGGTTTCCATTGGTTGGAGCACAAACAGAAATAGAGCTCTGGGGAAAATCTCTTCTACTTCTTGTGGTATTATGCCTTTGTTTCTTCATTCATCATATTTGTTCGAATTCATGCTCTCAATAAGAATGTAAGCCTTTTCCAGGCAGCTTTGAAGCCAAATTTTGATGCCATCAATGCATGATTGTCATTTAGATTTTCCAAATGATTGTTATATTGGAGAAGATATTGTTCAAAGGGCATTTAATTAGCACCCTATGAATTTAGTTGCCAATAATGCATTGAAATTGAGAAGGGTAATGGTTGAGGAAAGTTATTGTCTTAATTAAATTGCAGGTGATAAGATGTTGCTTGAATTCAGCAAGCATCCCATATTGCGAATGTTTTTCCCACATGAGATGATGTGAAGCTTGGCATCAGAATATCTCAGGTGAATTTTTATTATCAACATATATCATCTTTTTTACTGTTTTGCCTCTAAAGACTAAACTTTAGTAAAGTTGTTTTTGTTTGTGTTAGTAATCAAGTTATGGGGTACTAAGCAGCTTATTAAGGCAAATGTCAGAATGAAGATTGTTCACCACACCTAGTATGTATGATGGCGAGGAAGATTAATTGTTCACAAGCCAATTTGATGAGTGTTAGATTTTTGGCTTTATATATTATTAGAGCTCTCCTTATTGAGAGATATCTCATCAAATTTGAGTAGAGAATCTTTGATGAGAATTTTGTTGTGAGAGTTTCACTGTAGTGAATATTGAGAGCTTGAACTCACTTGAGAGAATAATCTTGATGTAGCAAGCATAGGGGATAGAATAAATTAAGAATTCTAGATCTTGAGTCAATTTAGTATTTAGTATTTTATTAAGATTTCTCTTATTTTATTAAGCTTATTTGAGTCATATTTGGAATTCTAGTCTTATTAAGATTTTAGATTATTTCTCTTATTTGAGAAGGATTAGGATTTAATAGCTACTAGTATAAATAGGCCAGTTATCTTAATTTATTGTAAGACCTTACAAGCTTTTCATCAATAATATTCAAGTATTTCTCAATTGAGATATTTTCTCCCTTGTGAGAGCCCTCTTTCTTGAGTTTTAAGAACGTACGCTAGAACGATATCTAGTATCGCTTCCGCACTGCGTCAAGTGGTATCAGAGCTTTTCTCTGTGCCAAGCAAAACTTTCCTGACCACCATCAACCACCCTCCATACACAAATTCTTCCTCTATCACCCATTAAAAAAAAAAAAAACGAACCACCCTCACAGCCACCGCACGTGGCTGCCGCCGCCACAAAACATCATCCTTTCCCGTCGATCTCACCGATATTAGAACCAGCAGACACCGGCCATCAAAACCCAAGCCATCAAACCACCGATCCGCCGCCTTAAGCCACCAAAACAGCCGCGCCCACCAAAATAGCCGCGCAAACTGCCACTCAAATCGCTGCCCTCCGCTGCGATTTGGCAGCCACCACCACTACCACCAATCCGTCCACCATCATTAGATCTCTCTCCCAACCTACTCCTGCTGCCAACCGCCGGCTGCTTCAACGGAATCGAACAAACCTCCAAACTGCGACTTCAATTTAATTTTCCAACCAAACCACAACGATTTGAGTCCAACCACCACCACCATCACACTCACCACCATCAAATCTTCCAGATCTACCCTTCCTCTCCCGTTTTTCTGACCACCATCGCCGGCAACATCAACTTTTGCTTATTCACAGTTTGAGCCCAATACTTGCTTTTATTTGCAGTATTGCCCTTTGATTTTTCTGCTCTTATAAAAAACCCCAAAAAAGCTCAAAAAAAAAATAAAAGAAAAAGTAGTACAATGAGATATAGAGAAGATGATGATGATCTTTTTTATTATGATGGATTTACTAATCCTGAGGATATTTTCGATTGGATCTTTAAAATTGAAGATGCTCTTGAATTTATTCCAGAGGATAAACATGTTGAGTACGTGACCTCTAAATTAATGGGAGATGCATCACATTGGTGGACAAATTTACAAACAACACGAATTCAGCATGGAAGAGACAAGATTCGAACTTGGCATAGCATGAAAAAGAAGATAAAAGCGTATTTTATTCCTCCTGAATATTTTCAGGCGATTCGTCATAAATTTTATAAGTGTCAACAAGGTAAGAATTCTGTTCGATTTTATGAATCTCAACTTCGAAATTATCGTTGTCGTGTGAATCTTTCTAAAGATGATGAAGATGCAATTTCAAGATTTGTGAAAGGATTGCGTGATGATATTAAGGAACGAGTATTATTACAAATTGATGCTACTCATGAATATTGGGATGTCGTTAAAATTGCTTTAGAAGTTGAATTGCAAATCAAGAGAGAGAGAAAGCAAGCATTAAAGAGATTTTAACAAGCGCAAGAGTATCGTGAGAGCCAAAGAAAACAAGATCAAGAGTTTGATAGGCTCATTCTTTTGAAACTACAGCATGAGAGTTCACTGTTGAAACAAGATCTTATCATGGACTTCTCCTCACCTAAGGATTCTATTGTCGAAAAGCAACCTTCTTATGCAAATAAAGAACATAACTCGCCAATGGAAGAAGAAATTGTGCTTGAAGATTCTAAAGCTACTCAAGATGTGTTGGATAATTATGATTCAACTAGTGAACTCGTCAATGACAAAGAGTTTATCTAAGATTTTAAAGTTGAAGATGTAAACGTGAAAGATCAAGTTTTATTGGTCTCATCATTGGAAGAAAAGAATGTCGCAAAAACTACTTTTAGAGAGATTTCAAATGAGCCTAAAGTTTCTAATAAAGAGGTACAATCTATTCTTGATTTGAGTTTTATATCTAATGATATGGTTAAAATTGTGCAAGAAGTTCAAGTTGAGGAGACACCAATTGTTCTTGAAGATGATAAAGTTGATATAGTTTTACCAATTGTTCATGAAGCTAAGCAAATTATTCAAGAAGGCCTTGAGATAATTGATATGGTTATGCCTATTCCTAAAGAAGATAAGAAAGTTATTCTTGAAGAAGATATGGCATCCAAGATAAAGTTAATTGGCGAGACCATTGAGCGAGGTATGACAAAAGACTTGAGAGGCTTAGAAGTTATTAGTTCGTACAAGACTTTACCTTTTCGTAGAGCGACTAACAAGATCAAGAAAACGATGAAGTATGAAGCATTTCAAGTTTCAATGAATATTAATGTTCAAAACTATGAGTTCGAGCTCCAAGATTCATTGCTACTCTACTTCAAGTTTCATCCTCCAGATAGTTTATTACTTCCAGCAAAACTCGAGGACGAGTTTTTTTCGAAGAGGAGGAGACTGATGTAGCAAGCATAGGGGATAGAATAAATTAGGAATTCTAGATCTTGATTCAATTTAGTATTTAGTATTTTATTAAGATTTCTCTTATTTTATTAAGCTTATTTGAGTCATATTTGGAATTCTAGTCTTATTAGGATTTTAGATTATTTCTCTTATTTGAGAAGGATTAGGATTTAACAGCTACTAGTATAAATAGGCCAGTTATCTTAATTTATTGTAAGACCTTATAAGCTTTTCATTAATAATATTCAAGTATTTCTCAATTGAGATATTTTCTCTCTTGTGAGAGCCCTCTTTCTTGAGTTTCAAGAATGTACGCTAGAACCACATCTAGTATTGCTTCCGCACTGCGCCAAATCGTTATCCTTACAATATTTGTAAGCTCTCATTTGTTTGTAAAATCATCTTCATATATTAACTGTGCTTCCTTGTCGTTGCAGTAAAGTTTCAACCACGTGCAATTGTTGTGAAGAGGCATATTCATTTGAGTAATTCAGTTTCATTAATTAAACTATGGAAGATATTGAGATAAACTAATTATGTTTAATTAGTTTCGATTGAAATATTTAGTCGATCATCCTGAATCGTTTCTAATTTTCAAGTTCCTTAGGGCCACAACCAGTTTTTCAAGTCTGCATGTGGCTGCTAAAGATTGATGGTCATAAAATTATCCCGAGCCTTCAGGCATTGCATTTGAGAACTATTGACAATAGAAGATGCTCTAAATAAATGTAACAAAATTAAATTTCTACTTCTTGTGGTTATTTTACTTTTGTTTCTTCTGTCATCATATTGATTAATTCGTTCGAATTCACACTCCACTCATTATTTAAAATCACTTTCAGGTGGCTTGCAGCTAATTAAGTTAACGCCAAAAACAATACTCTAGACAAAGATGAGCAAATTGAAGGTGAGAAATGCATATATAGTGGCCAAGTCGCTTAATATACTTCATCTCTCATACTAATATGATTCTGAGTTTGATATTCTTAAAAAGGGCATTAAGCAAGCCGCATTTTCTGTTGCGAAGGCTTTCCCCACATGACGAGATGCAGTGATTGTTACCGGCCTCTTGTTTATTTATTAACTCAGGTTTTTATCATCAACTTCATCATCTTATTCACCACTTTGGCTATATACAAAGATTAAAATTAGAACACTAGTTTCGGTTTCTTGTGTAATCAGGTTACTAGGGAAAATGTCGGAATGAAGATTGTTTAGTTCTACTGGCATGGCAAGGATGATGATGGTGAGAAAGAATGTTCACAAGCCAAATAGAGCCCACCATTTTGTAAAATATCATCCTCAAATTTGAATTGTTGAGCATATGAACAAATTTGAATTGTTGAGCATATGAAGTGAAGTTAAAGCCTTAATAATAAGACTTTCTCGTGAAAGTTTCATTTGAGTGAGTTTAAGCACATATCGGCGATTTGGGTGGTCAGTGAATGTTTTCTTTCAATATTCGTAAACTCTCATTTCTTAGTAAAATTCTCTTCAATTTCTTTGACCGTGACGTAGGCCAACAGCTGAGTCATGTAAAATTATATAGTTATTACTTTATGCTTGTTTTGCCATTATCATTTCTGTACAATCAAGAATGTAGTTTTGTAATTATTTAACTCTGCTTCGCAAACATGCAGTATTACAAGTGACATCTTGCAGAATCTTTTACCCCCTTTTTCTTTCTGCATTAAACTGCCACAAATGGAAGTGACTGGCTTGATTTTAACTCCTGTAAAAAGTGCTGGGGCAATGTCTTTTGTATCAGCAAGTTAACAACCATCATAGTTTAAATAAAGAATCCTGAGCTGCTATCCAAAATTCCAGGTCTTTGATCTTTCAATTTCTTAAAAGCTACAAAGCTTGATATAATATCGACAACGCAAACCGTTGGTGGGCCGATATGCTTCCGCGGATCAGGAAGGAATTTGGTGTTGACACTAATGCAGGTAACCACAGTTGACAATGTTTACCCAAAATTTGTCACAATTGACAATTAGCATACAGTGTTTCCTTGTGTTGTCAGGCTATCATGTGTGAATTGAAAGATTGAGAAAGGTTGATTCTAACTAACCTACGCAATTGAAGAGTTTGAAAAAGCATTCGCACTAAAGTTTCCGTCTTGTTTAATTGCCGTGAAGAGGCACTAATTTTAGTTTCCATTGAAATGTTTAGTCTCTCATTCTTAAATTCTGTTCTAATTTTCCAGTTTTTTTGGGCCATAGACAGTTTTACAAGTCTGCATGTGGTTTCTAAAAATTGACGGTTATAATAATTATCTTGAGGCATGAAATCTTAATTTGCTATAAATATGCGTACAAATTTTTTCTATTACATGGAGACTGAAATTGTAACTCGCAGGGTCTTCATCCAGTTTTTGTCATCAATGCTGAAATGCCACTGTTCGATAATATTTCCAAGAACGTTGAAGTAAGTGCTTGATAAGAATGCAGTGGTGTTTGTTAAAACGTCTGAGAGAAGCTTGTAACACTCACAAGCTTAAGATAAAGCTTAAGTGAGCTGGAGTTACCAAGCGGACGTGGAGCATGAATCAGGATTGTCTCAAGAACAATCTAGAGTCAGTTAGAGATAAGGTATTAGTACCTGTTTTTGTGTACAAATTTTTTCATAGAATTTTTCATCTCTTTGCTACTATGGACAATAATGACCAAATAATAGGAGATCAATGCGTAGCCGCTATTTTATTAACTTTAGTATTTATTATTATTTAAATGTTGTTGTTATTATTATTATTATTATTATTAACTTTATTATTTTAGTTATTTTTAATTATTTTTATCATTATATTTATTAATATTATCATTATTAACATTTATTATTATTAATTTTATTATTATTATTAAATTTTATTAATTTTAATTTTTATTAATATCATTTTTATAATAATAATAATAATCACAAATAATTTTAAAATAATAATAATAATATTATGTCATAATTTTAATATTATTTTATTAAAATCTACTTATTTTTATTATTTTATTTATTATTTAAATGATGTTGTTGTTATATTATTATTATTATTATTTTAGTTTTTTTTATTATTGTTATTATTATATTTATTAATATTATCATTATTAACATTTATAATTATTAATTTTATTATTTTATTTATTATTATTATTAAATTTTATTATTTTTAATTTTTAATTTTTAATTAATATCAGTTTTATAATAATAATAATCACAAATAATATTAAAATAATAATAACGTCATTATTATAATTTTAATATTATTTTATTAAAATCTATTGTTTTTATTATTTTATTTATTATTTATTATTATTTAAATGTTGTTGTTGTTATTATTATTATAAACTAAGGACATTTTAGTAACTTGAAACAATTCGGCTTATTCCGATTCCGATTCCATGATAAAGTAAACACATCAATGGAATTCTAAGCCATTCCGATTCCGATTCCTACAACCCAAATAAACAACTTATTCTGATTCCCATTCTCCATTTTGATTCCAGCCCATTCCCATTCCTACTCATTCCGATTCCAACCCATTCCGATTCCCGTTTACTAAACGCACCGTTAGTGTTTTCAGATTTCCCAGTTCTTTGGGGCCATAAACAGTTTTCCAAGTAAAGATGGATGCTGATAATTATATCTTGGGGCATGTGTGTTGCATTTGAGCACACGTAGAAACAGAGCTCATGGAAAGAAATTGACAGTAGAATATGCTCCAAATTTAACAAAAGTATATTTCTACTTGCATGGTCAATTTACGTTTGTTTCTTGTGTCATTATGTTGATTAATTTGTTCGAATTCATCCTATCTCATTCAGAATTTAAAACCATTTAAATTTCAAGTTAATGCCATCAAAGATACTCTAGACAAATACTGAGAAGAAGGTATAAAGGCATATATAGCGGCCAAGTCAAATGCAGTTGTATAATTTCATTCATTAGTAATTAGGCATATATCAGGGATTTGGGTTGTGAGTTAATGTTATGCTTTAATATTTATACGACTTCATTCATTAGTAAAATTCTAATTATGCCTTCGATCGAGGAGGCCAAATGCATAACCACATAAAATTATTGTGTTATTTATTTTTACTTGTTTTGCTATTATATTCATCTACATTTAACATCAACTTAATAACAAAATAGGATCAATTTTGTCAAAATGTCATTCACTTTTCTAGCATTTAAAATTTTTTTTTGGGTACTTAGCAACGGCCAGGCAAGGCAAATGCAGTTGATTATGGCTAGTGAGAGACTCTACTACAGTTAATAATTCTCTAGAGAGGACATCAGATTTTAATATACTAATAAATAAAAAAATACAGTTTTTAATATATTGAAATATGTATTTTTTTGTATTTTAGTGAACATCCTCACTTTAACAAAGTATGAATGCCCTTAATAAAGAAAGACTCCTACTATAGTTATTTCATCTGTCAAGAGCTTATTTAACAAGTTGAATATTGAATGTCTTGGAAATATTATAGCTGGCTGGTAGGTCCACGACATAGGCATTGTCATTGATTTTCTGCAGGATGCGAAATGGTCCAATCTTCTTTTGCTTGAGCTTGTTGTATTCTCCAACAGGAAATCTTTCCTTTCGTAGATGAACCATCACTTGATCTCCTACAGCAAAGGATTTGAAGCGCCTACGCTTGTCCGTGTCTGTCTTGTACTTAGCAACAGATTCTTCTAACTTCTTCTTAACTTCTTCATGAACGTTGACTACTTTGTCTACCATATGATCAGCAATGATGCTCATCCTTGGTAGTTTAGGCAAAGAAACCAAATCTAAGGTATGTAAGGGAAGTCGAATGTAGACAATCTTAAAAGGTGACTTTCCACTTGATCGATTAGGCACATTATTATATGCGAACTCTGCTTGAGGTAAAACATAATTCCACTGGCGAGGATTTTCTTGAATCAAACTTCGCAGAATATTGACTAATGTGCGATTAACAACTTCAGTTTGCCCATCTATCTGTGGATGACAAGCAATACTATACTGCAAGGACGTATCTAGTCTCCTCCATAAGGTCTTCCAAAAGTAGCTTAAGAATTTACTATCTCGATCAGAGACAATAGTCTTAGGTAACCCATGTAAGCGAACAACCTCTCGGAAGAACAACTGGGGAATATTCCTTGCATCAGAAGTTTTCTTGCATGGAATGAAGTGCGCCATTTTAAAAAATCGATCAACAACCACGAAGATAGAATCCGTTCCTCGTTGAGTTCATGGAAGTCCCAATATGAAATCCATAGATAAATCTTCCCAAGGAGCTTTAGGAATGGGGAGAGGCGTATATGTTTACCCATATTCTGTGTATGGCCTTTAGCTGTCTGACACGTGTAACAATGTTTAATGAACTTCTTAACATCTCTTTTAAGATGTGGCCAGTAGTATCGTGCCTCTACTAGTGCAATTCTTTTATCTCGACCCATATGTCTTCCTAATCCTCCGCTATGTAGCTCTCGAATTATATGCTCCCTTAAAGACCATTGGGGAATGCATAGACGATATTTGAAGAATAAGAATCCATCACATATCTGATACTTGCTTGAAACTCTTGAGATGCAGTTCTTCTACTCCTCTTTGAAATCTTCATCTTCTGCATAAAAATCCTTTAGGTATTCAAAGCCAATAATTTCGCTTTTTACCGAGGTAAGGAAAACTCTTCGGCGACTCAAAGCATGAGCAACTTCATTCAATTGCCCAGACTTATGATTAAGAGAGAAGGTAAACCTTTGAATGTAGGCAATCCACCGAACATGCATACGATTTGGCTTTGAAGAATTATTGAGGAATTTGAGTGCTTCATGATCACTATTCAGAACAAATTCCTTTTGAATTAAATAAGGCTCCCACTGTTGTAAAGTACGAACAACAGCATATAATTCTTGTTCATAAGTAGACCACTTTTGTCTGGCCTCACTAAGCTTCTCGCTGAAAAATGCTATAGGGCGTCCTTCTTGAGATAGGACAGCTCCAATTCCAATCCCAGACGCATCACAGTCAACTTCAAATAACTTGCTAAAATCTGGGAGTGCAAAGACTAGTGCAGTAGTTAAACTTTCTTTTAACTTTAAGAAACTCTGCTCTGCCTTATCTGTCCAATCCAGCTGCCTTTGCTTTAGACAATCAGTGAGAGGGACAGCAATAGTACTGAAATCTTTAATGAAACGTCTATAGAATGTAGCAAGCCCATGAAAGCTTCGTACTTCTCCGATATTTGAAGGTGTCAGCCATTCTCGTATAGCCTTCACTTTCTCTTCATCTACTTTGATTCCTTCAGCACTTACAACATAGCCTAAGAATATCAGATTATCTGTTAGAAAACTGCACTTTTTCAAGTTGACATATAGGCTATTCTCCTGCAAGGCTGTGAAGACTTCCCGCAGATGTCGTAAATGTTCTTCAGTATGGCTATAAATCAAAATATCATCAAAGTAAACAACAACAAATTTGTCAAGGCTGTAATACTTGATTCATCAACCTCATGAAGGTATTTGGTGCATTAGATAGGCCAAAAGGCATAACTAGCCATTCATATAAACCCACGTGAGTTTTAAAAGCTGTCTTCCATTCATCTCCAGGGCGGATACGAATTTGATGATAGCCACTCTTTAAATCTATCTTTGAAAACATCTTCGATCGTCTAAGTCTATCAAGCATATCATCTAACCGAGGAATTGGGAATCGATATTTCACAGTGATTTTATTATTAGCTCTGCTATCAACACACACCCTCTAGCTTCCGTCTTTCTTTGGAGTTAGCAAGGCGGGCACAGTACAAGGACTCATACTTTCATGGATTAGGCCTTTCTGAAGTAATTCTGCAACTTGCTCTTGTAAGATCTCATATTCCTTTGGGCTCATACGATAATGTGGCAAGTTCGGTAGGCTAGCTCTAGGAACAAGATCAATTTGATGCTGAATATCTTGAAATTCTGAGAGTAATGGCTGGACTTGTGTGGGGACTGATTCTGCTTCAGATGCCTCTTTTGGTACTAAAAGATAAGTCCCTTTGACTCTTGACTTTAGTGGGGCAAGAATAATCTTCATATTATCTTTGTAGAACCTGTATGTATTATCCTTTCCATGATGTACTGTATTAAGATCAAACTGCCAGGGTCTTCCAAGTAGCATATGACAAGCATTCATGTCAACAATATTGTAGGTTACTTCGTCCTTGTATCTTCCAATGGAAAAAGGAATGTTGCATTGTTCAGTAACTTTAGTTTCTCCAACATCTTTTATCCATCCAATGCGATAAGGAGAAGGATGCTTGTGAGTTTTAAGTTGTAACTAGGGATGGCAAAATGACCCGGCCCGAATTTTGGCCCGACCGGCCTGGCCCAAAATTTTAGGGCTTTGGCCCGAATTTTCGGGTCAAAGATCGGGCTCGGGCCAAAAATTAAGGCCCGATTAAGTTGTCGGGTCGGGCTCGGGCCATAGGCGGCCAGACCCAACCCGACTCTAAACTAAAAAAAAAAAAAAAGAGCTCACACACGTCTTTGTCTTTTTTATGTTAAATTGTAGAATTAAATTGTGAAATTGTGTGTTTTTATTTGTATATGATATGACTTTTTTTTTAAACGTTGGGTTGTGAAATTGATTTGTGGAATTGTGTGTTTTTATTTGTATAGGATGATTTTCTTTTTTTCTTTTTTTTTTAAATGACACAAGTGTATATCAAATTTTGGATATGAGTTGTGAAATTTGTGTTTTTATTTAAGTATTAAATTTGAAATTGGGAAAGAAAATAGTGGGTGGCGGTTAATCGGAAATAAATCAAACAATTAGAGCAAAAAATTATAAGCTGAATCAACAGTAAAATATTGTTCGGACTTAGCCCGACCAGACTGTGACCAGACTCGGGTCGGGCCCGACCCGACCCGAGTCAACAGTGATCGGGCCCGACCCTACCCGAGTCAACAGTGATCGGGCTTTTTGTCTGGTCGGGCCTTTGCTTGAGGTGGTCGGGTCGGGCTTGGGCTTGGCAATTTGCCATCCCTAGTTGTAACTTGTCATCCATGGTCTTAGAAACTATATTCTCGCTACTACCACTATCAATTATCAGATCACATACTCTTTCGTTCACTGTGCATCTTGTCTTGAAGATGCTATGTCGTTGAAACATCTTCTTTTTTCTTTGGAGTATATAGTAAACGTTGTATCACTAATGACACGCCTTCGTCTGGATGTGTGCATTCTTCTTCCTCTTCTATGTCTTCATTGTCTTCATAAAGTTCGTCTTCATGCTCTTCACTTTCCCCCGCATAAGTTGCCAAATTTACTGTTTGGCGTCTTCGTTCTGGACATTGGTTTGATATATAACCTGGTTTTGAACAACAAAAACATTTGCATAAAGATAACTATTACTTGTTGGATCCTTTGTTGGTCATACATTCTGTCCATTACGGTTCTGTATTGCTTTTCCAAGTTTCTCCATAGGAGCTTTTCCTATGTTAACTTCATACCTCTGCCTTGGTTGATTATGAGTAAATGAGCGTGATGGGGTTTGGTTACGAGCCTTACGCTTTTCAAGTTGTACTTCCACCCTTTTAGCTAATCGAATGGCGTTTTGCAATGTATGTACTGGTTGTAACCTAACTTGATCTTCTATTTCTGGGCGTAAACCATCCAAGAATCGACCAACTATCTGAGCCTCTGTCTCGTGGAGATTATTTCTTTCCATAAGCCTTTGAAATTTAAGGGCATATTCTTCAACTATTTTGGCTCGTTGACAACAATTGTTGTACTCACGAAACAAGGTCTGTCCGTAGTCGAGAGGCAAAAATTCTTCCCTTAGCAAGTGGTGCATGCGATGCCATGTCTTAACCTTTCCTTTTCCTTATAGCACTCGAGAATTCTGTAGATTGTCCAACCAAACTGCAGCAGCTCCTTTGAGTTTATACGCTACTACCTTGACCTTTTTTTATTCTGAAAAATCCATTGTTTCAAAGAATCGTTCAATATCAGACAACCAATCAAGGAATTCTTCAATGCCCAGTTGTCCATTAAAGAATGGAAGGTCAATTTTGATGCGGTAGTCATTTTGATGCATTCCTCGTCGTTCATCTTCTATTTCTTTGTCATTTGATTCGTCTGAATTTAGAAAGGGTGGAGTAGCTTTTGTATTTCTACTAGTGCTACCTATTTCCTTAACCCCATTAGTCTTCCTTTGCTCACCAACATTAATTCCTGAATTAACAATTACAGCACCCTTAGCTTCCTAGTTACTTCTTTGGGCAAGCCTAAGCTCTTTTAAATCGTGTTTTACGCCAAGTAATATTTCTTTTATTGCCGTAATATGGATTTGCATTGACTGTAAGGCTCTCATTGTTTCACGCGATGCTTCTGCTGAATGGTTTTGTAACTGTTCAAGTCGCTCAATTCCCCTTGTAATTTGATCTTTAAATTGTGTACTGCTATCTCCAGAAACCATTGTTGCTGTGAATAATTTTTTTCTTTTTTTCTTTTTATCTTTTTTTTTTTGGTTTTTGTAAGAAAAGAAAAAATTAAAGGGCAGTAATATAATTAAAAAAATTGGGCTAAAACTATAAATAAGCAAAAGTTGGTGTTGCCGGCGATGGTGGTAGGAAAAACAAGAGAGGAAGGGTAGATCTAGAAGATTTGATGGTGGTGAGTGTGATAATGGTGGTAGTTGGACTCAAATCATTGTGGTTTGGCCGGAAAATTAAATTGAAGTTGCGGATTTGAGGTTTGTTCAGTTCCGGTGAAGCGGCAAGCAGTTGGCAGCGGGAGTGGGTTGGGAGAGAGATCAGATGATGGTGGACAGATTGGTAGTGGTGGTGGCTATCAAATCGCGGCGGAGGGCAACGATTTGAGTGGTAGTTTGCGCGGCGGTTGTGCGGCTGTTTTGGTTGTTTTCAGTGGCTTAAGACGGAGGATCAGTGGTGTGATGTCTCGGGTTTTTATGGTCGACGTCTGCTGGTTTTGATGGTGGTGAGATCAACGGGAAAGGATGATGTTTTGTGGCTGCGGCAGCCACATACGTTGGCTGTGAGGGTGGTTCGGTTTTTTTTTTTTTGGAATTAATGAGTGATGGAGGAAGAATTTGTTTATGGAGGTTGGTTGATGGTGGTAAGGAAAGCTCTGCTTGGCACAGAGAAAGGCTCGATACCACTTGACGCAGTGCGGAAGCGATACTAGATGTCGTTCTAGTATACGTTCTTGAAACTCATGAAGGAGGGCTCTCACAAGGGAGAAAATATCTCAATTGAGAAATACTTGAATATTATTGATGAAAAGCTTGTGTTAAGAAACAAGCATAACAAGCATATTTATATTAGCTAAGATTAATCATAATCCTAATAGACATATGATTCCTTATAAGAAAATGAATATTAATTAAACAAGAAAATATTAAGCCAGTCCTAATTGAACTAGTAAAAGGAATTAAACTAGAAATATGAATTTAAACTTATGCTTCTACTTATCCTACATCATAATTAGCTTTCAAAATTTCTACCTAATACTTTGAAACAGAGATAAAATATAATTTATGGGTTGTTGTAACAAAGCTTTCGAATAGTTGGCAGGTACAGTGTAGACACAAAATAATATTTATATAAATTATATGCCAACTTGTTCAAGACATAATTATCTTTAGGTAGTTGGCAAGTAATTTTTCATTAGCCGTTAATAATTATTTATATAGAATAGATCAGAAGATTTAAGCTTATTTTCCCAACATCAATTTCTCTCCTCTTGTTTTATCTTCCATCAAAGTATTCACCATGGCTGATGCGATCGTTTGATTATTGCTAAAGAAGAGGTTAAAGAAAAGTTCAGCGTGAATTGGGGGTTTGGGTTGTGAGTAATTGTTATGTTTTAAAATTTGTAAGCTCTCATTTATTAGTAAAATTATGTTTGTGTATTCACACGAGTACCACTACAAGAAAAATGATTATTTCTGAGGGTAAATATCCTCGAAAATACACAAATACCTTCGGAAAAACTCATTTTCGAAAAAGTCATGCTGCGACCATTATCGTATTAAGTCACATCGAAAAAACACAATTTCCGATGAGTTGTCGGAGAAAAAATTTATTTTCAACGGTAATGCCGTCGGAAATGCCCCTCGCAAATAATCCCTATAAAACCAAAAATTACATATTTCCAATTGCATTTGCCGTTGGAAATGGCATTAACTGCCCCAAAAAATGAGATTGGATAACACAAATGATTACTATTCCAACCGTAATTTACCCTTGAAAATACGAGATACACGTTGGAAATATGGTTCTTCTTTTTATTTAACCCATTTAATTTATTTAATATGATTATTTCTTACGCTTTTTATTTTTATATTTTAAGTATATGTATTACCAATGCAACATTTTCAACAAAATAGTAATAGTAACACACAAAATACATTAAATGTAGCTTCATTAATTTCAAAAATTCATAGAAATCACATTCACCAATCCAAAGTACAACAGAATCAAATTTATTAGTATATTTTGCCCCCCAAAAAAAAAATCCCAAATGTATACGCAATATGATCTCATATCTTGAATTATTTCAAGCATCCTCCAACATGTATTCTTCAGTCTCTCTGAGACTTCTTCTTGATTCTTTGAAACGTTTGCCTCAACCTCATCTTCTCCATTCCCATCATCATCTTCATTCGACCAAATAATATCCTATATGAATCAAGAAATATTAATCTGCTCTCGACCAAATAATATCCAATATGAATCAAGAAATATTAATCTGCTCCATCCCCATCATCATCATCATTCAACCAAATAATATCCTAGATGAACGAAGAAATATTAATCATTAAATTATCAAATCCGTAATTGGGATAATAATATGTTATACTTGAACAATCACTTTGTATAAAGCTGAGCATAAGTACCATAACCAAGATATGCTTAAGAAGCCTAACAAAATTTGAGACTGGAGCAATGGATAATAATCATTAGAGCAATATTCTGTATAAATAAGCAAATATGCTAATATTTGGAGTCAATAGCAGGAGTTGGATTCCAAATTTAGCAAGTATCTACTACCTATAAATTTGGACATTAGTCCCTCTGCAAGTTTAGAGAGGTCGAAAAATGCAACATTGCCATTAGAAGATTTATGCCCTTGCAATAATATGGTCTAACAGTTACAAAACCCTGTTATGGTTAGTTTCTATAGATTTGAAGGTGGGAGAAAATAAAAAAGGCTTGGAAGTAAATGAAAATTAACAATCTGTACCATCAAAGATGATTCTTGTGCACTTGACTTCCCAAGCACGAGCCTCACTATTCTATTCAACTTCACTTCGTTCTCCTGAAACTATAATACAATGATGAATGCCAAGCAATGAGCACGAAATTATTGCTACTTGAACTATCAACCATCGCCAACTATAAATTGTTCACAAACCTTGAAAGAAAGTAGAACATGATTATCCAAAATATAATTTAAACATTGTAGTATTATTTTCCTGATTATCCAATACTCAGCATGCATGGCTTTGAATGTAGGCTCAAATAATCTGCAATATAATTTAACAGTAAAATGCACAATTTTTTTTTATAAAATTTTTATTCATCATTCAAGTTTTTTTATATTAATTTTTTTATCATTTTATAATAATTTTCTTATATATTTATTATAATAAAATGTTTATAAGATAAAAGTGCAAAAAAATTTTAATTATTAATTTTTTGTTCCGATCAAAACGTATATTAATTTCTTGGTTTTAATACTTAATATTTATTTTAATTTTCATTTGCATGATTTATTTAATTTTTAATAAATATGAATTGTGTTTGAAAATAATGGTAATATTATAAAATTATACTTGTTCTTAGCAAGTCCAAAGTATCATAATAATATATTCATTTTAATTAATTAAAATGATTGTATATGGAACTGATTTAATTCTATTTTCTCACGCAACCCCAACCCCAATATTTATTTTCTAATTTTTCAATTAATTAAAATTATTACATATGGAACTGATTGAACTACAGATGCAAATTAATTACTAATTAACTTTATTTGATTAGCTTTCTAAATCAGATCATGAAATTTGTATAAGATAGAATAAAGTTACGAGGAGTGCTATGGTCAGTCGCTCTCTGCTTCACTAGCTCATTTTAGATTCAACACGTGTCCTATAACAACAGCACATCTTTTATGTTTTCTTCCAGCACATGTGCATTCTTGTCTCTCATATTATTATTTTATTTACTCTCAACTGTTTCTCCGACTCCTCCAAAGTTACATATTGAATGTATACATAATTCACTCAAGGGTTTAAAAAAAAATTAAATATACCGTTTAGTATAAGAAGAATGCAAAAATGCTGATTGAGCATTCGCATAGAATAATGCAAAAATGCTGAATGAGCATTCTCGGAGAATACATAAAAGCTACTTTCCTTTTGAGCATTTTCGCCACAAAAGTAATTGTAATTTTTAATATTATTAAAGCTTATTAAAAGTTTATGTGAATTATGATCAATGGAATTTGTTGAATTAGATCACAATTTATTATAATCTTATTAGATCACAATTGTAATTTTTAATCTCATTAAAGCTTATTAAAAATTTATGTGAATTATGATCAATGGAATTTGTTGAATTAGATCACAATTTATTATAATCTTATTTAATATGCATATCACATGTTTACTCGAAGTCTTCACTTCAATAATCAAGATAAAATCACTCACAATAAATATAGAAAAGTTACAACCTTACATAAAAAATGCTCATTCCATTGATAATTGTGAACAATCTTTTATTTATAAAAAAACATGTGATTTATATCTTATAGTATTACCATCATATGTTCAATACATAAATCACATACTTTATAAATAATTGGCATGCTCAAATAAATAATGAATAAATAAATTTTATGAAATTCAAAAATTATTATTTTATTACATGCTTTTAGGGTGCAAAATAACAATAAGTCTAACAGTTTCTCGCTCTAACTTTGAAACCAAAATTTGATAGCTACCAATATGGTGTTTTCTAATCATGTATATTAAATTCGATAACATACCAAATTTTTGTGGTCTGAATAATTGACGACCAATGAATCATCTCACAAACTTGAACGGAACAGTCTACATTGCCTTTACATAAATTTTTCCCAATTTTTTAATATATTATCAGCTCTTGGAAAACAATTTTGTAAAAGCTATTCCTTGATTATCTGTCCATAGTAAATTCATCTTAATTAATTAAAATGATTATGAAACTAATTAAGGGCGTGTTTCGGATTGAGGTTGGGCAAGCTGCGACACTAAAATGATTGATAAACACTAGCTGGTGTAGCTTGGAAGATATGTTGATATGATTTTAACTTATATAATGAAAAATCTATTATATTATTAATAATTTTGTCAAAATTATTATTTAAAAATAATATTTACTATATAATATTAATTTTTATTTCATAATTACAGTTTTTTTTTCCACAGTAACTGTAGCTTTTAAGCTACATTACCTCAATCCCAAGCAGACCCTTTATTCCGTTTTCTCAAACAATGTGTATCAGATCTTGGAGTTTGTATTAGCACCATAAAGTTGTATATCGACGACTGTGGACTAAAACCGGACCACTAGCTACCCTTTCAATTTTAGTTTGTTTTATACAAAATTTATTGTTTTTAAACAGTCAATTTCACTTTATTAGTATGATATTAACCTTTAATTAAACTAATATGATATCTTTATAGGATAATATTTTATACAATTAAATTTATGTTATTTACATGTAAAATATTAAAAATTATTATACTTCATTTAAAAAAGTTAGATTATATGTCATAAAATTAAATACCTAAACTATTGGATACAAGAACACATATTTCTTCAGGCAATTGGGTTATTTTATGCCGTCAAGGTAAAATAATTAAATAAAATTTATAATAAAGCAACCTTAATGGTAAAAAATATTAAAATAAATTAAGTAAGAAAATAAAATAAAGAAGAATTTAATTGATTAATTATAAAAATATTTTTTTATTTGTATTTATTAAAAATAATTTGAACTTGTTGTAAATATTTTTAAAAAAAAAAGGGGTGGATTTACACAAATAATAGGGTAGAAATATCTCGCTATAAATAAAGTTCTATAGTAAATATTAATATAATATTATAAATAAAATATGGAATAGTTGCTTTTAATATTCGAAATAACTTAGAAAATTAATATTATCTATCAATCATTCATGTATATCGTTATTTTGTTTCAGAAAATTTCAAATCAAAAAAGAATATACTATCATTTCTTAACAAGATAAAAGAAAATAAAATTATTTACAGAAACACTACTTTTTTTAAATGGCACCCTGAACGATGAAGTCGCATTCGCCTACGTAAGTGGTCGGCTGCATGATTTTTCCAGCTTTTGTTTTACTTTTCTCTTTTTGACTGGCACGAGCCCGACCACTGCTAATTAATTTGAGAATATTATTGTAGTGATTAATAAGCCTCTAAACTCTGGCTATACCGATCACTGCCTAAGGTCTCAAAATCAGATTCTATCAAGATGCATCTAATTACAACCCAGAAGATGACCAAGGATGATGATCAGAATCTAACCAAGAATTGCAATCAAAGAACAGTAAAGACACACAAAACACAGCCAATTCGTGGTTCAGTCAATTCTCATTGACCTATTTCCACGGGGGAACAAACTGATCAGCTTCTTATTGATTGATTCAAGCTTTGCAGAGATTTACAAAGATGCTTTCAAGGAACAAGAAGACTCTCTTGACACAAGCTCTCTTTCTCTCTCGAAACCTCTGGAGCTCTCCGAAAACCACACCAGAATCAGCTGATTTCTCAGCTTACAACGAACCCAGAAACAATTCCTGTATTGCACGTGAGAAGCATGTGCAGTAACAAACTTAACAGCCTTCACACGTCATTAATAAAACACGTGAATTGAGCGTGCTTCATTAATACTAAAACGGCAATTCTTCCTGTCGTTTAAATGAGTAAAAACTGAGCTGATCAAAACGCGGATAAACTTGCCGTTTCACGCGTGGAGATGGCCAACTATACTTTTCTTTTGTATTTTTTGCTTAAGAATAAAGAAATTTTCTTCAACTTTTGTGTTGAATATCTTACAAACAGATGACAGTTTAATCTTTGGCTGCGACTTGTTTAAAATACAAAAATGAAACTTTAAAGCAATAAGAGATATAATAAGTTTTTTTCCTTAGAAAAATCTAGCAGATATATTATGCCTCCGATTGCTATTGCTAAAAATTATCTTAGTTATTGAGATATAAGTAATTCTTTTTCATATATATTAAAATGGTAAAAGGTAGATAAAACTCAAATTAATTTTTTGAATATTCTAATTTCGAATTCGATAGGTCAACTAAATAAAAGAGGCTAATTAACTTCTTAGTAATTTTATATAATTTCATTTCATTAGAAAAATTTTCCAAAAAAAATTTATAAATCGCTGCAGAAAGCTTTATTCCTTGATTATATTTCACATATTTTCTTTGTATTATGAGGTAAGCCCATAGACCATACTATGATATTGACTCAAGGGTAAAAATTAAATATTTCATGTAGTATAAGAAGAATGCAAAAACGCTTGAATAAGCGTTCTCACATAATACACAAAAGCTTCTTTCCTTTCAGCATTTTCGCAACAAAAGCAATTGTAACAGAATCATAGTATGGTCTATGGACTAAATTTCACTGTACACGAATAGAAAAAGTGACGTAGACAAAACAAGTGCTCATACTTTAAAGATGCGACAAATTTGAGAATAACTCCTACAATTAAACATGCTACAATTATTGACGTGTGGGGTGGGTATAAGCATAAACTTTTCTTATGCAGTATAAAAGAATGCAATAACTCCTTTTCTTTCAGTATTATCGCAACAAAAGCACATCTTATAACTCTTCAAAACTCTCGCTTTCTTTGTCAGAATGGTTGACGCCATCGTTTCCTCTCTTCTGGAGCAGCTGATCTCTGTTGCGGCTGACGAAGTGAAACAACAGGTGAGGCTTGTAACGGGTGTCCGACAAGAAGTGAAAAAGCTTACCAGCAATCTTCAAGCCATTCGAGCTGTGCTAGAAGATGCAGAGCGAAGGCAAATGCAGCACGACAAAGCTGTTACCTTTTGGCTGGATCAGCTCAAAGACGCATCCTACGACATGGAAGATGTGTTGGAGGAGTGGACCACTGCAAGGCTCAAATTGCAGATTGAGGGCCTCGATGATGGCAATGCTCATGCTCTTCCTCCTCATAAGAAGAAGGTATGTTCCTTCTTTCCTGCTGCCTCAAACTGCTTTGGTAGTTTCAAACAACTCAGTCTTCGTCATGACATTGCTGTCAAGATTAGAGAAATCAATGAAAAGCTAGATGATATTGCCTCTCAGAAAGATAGGTTTAAATTTGCTGAGAATGTGAGTAACAATGTTAAGAAAACAGAGCGAGTGCGAACCACCTCCTTGATTGATGAGGGAGAGGTTTGTGGTAGAGTTGATGAGAAAAATGAGCTCTTAAGCAAGTTGTTGTGTGAAAGTAGTGAACAACAAAAAGGCCTTCATCTCATCTCACTAGTTGGCTTAGGGGGCATAGGAAAAACAACCCTTGCACAACTAGCTTGTAACAATGATGAGGTGAAAAGAAAGTTTGAAAAAATTATATGGGTGTGTGTATCAGATACTTTTGACGAGACTAGGGTTGCGAAAGCAATTCTTGAGGGTTTAGACAAATTTGCTTCTAGTTTATGTGAATTTCAATCTCTTATACAACAGATTCAGGAATCTGTTAAGGGGAAGAAATTTTTTCTTGTTTTAGATGATGTGTGGGATGGAGATTACGAAAAATGGGACCCATTCTTTTGTTGTCTAAAGAATGGTCACCATGGCAGTAATAGGACGAAAAATGAGAACCAATCGGACGAAAAATTGCATGCAAGTGCAAAGGCTTGCCTCTTGCTGCAAAGGTAATAGGGAATCTCTTGCGCTCTAAAAAAACTGTAAGAGAGTGGCTAAGAATTTTAGATAGTGAAATGTGGAAGGTTGAAGAGATTGGGAAAGGTCTTTTGCCTCCTTTATTATTGAGCTATAACGACTTGCCCTCTGATTCTATGGTAAAACGATGTTTCTCATATTGTGCTGTCTTTCCAAAAGACTACAATATAAGGAAAGAGGAACTAATTACACTATGGATGGCTCAATGTTACCTTAATGCAGAAGAAGATGAAGAGATGGAGATTACCGGGGAAGAGTATTTCAACATCTTAGCAACGCGCTCTTTCTTTCAAGAGTTTGAGAAAGATGATGATGATAATATTATGAGTTGCAAGATGCATGACATAGTACATGATTTTGCCCAACTTGTAAGTAGAGAAGAATGTTTGTGGCTAGAAATTAAAAGTAGGAAAGAATCAGTCATAAACTCTTTTAGTGAGAAAGTCCGTCACTTAGCGTTAAATTTTGAAGGAGGAGTTTCATTTTCTATGTTCAATCGTGGACTTAATAAGTTGCGTACCCTCTTAATTTATGATTTAAGTCCTTCCAATCCATCTTTTAATAGTAGCGTCCTTTCGGAGTTATTTAGTAAATTGGCATGTTTAAGGGCATTAGTTATAAGGCAATGGTTCTCACCTTTAGATGACAAAAATTGGATTAAAGAAATTCCAGAAAATGTTGGAAAATTGATACATTTAAAATATCTTAATTTGTCTGAATTATGTATACAGAGACTGCCTGAGACTTTGTGTGAATTATATAATTTACAAAAGCTAGATATTAGATGGTGCACAAATCTTAGAGAATTGCCTGCGGGGATTGGGAAGTTAGTGAATATGAGGAGTTTACTGAATGCTGACACTGATTCGATGAAGTACATGCCAATAGGGATTTCCAAATTAACCAGTCTTCGAGCATTAGAAAAGTTTGTTGTGGGTGGAGGTGTTGATGGTAGCAGTACGTGTAGGCTTGAATCTCTGAAAAATCTTCAACTCCTTCGAGAATGTAATATAGAAGGGCTGAGTAATGTATCGCATTTAGATGAGGCTGAGAGATTAGAACTTTACAATAAGAAAAACCTCCTTCGTTTGACTCTTTGGTTTGATGGGGAAGATGAAGAAGAAGAAGGTGAAGTTGTTGATGGGGAAGATGAAGAAAGGAGGAAGAATAAGAAAGATAAACAACTTCTCGAAGCCTTACAACCGACTTTGAATGTAGAGGAATTAGTGATTGGACTCTACGGAGGCAACATTTTTCCCAAATGGTTGACTTCACTAACCAATCTACGGGATTTAAAACTTTTGTTTTGCGTTAAGTGTGAGCATTTGCCTCCATTGGGAAAATTACCATCTCTAGAGAAACTCAAACTATGGAACTTGAAAAGTGTAAAAAGAGTGGGTAATAAGTTTTTGGGAATAGAAGACAGTAGTGATGATGACCCATCTTCATCTTCATCGTCATCATCAGTTATTGCCTTCCCCAAATTGAAATCACTCAAAATTGAGAATATGGATGAATTGGAAGAGTGGGATTACAGGATTACAAGAAAGGAAAACATCTCCATCATGCCATGCCTTTCTTCCTTGTTGATTGGTTGTTGCCGCAAATTGAAGGTGCTGCCGGATCGCCTTCTTCAAATGACGACACTACAGGAATTGGGGATTATACTATGTCCTATTCTAGAAGAACGTTACAGAGAGGAGGGAGGAGAAGACTGGCATAAGATATCTCACATTCCCCACATCACTCTGTCCTAAATTCTTCGCTGGTAATTTCTCCTCCTCCCCTGTTTTACTTTGTGGTTACTTGTAATGAAATTAATAGAAATAATTATTTTTCGAATTCAAATTCTATTTTTTGCCAATGTCTCACAGGAATATGCAATATTTTCTAATATTTTGATTTTCATATTGAGTATGACTATATACTTCAACCATTAATTTAATTTAGTTTTAATGTACGATAATTAATTTGTTATGTGAAGCTTCCAGAGAGAGAGAATTTCTGTGATACTTTGTAATAATGTTGAAAATTAATATATCACTCTTATCTTTTGTAATGAAAATCGTATTTTTTGACATATATATATATATATAAAATTCGTATGACAAATTCTTTATATTTGTGAGATCGGTAAAGTAATTGTGTAATTGTTTTACTAAAATAGCCCATTTTGTTTTATTTCATACGGGTGTAATTGTGTTGACCAGGGATTTGATGAGATGTCAGAACTGCATTAGCAATTCACAGGTCCATACTAATATGTTTTTAATGATGCAGGCAGCAGAGCAAGTCTCTGAAAATGACAAGTTTAGTGAAAACATATTGATATTATCATTTTTTAATTCTTTATACTATATAAACATATTGAATTATGCTAATATTATCACTTTTTAACCCAATTTTCACAGTTGGTTGTAATAACAATTTCAGGTTGTTAAAAGCTGCAAAAGCAAAGTGTATGTGGGCTGGTATGCATCCATGAAGTATGGAATTCAGTGTTGACACTATTATGCAGGTAACCACAGTTGATCATTTGCACAAATTTGCATTGTCTGAATACCCCTTAATATATATTCATTGTGTTTCTTTGTGTTGTCAGGTTATCATGGTATGTAGAGTATCATCTTCAAGGGTTCGTAAGAGCCTTTGCAGTAAAGTTAGTTGTTACCAGCTCGTGCAATTGCACATGCAATCAGGGTACTTCAATATTAGGTTTTCAAGGTTTGTATGTTTAGCTGCGAATAAAATGTTTAGTCACTCATCCTTAATCTTTTCTGATTTCCAAGTTTTTTAGGGCCATAAACAGTTTTCCAACTCATTCTTAATTTTTAGGTTGATTTCGAGTACCCTGTGGAGAACATTGGTGACACCAAGGATAAGGCTGGCGATGAAACTACTGCCTCTGTTGTTATTGTGCAAGGTTTGATCACTGGACCTTGAAGAAGAAAGCCTTACACACATTCTCTAAATTCAAGCGTTCTCTAAAGCAAAAGAGCAGTAGAAGGACTAGTGATGGCGGGATCTGCTCTATTTTGATTGAAGATCTCTGTGATGTTGAGGAGCTTAAAGCATTTGATACTTTTTGAAAATTGGTAATAACGGATGAATTGCCTCCTGAAGACGAGTATCTCATGATTTTTAAGCTGTATTTTCATAAACCTCCTTTTTTTACAAATGTTTCAATGCTTGTTGTAATAACAATTTCATATCTTGCATCTTTCAGGTGCATCATGTTCACGGGTTTGAACAAGCATTTGTGGTTAAGCTTCAAAGCTTGTACAAACATTCAATTGGATACGTTTTGGTGCGGTCTCCTAATGCTAATATCACGTTGTGTATATTTAGTTTGCAATTAAAATTTAGGTATACAATCATAATCTGCAATAAATCATTGTGTACAAAGCTTTCTATTAATTATATGGTGAATGAAATTTTTATTATCATATCAATCTTATAATTTTTTGTAACTTTCCTTTACTTTGCTTGTGCAGAGTACCTATTTTGGCTGATATGTCTAATTCATAGAAATTCATTTCCATCGGTTTCCATTTGTTCCACTTCTTGTGGTATTATGCCTTCTTCATTCATCATATTTGTTCAAATTCATGCTCTCATTCAGAATGTAAAGCCTTTTCCGGGCAGCTTTGTAGCCAAATTTTGATGCCATCGATGCATGATTGTCATTTAGATTCTCCAAATAATTGCTAATTGGAGAAGATATTGTTAAAGGGCATTTAATTAACAGCCCTATGAATTTAGTTGCCAATAATGCATTGAAATTGAGAATGGTAATGGTTGAGGAAAGTTACTGTCTCAATTAAATTGCAGGTGATAAGATGCTGCTTCATTTCTGCAAGCATCTTGTATTGCGAAGATTTTGCCCACATGAGATGCTATGATTCTTGACATCAGGATGACTCAGGTTAACTTTTAGTTTCAATATATATCACCTTCTTTATTGTTTTGCCTCTAAAGACTAAACTTTAGTAAAGTTGATTTTGTTAGTGTAAGTTATCAGGTTAAGGGTACCAAGCAGCTTCTTAAGGCAAATATCAGAATGAAGATTGCTCACCACACCCGATATGTATGATGGCGAGGAAGATTAATTGTTTACAAGCCAATTTGATGAGCGTTAGATTTTTGCCTCTATATATTATTAGAGTTCTCCCTTTTGAGAGATACCTCATCAAATTTGAGTAGAGAATCGTTGATGAGAGTTTTGTTGTGAGAGTTTCACTGTAGTGAATATTGAGAGCTTGAACCCTCTTATGAGAAAGATAATCATTTGTTTGTAAAATCATCTTCATATATTGACTGTGTTTCCTTGTTTTGTCAGGAAGAGTATCATCTTCAAAGGTTTGAAAAAGTCTTTGCAGTAAAGTTTCCAGCACGTGCAACTGCCGTGAAGAGGCATATTCATTTGAGTAATTCAGTTTAAGATTTTCTAGGCTTGTATGTTTAATTAGTTCCGATTAAAATAATTAGTCACTCATTCTGAATCTTTTGTAATTTTCAAGTTCCTTAGGGCCGCAACCAGTTTTTCAAGTCTGCATATGAAGATGATTAATTCGTTCTTGAGCCTTGAGGCATCGCGTTTGAGCACACAGAGAAACAGAGCTAAAGGAAAAGAACTTGACAGTAGAAGATATGCTCTAAATATAACAAAAGTAAATTTCTCTGTCTTCTGGTTATTTTTTGTTTCTTCTGTCATCATATAATTAATTCATTTGAATTCATACTCTCACTCATTATTTAAAACCATTTTCAGGTGGCTTGCAAGCTAATTAAGTTAACGCAAAAACAATACTCTAGACAAAGATGAGCAAATTGAAGGTGATAAATGCATATATAGTGGCCAAGTCGCTTATTACACTAATATGATTCTGAGTTTGAACTTCCATGAATAATTGTTAGGCTGGAGCAGATATTCTTAGAAGGGCATTAATCTACCTTATGAAATTGGAAAGTTATTATTGATTGAAAGCAAGCAGCATCTTTTTTTACGAAGGCTTTCCCCACATGATGAGATTCTGGGATTGTTACCTGCCCCTTATTAAACCAGGTTTTTATTATCAAATACATCATCTTCTTCACCATTTTGGCTATATATAAAGATTAAAATTTAAAACCTTTGTTTCGGTTTCTTGTGTAATCAGGTTAATAGGTCAAATGTGAGAATGAAGATTGTTCAGTGCAATTGCTATGGCAAGGACGATGATGATGAGGAAGATTGTTCACAGGCCAAATAGAGCCCTCCATTTTGAGAAATATCATCCTCAAATTTGAATTGTTGAGCATATGAAGTGAAGCTAAAGCCTTAATAATAAGGCTTTCCTGTGAAAGTGTCATTTGAGTGAATTTTGGGAGATTAAGCACATGTCAACGATTTAGGTCGTTGGTGAATGTTTTCCTTTAATATTCCACACTCTCATTCCATAATAAAATTCTCTTCACATCTCTGACCTTGACGCAGGCTAATAGCCGAACCATGTAAAATTATATTGTTATTTCTTGGTGCTTGTTTTGCTATATGTCATTTCTGTACAATCAAGAATGGAATTTTGTAATTATTTAACTTTACTTCCACAAACATGCAGTATTACAAGTGATATCTTAAAACTACCCCAAATTGAAGTGGCTGGCTTGATTTTAGCTCCTGTAAAAAGTGCTGAGGGCGATGCCTCTTGTATCAGCAAGTTCTCAAACATCATAGTTCAAATAAAGAATCCTGGGTTGCAATCCAAAAGTCCAGGTCTCTCATCTCTCAGTTTCTTAACAGCTACAAAGCTTGATATATATTGACAAAGCAAACAGTTTGTGGGCTGATATGCTTCCACGGATCAGTAAGGAATTTGGTGTTGACACTATATATTATGCAGGTAACTACTGTTGACAATTTTACCCAAAATTTGTTACTGTTGACAATTCGCTTACACTTTTTCCTCCTGTTATAAAGCCATCATGTGTGAATTGAAAGATTGAGAAAGGTTGATTCTAACAAACTTATGCAGTTGAAGAGTTTGAAAAAGCATTTGCACTAAGTTTCCAACTTGTTTGATTGCCGTGAAGAGGCACATTCATTCTGAGTACTTCAGTTTTAGAATTCCAAGGGGTGTAATTTTAGTTGCCATTGAAATTTTTAGTCTCTCATTCTTAAAATCTATTCTAATGTTCCCATTTTTTTGGGCCATAAACAGTTTTACAAGTTTGTATGTGGTCGCTAAAGATTGATGGTTATAAAAATTATCTTGAGGTATGAAATCTTAATTTGCCATAAGTATCTGTATTGGTGTACAAATTGTTGGAAATTTTCAAAATAAATTGTCTTATTGTAGAGACATGTCTAATTAATTGTGTCTTAATATAGAGACATGTCTAATTATTTGTGCCTTATAGAAGATGTACCTTTTCACTTAAAGATATATCCATTCATGGTGAGGTACCTTTTCACTTAAAGGCATATCCATTCATGGTGACATTTCATTTGAAAATGCATCCTTTCATGGTGACTTTTCATTTGAAATGGTAATGGTTTAATTTAGACCATTGATTTAAATTCAAATCTTGATCTGATGGTCATGAATGAAGGGGTATCATGAAAGATGACAACCCAAATGAAAGGGCACAAGTATATCTATAAATAGAGGCCATGTTTAGGCCATTATGATATGAAATAAGTGGTCTCACACCACTCTTTTCTCACCCTTCTTTCTTAAAACGAATTTTGTCATAAAATCATCAATTTTTTTGCATCAAATTTCCAATATATTTTTTTTCTGCAGGAACAATATATTGATTCTAGGCATGCTTGTAACATTCAAGAGTATTCAGGTTTGCTTTCGTCAATGCACAACGCAAGCAAACAAACAAGTGTTTTATTGTATCCTAGAGGCGTATTTGCTTAACCCATGTGCATCACTCGATTGGTGGGGGCAAATAATGTCTTAAGGAAAGCGACATTCGTAACGTGCCTTGAAGTACAAATTATTTTTCTATAGTAATTATTACTATTTTTTTTTTACACATAGAGTTGTAGACACATTACTTATATTATAAAGTTCCACCATTGTTGCTGCAGTTCTCTACATTTGTCATTCCCTACAAGAATATATCCCCAACAATCTTAAGACGTTATTTCTACAACAATGGCACCAAATTAGACAATTCACCTCTTTGACAATTCGCAGCAGATTTTGTCAAATTAGAGAGATTTGATGGTGGCAACTTTATACGTTGGCAGAAAAAGTTGTATTTCTTATTGACAAGCCTTAATGTGGTCTATGTTCTCATAACACCAAAGCCTCAAGAACGTGAGGATGAGACATTAACAGAAACTAGAGCACGACAGAAGTGGGAGCAAGATGACTATGTGTGCAAGGGACACATTTACAATGCTATGTCTGATACTTTGTTTGATCAATACCACAACAAACCTACAGCGAAAGAAATATGGGACTCATTGGAGGCTAAGTACATGATGGAAGATGCAACAAGTAAGAAATTCTTGGCTTCTAAATTTTTTAATTATAAAATGGTAGATAATAGACTTGTGGGTGAACAATATAATGAGATTTTGCATATTCTTGATCAATTCAACTAACACAACATGAAAATGGATGAGTCTATTATTATTTCTTCAATTATTGATAAACTTCCTCCTTCTTAGAAAGACTACAAGAATAGTCTTAAACATAGCAAAGAAGAAATTAGCCTGGAAGGCTTACGCCAAAGTCTTCGTATTGAAGAGGAACTCAAGCTTAATAGTCTTGAGGAACAGGCTGCTCCATCCTCTAAGATTAATGTTGTGGAGGAGGGGAAGGAGTTTAAACATTCTAATCACCCTAAGAACAATCAAAAGAGAAAGTTTGATTCCAAAGAGAATCAAAACAATAAAAAGAAAAAGAAGGGTACATGCTATCATTGCGGAAAGCTTGGCCATTTTAAAAGAGATTGTCGACTTCTTAAGAAACAAAAAGAAGGTTCGAACACAAATTTTATGGCCATGATATCCGAGATCAATGTTCTCGAAGATGATAATGCATGGTGGATAGATTCTGGTGCAACCAAGCATGTGTGCAAGGATCGTAGCCTTTTCACATCTTACAAAGCAATGGATGACAGAAGTGTTCTTTACATGGGAAATTCCTCCACTACAACAATTAAAGGAAAAGACAATGTGCAACTAGAGTTTACTTCTAGAAAATCCCTAACTCTAATTGATGTTTATCATGTACCAAAAGTTAGGAAAAATCTTGTATCTGGTAGTCTTCTTAATAAGTTTGGCTTCAAACTTGTATTTGAGTCAAACAAATTTGTATTGTCTAAAGGTGGTACTTTTGTTAGGAAATGATATATGTATGAGGGAATGTTTAAACTCAATATTAATGAAATGAATGCTTCTTCTGCTTACATGATTGGCTCATTATCTTTGTGGCATAATCGTTTAGGACATGTGAATATTATAACATTGCATGATATGGCTAATTTAGAATTAATTCCTAAACATGAAAATGATATGCATGAAAAATGTAAAGTTTGTGCACAGACTAAAATCACAAGGACCCTTTTTCCAAAAATTGAAAAAACATCTTCTTTGTTGCATTTAATTCATAGTGATGTATGTGATATGCAAAGTAATCCTACAAAAGGAGGTAAAAAATATTTTGTTACTTTCATTGATGATTTTTCAAAATATTGCTATGTATATTTATTACATTCTAAAGATCAAGTTTTAGATAAATTTAAAAATTTATAAAAATGAAGTTGACAATTTTTGTGACATTAAAATTAAATGCCTTAGAAGTGATAAAGGAGATGAATATTCATTTCCTGAATTTTGTGAATCTGTTGGCATTATGCATGAAACTAGCACTGCATATACACCACAACAAAATGGTGTAGCTAAAAGGAAAAATAGGACACTAATGGAAATGGTCAATGCTATGCTTTTTAATTCTAGGCTTGGTAAAGGTTTTTGGGGTGAGGCATTTTTGACTGCATGGCATGTTTTGAATAGAGTACCCAATAAGAAAACAAAAGAGATCCCTTATGAATTATGGAAAAAGAGAAAGCGTAATATTTCTTATCTAAGAGTTTAGGGTTGTCGAGCCATTGTAAGACTACCTGAACCTAAGATAAAGAAATTAGGAGAAAGGGGTATTGAATTCATATTTTTAGGATATGCTGAATATAGAAAGGGGTATTGAATGCATATTGACGACTCTAGACTAAAACAGGACCACCAGCTACTCTTTCAAATGACCCCGTTAATTAATGAAATTATGGCTTTGGCCTGCCTGATAATAAAAGTTTTCCGGTGATGCATGACTTTTCTAACTTTTGTTTTATTTTTCTCTTTTTGATTGCCACGGGCCCGACCACTGCAAATTAAATTGAGAATATTATTGTAGTGATTAATAAGCCTCTAAACTCTAGCTATACCGATCACTACCCAAGATCTCAAAATCAAATTCTATCAAGATGCATCTAATTACAACCCAGAAGATGACCAATGATGATGATCAGAATCTAACCAAGAATTGCAATCAAAGAACAGTAAAGAAACATAAAACACAGGCAATTCATGGTTCAGTCAATTCTCATTGACCTACTTCCACGGAGGAACAAACTGATCAGCTTCTTATTGATTGATTCAAGCTTTGTAGAGATTTACAAAGATGATTTCAAGGAACAAGAAGACTCTCTTAACACAAGCTCTCTTTCTCTCTCGAAGCCTCTGGAGCTCTCTAAAAACCACACCAGAATCAGCTGATTTCTCAGCTTATAACGAACCCAGAAACAATTCCAGTGTTGCACGTGAGAAGCATTTGCAGTAACAAACTTAACAGCCTTCACACGTCGTTAATAAAACACGTGAATTGAGCGTGCTTCATAAAACCTAAAACGGTAATGCTTCCTGTCGTTTAAATGAGCAAAAACTGAGCTTAAAACGCGGATAAACTTGCCGTTTCACTTAAGTCTTGGACCACCAAAATGCAAGCCATCTTTGTCGTTTTAATGACTCTTGATTTGATTCACTGGTTCTCTAACAATTATACATTGGAAAATATAGCTTTTTGTAAGCTATATTTGGGCCACATTTTGAGTGGGACCTACTTAACGTAAGTGAATGGTCGTAGATGTTTCGGAAAGTACTCCGTGAACACTTCAATTCGATATATCATATGCTCAAAATGATGGTCAGGTGAATGAGAAATTGTCTCATAAATATGCACCATTGATGGTGGAAAATTAAAAGGAAATGGACTTATATCACATGGGAAAAATAAGTCTTTGGATTTGGGTTTATATATGTTTAGACATATATGGGTATTTAAGAATTCCAACATCTCTCCTTCCAGTGTTCATATCCAGGATTGCTCAAGTATCTCCCAAGTACTCCCACTACAAAAGCAATATCATGACGAGTACAGACTTGAGCATACATCAAGCTATCCACAACTAATGTATATGGGACTGTTTGCACTCTTGCTTTATCTACATTATTATCTGGACACTGAGACTTGGAAAGTTTATCACCTTTTGAAATTGGTGCTTTTCCGGGAGCACAAGACTGTAAATTGAACCTTTTCAGAATACGATCAATGTAGGCATTTTGAGACAATCCCAGAATTCCTCTAGATCGGTCATTAAGAATCTCTATCCCTAATACATAATGGGCTTTACCAAGATCTTTCATATCAAAATTGTATGACAGCATCTGTTTTGTCTCAAGTAAGAAATTAGTGTCATTAGCGGCTGTTGGAGTGCATTTTATACACTAGTTTTGCGTTGTTTATTCCCCTTAATATCGATGTTTTGCACTTAATAATAGTAATTTACTTGTGCTTTATTTTTGTAGGTGCAATTCTATTGATTAGTGCTAAATTGAGCTAAAAGATGATGTTTTGAGGAGGAATTGTCTTCATAGAGAAATTTTGAGCTTTAAAGAAGTTTGTTGATAAGGCGTGGGCGCGTGCTATCAACTGAGAACCTGCAGTTTTTATTTTGACGTATTTTTTCTTTTTGGTTATTTTTGTAATTTTGAATTAAATCTTTAGATAATATTTTAGATATTAGTATTTTTATTTTTTGGGAAACTATAAGAGAGAAAACACATGAATTGCAAAAGGGGAGAGAAAGCAATTGAAGAAAAAAAACCCTAGAAAATCTTTTCTCTCTTCTCCATGAGTAGCTAAACTCATTTTTCTGGTTGAGGATTAATGAAACTTTGATTCATCATTACTGTGAGATCTTTCTTATGCTTTAATTGTCTTATTACTTGATCTTTCTTATGCTTTAATTGTTTTATTGCTTTTTTGGGTATTTGTTTATTCTCTGAATTACTGTCATGATTGTGTTTGTTAATCAGATAACTGGCCACTATTTAATTATCAACTTAATCTATTGCCAATTGAAAGATTCATGGTATTAAGATTTTGATATTTGTGGCAAATAGCATAGCAGTGTGTTGTGCTATGAGAATAAGCAATCTAATTTAAATGAATCATCATATGTGTTGATTAGGATTTGGGTCTCTCTAGTTTTTCAGGCTCTCAATTGATTAAATTCTATGATTGTATCTAGGGTTGTCTATTGATTAGGAAAGTAATCAATGGCGGTACCTTGATTATCGACTAGTTAAGGAGAGATTGGCTATTAGAGAGTCTCAGTAGCTATAACCAGTCTATCCATAAGTAATAATAATTCATATTTGTATCAATGATCAGTAATCGAATCAAAGCTGAGTTAATTCCTTCAACCAGAGTTTTTCCCATTTTGAATTACCGTTTTTAATTTGCATTCTTATTATTTTCATTTAATTTTCATTATCGCCAAAAATCCCCCAATTTTACATTTTCATTTTAAAAGGATTTAAATAATTACCGATCTCTGTGGGCACGACCCTGCTCAATCACTATACAAAAATTTGTTTAGAGTAGGTTTTTATATTTGCTGGCTTTGACACCCATCAGCGGCGAGCAATATATCATCCACATAAAGCACCAAAATGATGTACTTGCTCTCACTGACCCTCAAGTATATACACTGATCAATAACATTCTCCTGGAACCCATAAAAGGTGACAATATCATGAAATTTCAAATACCACTGCCTGGATGCTTGTTTAAGTCATAAATGGACCTTTTAAGCTTACACACTATGTTTTCTTTGCCAAGCTCAACAAAACCATCAAGTTGCATCATGTAAACATCTTCAACCACGTTTCCATTAAGAAAAGCTATTTTCACATCCATTTGATGCAATTCTAAATTGAATTGAGCTACCAGTGCCATAATAATTTGAAATGAGTCTTTGGTAGAAACAGGAGAGTAGGTTTCGGTATAATCAATACCTCCTCACTGATTGAAACCCTTGGCCCCAAGCCTGGCCTTGTATCTTTCTACCTGACCTCTGGCATCTCTCTTGGTTTTGAAAGCTATTTACAACCAATTGGTCTACATCCATTCGGTAATTCAACTAACTCCCAAACTCCATTGTGGTGCACGGACGCCATCTCATCATGCATGGCATGCGCATAAGATGAGGATTTTGGACAACTGATGCCCTTCTGAAAGGTAAAAGGATCATATGATGATTCACCATCAAAATCATGTTCCTACAAGTAAACCATATAATCATTAGAAATTGCAAGTCTCCTGACCCTCTCAGATCTTCTCAATTGCGCATCCACAGCTACAGGCTCCAAATCATGAAGAGGTTTAGGATCAACAGAAGAAACATCAATATGTGGTAATCCCATCGCAGAAGTTAGAAAAGATGGGACTGGCAAAACCACGTGTTCCTCTCTCAATGTAAAATTGTGAGGTTCAGAACTCCCACTATCATGATCATCATCAAAATAAATGGCACGATCAGACTCAATCATTCTAGTAGTGTGAGAAGGACAGTAGAATCTAGAACCCCTTGAGCCTATACAATAGCCAATAAAATGACCACTGATAGTTTTCGGATCAAGTTTACTTGTTATGAAGTACATGCAAGATATTGTACAAAATCCAAACATATTGAAGCAAAATGTAAGTTCTAGACCGTTGCTTTGTTAGTTATTTTAATTATGAACATTTGGTTTATAGCATAATTTTTTTTTCATTTTCTGTAATTGAAGTTCAAGGGGATAACTGAGTACTCGGATGAGGATATTTTAAAGGTTCATGATGAGTGGGCTGCATATGTGGCTAACTTAATCACTAGTTTAAGAAAATAGGTAATTATCACTGGTTTGTTACTTTCAGGAATGTGATTTTGTTGGATTAATTTTGATGGAAACAAATCTGAATGCTTATTATTCCTACTGCTATTCAAGCCATTGAAGATAGAAATGTTGCTGTTGCATTTTCTTTTGCTACATTTGCCCTTATTGTTTTGCTGCCACTGATCAGGCCATTGAAGGCAGTAATGCTACTGTTGCTTCTTATTCAAGTCCATTTACCTTATGATGAACAAGCTATAGTTTTCTTAGTTTGGATATTGGCTGTAGTTTTTGCTACCATTGTGCTATTAAAACTATGATTGATCCAATTTGGTTATTGAATGTTGAATGGAGCTTATTGGCAATTGTTAAATGGAGATTATTGGGTTTTGTTTCCGACATTTGTTACAAAATTATTGTTGAAAATTGTTGTTTATTGGGTTCTAATATCAGGCTATTGGTAATTATAATAATGAATTTTTTTTATTTTCTAAAAACAACTGACACCAATTCAGCATAAAAAAATATTGATATTCTTGAATCAGAACATAAATGATATTAGATTCCATCATACCATAGAATCACAATTATTTTGATATTATGGAATCACAAATTTTTTGATACCGTAATATCAAAATCTATGTGATATTTAACAGTCAGAATTTCTCTGATACCAAGATGCCATAGAATCACTGACACAAAAAATATGTGTCAGTAAATTTCTTGCACCGTTATCAGTGACACTAAATTTAGTGTCAGTAAAGAACGTTACTGATACCAAAATAGTATCAGTAAAGGCTATTTTTCTAGTAGTGTTTGGAGATTATAGAGAAGATAAATCCTAATGCCTACAGAATAAAGCTTGTTAGTCATATCCGCACCACAGATGTATTCAATGTCAAGCATCTTATTCCTTTCAGAGGTGATCATGATGAAGATGTTGTTACTGACAATCCGAATTCGAGAGCGAATTCTCTCCATCCTGAGGGGAATGATGCAGATTAGGAATCCATATTCTATTAATAGTCCTTGTCCTATTTAAATTAATATTCCTTATTGTTTAAAGTTTATTATTATTTTTCTTTCTAGTTTAGGAATTTGTTTTGTTTCTAGTTTAGGAATTGTTTTCCTATTTCTTCATAGTTTAGGATAATTATGATTAGTATAAATAGGCCCCTCTTGTAGCCTTTGAAGAGAGACTTAAGTTTAATAATATTTCAGATTTCAAAGCTCTGTGTGAGTTTTTGAGTTTAGTTAATTCTCGGCATTCTGCAGAATCAACGAGTCTTAACCTCCGTAGATTCGCGGGTATTCTTAGAATCAACATGAATTAGTTCGTTTCTTTATTCTAGTATTCTCTAGAATTAACGGAATACAAGAATATAAAACTTCTGCTGCATCAGGTGCATTGCACTCATGCCCATATTCGTGAACAGTAAACTCCCAATGGGTTGAAGTCACTTAAATACTGTGGCTGAGTGTAGGGACCCCTTCTGTGTTAGTACAAAATTGTCCATCCCATTATGAGCTAAAATAACACAATTAGAGGTTATACTTGTCCGTAAAATACTACTATATAGGGTGCGATAAAATTAGAATCAATAACACAATATTTGATCACTTAATAAATAAGTCCATTAAAATTGCTCCATAATATTTAACATTAGTCACGTATTAATCCTGTAAAAATTAAACTAATTAGAATGATTTATACTATCCACAATATGTGAGAAATAATGGCTTTCAAATACATTCATTCAAATATTTAACGTACTAATATATGGATTTACGTTTTGCAAATTGTGTAGGATAGCAAAAACTGTAATTTTCCATATGGTCATTCCGCAACACCTATGGCTCTTTTCCTTTAATTTTCTTCTTTAAATTTTCCTTTGATTAATCATTAAAAAATTGCTTTTTTTTTTATATTTTAATCATGTGTTGTTAACATTTACATGGTTAATGTCATCAAAATCAAATTGTTGTTATTTATGGAAATAGAATTGCTAGAAATTTTATTAATCCCATTGCAACAAGATATTGTTATAAATTGTATTGTTTCTCGTAACAAATACAATAAAACATGAATAAATTAATAAGTTTGGGACCATGAAAAAATTTATTAAATTTAAGGAATATCAATTAATCAATAAATTGAGAAATTATTAATTTATGAAAGTATTTATTATTTTGGAAAATATGATCATGTTTATAGTGTTGATTTACTTTGTCATTCTATTATTGGCATCATTGTGTCAATAATATTGTAATTTATTTATTTCTTTTATTAGGAATTTGTTCCTTTTATTAGAGATTTATCTAGTCTTGAGAATTAATTAAGATTAGATTATGTGGAATATTAGAGAATATTTTTGGAGGCATAAAAGAAGCAAATTGGTGTCTAAGAGAATTTCATATCAAAGAGTTACAATTAAAGACGACGGCTACATTAGTAAGTATACAAGTATTTATAAAATATTGGACTTTTAAGGAAATATATCTTAATATTCCTCTACTAGGATTTGGGTGAAATACTACTCTTATATAAGAGAAGTATTTCATACATTGAAGTAGTGAACAAGACATATCATATTTTATATCAGAGAAGCAGCAACAGAGAATGAGAAGAAGCTTATTTGGACGCATATGATATTTCATATCTCTGTTATGTTTTAGTCTACTTTATCAAGTCATCATTATATCAAGTCTTTCATCAGACGTTTTTAATATTTGCATTGGTCTCTTCGAGATGGAGAGTTCGGTTGTTGTGTTGAGAGGATCTCAACGTTCACGTAAAGCAAGGTTGAAATTGCCCGAATTGACCATTTTGCCCCCCCCTGCCCCCCACAAAATCAAAATTGCCCATTTTGTCCTCAGTTATAATTAATTAATATATTATTATATTATTAACAATAATTAATAATAATAATAATTTTTGAATAAATAATCACAATAATTATTATATTATTATAGTTAATTAATTAATATATTATTATAATTAACTAATTAATATAATTATTATTAATTAATATCATAATTTTTGAATAAATAATCACAATAATTAATATATTATTATAATTAATTAATTAATATAATAATAATTATTATTAATTAGTATATTAATATATTATTAACAATAATTAATAATAATAATAACATTTGAATAAATTATCACTATAATTAAAATATAAAAAAATTATTATGACGATAATTTAGTAAGTACTTTTTAGTAATTTGTTACCATCTAACTCATTTTGATTCTAATTCCTAGACAAAGTAAACATATTAATGGCAATCTATTTTATTCCGATTTCGATTCCTACAGTTCAAGTAAACGACTTATTTTGATTCCCATTCCTCATTCCCCATTCCCATTCTAGCCTATTCTCAATCCTGTCTATTCTGATTGCAGTCCATTCTGATTCTAGTTTAATAAATGCACTATAATAATAATAAGATTATTATATGGTTTTTATTTTTCAATGTCAAATATGATAATTTTACTATACAAACTGTTTCAAACAAAGAAGTAGATGATATTGACATTGAATAATTTATTGTCATGAAATGACAAATATCAACAAAAATTCCTTTTCACATTACAAAAAGTCAAATATGAGATCCAAGTCGAAATTAATTTTAAAAAGAAGGAAACAATGCTGAGAATATATTTTGCACAAGCAAATGAAGAAATATAGACATATCGTATGGATTTTGTTTTATAATAGATAATTATTAATTTATATATTAAGTGAGTCCTACAAGAAAATATGATTTTTTAAAAATTATTATCTTATAAATTTATTAAATTATTAATCTATCACGTTGTCTCTAAATTGGGACTACAAAAATTATTATTTAATCCAAATTATCAATTTATTAAGTATAAACTTATTGAGATATTACTGTAAATGGTTGCTGATTATCATGTTTACGTTTCTCAACTAGTAATTGCTTCAACTTATTTTTGTTTTCACATTCAAATTTATTGTTAAGATAGCTCAACACGTGTCTTATTTCTGGTAACAATTTTCTTGCTACAAAACAGTTCCCTTCTAGTGACCGAATTCCCTGGTATTCTATATGTTCCACGTGCCGCTTCTTTCACCGCATGATCTGGCTGCTTTTCATTAAAAGGTGCATTTACTAGAAGACAAATGGAGGGGTACGATACCCAAGGGGCGCCATTGACGCGGCCTACTCTATATAGTTTCATCAATATATATTATAAAATTAAAAATATTTATAATAAAAAAATTTATGAGTATTTTAGATTGAATCTAATTATATATGAATTCAGAAGATTCATCGATAGGTTGCACTAGACTTTTTGTTGTTGTTGACAAATATTCTGTTACAAATTATCTTTAGTGGTCCAAGTAAGAAATACAAACGTGAGAAATTTTAAAAGTGCTGATGCTGAGTAGTCTGCATAATTAATATGAATAGAGAAACAGAGTAGACGTTGGACAATTACTGACGTGGTGGCCCAGAAGGCTAGCCCCAGACGGTGACTCCCTTAATTTCCAGTATAAAAGCATTCACATTGACATTGACTCAAGGGTAAAAATTAAATATTTCATGTAGTATAAGGATACAAGAACGCTTGAATGAGCATTCTCTCACAGAATACATAAAAGCTGCTTTCCTTTGAGCATTTTCGCCACAAAAGCAATTGTAATTTTTAATCTTATTAAAGCTTATTAAATTTTATGTGAATTATGATTAATGATATTTGTTAAAATAGATTATTATTTACTATAATTATGTTCATTATGCATATCATACATATATATATTAACTATTCTACTCGAAGTCTCCATTTCAGTGATCAAGATAAAATTATTCACAATAGATGTAGAAAAATTACAGTCTTACCTAAGAAATGCTCATTTCCTTCGTAGTTGTTAATATGGAATTTAATCACTCGAACCACCTTAGGGGGACTAATTTCTAAGAGGGAAAATCAGATCCCTCGAAGGCAGGAACAAAGATTACTAAGTGGGAAGTAAGGATCCCTCTAGGTGGGAAATAAGGAACTCTCGATTATGTTTATCAACAATAGAGAATCATGGGAACACAAGGAAAATGATAAAGAAGTTGGTTACAAGACAACCACATACCCAAAAATAGGAGGCATGACCCGCCCACTCCTAAAATCATGTTTCGTTCTTTTCTCACCCAAGGGGGTTAGATTATAGCAGCTGCATCGCCACCCCATGATTTCCTAAAATAAATGAAATGTAGTCATAACCATCATGCATCACTTTATTCCCACGATGGAATAAGGCCACCACAATTGAATAACTCCTCACATTTACCTAAATAAGGGGATCCACTCACCTGAATAAGTGGCATATTATAAATATTCAATTTCCCTCTCTCAAAGAGAGGTAAGTTCATTAGAGCTCCAATTTTATGATTCAACATGAATTCTCTAGCCACTGACTTAAGCATAATGTGGGATCATCGAAAACCCGCTTTTTGGGCCCTATTTCACTGCATTTTGTTTGCTACCGTGTGTGCAGGTATACCTTCATCTGTTGCACTTGGTTCGACCCTAAGCGGGAAAAAATTAGGCATCAACAGTAGTTATTAACAATATTTTATTTATAAAGAACTTGTGATTTATATCTCAAGTATTAACATCATATGTTCAATATATAAATCACATATTTTATAAATAAGAGTTAATAATTTGTGCTCAAATAAATAATGAATAAATAGATTTTATGAAATTCAAAAATTATTATTTTATTACATGCTTTTAGGACACAAAATAATAGTATATAAAAATTTGTATCCATTTTTTATGATATGATGCATCGATGAGATAGAGCATGGCGAATTAACAGTTTCTTACTCTAACTTTGAACCCAAAAGTTGATAGGTACGAATATGATGCTTTGGTGCAAGTATGTAACTCTGTTCATGGATTTGGTGATTGAAGTGGATTTACCAATTTGATGTTTTGGTCCAAGTATACAATTCCGTTCAGTGATTGAAGCGGTGTGCTTGTATGTATCCCAAGAACTAGAGAGAAAATAGTTGGACATTGTAGCGTAGCATTTAAAGTGGAGTGCTTGAATGTCTTTTCCTGCTCTGAAATACGTAGGGGAATAATGTGCTTTAATTTGTGGTCGTCTTAGAGAATACGCCAACGCCTTAAAAGTTTTCTAATTATGTATTTTAATTTCCACCACAACATATATACCAGATTTCCATAGTCTGAATAATTGACAATTGATGAGTCCTCTCACGAGCTTAAACGGATTAGTCTACAGTACCTTTATTTGTATTTCACCCAAATTTTTAATATATTTTTAGCTCCAGGAAATTCGATTTTACAAAGGCTATTCCTTAATTATCTTTCATGTATTTTTTTCTTAATATGAGGCAAGTCCATAGTATCATATTAATCTTAATTAATTTAAATTGTTTGGAGATAAATTTAGAAGGATATTTTTGGACATATAAATGAAAAACACATGGAAAATTAAAAGGGTAAAATGAGCATAATACTTGGAACGATACAAATATGGCATTTAGAAGAATTAACTATATTAGATGGTGGGCTTGGAAACTAATGATCATAGCTGAACACTTCAAGGTATTTGTAAGTAACATAATTCTAGTACAAAAGGAATAGTATTACCATTTTTTTCCTAAATATAACATATGGCCTTAAATATTTTATTTTCTTTTAATCTAAGAATGATACGTAACCTTAATTTTTATGTAATCTCCTTACCACTAGCCTTCACTATATAAATGCCTTATTCACCCATATTGGGGGCTCTCTCTCTCTCAAACGCACTCTCTCTCTTCCCCCATTATTTAGATCATTACCCACTTCTCGATTTTTGGGAGGATATTTTTTGTTCTCCAACTTCATTATCTTCTCCACCATATAATCACTCTCCAGATCTTTATTCATCAATATTCATCATTATCAAAATCATAAATCTCTATATACCTTTCTAACATCTGTTATTCATCTAAAATAATATAAAATCTTATATAACATCTCATTTATATAGTAGATTGGTGATGACTTGTTCACATGGACATAGGTTAAAGGCTGAACTACGTAAACATTGTGTGTTCTTTATATTTATATTTGTCTTTCTATATTTTCTATTAGATGTTGAGATTGTATTTCACGTATGAGCTTACATGACTACCCTAGTTATACTAAATATTCTGCGAGAACTCCTGAGTTATCCCTCGAGCACACCTGACCAACTTCTAAGTATACATTAGTCCTCTATATCATCTCCTTAAATTAAGTCCTCGGGGGCTCCATTGAGCTCTCCCTATTATTTCGCATATGATCACCTCAGCTTATTACACGTATTACTTTAGCTCAACGCCTAATGTTCTTTAGCTAAACCACCTGTCCAAAACATCATAAAAACATACTTAAACTCAGACCTAGCACAAATTCCCTTTAAATATAAATTTATTTATTTGAATTAAATTTAAACCGGATCCGGTAAGATTACTCAATTAATTTGAATCGAATCTTAACAAAAATTGATTGGTGAAATAAAAAATGATTGAACTGATTCAATTCCGTTTTCTCAAACAGAATAAAGTAATATATTGACGACTGTGGATTAAAACAGAGCCAGTGGCTGCTTTCAAATGACCTCATGAATTAATGAGATTATGTCTTTGGCCCACCTGATAAGAAAAGGATGATTTTTCCAAATTTTGTTTTATTTTTCTATTTTTGACTGGCACGGCCCGATCACTACAAATTAATTTGAGAATATTTTATTTAACAATTACTTACCACAACAGTCGAAACATGGAAATTAAAGATGCTAAAAGTTGTCGGCGGATATAGACAACCGGACATGGATCCATACATTAAGCTGTAATTGTCGTAAAATATTATAGTAAATAGATTGTAGGGAGATGATTTTATCTGAAATTTTAATCTACTGATATTTATGATCAGGAAATTTATTTGTTAAAATTATTCTAGATCTAATTAATAACTCCAGAAGGTTCATCGGTAGATTGCTATAAGGTTTTTGTTGTAATTTACAACTATTTTGTTACTTAAATTAAGTGCTGCAAGTAATACAAATGATACCGAGTAGTTTGCAGATTTATTATGAATCAGGGAAATAGGGCAGATGCTATATAATTATTGATGTTGTGACGCAGAAAGCTAGGAAATAAAAAGAAAATTAAAAAGAAAAAAAAAAGTAAGAATAGAAGTGTAAGATATTAACAATAAAAGTATTTTAACATAATTTTTTAAAATTTTAAAATTAAATGGACACTTAACTCAAAATATAAGAACTAAATAAATATTCATCCATTCAATTATAGCAACCAAAAAATTTAACTTAAATAAATTTCTATAATAAATATAAACATAATATTAAAAATAAAATATGTAATAATTATTTTAATATTCAAAATAACGTGGAAAATAAATATTATCTATCAATCATTCGTTCTTTTCCTCTAAAGCTCTCCACTTCTCTTCATCAAATCATCCTTTTCCTCTCTCATCTTCTCTTCATCAAATCTCATCGTTTTGCCACCTTCACTATGTTTATGTCCGTCATCATCAGCCTCCGTTTGGCTGCCGTATATCCGCCTTCGTGAAATTGCGATCCTGGTTTTGGCCGCCGTTTGTTCACCTTTGCAAATCGCGATAGTGACTGTGAGGTTGTGTTCATCGTCATCATCATTTCATCAGCAGCCGACGTTCGTTGATTCGCCGGCGCCGATCCTTGAAGTTCGTGAACTAAATATGTGAATCGTGACTTTGATTTGTATTTTGTGAATGTTATGGATTTGTATTTTTGTGAATCATTGAAATTTAGAATTATATTTGTATTTGATTTTTTAGATCTGGTTTGTATTGGATTTGAAAGTTAGATCTATATTTGTGAATCATTGAAGTTTAGAATCTATATTTGCAAATCGCGGTCTTGTTTTTATATTTGTATTTGACTTTTTTAGATCTGGTTTGTGAATGTTATGGATTTGTATTCGTGTGAATCGTTGAAATGTAGAGTCGGGTTTGCAGTTGATTCATTTTTATTTTTATATTTTATGTGATCCGGATTTTCGGGAACCTGGAGTCAGAAAAACGGGTTCAAATTTGGGTCAGAAATGGGGAAGGTCGAATCTGGATTTTGCCGTCCCTCGACTAATGGAATCAGTATTTTTTCTTATTTTAAAAGATAATATTTCAATGATTAAAAATTAAAAAAAATGATTCAGTGCCAGTAGCTAAATTGAAGGGTGATTCTTTCTTTGCGTAATATAAATTCAAACAAGGGTTAAGATTAGTCAATGAACCAAATAATTGATTGAAACCGTTAAATTGACAGCCAAACTGATGGTTTTGGTGAAAGAAGTTGAAACAATTAGGTGGGCGGCGAAAAATATCCAAAGATTTGGGGGCAGGGCCGATTTAACCCTTCTCTTTTTGACTGGAACGGGCCCGACCATTAGTCCACTACAGATTAATTTGAGAATATTATACTTAACAATTACGCAACACAGAGTTAGTGGAGTCGAAACAGGGAAATTAAAGATGCTACAATGATTAAAACTTTCATCGAATTCTAAATTCTCCTTTTCTGTAGGGTCTCCTTTGCATAATTGTTGATAAAATATATCATGCAGTATAAGAAGAATGCACTAGCTCCTTTTCTTTCGGCATTTTCGCTGCAAAAGCACATTTAATAATAGCTCATCAAAATTCTCACTTTGTTTGTCATCCAAAATCAGAATGGTTGATGCGATCGTTTCCTCTCTCTTGGAGCAGCTGATCTCTGTTTCGGCTGATGAAGTGAACCGACAGGTGAGGCTTGTGACTGGCGTCGGACAAGAAGTGAAAAAGCTTACCAGCAATCTTCAAGACATTCGAGCTGTGCTGGAAGATGCAGAGCAACGGCAAATGCAGCACGACAAAGCTGTTACCTTTTGGCTGGATCAGCTCAAAGACACATCCTACGAGATGGAGGATGTGTTGGATGAGTGGATCACTGCAAGGCTCAAATTGCAAATTGAGGGCGTTAATGATGACAATGCTCTTGCTTCTCATAAGAAGGTGGTATGTTCCTTCTTTCTCGCTGCCCCTTGCTTTGGTAGTTTCAAAAAACCCAGTCCTCATCATAATATTGCTGTCAAGATTAGGAAAATCAATGAAAAGCTGGATGATATTACCTCTCAAAAAGATATGTTTAAATTTGTTGAGAATGTGAATAACAATGTTGAGAAACCAGAGCGAGTGCGAACCACCTCCTTCATTGATGAGGAGGTGATTATTGGTAGAGCTGACAAGAAAAACGAGCTCTTAAGTAAGTTGTTGGGTGAGAGTAGCGAACAACAGAAAGGCCTTCATATCATCTCACTCGTTGGGTTAGGAGGTATAGGTAAAACCACTCTAGCACAACTAGCCTATAATAATGATGAGGTAAAAAGAAATTTTGAAAAAGTTATATGGGTGTGTGTATCAGACATTTTTGAGGAGATTAGGGTTGCCAAAACAATCATCGAAGCTCTAAGTGAGTCAGCTCCTAGTTCAGGCCAATTCCAAGATCTTATGAACCAGATCCATAAATTAATTGAAGGAAAAAGATTTTTTCTTGTCTTAGATGATGTATGGGATGGGGATTACAATAAATGGGAACCATTCTTTCTTTGTCTAAAGAATGGTCTCCACGGAAGTAAAATTCTGATTACGACACGTAAAGAGATTGTTGCGCGTATGATGGGATCAACAAATATTATCTACATCAAGGGATTGGCTGACGAGGAATGTTGGTTACTGTTTAAGCGGTTAGCATTTTTCGGTCGTTCTCTTAAGGATTGTGAAAAATTAGAACCAATTGGGCGAAAAATTGCATGCAAGTGCGATGGCTTACCTCTTGCTGCAAAGGTAATAGGGAATCTCTTGCAATCTAAAAGTACAGTATTAGAGTGGCAAAGAATTTTAGATAGTGAAATGTGGAAGGTAGATGAGATTGAGAAAACTCTTTTGGCTCCTTTGTGGTTGAGTTATAACGATTTGCCCTCCAATTCCATGGTAAAACGATGTTTCTCATATTGTGCTGTCTTTCGGAAACACTACAATATAGTTAAAGAGGAACTAATTGCACTGTGGATGGCTCAAGGTTACCTTAATGCAGAAGAAGATGAAGAGATGGAGATAATTGGGGAAGAGTATTTCAACATATTAGCAACACGCTCTTTCTTTCAAGAGTTTGAGAAAGATGATGATGATAATATTATCAGTTGCAAGATGGATGACATAGTACACGATTTTGCCCTATTTGTAAGTCGAAATGAAGGTTTGTGGGTAGAAATTAATGGTAGCAAAGAATCAATCATAAACTCTTTTGATGAGAAAGTCCATCACTTAGTGTTAAAACTTGAAGGAGGCGCTTCATTTCCTATGTCCATTCATGGACTTAGTAGATTGCGTACCCTCTTAGTTTATGATGACATTTCCAATCCGTCTCTTAATAGTAACATCCTTCCGGAGTTATTTAGTAAATTGGCATGTTTAAGGGCATTAGTTATAAGGCAATGGCGCTCACGTTCTCTTGAGAAAATTTTGATTAGAGAAATTCCAGAAAATATTGGAAAATTGATACATTTAAAATATCTTAATTTGTCTAAACTATGCATAGAGAGACTACCTGAGACTTTGTGTGAATTATATAATTTACAAAGGCTAGATATTAGAGGGTGCTCGAATCTTAGAGAATTGCCAGCGGGGATTGGGAAGTTAATGAACATGAGGGGTTTACTGAATGGTGGCACTCGTTCGTTGAAGTACATGCCAATAGGGATTGCTAGATTAATCAGTCTTCGAGCATTAGGAAAGTTTGTTGTGGGTGGAGGTGTTGATGTTAGCAATACTTGTAGGCTTGAATATCTGAAAAATCTTCAACTCCTTCGAGAATGTAGTATAGAAGGGCTGAGTAATGTGTCACATTTAGATGAGGCTGAGAGATTAGAACTTTACAATAAGAAAAACCTCCTTCGCTTGAGTCTTTTGTTTGGTGAGGAAGAAGGGAGGAGGAAGAATGAGAAAGATAAACAACTTCTTGAAGTCTTACAACCACCTTTGAATGTAGAGGAATTAGAGATTGGGCTCTACGGAGGCAACATTTTTCCCAAATGGTTGACTTCACTAACAAATCTAAGGAATTTAGAATTTCGCTTGTGCTTTAACTGTGAACATTTGCCTCCTTTGGGAAAATTGCCATATCTAGAGAAACTCACTCTATTCAACTTGAATAGTATAAAAAGAGTGGGTAATGAATTTTTGGGAACAGAAAGTGATGATAACCCATCTTCATCTTCATCTTCATCTTCATCAGTTGTTGCCTTCCCCAAATTGAAATCACTCCAAATTGTGGGAATGGAAGAATTGGAAGTATGGGATTACAGAATTGCAGGAAAGGAAAACATCTCCATCATGCCACGTCTTTCTTCCTTGAAAATTTGGTCTTGCCCCAAATTAAAGGTGCTGCCGGATTACTTTTTTCAAACAATGACACTGCAGAAATTGGAGATATGTATTTGTCCAATTATAGAAGAACTGCCCATTCTAGAAGATCAATTATGGACAACAGACATGCAAAGTCTTTCTTTCTTGAAAGTCCGTTCTTGCCCCAAATTAAAGGTGCTGCCCGATTACCTTCTTCAAACATTGCAGGAATTGAGGATTTTTGAGTGTCCTATTCTAGAAGAACGTTGCAGAGAGAGCGAAGGACAAGACTGGCCTAAGATATCTCACATTTCCCGCATCATACTGTGATAAACCCTTAATACGGCTGCAATTACTATCACCCGCGGGTAATTTCTCCTTCTCTGTTTTACTTTGTTGTTACTTGTAATGAAATTAATAAAAATAATTATATTTTGAAGTAAAATTCTTTATTTTGCCAATGTCTCACAGGATTATGCAATATTTTCTAATATTTTGATTTTCATATTGAATATAAATATTTGCTTCAACCATTAATTCAATTTAGTTTTTATGTACGATAATTAATTTGTTATGCGGAACTTCACGAGAGACAGAATTTCTGTGATACTTTGTAGTAATGTTGAAAAGTAAATTATTGTTTTTATCTTTTATAATGAAAATAATATTTTTGATAAATAATTCGTGTGACATCAATTCTTTAGATTTGTAAGATGGGTAAAGTAATTCTGTAGTTGTGTAATTTCTTTACTACATTAGGCCGTTTTGTTTTCTTTCATACGATTGTAATTGTGTTGACCAGGGATTCGAGGAAATGTCAGAACTACATTAGCCATTCACAGGTCCAAGCTAATTTGGATTTAATGATGCAGGCAGCAGAGCAAGACTATGAAAAGGACAAGCTTAGTGAAAGGATTGCTAAAATGTTCTGTTGGTAATTCACTTGCTTTATTTTATAGAATTTCATTTCCATCTTCTATTGATATCTGTGTTGTGTATAAACAAGAACAGAGAAGTAAATAATTCAAGCACTAGATTCCTTACTAATAATTTATAGAATTTTCATTTCCACCTACATTGCATTTTTATTTTATTTTTAGTAACCAAGGATTAGGCTGGCAATGGAACTACTACCACTGTGGTTATTCTGCAACGTTTGGTTGCTGCACATTCATTCAGAGTACTTCAATATTAGATTTTCAAGGTTTGTATGTTTAGTTGCGGTTAAAATGTTTAGTCACTCATTCTTAATCTTTTCTGATTTTCAAGTTCTTTGGGCCATAAACAGTTTTCCAACTCATTCTTGATTTTCAGGTTGATTTCGAGTACTCTGTGCAGAACATTAGTGAGATCAAGGATTAGGCTGGTGATGGAACTACTACCTCTGTTGTTATTGTGCAAGGCTTGATCGCTGGACCTTTAAGAAGAAAGCCTTACATGCATTCTCTAAATTCAAGCATTCTCTAAGGCAAAAGAGCAGTAGAAGGACTAGTAATGGCCGGATCTGCTCTGTTTTAATTGAAGATCTCTGTGATGTTGAGGAGCTTAAAGCAGTTTATGCTTTTTGAAAAATGTTAATTACAGATGAATTGCTTCCTGAAGATGAGTGTCTCATGTTTGTTAAGGTATATTTTCATAAACCTCCTTTTTTCACAAATGTTTCAATGCTTGTTGTATTAACATTTTCATCTCTCAGGTGCGTCATGTTCATATCTTGCATCTCTAAGGTGCACCATGTTCAACGGTTTGAAAAAGCTTTTGCTGGTAAACCGTCAATTCTTCTAAAATGGCTGTGAAGAGGCACATTCTATTTGGTACATTTTGGTGCAGTCTCCTAATGTTAATATCATGTTCTGTATATTTAGTTGCAATTAAAATTTAAGTATACAATCTTAATTTGCAATTAATCATTGAATACTTATGTATGAAATTTTCTATTAATTATATGGTGACTGAAATTTTAATTATCATATCAATCTTTAATTTTTTGTAACTCTCATTTACTTTGCTTCTGCAGAGTACCTGTTTTGGCTGATTTTTTTAATTCGTAGAAATTCATTTCCATCGGTTTCCATTGGGTTGAGCACAAACAGAAATTACAGAGCTCTGGGGAAAAGTATTCGACTTCATGTGGTATTATGCCTTTGTTTCTTCATTCATCATATTTTCATGCTCTCATTCAGAATGTAAAGCCTTTTCCAGGTAGCTTTGTAGCCAAATTTTGATGCCATCAATGCTTGATTGTCATTTAGATTTCCCAAATATTTGTTAGTTTGAAGAAGATATAGTTAAAAGGGCATATAATTAGCAATAATGCATTGAAATTGAGAAGGGTAATGGTTGAGGAAATTTATTGTCTTAATTTAATTACAGGTGATAAGATGTTGCTTCAATTCTGCAAGCATCTCGTATTGCGAAGATTTTGCCCAATTGAGATACTGTGATTCTTGACATCAGGATAACTCAGGTCAAATTTTTATTATCAATATATCCTCTTCTTTACTATTTTGTTTCTAAAGACAACTTTAGTAAAGTTGTTTTTGTTTGTGTAAGTTATCAGGTTAAGGATAATAAGCAGCTTATAATGTCAGAATAAAGATTGTTCACCACACCTGGTATGTATGATGGCAGGGAAGATTTCACAAGCCAATTTGAAGAGAGTTAGATTTTTGCCTTTTTATAAATATATATGGAGCTCTCCCTTTGAGAGATATCATCAAATTTGAGTTGAAAATCATTGATGAGATTTTTGTTATGAGAGTTTTACTTGAGTATTGAGATATCATAATCGTTATCCTTCCAATATCTGTAAGCTCTCATTTGTTGGTAAAATCATGCATCTTCATTTATTGGCTGTATTTCCTTGTGTTATCAGTTGAGTATGATCTTCAAGGGTTTGAAAAAGTCTTTGCAGTAAAGTTTCCACCACGTGCAATTGCCGTGAAGAGGCATATTCATTTGAGTAATTCAGTTTCAGATTTTTAAGGCGTGTATGTTTAATTAGTTTTCGATTAAAATGTTTAGTCACTCATTCTGAATCTTTTCTAATTTTCAAGTTCCTTAGGGCCACAACCAGTTTGTCAAGTCTGCGTATGAAGATGATTAATTCGTTCTTGAGCCTTGAGGCATTGCATTTGAGCATACAGAGAATCAGAGCTAAAGGAAAAGAACTCGACAGTAGAAGATATGCTCTAAATATAACAAAAGTAAATTTCTACGTCTTCTAGTTATTTTTTGTTTCTTCTGTCATCATATAATTAATTCGTTCGAATTCATTCTCTCACTCATTATTTAAAACCACTTGCAGATGGCTTGCAAGCTAATTAAGTTTACGCAAAAACAATACTCTAGACAAAGATGAGCAAATTGAAGGCGATAAATGCATATATAGTGGCCAAGTCACTTATTATACTAATATGATTCTGAATTTGAATTTCCGTGAATAATTGTTAGGCTGGTGTAGATATTCTTAGAAGGGCATTAAGCTACCTTATCAAATTGGAAAGTTATTATTGCTTGAAAGCAAGCAGCATCTTTTGTTGCGAAGGCTTTCCCCACATGATGAGATTCTGGGACTGTTACCTGCCCCTTATTAACTCAGGTTTTTATTATCAAATACATCATCTTCTTCACCATTTTGGCTATATATAAATATTAAAATTTAGAACCGTTGTTTCGGTTTCTTGTGTAATCAGGTTAATAGGGCAAATGTCAGAATGAAGATTGTTCAGTGCAATTTGTATGGCAAGGACGATGATGATGAGGAAGATTGTTCACAAGCCAAGTAGAGCCCTCCATTTTGAGAATTTTTATCCCCAAATTTGAATTGTTGAGCATATGAAGTGAAGCTAAAGCCTTAATAATAAGGCATTCCTGTGAAAGTTTCATTTGAGTGAATTTTGGGAGACTCTGTGTTCTTAGAGTGAGTGAGAAGTTAAGCACATGTCAACGATTTAGGTTGTCGGTGAATGTTTTCCTTTAATATTCGTACACTCTCATTTAATAGTAAAATTCTCTTCACGTCTTTGACCTTGACGTAGGCCAACAGCCGAACCATGTAAAATTATATTGTTATTTCTTTATGCTTGTTTTTCTCTATATCAATTCTGTATAATCAAGAATGTAATTTTGTAATTATTTTACTCTGCTTCCGCAAACATGCAGTATTACAATTGACATCTTGCAGAATTTCTTTTTTCCCCTTTTTCTTTCTGCATTAAAACTGCCACAAATGGAAGTGACAGGCTTTGATTTTAGCTCCTGTGAAAAGTGCCGAGGGCAGTGTCTTTTGTATCAGCAATTAGTTATCAAACATCATAGTTTAAATAAAGAATCCTGAGTTGCTATCCAAAATTACAGCTCTTTCATCTCTCAGTTTCTTAAAGGCTACAAAGCTTGACAAAGCAAACCATATGTGGGCTAAATGCTTCCACGGATCAGGAAGGAATTTGGTGTTGACACTATATATTATGCGGGTAACTACAGTTGACAATTTTACCAAAAATTTGTCACAGTTGACAATCGCTTTTAGTGTTTCATTGTGTTATCAGGCTATCATGTATGAATTGAAAGATTGAGAAAGGTTGATTCTAACAAACCTATGCAATTGAAGAGTTTGAAAAAGCATTTGCACTAAAGTTTCCAGCTCGTTTAATTGCTGTGAAAGGGCACATTCATTCTGAGCACTTCAGTTTTAGATTTCCAAGGTGTGTAATTTTATTTGCGATTGAAATGTTTAGTCTCTCATTCTTAAAATATCTTCTAATTTTCCAGTTTTTTGGGTCATAAACAGTTTTACAAGTCTGCATGTGGTTGCTATTAGCCATCTGTACTTGTGTACAAATTTTCTCTGTTACATGGGGACTGAAATTTTAATTTTCAGGGTCTTCATCAATTTTTGTCATCAATGCTGATACTGGACCGTTGTGGAACACTGTGAAAAGTTTTTCATAGTTTTGTGAAGAAGGCTGATTTATCTGATTCATAGAATTATTCATTTCTAGGATACTATAGACAATAATGACCGAATAAAAGGTGATGAATGTATAGTCGCTATTTTTCAATGTTCATCTCTCATACTAACATGATTCTGAATTTGAATTTGTATGGATATGGTTTAGGTTGGGGCAGGATATTGTTAAAAGGATATATTGTCAAAAGAAGTGTTGAAATTGAAAAGGTTAATGGTTGAACACTGCTGGCTTCTTTCCTTGTTATATGTGGTACTTTAGATATATCTCTATGAAATGAGGCTGCTGCATTTTATATGCATTTACATATATATTAAACCTATGAGTAAATTAAGTTATTATTGTTTTGAAATAACAGGATATAATAAGATGTTGCTTGAAGCTTGCAGCCTCTGTCAGAACTATCAGAAGAAGATGGAGTTTCTCAAACACAGTTAAGTTCTTCTCTAGCTCTGTTTTCATTGTTTGTTATTTTTAGTTTAATTAAGAAGCAGAGCTAATCTCTTATCTTGACTTTGCTTTTAGAAAACTGCTTTTATATCTCTTATTAATTTACATGTCCAAAATAATTTCATTTTAGTTTGAGCTGAGTGATAACTGTTCAAGGCTCACTTACTCATTGGGAGGAGCTCCATGACGCAGGCTGCAGAATTTACTGAATGCTGACACTCAATTGTTGGAGTACATGCCAATGTAACCAATCTTCTTAGATTTTGGTGAATCATAGCAAAGCATCTAGTCTTGAATTTCTGAAAAAAACTTCAACTGCTTTGAAAATGTGGTATAAATTTGCTGGGTAATGTGTCAGATTTGGTGAAGCTAAGAGATTAGAACTTTACAAGAGGTCAAACCTCGATTCTTTGGATCTTGAGTTTTATGCGGACGATGAAGAAGGAAGGAGGAATAATGAGGAAGATGAACAACTACTTGAAGCTTTACAACCGCCAGTGAATCTAAAGCAATTAATGATTAATTACTGCAGAGGCAAATGTTTCCAGCTGGTTGATTTCACTGACCAATCTAAGGGAGTTAACACTCGGTGGGTGCAAGAACTGTGGGCATTTGCCTCCATTGGGTATATTGCCATCTCTAGAAAAACTCTTCATATGGAAATTAAGGAGTGTAAGAAGACTGCAAAATGAATTTCTGGGAATAGAAGAGTGTAATGATGGCCCATCTTCATCTTCATCAGTTATTGCCTTCCCCAAATTGAAATTACTTGCATTACAAAATATGGATGAATTGGAAGACAGGGATTACAGGATTACAAGAAAGGAAAGAATCTCCGTCTTGCCACGTCTTTCATGCCTGTTTATTCAGTCTTGCCCCAGATTAAAGACACTTCCCGATTACCTCCTTCAGTCGTCAACAGTGAAGGAATATTGCATTACGCATTGTCCTACTCCTATTCTGGAAGAACGTTACAGAGAAGAAATTTAGATTACAGCGGCAGGTAATATCTTCTCCTTTGTTTTACTTAGTTGTTTTACACAAGTGTCAACTAATTTGGTTTACTTAGGCAGCAGAGCATGACTATGAAAAAGAGAGAAGTTTAATGGGAGGATTGCTAAAAGCATTGTGCTGGTGTTGCTGTGAATAAGGTAATTCTCATGCATTCACTTGCTTTTGTCAAATTTATAGATTCTCTTTTCCATTTTCTTCTATGGACATCCGTACCGAATATAAACAAGAACAGAGGAGTAAAGAATTGAACCTCTTTAAGTTCCAGTTGTAGCAAAAAGATATTAAAATTTGCTACTATGATGTTGAAAGGAAGTTACTAGCCACATGTCTCATTTGCTCGATATGTCACCTTCTATTTGAACATATTATTTTTAGGTTGATTTTGAGGACTACTCTGTGGAGAACATTGGGTATACCAGGGATTATGCTGGCAATGGAACTGCTACACGTAATCTTATTCTGCAAGGTTTGATTGCTAAAAATTTTCACCCATTGGACGTTATAAAAATTCCAGGTCTTTCATCTTTCAGGTTCTTAAAAGCTAAAAAGCCTGATATATATTGACAAAGAAAACCGTATGAGGGCTGATATGCTTCGACGGATCAGGAAGGAATGTGTTGACGCTATATATTATTTGGGTAACGACGGTAGACAATATGCCCAAAATTTGCATTTTCACCGTTGACTATTTCTTTACTGTGTTCCCTAGTGTTATCAGGCTATCATTTGTCAATTGAAAGATTGAGAAACGTCGATTCTAACTAACTTATACATTTGAAGAGTTCGAAAAAGCATTTGCATTAAAGTTTCCAGCTTGTTTAATTGGTAGTGTGTAAATTTAGTTGCTATTGAAATGTTTGGTCTCTCATTTTTAAAATGTGATATTATGAAGTCATGGACCCTGTTTGACTTTGGTTATACGTCTCGACCCCTTAACTAATTTTATAACTCTTGATCATGTTAAAAAGACTAAAATACCTGTTAAAGAAATTAAAATACCCATGGTTGTGTAACACAATACAGGATAATTTCGTGCAATACATGACTTTATAGTATAGTACAAGATATAATCATAAAATACATGACAGTATCGTGCAATAAATGACAATATAGTGTAGAGCAATACAGGACAATTTTGTGCAATACATGACATTATCATGTAGTGCTAGATATGATCATGAAATACATGATAGTATCGTGTAATACATAACAGTATAATGCAATACATGATTTCGTCGTGCATGACAAGTTAGAGTTTTTAGAATTGAAAGTGAATGAGACAACTAAAACGATATTATGAACATTTAACTGACTTTGGAGTCCAAATTGTACAATGGGGTCCAAATCTAATGACTGGACCCCTCTAGGGTCCTCTTTAAAAAATTTCTCTTTTAAAATCTTTTCTAATGTTCCATTTTTTTTGGCCCATAAACAGTTTTACAAGTTTGTTTGTGTTTGCCAAAGATTGATGGTTACAATAATTATCTTGAGGTATGAAATATTAATTTGCTATTAGTATCTGTATTTGTGTACAAATTTTTTCTACTACATAGGGACTGAAATTTTAATTTGCGGGCTCTTGATCCAATGTTTATTAAATCAGGTTTTTTAATCAACTAAATCATCTGCTTCACTGCATTGGCTATGAAGATTAAACTTTCGAACAGTTAACTGTTCATGTGGTACGAAGCCTACATGAACCAAAAGTAAGCCAAATTAGAAAGAATTTAAGCGTAATAACACTATAATATTATTATTCAAGTAAAAATGAACCTAACAGAGATGTAATTTAAGTTTTTGTACCATATCTTAAGCAAAGAAACTAACAAAACAAGCGAATAAAATCCACCACAATCACATAATATTACAATCATACCACTTTAAAAATCTTCGTCAATTTCAAACACATGGTTCCCACCATTCCCATTAAGACTGGACATAACAGAAGCCTTTTGATATTCCCCAACTCTCTTTTCAAAGAAATTTGTTTTCCCTTGAAGCAAGATCAGGTCCATCCAATCAAAAGGATTCGCCACACCTTCCCGTACCAAAGCGCACCCAACAACCTATTAGCAACAAACTCTATGTACTGACTCATCAATTCTCAATTAAAATCATGCATATATCAACTATATCATAGCATCGGCATAACTAGTAAGTTATCAGTTGCAGCAAGAACACTCATCTCCACCTGGATTTTTATTCAAATACTAACACCAGATGCCACTGAACAATACAAGAGAGGCATCCTCCATATTTTAAATTTATCTTAATAGCATAAATATGAAAATCATTGCAAAAAGTAAAAAAAGAAAAAGTAAGAGAGAAATTTATTTCAAAGCATTCCCATTATTAAAAAATTATCTAGTAAATGTACTATGAGATATAACTTAAGAGTAGATTCAGAAGTTCTCAGGTCAAAGAACATTATAGTAACTACAAAAATTCATGAATCGGCAGGTCTTATTATTTTTTACCTACTGTCATGTCTCTCTAATGTCAAATCATGCCCTCGAGCAACTCTTTTGGCTTTCCTCGCCCATTTTTCTTCTTTTTACTACTTGAAGCTAATACAAAGCCAAATGAAAAGTAAATTAGTCGTTTTAAATTGAATTTAGTGCAGGTATAGACAAAACATGTGTTTATATGATCAATATGCACTTTACGATAATTAATAAAGCAAAAAAGGTCGTGATATTTCCACACTACAATTTTTGTAAACCCACCCCACTCTTAAGAAAAAATTACAATATGTTCACATTATATTTTAAAAATTGAAATAAAGAAAAAGTTTGGAGATTCAATCAAATAAATTAAATATCTAAACTATTTAGTACAAGAGCTCATGATTCTTGGGGCAATTTAGTCGTTTGATATATTTGACTAAAATGGTCAAATAAAATTTATTTTAAAGCAACCTAAATAGTCAAAGATATCTAAGTGAAAAAAATTAAAAGGAGTTTAATTTGTTGATTGATTAAACTTTTTATTGATTTATATATTTTAAAAATAATATAAGTTTATTATAATTATTTTATGATAGTGGTATATCAAAATGGGCACTGATATTCGGCCAAAATCAATACACCCAGAATTTTTTATCATTTAGCTCCCTATTGTTTTATGAAATTTCACTTTTTAATCAACTTATTCTAAAAGATTGTCGCTTTTAGAATTTGTTTAATTGCCATTAGTGTCTGTTTCGTTTTTATGAAAGGAATTGGATTACTACAAACTTATATATGAAGGTTTTTCAATTTATCCAATTATTACAAAACATATATAATAGAACAGATAAAATAATTACTAAACATACAGATATTGAGATTATTCCGAAAAGAAATAATAAATTAATCATTTAATAATATCTATTATGGACTTCTTCTAATCCTTCCACCATTGTAAATGTTTTTAGCAACTCATGTTCTATAGGGTTTTTAATTATTTTATGTATTAATTCCTTTTCCATTATATTTTTTATTATTTTATTTCTCATTTCTTGTGGTACTTCTAAACTTTGTACTGTTCTTATTTCATCTCGAGTTATAAAGCTCTTATTATTATAAATATAATTTATATAATTCCAATTTCCTAAATCATAGGATATACTCATCCCTTGCTCACCACATCTTAATTTAATATTTTTTCCAAGATATTTTATTTTATTATATCCATTATTAATCAATATTCTTTCATGATATTCTTCCATGAAATTTTATATATCTTTTTGATTTGGTACGTGACTTGTTACACCAGAGGTGCAAAGGATACTACTGTCCATTCGGAATCAGCTATCCAATTTATGTTACTGGTTTCTCGTCTATATACCAAATCAATCAACATTATTATTATTTATAATAAATTCTAAATAATCTTTTATTGATTTTATTATTCTCCTTTCTACTAACATTTGTAATTGATTTATAAATCTTTGATCTGTTATTTCTGGATCTAAGTATATACTGTTTTCTTGAATCTTATTGTCTAATTCATTAACTATTATTTGTTCGTTTATATTTTCAAAATTTATAAGTTCAATTGTTCTTATCAATTGTTATGCTTTTTCCATTGAAATAAATCTCCTCCTCAATAAAATACTTTCATCAACAATCTCCACCAAAGATATAAGATCAGAATTATTACCTTACTTCAAATCTTCTGGAACTTCAGTAGATCTGAGTCCTTCTTCTCCTTAGCTGGTCACCTTTTCCCCAACTGCTATGCTCTCAACTGCCTTTTAACGCCTACATCGGCTACAACGGCAAACACGAGCTCTGCAAAAATGGGATCACTGTGTGCTATAGAGACTTTCTGGACTTAGATTCACTTTGTTCTAGTTGATTTTTATAAGGTTTCTTTTCTTATTCTCAGGGTTTGATTGTATCTGATTTCTTTTATGATTTGGAGAGAATGTGTTTAGCTTTCAAAATTCATGAAGACTTCTTCAAAAAAAATCTCGATCAAGCTCTCCTTCTCGTTTTTCCATATTGATTTATATAGGTATTACAAGGATAAGGGATTAGATTCCCTTTTACACCCGTCTAATTTTTATTCTTTGATGAGATCACATGCCGATCTCTATCTTTAAAGTAAAATTATTGCTGCAGACACTTTATAGTGGCAGACTTTTCTTAACGTAAAGAGATTACATTATTAATGCTAATTTGACTTATATGACTGACACATTACTTTTTATTGTGTGGCCGACACTTCATTATTACATTACTGTGCCTCTGTCTTTATCTGTTGTTGATGGCTACTTTATTTCCATGAGCTGGCTTGCTTGTTGTAGGGTTGCGTGGCTTCCTAGAAAGTTCATTGTGCTTATCTCATTTATGAGATCCAATATTGTGAGCAGGATATAGTTCTGGAATCATACAATTGTCCTGTAGTTTCTTTTATACAGGTCTTTTGCAACACTCCAAATGGCTTTTATTCCCTGAGCTCTCCGGGTCTTGATCCATGCTTTATTGAAGTGTGGAACAGTGGTGTATTCTGTGGCTACTTTCATTTGTACATTTCTTGTGACATGTCCTACTGTAATCATGTAGAAAGCTTGGTATTCAACCCCGTTGGTATATTTAGGGCTTATTGTGTAGAACTTTAAGTATGTTGGCTTTTCTCTAGCAAACCTAGAGACTTCTTTTATTAATAAGTCATCAAAGGCTGCCAATTCTTCTAATTCTATTCATGGATAAATCATGTCTAGATATCCATATCTGGCCAATTTTCCTATTATTAAAGAATCTGCCCCTTTTATTGCAATCATTCTAGGATACATATTTTTTCTGGATGATTTGAGAATGGTTTTTTTATGTTGTATTGTGGAATACACCCATGTGGTGAACTATTTATAGTCTTCTTCTTTTGGGTTTAAAAGTTTCTCATCATCTTCAGAGGAGAATTGGTTTATCGTAAAGGTTTTCTTTGGAGAGGAACCTTCTGGCTCGGCTATTATGTTTATTACCCGAGTGGGTGGTTTCATATGAGATTGTTCTATTGGGTCGTAACTTGGGTTTTGGTTTATTGGATCGCTTAGTGGTTTTATAGGTCCACTACTACTTTCACCTGCTGCTGGGCTTTGGTTTATGTCTAGCCCGTTTATGAGATCCTTTATATAGGATTCCAATATGTTTATTCCCTTCTCGTGGGATTCTATTGTCTCCTTCAAATAGTTTATTGCATCATGCACATCAGATGCTTTAGCTTTAAGCCGATCTATTTCCGCGAAAATCGTGGATATATATTTATTTTTGTCAAGATTCATGAACCGAACTCTATGTTCCTGCTGAGAAAATCTGCAAAGAAATTGTTAGCACCTTTTATGTGTACTATTTTAAAATTATAATAAGACAAATATGCTTGCCATCTGTGTAACCTTCTATATTGTGGTTCATTAGATAAGTTCTTATATATTGAAGAACTGACCTGGGTATTATCGGTTTCTATAATAAACCTTTTTTGTAGTAAAAATAACGAAAACTTTTTTATTCCTTTATAAATGGCTAATAATTCCTTTTCATGAACTGGATAATTTATTTGGGCTTTGTTAAATGTTCCACTACTATACCTACAAATTTCATTTAAATCAGTCTTAAGTATTGCTCCCCAATATAGGTCAGAAGCATCTATTGTATTATTAAATTATCTCTTTCATCTGGCAATCTTAGTTCAGGTAAAATTTTACATTGACTTTTAAGTTCTCCGACTGCTTGCGTATGCTCTTCACTCCATCCTCTTGTATTATTTTTTCTTAATAGTTTTTTAAGAATATTTCTCTTTTTAGATAAATTTTCTATAAAACCTTCTGCATAATTTAAACATCCTAAAAATTTTTGTATTTGTTGTTTATTTTCTAGCTTATCTAGAAAATCTATTATTTTCTTTGCTATATGACTTTGCAATTTTATCCCATTGTTGTCCATGATCATTCGTAAAAATTCTATCTTTTTATGTTCTATTATTTCTTTCTTTTTTGATAAAACAATTCATTCTTTTATACACCTATTTGCAAAGTTTTTTAAATGTTCTCTATGTTCTTCTAATGTATTAGAAGCTATTAATATATCATCTACATAGACTACCATGTGATTTGGGTTTTAAATAGTTTATCCATTTTTCTTTGGAATATTTGTGGTGCATTTTTTAATTCAAAATGCATTACTAACCATTCGTAATGTCCTTGTGGCGTGCTAAAAGCAAGATATATGGTATACTATCTTTTTCCATTTTTATTTGCCAAAATCCTGATTTACAATCAAACTTAGAATAATAATTTTTTCTTTTTACAAGGTTTATTAATACTTCCTTATTTGGTAAAAAGTATCCATCAAATTTTGTATACTTATTTAATTCTTTATAATTTATTACCATTCTACCTTTTCCTCTTACTTGTTCAGCTCGCTTCATTACCATAAAAGCGAGACTATTATGAGGGCTATCACTTTGTTGTATAAGATTTAAATTTAATAATTCTTTTATTTGAATTTTAAATTCTTCCTTGTCTTCTAATGTGTACATCATAGGTTTTACTCTTATTATTTTTTCTTCTATCAATTCTATTTTTGCTCTAGGATGATCTGTTTTCCATAATGCTAAAGGATTTTCACTATATACTTGTTCTAGTTGTCGTTTAATAGTTTCTAAATTTATGTTATAAATCTGTCCTTTTGTATTAAATAATGTTTATCATAATATAATATATCATCACGTTGGGCTGGCTGAACTCGGAAAGGGCGAAATTCCCTAGGGATACGAAGAATATGATTACATGGTGTTTTTAATTATGAGGAATAATGTCGTTGATAATATTGAAATTGTTGTAAAAAATCATTACCGAGAAGTATATCACAATCCATATTGTTATATTGGTAGACTTGTTTAATGGTAATATTTTTACTTCCTAAAAGGATTTCATAATTAAGGGTTAGATGGGTAACTTGTTGTCTATCACCAGTAATTCCTGTAATCTTGATATGGCCGTCAGGCTTCCATTGGTTAGATAAAAATGTTTTCATTATGGTGATTTCGCTACCAGTATCTATTAAGGCACATGTATGAATAGATTTTCCTACCGTATGTATTTGGATATATACAGACATAGGATATTTAAGATATGCTTTATTTACTATTTTCCACAAAAGACTTCATGTCCATCTAATTGTAATGTAATCCCTTATTTTTCTATTTTACAGTATTCTAGATCTTCTAAGAAACTATTTCCTAATAATATATGGTTATTATTATTCATATTAGAGTCTATAAAACAAGTGACTATTATCCTAATTCCTTCAATTATGATAGGTACTTTTATTTCCTTTTCACATCCGTGTTTATTTCCATTGAAATCTATGTATTCATAAGCAATCTCTTTTTGCTTTACTATTAATCCATTATTTTTAATAGGATTTATGTGATTACGAGTAGCTCCTGTATCTACTATTATATAAGGGCCTTTTATATAATCTATTCCATTAAAATACTGACCAAATATTTTCATTACTTTAGTTCTTGGTTTAGAAATTAATTGATTGGTCTCTATTTGATCCTTTCTTGAAGAATTATTTCTTATTAAAGTTTTTCCTTTAAAACTTATTGGAATAATTGAGGATTCTTTATTTTCTAAGTTTATTATTTCTTTTTTATCATCAATACTTAGCCTATAGTTTGATGGTATTTTAAGTTCTTGTATCATTGGTTCTATAAGTGTTGCAATTTCCTCGCACTCTTTATTGATTTCTATTAGCGGTTTGTCATTATATATTTCTCCATAATTAGAATTGCAAAAACTATATAATGTTGAATAATGAAAAGTCATTAATCTATTTCCTTCCTTCATTAAATTGTCTTTTAACAGCTTAAAATGGAGACTTAAAGTTTCTTCTATATTTTTATCTTTTATGTGAACACAATATCTTGGGTAACAAGTAAATAATATTTTGGTATAACATAAATTTCCTTCTATAGTTACTAAATGTCCTATCATAGGATCATGGAATCTCTGGTCATGTAAAAATAATATTATTAGGCTATCTATTCCTTCTTTAAATAATGATTTTACTAAAATTTGTATTTCTGCTAAATAGACATATTGTATTTTTTCTCTAACAGATTCTTTTTTTATCTTTCTAAGAGCCAAATCTATAGTTCTTTTGTTTAACAGGCATAATCTTATATTTCCTTCAGCTTGCGTTATAGTTATTGCTTTTTCTTGTTCATAATATTCATGCAATACTATTTTCTTTCTTTTGAATGCATCTCTTAGTCTGTGTAAAATTCCATAATCTGGTTTTTCTAATTTTGCTTTTAAAAGTTTATTATATTTTTCTTTATTAAATGTTACTACAAGGCTATATCCTTTTATATTTTCCTCTTTTTCTATTTCATATATTTCTTCAATATTTTCTTCTTTAGTACTGTCTAATTCTTTTTCTTTATTCTGATCCATGACTTGTATCATGTTCTGACTCATATTCTGACATATATATCTCTTCTCCATCATAATTAGACAAATTATCTATTAATTCTAGATCATTTCTTATTTTATCAAAATCTTCTTTCAAAATTCTGACTTTCTTTTTAGTACATTCTGTACTTAAATGTCCTATTTCTCCACAATTCCAATATTTACATTTATTTTTATCAAAAGTTCTTTTTTGTTTCTTGTATTTCCTTTTGTAATACTTTCTATTACGTTTTATGTATTTTTTCTAAAAGTGCTTATATTTTTTATACTTTCTTTTGCCTAATTTTTTATACTTCTTATGCTTTTTGTATGGTAATCGGCATCCCCATTGTGTTGGCGTTTCAGTTTTATGACAACATATATCTCCTATTGTCCTGCTTCTTTTTATCAAATTTCTCTGCATGCATATTTCACTTAATCTAAGGTTTAAAAATTTAATTCTGGACCCTAAGGTTTCTGGTACATTGTTTAAAGTTTTATATTTTTCATATTCATTAATGAAATATGTATTCCATGGTGGTGGTAATTTTGAGTAGTATAAGTTTATATACATACTTTGATCCTCGTTGCTAAAAAATTGATAATTATAATATTTACTAAATTCACATGTATATTCTTTTACATAACACATATTACATATATTTAAATTAATTAATTTCATTCTATTACTTAATTTTTCATTTTTTGTTTCTTGGTCTTTATTTTCTGCCCAATCTTCTCCTAAGAATTCATTAGCAATATATTCTATCATTGTTTCTATTCCTTGTTCATTACTACTAAGGAAAGCTGCTTTAACTACATTTATTATTATTTCTTTCACATTATTAGTTAATCCTTCCCACCAACTATATACATTATTTATAAAGCTTGCAGTCAGGACTTCTGTAAATATATTTATTTTTTGATCTTCTGTTTCTACATTCCAGTCATCTTTAGATCCATTATACAGAAAAAATAATCTCATTTGCAATCCCCATTCTACTAAGGTTTTATGTGGATTTATTCTACAATCTAGGTCTAAGAATACTCCTGCGTTACTTATAGGTTTTAATTCATTTTCTGTTGGAATATAATCAGATTTCCAAGGTTGAGTTTTATTAGGTGGTATATATTCATAAAATGGTCTCTTTTTCTTGTTTCCTTGTTTATAAAAATAGCTGGGCTCTTCTACATTTGGTTTCATTTCAGGACCTCCACTTGTATTCATATTTATTTTATATTCTTTATCTAAGTCTTCTAAATCACTTAAATTTATTTCACTAAAAATTTCAGTAAGTTCTTCTATTTCTTTTTCCATTAATTAGTGCTACTGTCTTCTTCAACCTCTACTTTCTCTTTTCCTTTATTTTTTATTTCATCATTCTCTAATTTTGTTTTAGACTTTTTGCTTCTTTTATTATTTTTGGGTATTTATTTTTCATAAACCATTCATCATAACTTCTTGGTTGTGGTTTGTGTACGATATCTTTCGAGGGTTTTTTAAATAATCCAGATTTTATAATTTTATATTTTTCAAATTTCTTATTTTTCTTTCGACTTGCTTGTAAAATTGTCATTTCTATTTTTATTTTACTTACTTCATGTTTTAATTCTTTAATCTCTTCTCTCAAGTGTATTAAGATTTCTTTTAATTCTATTAATACCGTTTCCATCATTTATTATTTTCCAAGGGGGTAGTTGTCTTTTTATTTTTAAAATTCTTATAGATGATCATTTCTTCTATTATCATTTCTACTATTTTTCATTCTTTCTAGGATTTTTATTATTTCTTTATATAGATATAAATGGTTATCAAATTCATATAAATCTATGAATGTTCCATATATATTTTTCGCCTATATTTATTAAAGTTAACCTTTCTTGTTCCACTAACTGGATCTTCTGATTTATAAATTCTATATATATATTTATTCAATTTTCCCATCCTAGAAACATATGGTCTATACATGTACATAATTCTTGTATTCTATCTGCTGCTTGTTGAGCTAAAAATTGTTGGTGTGGGTTAGTCATAATGTCTCTTTTTTATACCAATAAATTAGGAATTTTATAAATTCATCAATAAATTTCATTCTTTTTCTTAATGCTATTTCACCCCCATTAGTATTAATGTTAAATCTTTCTCTCATATCTTGCATTAGTTCTAAATCAACATTTCTTATATGATTTTTACTTTCTTTTATTTCTCTAATTAAGTTTTTCATTTCATCTTTATCTTCTATTTTTAATATATATAAAGATTCTGCTATTTGATTTATAGGATTCATTAGCTTGGTTATGGCTCTGATACCATTCGGTTGCGGCTTAGCCTTTTAGTTAAAGTTTTACAAATTTAGCTATATAAAGTTTTACAAATTTAGTTATATAAAATTAATTTTATACAAATTTTTGCGTATCTTATCATCTTGTGGAATTTTTTCAATTTTCAAGCGGTCTTTGAGATATTTTCTTATGGCATGGTTCTGGCATGCTTATGGCCGGGAATCATTTCCCTATCAAAATATTCCATCATCTGGAGGAGAATGTTTGTCACTGTTTAAGCAGGTAGTATTTTTTGCTAATTATTTTTTCATTTTATTTTTTACTTGCAACAGTAGCTTCAATTATCAATCAAAGTCCCAAAATCAAAATCGCTGCAGCCTGCAGCTACAAGCAAAATTCTCAAATTTTGAAACTCCTATCGACTGCATAATAGCTATAAATAGAAAACCATCCAAAATTAATGCCCAGCTAACACTTAAAGCTTGAACTTGGACCCCCTGAAGATCAGCTCCGCCCCTGGATATGGAACAAAATATTAGTTTTGCTAGTGAAATTGCCAACTATGTTTTCCTTTTGTATTTTCCGTTCAAGGATGAAGAAATTTCCTTCAACTTTTGTGGTGAATATCTTACGAACATATGTAAGTTTAATCTTTGGCTGCGAAATGACACTTTAAAGCAACAGTAGATATAATAAGCTTTGTTCCTAAGAAAAATCCATCAGATAAATTATGTCCCCGATTGTTATTGCCTAAAATAATCATAGTTACTGAGAAATAAGTAATTCTTTTTTTATGTATTAAAATGGTAAAAGGGTGGATAAAACTTAAAATGATAATAGAAGCCTTTTGATATTCTCCAACTCTCTTTTCAAAGTTCATTACACCATACACGTTCCCGTACCAAAGCGCACCCAACAACCTATTAGCAACAAACTCTATGTACTGACTCATCAATTCTCAATTAAAATCATGCATATAATCAACTATATCATAGCATCAGGGTAACTAGCAAGTAGTGACATCAAATTTTCAAAAAGAGAATTATCAGTTGCAGCAAGAACACTCATCTCCACCTGGATTATTATTCAAATATTAACACCAAATGCCACTGAACAATACAAGAGAAGCACCATCCATATTTTAAATGTAATCATTGCACAAAGTAAAAAAAGAAAAAAAGTAAAAGAGAAATTTATTTCAAAGCATTCCCATTATTAAAAAATTATCTAGTAAATGTACTATGAGATATAAATTAGTGTAGATTCATAGGTTCTCAGGCCAAAGAACATTATAGTAATTACAAAAATTCATGAGTCGGCAGGTCTTATTTTTTTTTTTACCTACTGTCATGTCTCTCCAATGTCAAATCATGCCCTCCAGCAAGTCTTTTGGCTTTCCTCGCCCATTTTTCTTCTTGTTACTACTTGAAGCTAATACAAAGCCAAATGAAAAGTAAATTTGTCATTTTAAATTGAATTTAATTGTCAATTAAAAAGTTCATTTGTTACCTTCATCCGCAGTAGAATCAACAGTTAATGAAATATACAATAAGAAGAGTAAATAGTAATCACGCACCAACATTACGAATCAATAGCTAAGGGTCAAGTGAAATTTCACCTGCAAATTACGACAGCAGAGGAAGCATTCATAAACCTAAGAGTAATTATATCACTCTGAAATTTCATAAGAGTAAATTAGGACAGCAAAGAAAGAAATAAACAAAGCAATTTGCAAAGGAAACAGGCATAAAAGTAATAGTAATTATAAAATATCAAACTGTAAGAAACGAGTAACAAATTCAAAGAGGCAACACAAACAAATCAAAAACAAAGTGAGAAGCAGGAAGAGTTGTGATTGTGAATCTTCATCTATAGCAATTGAAGAAAACGATTAAGGATCGACCAATTAAACAATTGCAAACTCATTGGAAATACAATGCAAACCTTTAAAAAAATCAACAGTGAAGGAAAACATAGCCTAACCCTAAGTTAATTTGAACCTCTCCCTAAATTAATTTGAAAAAACAAAGAAATCTGCTAAAATAATTACTGCTGAGTGAGAATTAGCAATGGATAGTGTCATTCTTTATGCGATCGAGAAGTGAGATTAGATTGGAAATGAGATTTGAGATCGAGAGAACAATGGAGACTGATTCTTCTTCGTAATTTTCCTTTTCTCTTTTCAATGCTATTTTTGCATTTTTGCTTGCTTTGTTTTTTAATTTCCGTATTTTGATTTCCTTTTTAAATGGGTAACACATTTATTTTATGTTAATATCTATAACAAAATATTTTTTTAAGAGTGGTTTAAAAGAAAAGAAAAAAAGATCGAGCCCTATTTCAAAAGAAACTAAAAAAGATGGGCCCTAAGAGTAATTTTACTTGGGCTCCGTTTGGTACAACTTATTAGAATAGAGTTTATAGAAGTGGAGATTATACCAGTAGAGCTTTAAACAAAAAGTTATTGGATGTTTAGTTATCAATTAAAAAAGCTCTTTTAAAGACTGTTTGGTTATACAAAACTAAAAGTACTTTTGTATAATTAAATTACCAAAAAGGATATGTAAAAAAATTTATTTTATAATTATATAACTTATAATAAAATGCCCTAGCTATTAATTAATAACAAAAAAGTAGTTCAATCATTTCTTCAATGTTCAAAATTAAAATACATCAATAATATATATATATATATTTACAGTAGTGTGTCTATAGTTATGATAAGCCTCAAAAATAACGAAATTAGCAGGATGTTGTGTGTGTGTGTCAAGATACAATCAAGATAACAAGAAAGTGATTGAAAAAAGTTCAAAAGCCTTCAGAATATACAAATTATGAGAAACTATCATTAGCCGTCTTAGCTAAGAAAAATAACAAATGGAATCCATGCTTAATTCTTTCGATCAACTTTGTTCACCGCTAAAGATACTAAGATCAAGAAATTATTGTGAGTTAAATACATGCTAATGGATTAAACACCAGGCAACTGAAGATGCCTATCATTTGTTTATTTATTTATTTCATGTCATTATAATAAAGAATGCTTTAATTGAAAGGGAAGCTTAACAGAAACCCACAATGGAAATAGAAATCCTAGGATAAAGCAGAGGAAACTCGATCACCTTTTAATTCTTTGAAAGAGAGAGTCGAAATCTTGACTTTGAGGCTTACGAAACAACTTAAATTCTAGGTGACTATTTTTATAGTTTAATTGTAAGTTTCTTGGAAATTCACAGAAATAAATTCTACTTATCCAATATATGTCTAAAACGATATACCCTACTGAGTAAATAAATAAATAAAATTATTTGTTGCTGCGACTATTGCCAGTGGTGCATTAAGAAATAAACTAGCATCCAAGAAAAGTAAAAATAATAATAATAAAAGTTTGAAGCAGTGGATTTGAGAGAAACTAACAGCGTGGTTCTTGTTAAAGCATTAACCAATCATTGTTAGGAATTCATTGGAAACCAAGATCAGATTTAAAAAAAGGATGAAACAATACCAAGGCAATAAACATATTGAATAATATAAAAAAAGAAATATAAAAAAGTACTAGGAATTCACATTCATACCTGGTACGCTATGAAGTTATGAATTTTCTCTCAAGTGATGGCTATGTGTAGGATTTGGTATTTAATTTGTCGGAAATTTCATAAAAAAAAATTGGTGGTAATATGTTATCTGGCAATAATTTTTATTGTGTAGGTTTTGTATATAAATAAGGGTATTATGTAATTAATAAAATATTTTTTGGGATATTTTTGATATTACATATATTTTTGGAAAAGCTCTTTAACCTCTACTTCCAAAAGCTCAAATTTTGGGCTTTTGCTAGTAGAGGTAAATTAGCTTATTTAAGCTAAAAAAACTCTACTAAAAAAATAATCAAACACCAAAAAAAATTTTAAAAAGTGCTTATGGGATTAATTAAGCACTTATGGCCACTAGATAAGCTATACCAAATAGGCACTTAGTCTATACATTACATTTCCGAGAAAAATTTTTCATTATCTCCAAGGCCAGATTGCTCTGGAAAAAAATATACACATTTTCACATTAATCCGACAGTTCGTCAATGTCATTGTAAATGTTTGGTTGATAATACAGTTGTTTGTTGTAGTGATAGTAGCATCCTTCTAGAGTTATTTAGTAAATCGATATGTTTTAGGGCATTAGATATAAGACGATTAAGTTTCGATGAGATAAATTTGATTCAAGAAATTCCAGAAAATGTAGGAAAATTGATACATTTAAAGTACCTTAATTTGTCTGATCTTGATATAGAGGGACTATTTGGGACTTTGTTCAAGTTATACAATTATATAAACTAAATATTAGCGGGTGCCGCTATCTCTGAGAATTACCTCTAGGAATTGGGAAGTTAATGAAAATGAGGAGTTTGCTGGTGAAATTGATTCGTTGAAGTCCATGCCAATAGGGATCTTAAGATTAACCAATCTTCGAAGATTGTATAAGTTTGTTGTGAGTGGAGGTGCTGATGATGGCAAACCAAGTCGTCTTGAATCGATGAAAAACCTTTAGGGAGTATTCACTAATCCGAAATGAGAATCGAAATGGGGGAATGGGAGTGAATACTTTGTTTCCTTGTGAAATTGTGAAATTGTAGCTCGGAATGGGAGTGATTCTTGCGGGGGCCACATAAAATGGGGATTGATTACGAGAGTTCCGATTCCCAGAGGGGGGGCTGGGAATCAGAACCCCATTCCCTGGACTACCAAAATTGCCCGTGCTGTATTTCCAATATTCCAACAATACCCTCTTTGAAATTCAAAAAATATAAAAGGAGAAAAAAAAGAAAAAAAAGCAAAACGAAGCAGCTCAAGAATCAGAGGCTGCCGCTGCCCACAGGATTGCGATTTGCTGCTCACTGTCAAGCCAGTCGTCCTGCTGCCATCGTAATCTGCTACTGTTGTTCATCACGATCGCGATTTGCTGCTGTTCGTCACGATCTGCTGCTGCGGTTCGTCGTGACGTGCTGCTGTCGCGATCTACCACCGTGCTCGTGATCGATCTCGTCGCCGTGCTAGCGTCGCGATCCGTCTGTCGCCTTCGTCGTCGAGATGAGCACATGTTATGGAAATTAAATTTTTTTTGAAACGATGATGATGATGAATTTTTTGGAAAAAAATGATGATGATGATAATTGATTATTGTTGTTATTTTTATTATTTGGGATTTTGATTATTGTTGTTATTTTCATTATTTGGAATTTTACCGATTTTTATGATTTGGGATTTTGATTTTGATTTTGATTTTGATTTTGATTTTGATTATTATTATTATTATTATTATTAATGATAAATTTAATTATTTATTAATGATGAAAATTATTATTATGAATTAATATATTAATAAATATGAATATAATGAATTAATATATTAAAAACATTTAGCATAATAATAATTATTATTAACAATATTATTATTATTATTATGATAAAAGTATTATAATTAATGGATATATTAACAATAATTTTATTTTGATTATTATTATTATTATTTATTATTATTATTGTTGTTGTTGTTGTTGTTGTTGTTGTTATTATTGTTATTGTGATTGTTATTTATTATTATTATTGTTATTTATTATTATTATTGTTATTTATTATTATTTATTGCTATTATTATTATTATTGTTATTTTTATTATTTATTGTCATTTATTATTATTATTATTATTATTATTATTATTATTATTATTATTATCAAGAACAATAACTAAGAAAGGGTATTTTAGTAAATTATAATATTTTATTCCGATTCCAAAATAAAGTAAACACATCAATAGAAATTAATCTCATTCCGATTCCGATTCCTATTCCTACAGCTCAAATAAACAATGTATTCTGATTCCGATTCCTGCTCATTCCGATTCCATCTCATTCCGATTCCAACCCATTTCGATTACTGATTAGTAAACACACCATCAACTCGTTCGACACTGTGGTATAAGATGGCTGGGTAATGCATCATATTTAGGTGATACCAAGGGGACCAGAACTTAACAAAATGAAAAACCTTCTGCTTTTGAAACTGTCTTTTGATGGGGAAGATCTAGAAGGAAATGGTGATGATGACCAACTACTTGAAGCCTTACATCCGCCTCCGAGTTTGAAGGAATTAGGGATTCTGTGTTACAGAGGCAGCATTTTCCCCAACTAGTTGATTTTAGTAACAAATTTAAGGGCTTTAAAAATCTGCTGGTGCAAAAACTGTGAGCATTTGCCTCCTTTCAAAAAGTTACCATCTCTCAAAAAACTCAACATAGGTGATTTCAAGAAGGTAAAAGCTGTGGGTAATGAATTTTTGGGAATAGAAGGAAGTTGTTGAAGATGAAGCTCAAATCGGGATTCACATAACAGTACGACAAGTCCGATGCATGATTCTTCTATATGTGACATATCGTTTTCTTATGGATGACTTGTCGGCTTTTGAAGTTCGGGAAGCTGCTTGAAATCTTTGTAGCGTCGGCTGGTTGGATAAGTAATACACGTGACTGATCACGTGTGTCGCTTACTCAGAACGGCAGCAACACTTAACGTTTTGGAGAGCAGATCTTGTAAAGCTTTGACACGTGTACGCCAAGGATATAAAAGGCTGTTAAAGCCGTTATACACGTGGGCAAGTTCTGGGTTTCTTTATAACAAACCCAGAAAGCAATAACAGCTGATTGGTGCAGGGTCTTTATGGATCCATTACTCTTTATATATAAGGCTTTATGGTTAGATTTCGTATACTTGTATCTTGTATAAGCTCTAATAGTGAAATCTTTCTTCTCCCTCACAGTGGACGTAGGCTTACTTTGTGGCCGAACCACTATAATTCTTGGTGTCAAGTGTGTGATTGTTTCTGTTATTTCTTAATTCTTTGTTGTGATTGCAATTGGTTGGCTTAATCAGAGAACGCTTGTGTTCATTGAATCATTCTTTGAGGTTATAGAGCATATAGAGTGGATCTTGGGGAGAATCCAAATCCGTTCTTTACTGGTTTTGATTCAACAGAAATACTGATTATGACCCATCTTCATCGGTGACTGCCTTCCCGAAATTGAAATCACTCTTCATCTGGAAAATGTCTGAATTGGTAGGGTGGGATTATAGGATTACAAGAAAGGAAAACATCTTCATCATGCCATGTCTTTCTTTCTTGGAGATCGGGAATTGTCCGATTATGAAAGGACTGCCCGATTACTTTCTTCAAACAACGACACTAAATATTTGGAATTGTCCTGTTCTACAAGAACGGTACAGAAAAGGAGAAGACTGGCGTAAGATATCACACATTTCCCACATAAGGGGCATATGATAGGAGGTCCATAACTAAATTCTCAAACGACTGCAATTGCTATCACCTGCAGGCAATTTCTTCCCCTCCTCTGTTTTACTTTGTTGTTACTTGTATTGGAAAAATGTTCAACCAGTTGATGATTTCAGAAAATTGTCAAATTATGGATGAATTGCTTTCTGAATACATGATATCTCATAACTGTTACGGTGCATTTCTGAAAAGCCTCCTTTCTTCACACATGTTTCAATGTTGGTTATAATAACAATTTTCATCTATGTGGTTTATCATGTTCAAGGGGCTTGAAAAGCATTTGTGGTAAAGTTTCAAATTAAGCTTGTACAATGGCTGTGAAGAGGCATATTCAATTCGTTACGTTTTGGTGCGATCTCCTAATGCTAGTACCATGTTGTGTATATTTAGTTGCCATTAAAGTGTTTAGTCCCCCGTCCTTAATCTTTTCTGATATTCTGCAAAAGAGTAATGGTGACAATTATTTTTTCTAGTACACAGTCTTAGTTTACAATAAATCATAAGTACTTGTGTACAAAGTTTTCTATTAGTTATATGCGGGCTAAAATTTTAAGTTTTCTACTAGTTATATTGTGACTGAAATTTTAAGTTTTCTATTAGTTATATGGGGAATGAAATTTTTCGTATCATATCAATCTTTATTTGCTTCTACAGAGTACCTATCTTGGCTGATTTGTTTAATTCGTAGAAATTCATTTCCATTGGTTCGAGCACAAACAAAACCAGAGAGCTCTGGGGAAAAGTAATCTACTTCTTGTGGTATTATGCCCTTGTTTCTTCCTTCATAATATTTGTTCGACTTCATGCTCGCATTCAGATTATGAAGCCTTTTCCAGGCAGCTTGTACCCAAATTTTGCTGCCATCAATAGATTTTCCAATGAATTGGAGAAGATATTGTTAAAAGGGCATTTAGCTTCCTTCCCTATGTTTGAACATGGAACTACAGAGAGTAAAATTGATCAATTGACAACGTTAACTCGGTTGGGTGGTTATTTATACTCAGTCTGATGTTCGGACTTTGTATCATCAAATGTTTAATGTATTGGTATCCTTTTCGTGTTTCTTCTTCGATTTTGGGTTAATTTGTATGGTTGATTTCAGTTTAGATCTCTGCCTGTTTATTATTCCAGCTTTTCTTCCTAATCAAAGGGTGCTCTCTTTGTCAGAAAATCAGCTTTGTTGCATCCTTTCCTAGCTTTGGCAATGCTAAATGCATTTTGTACGTTTCCTTTCTAACACAGAAGTATAAAGGACATCACATCCTAGTCTTGCTGTGATAACTTCAGGCAAGTTTTGGACTGTCTAGAAGGAAAGCGGATAATGTGACAAACATCTAATGCCATTTACGGGTTTACATTTTTTAGAATAAATCTTCTGAGATTCCAGGCCTAACTCTTGGTCTCAAAACTTGTACTTATCTTAGATTTGCTTGCAACATATGACACGACTCAAAAGTATTTAATTTATTCTAAAGTATAAGAGTGCCTAGTTATAATATAACATAATGAGTCCGGGGTCGAACCACATAGAATTTTAAATTTAGTAGTCAATTATTTAATAAAAATTAATTTTAGAAAACGAAATTAATGATTTAAAAAGTGCTAGGGTTACAGGATCCACTCTCAGTTATCAAATTATTATCCTAATACCCTCTAATATTTATATTTTGCATTCATTTTTCCAGTTAAATATTATGCCATTTAATCTTTAACTAATCATTTATATGGAAAAATATGGAATCAAGTACCTAATGTGCCACAGCTATATTCCAATTCTAGAAGAACGTTAGATTACAATGGCAGGTAATATCTTCTCCTCCTTTGTTTTACTTAGTTGTTTTACGCAAGTGTCAACTAATTTGGTTTCAGTGATGCAGGCAGCAGAGCATGACTATGAAAAAGAGAGAAGTCTAATGGAAGGATTGCTAAAAACGTTCTGCTGGTGTTGCTGTGAATAAGGTAATTCTCATGCATTCACTTGCTGTTGTCTAATTTATGCTGGCAATGGAACTGCTACATCTGTTCTTATTCTGCAAGGTTTGATTGCTGAACTATTATCAAAATTTTCACCCAATTTTCAATGTTTGGTTGTTATAAAAATTTCAGGTCTTTATCTTTCAGTTTCTTAAAAGCCACAGGACTACAAAGCTGATATATATTGACAAAGCAAACCGTATGAGGCCTGATATGCTTCGACGGATCAGGAAGGAATTGGTGTTGACACTATATATTACGCAGGTAACTATAGTTGACAATTTTACCAAAAGTTTGTCACAGTTGACAATCGCTTACAGTGTTTCCTTGTGTTATCAGGCTATCATGTGTGAATTGAAAGATTGAGAAAGGTCGATTATAACTAACTTATGCAATTGAAGAGTTTGAAAAAGCATTTGCGTTAAAGTTTCCAGCTTGTTTAATTGCTGTGAAGAGGCACATTCATAAACAGTTTTACAAGTTTGTTTGTGGTTGCTAAAGATTGATGGTTATAATAATTATCTTGAGGTATGAAATATTAATTTGCTAAAAGTATCTGTATTTGTTTACAAATTTTTTCTATTACATAGGGACTGAAATTTTAATTTGCGGGGTCTTGATCCAATGTTTATTAAATCAGGTTTTTTTTATCAACTGAATCATCTGCTTCACTGTATTGGCTATAAAGATTAAACTTTAGAACAGTTAACTGTTCATGTGGTGCCAAGCCTACATGAACCAGAAGTAAGCCAAATTAGAAAGAATTTAAGCTTAATAACACTACAATATTATTATTCAAGTAAATTGAACGTAACAGAGATGTAATTTAAGTTTTTTTTAAGCAAAGAAACTAACAAAACGAGCAAATAAAAGCCACCACAATTACATAATATTATAATCATACCACTGTAAAATTCAAAGAAGCAACACAAACAAATCAAAAACAAAGTGAGAAGCAGGAAGAGTTGTGATTGTGAATCTTCATCTATAGCAATTGAAGAAAACGATTAAGGATCGACCAATTAAACAATTGCAAACTCATTGGAAATACAATGCAAACCTTAAAAAAATCAACAGTGAAGGAAAACATACCCTAACCCTTAGTTAATTTGAACCTCTCCCTAAATTAATTTGAAAAAACAAAGAAATCTGCTAAAATAATTACTGCTGAGTGAGAATGAGCAATGGATAGCAGTGTCCTTCTTTATTCGATCGAGAGGTGAGATTAGATTGGAAATGAGAGTTGAGATCAAGAGAACAATGGAGACTGATTCTTCTTCTCCTTAATTTTCCTTTTCTTTTTTCAAATGCTAGTTTGCATTTTTGCTTGCCTTTTTTTTTTTTTTTGAATTTCCATATTTTGATTTTGTTTTTAAATGGGTAACAGATTTATTTTATGTTAATATACATAAAAAAAAATAAGTTTTTAAGAGTAATTTAAAAGAAAAGTAAAAAAGACCGCGCCCTATATATTTCAAAAGAAACGAAAAAAGATGGGCCCTAAGAGTAATTTTACCTAGTCTATGCATTGCACTTTCGGGAAAAATATTTCATTATCTCTGAGGGTAGATTGCTCTCTAAAAAAAAATATAATTTTTTTCACATTAATTCAACGGTTCGTCAATGCCATTGTAAAAAGCACATATTTTTTAGGGTAAATAACACTCTCGGAAATGTTTGGTCGGTAATACAGTTGTTTGTTGTAGTTGTTTCGGTTTTTTGTGAAATCAAATTAATAGGGCAAATATCAGAATGAAGATTGCTCACTGCAACTAGTATGGCAAGCCAATTTGATGGTGAGGATGATTGTTCACAAGCTAATTTGATGAATGCGAGATTTTTACCTGTTTATAGGGCCCTTCATTTCAGAAATATATTATCCTCCAATTACTTTCTTTAATTTGAGTGAATTTTGGGAGATTAAATGCTCTTGAGTGATATAAAAATCAAATCAGGGATATCAAGAATTTGGGTTGCGAGTTAATATTATATTTTATTATTTATACAATCTCATTTATTAGTAAAATTATCAGCATGTCTTCGACTATGAATATAGGTTAAATGCCACTTTATATATTTGTTTTGTTATTAATGTTATTTATCTACAATCAAGATCAACAAAATAGGATCAATTTTGTCAAAATGTCATTTACTTTTCTAGCATTTTTCAAATTGTTTTGGGTACTTATCAACGGCCAGGCAAAGTGCAGTTGATTATGGGGTGGCTAGAGAGTGACTTTGCTACGGTTATTTCATGTGTCAAAAGTTTATTTACTTATTCATCTTTTTTGTGGTGCCTTTGTACTACTATATGGTAAAATTACACAACACTCCTCAGTAAATTCAATTTTTGCTTAATGGTTTTTACACTCGCATGTATCAGAGAAGGGAATATTGTTGCTGATAGTTTGATAAACATAAGGCCTTTTTGTTCAGCTGGCTTTACTTAACGCGATGCTCCAGATAAACAGAGTAATCGAAAGAAGGATTAGGGGATTACACAGTAATGCTGTGTTGTTTCTTCCAAAGACGAAGGCACCTGTTACTTAGCGAAATAGTCACATATACCTTTTCTTTTTTTAATGAAATTAATATTCATAAATATCATTTTTGGACAATTATATCATTGTACTGCAGTGACGCAACTTTATTTTATCCGAGCATAAATAATTGTCCCAAAAAAATGAATTTATACGAAGGTTTCTGAAATTAAGGGGGCTTAAATCTATTTGACTGTGGAGTATGCTTAATAGTGTGGTACCTTGCTTGCAATACCATATGTAGCACTAAAGTCTTGAAACTTCTGATTACATAACTCTGAACTATAATTATATAGTTTGAACATTTTAAACTTTTTATCAGTTTGACGAGTCTAAACAAATATATGTATTTTTTATTGTCCTAATTTTGCCTAAACCTATCCCCTTGTAAACGGTATTATTTCTCAAACTGAACAAAAATACTTTTAAATTTGAGGTTTGGTGGGTAGCGTAAATGGCAAAAATAAAAAATTAATCTTATAATACTAATAATTCATGGAGAAGGATCAATGGACACTTAAAATTACACTTATTTTTACATTCATTAATAGGAGAGAGAAAATATAAGAGGAAAAATATTTTGGGTGGGGTCCATATGTATATCACATCCATTAATTCACTCAAATCTAAGGGCTAATAAATGAGTGTAAAAATATGTGTAATTTTAAGGGTCCATTAATCCTCCCCCATAATTCATATCTTAGTTAGTAGTAACTTTTTTTGTTTCAATTTATTTCTTCAAGATGTTTACTTTCATTCTTGGAAAATGATTCCTTTCACACGTAGGAGGAATTAGAAATTGAACAATTTCGAAATCATTTTAGGCACTTAACTGCCCTTGCAGTTGTTCACTACTCAAGGATCATATATTTCTCTAAGTAATGTTTTACATCTACACTATATATACAGGCCGAATGGGTAATTAATCATATGAATCATATCTACTTATGGGTTGTTGAAACAAAGTTTTCAAATAGTTTGGCGTGTATAGTGTAGACATAAAACATAATAGGTGTGGTTAAGTGATATTACGTGTAACTTACATTTAATTTAAGTATTTCACCCAATAACTTAAAGACATGCATCTAATTAAACAATACTTTAAAAGTTAATGGGACGATGAAATGCCACAGTTCAATAATGTTTCAGAGAAGTTATTGGCCAAATGTCTAAATATTTATATATAATAATTCTATGCCAACTTGTTAATTTTCATTAGCCATCGCCCGTCGTCTACGCTTATTCATTCGCCCCAATAATGTTTCCGGTCAATCTGGCCACCATGTGCCTATTCCCAGTCGCCCGTCGTCCACGCTTAATAATTTATATAAAATAAATAAAGAAATCATTCGTCCCAATATTATTTCCGGTCAATCTGGCCGCATCATGTGCCTGTCCTAGATAGATTACATTATTTATATAATATTTGTATTTATTAACAATTTTAAATTCAATTTTTTAATTAATATATTAAAAATACATTATTATAAAAAAAGCTTTGACATTCTTTTTTAAAACTTATGATCATTATTTTAAACTTTGGGGCGTGTAAATATCCTTTTCTCTTCGATAAAAGAAAACAAAAAGATTAATTCAAGAACCCCATGAACTGAACGATGAAGTCGCATTCGCTACTCTTTTTCAAATTAATTTGTAGCGGTCGGCACTCGGCTGCATGATTTTTCCAACTTCTTTTTAATTATTCTCAAATCAATTTGAGAGTATTATATTTAACAATTCTGCAAACGAGCCCCTACCTTTCATTGAATTCTAAATTCTCCTTTCCAGCAGGGACCCCTTTGCACAATTGTTGATTAAATATCGACAATTAGTGAAAATAAAATATTTCATGCAGTATAAGAAGACTACACTAGCTCCTTTTCTTTCAGCATTTTCGCAGCAAAAGCACATTTAATAATAACTCATTAAAATTATCACTTTGTTTGTCATCCAAAATCAGAATGGTTGATGCGATCGTTTCCTCTCTCTTGGAGCAGCTGATCTCTGTTGCGGCTGATGAAGTGAAACAACAGGTGAGGCTTGTGACTGGCGTCGGACAAGAAGTGAAAAAGCTTACCAGCAATCTTCAAGACATTCGAGCTGTGCTGGAAGATGCAGAGCAAAGGCAAATGCAGCACGACAAAGCTGTTACTTTTTGGCTGGATCAGCTCAAAGACGCATCCTACGACATGGAAGATGTGTTGGAGGAGTGGACCACCGCAAGGCTCAAATTGCAAATCGAGGGCCGTGATGATGACAATGCTCTTGCTCTTGCTTCTCATAAGAAGAAGGTATGTTCCTTCTTTCCTGCTGCCTCAAACTGCTTTGGTAGTTTCAAACAACTCAGACTTCGTCATGGCATTGCTGTCAAGATTAGGGAAATCAATGAGAAGCTAGATGATATTGCCTCTCAGAAAGATAGGTTTAAATTTGTTGAGAAGGTGAGTAACAATGTTAAGAAAACAGAGCGAGTGCGAACCACCTCCTTGATTGATGAGGGAGAGGTTTGTGGTAGAGTTGATGAGAAAAATGAGCTCTTAAGCAAGTTGTTGTGTGAAAGTAGTGAACAACAAAAAGGCCTTCATGTCATCTCACTAGTTGGGTTAGGGGGCATAGGTAAAACAACCCTTGCACAACTAGCCTGTCACAATGATGAGATGAAAAGAAAGTTTGAAAAAATTATATGGGTGTGTGTATCAGATACTTTTGAGGAGATTAGGGTTGCCAAAGCAATCATTGAAGGTCTAGGCGAGTCAGCTTCTAGTTTAAGCGAATTCCAATCTCTTACGAACCATATCCATAGATCAATTGAAGGAAAAAAATATTTTCTTGTCTTAGATGATGTATGGGATGGGGAATACAATAAATGGGAACCATTCTTCCTTTGTCTAAAGAATGGTCTCCATGGAAGTAAAATTCTGGTTACCACACGTAATGAGTTAATTGCACGTATGATGGGATCAACAAATATTATCTTCATTGAGCAATTGGCTGAAGAGGAATGCTGGTCGTTGTTCAAGCGGTTAGCATTTTTCAGCCGTTCTTTTGAGGATTGTAAAAAATTAGAACCAATTGGGCGAAAAATTGCACGCAAGTGCAATGGCCTGCCTCTTGCCGCAAAGGTAATAGGGAATCTATTGCGTTCTAAAATTACAGCAAAAGAGTGGCAAAGAATTTTAGATAGTGAAATGTGGAAGGTAGAAGAGATAGGGGAAGGTCTTTTCGCTCCTTTGTTGTTGAGTTATAATGATTTGTCATCCAATTCCATGGTAAAACAATGTTTTTCATATTGTGCTGTCTTTCCGAAGGACCACATTATGGACAAAGAGGAACTAATTTCACTATGGATGGCTCAAGGCTACCTTAAGGCAGAAGAAGACGAAGAGATGGAGATGATTGGGGAAGAGTACTTCAACATCTTGGCAACACGCTCTTTCTTTCAAGAGTTTAAGAAATATGGTGATGATGATGATATTACGCATTGCAAGATGCATGACATAGTGCATGATTTTTCCCAATTTCTAAGTAGAAAAGAATGTTTGTGGCTAGAAATTAATAGTAGCAAAGAATCAGCCATAAACTCTATTGGTGAGAAAGTCCGTCACTTAGGCTTAAATTTTGAAGGAGGAGCATCATTTCCTATGTCCATTCGTGGACTTGATAGATTGCGTACCCTCTTAATTTATAATGAAAGTCATTCCAATCTGTCTCTTAATAGTAGCATCCTTCTGGAGTTATTTAGTAAATTGGCATGTTTAAGAGCGTTAGTTATAAGGCAATTGGGGCCACGTTCTCTAGAGAAAAATTTGATTAGAGAAATACCAGAAAATGTTGGAAAATTGATACATTTGAAATATCTTAATTTGTCTGGACAAGGTATAGAGAGACTACCTGAGACTTTGTGTGAATTATATAATTTACAAAAGCTAGATATTAGAGGGTGCTTAGAGCTTAGAGAATTGCCTGCGGGGATTGGGAAGCTAATGAACATGAGGAGTTTACTGAATGACGACACTGATTCGTTGAAGTACATGCCAATAGGGATTTCCAAATTAACCAGTCTTCGAACATTAGAAAAGTTTGTTGTGGGTGGAGGTGTTGATGTTAGCAATACGTGTAGGCTTGAATCTCTGAAAAATCTGCAACTCCTTCGAGGAAAATGTAGAATAGAAGGGCTGAGTAATGTGTCACATTTAGATGAGGCTAGGAGATTAGAGCTCGACAATAAGAGAAACCTCCTTCGTTTGCATCTTGAGTTTGGTTTGGAAGAAGGTGAGAAAGATGAACAACTTCTAGAAGCCTTACAACCGCCTTTGAATGTAGAGAAATTAGGGATTGAATGCTACGAAGGCAACACTTTTCCCAAATGGTTGACGTCACTAACCAATCTAAGTGATTTAGAACTTCAATCCTGCGTTAACTGTGAGCATTTGCCTCCTTTGGGAAAATTGCCGTATCTAGAGAAACTCCAACTATTCAACTTGAGGAGTGTTAAAAGAGTGGGTAATGAGTTTTTGGGAATAGAACAAAGTAGTGATGATGACCCATCTTCATCTTCATCAGTTATTGCCTTCCCCAATTTGAAATCACTAACAATTGATGCAATGGTAGAATTGGAAGAGTGGGATTACAGGATTACAAGAAAGGAGAACATCTCCATCATGCCACGTCTTTCTTACTTGCGAGTTTGGTCTTGCCACAAATTAAAGGCGCTGCCGGTTTACCTCCTTCAAACGACGACACTGCAGAAATTGAGTATTGAGGATTGTCCCATTCTAGAAGAACGTTACAGAGAGGGGGAAGGAGAAGACTGGCCTAAGATATCTCACATTCCAGGCATCATACGGGAGTAAATTCTCATGTGGCTGCAATTACTATCACCCGCCGGTAATTTCTCCTCGTCCTCTGTTTGACTTTGTTGTTGCTTGTAATGAAATTAATAAAAATAATTATATTTTGAATTAAAATTCTATATTTTGCAATACGCAATACATTGTGGTAATGTTGAAAACTAAATTGTCAGTTTTATCTTTTATATTGATAATGCTGAAAACTAAATTATCAGTTTTATCTTTTATAATGATAATTGTATTTTTATATATATAATTCATGTGACATGAATTCTTTAAAATAATTGTGCAATTGTTTTTATTACATTTGCCCATTTTGGTTTATTTCATATGTAATTGTGTTGACCAGGGATTTAAGGAAGTGTCAGAACTACTTCAGCAATTCACAGGTCAATACTAATTTGGATTTAATGATGCAAACAGCAGAGCAAGTCTATTAAAATGACAAGTTTAGTGAAATGATTGCTAAAATGTTCTATTGGTAATTCACTTGCTTTATTATAGAATTTCATTCCATCTTCTTCTATTGATGTTAAAGCAAGCTCAAGCACTAGATTCCCTACTAATACCGCATTGCATTTTTATTTTATTTACTTTATAGAATTTTCATTTCCACCTGCATTGCATTTTTATTTGATTTTTAGGTTGACTTTGAAGACTCTATGGAGAACGTTGGGGTAACCAAGGATTAGGCTGGCGATGGAGCTACTAACACTGTGGTTATTGTGCAATGTTTGGTTGCTGGATTTTGAAGAAGAAAGTGATGACCGGGTCTGCTCTGTTTCAATTAAGGAAGGATAGCTGCCGGAAAGACATGATGATTATTATTACATGATGTTAAGGTGCTAAGATCATCATTTCTATCCTGTTTCATTCTTGGATCAGTTTATCCTATATAAACATATATGAATTATGCTAATATTATCGGTTTTTTCACCTAATTTTCAATGCTGGTTGCAAAAACAATTTTAGGTTCTTAAAAGCTACAAAGCAGAGCTGATGTGGGCTGATATGCTTCCAGTTGTTAGTTTGCACAAATTTGCGTTGTCAGAATATTCTTTAATATTCATTGTGTTTCTTTGTGTTATCAGGTTATCATGCTATGTAGAGTATCATCTTCAAGGGTTTGTAAGAGCCTTTGCAGTAAACTTACCAGCTCGTGCAATTGCACTTTCATTCGGAGTATTATTTTGCAAGGTTTGCATGTTCAGTTGCAATTAAAATGTTTATTCACTCATTCCTAGTTTTTTCTGATTTTCAAGTTATTTAGGTCCATAAACAGTTTTCACACATGTTTCAATGCTTTTAGCTAATATCATGTTATCTATATTTAGTTGCAATTAAAATTTAAGTATACAATCTTAATTTGCAATAAATCATTAAGTGCTTGTGTAGAAAATTTTCTATTAATGATATGGTGACTAAAATTTTCATTATCATATAAATTTTCATTATCATATCCATCTTTAATTTTTTGTAAGTCTCATTGACTTTGTTTCGGCAGAGTCACTGTCTTGGCTGATTTTTCTAATTCGTTGAAATTCATTTCCATCGGGGGAAAAATATTCTACTTCTTGTGGTATTGTGCCTTTTGTTTCTTTATTCATCATATTTGTTCGAATTCATGCTCTCATTCAGAGGGTAAAGCCTTTTCCAGGCAGCTTTGTAGCCAAATTTTGATGCCATCAATGCATGATTGTCATTTAGATTTTCCAAATAATTGTTAGATTGGACAAGTTATTGTTAAAAGGGCATTTAATTAGCTTCCCTATGAAATTAGTTGCCAATAATGCATTCAATTTGAGAAGGGTAATGGTTGAGGAAAGTGATTGTCTTAATTAAATTACAGGTGATAAGATGTTGCTTCAATTCTGCAAGCATCTCGTGTTGAGAAGATTTTGCCCACGTGAGATGCTGTGATTCTTGACGTCAGGATAACACAGGTCAATTTTTAGCATCAATATGTATAATCTTCTTTACTGTTCTGCCTCTAAAGATTAAACTTTAGTAAAGTTGTTTTTGTTTGTGGAAGTTATCAGGTTAAGGATGCAAAGCAGCTTATTAAGGCAAATGTCAGAATGAAGATTGTTCATCACACCTGATATGTATGATGGTGAGGAAGATTGATTGTTCATAAGCCAATTTGATGATAATTGTTAGGCTGGTGCAGATATTCTTAAAAGGCCACAAAGCTACCATATGAAACTGGAATGTTATTATTGCTTGAAAGTAAGTAGCATCTTCTATTGCCAAGGCTTTCCCCACATGATGTGATGCTGTGATTGTTACCGGCCCCATATTTATTAACTCAGGTTTTATTATCAACTACATCATCTTCTTCACCATTTTGGCTGCATACAAAGATTAAAATTTAGAACACTTGTTTCGGAATGTCAGAATGAAGATTGTTCAGTGCAATTGGTATGACAAGGATGATGATGGTGAGGAAGATTGTTAACAAGCCAAATAGAGCCCTCCATTTTCAGAAATATCATCCTCAAATTTTAATTGTGAAGCATATGAAGTGAAGCTGAATCCTTCATAATAAGACTTTCCAGTGAAAGTTTCATTTGAGTGAATTATGGGAGATTTGAATGTTCATAAGAGTGGGTGAGAAATTAATCATATATCAGCGACTTGGGTCATCAGTGAATTTTTTCCTTCAATATTAGAACACTCTCATTTCTTAGTAAAATGCTCTTTACGTCTTTGACCCTGACGTAGGCCTATATCCGAACCATGTAAAATTTTATTGTTATTTCTTTATGCTTGTTTTGCAATATATCATTTCTGTACAGTCAAGAAGGTAATTTTGCAATTATTTAACTTTGCTTCCGCAAACATGCAATATTACAAGAGACATCTTAAGAATTTTTTTTCCCACTTTGTCTTTCTGCATTAAAACCACCACAAAATTCCAGGAAGTGATTGGCTTGATTTTAGCTCCAGTAAAAAGTGCTGGGAGCAATGTCTTTTGTATCAGCAAGTTATCAAACATCATAAAAGCCACAAAGCTTTTTGTATCGGCGAATGTCTTTTGCCATCCAAAATTCCAGGTCTTTCACCTCTCAGTTTCTTAAAAGCTACAAAGCTTGATATATATTGACAAAGAAAACCGCATGTGGGCTGATATGCTTTCGCGGATCAGGAAGGCTTTTGTTGTTGACACTATATATTATTCAGGTAACCACAGTTGACAATTTGCCCATGTTGAAATGTGACCTCAAATCTGGACCTTGGACTGGTGTATGACTAGTCTGATTTAAATCCAGGACAATATGACAAGTCAGACAAGTATTATGCTGGGACTGTATGACACAGAGCTGTGGTCGGCTGAAGGATTAAGTGACACACGTGACCAAGCACGTGTATCACTTATCCAAGACGGCAGACACTATCGTCGTGTCAACTAGTATATTGTACACTCTTTATACACGTGTAGTCATCCCATTCAAAAGGCTGTTAAAAAGCCATTACTCAAGAGGGAAAATCTCGGTCTTCTTGTTGACAAATCCAGGTGACTCTTAGCTGGCTTGCAGGGGATCTTTCTAGGCTGAGCATTCACTATAAAAGCAGCCTTATGAGCTGTTGCGATGCTATTCTGATTCGGTTACACTCTCTCTGTACTTGTATTGTGTAAAGCTCAATAATAGAAAAAGCTTGCCTCTCTTTTCACAGTGGATGTAGGCTTCATCAAGCCGAACAACTTAAGCATCTGTGTGTTAATTCTTTGATTGATTTTCTGTTTCTGTTTGTTCAATTCGAGTTACTGTTCCTTGATTAATTGAGAAGCACTTTGACTACAGTTTAGTTCATTGTTCTTGGGATCATTAGCAACAAGATCGGGTCTTGGGGTTGATAAAATCAGTAGCTTACTGGTTTTTGTTGTAACAGCCCAAAATTTGCATTTTCACACTTGACAATAGCTTACTGTGTTTCCCTGTGTTATCAGGCTATCATTTGTGAATTGAAAAATTGAGAAAGGTTGATTCTAACTTATGCAATTGAAGAGTTTGAAAAAGCATTTGCACTAAAGTTCCTAGCTTGTTTAATTTCTGAGAAGAGGCACATTCAATCTGAGTACTTCAGTTTTAGATTTCCAAGGTGTGTAATTTAAGTTGCCATTGAAATGTTCAGTCTCTTATTCTTAGAATCTGTTCTAATTTTCCAGTTTTTTTGGGCCATAAACAGTCTTACAAGTCTGCATGTGGTTGCTAAAGATTGATGGTTACAATAATTATCTTGAGGTATGGAGTCTTAATTTGTTACAAGTATCTGTATTTGTGTAACATTTTTTCTATTACATGGGGACTGAATTTTAATTTTGCAGGGTCTTCATCCAATTTTTGTCATCAATGCTGATCCTGGACTGTTGTTTTGCGAAGAAGGCTGATTTACCTTGTTCATCCCTATGATACTCTATAACAAAAGGTGGTAAATGTATTGTCGCTATTTTTCAATGTTCATCTTTCATACTAATATGATTCTGAATTTTAATTTGAAAGAATATAGTTTAGGTTGTAGCGGATATTGGTAAAAGGGCATTGGGCTACCTTATGAATGTAGGGGCAATTGAAAAAGTTCTTTCCTTTTTATTTGTAGTACTTTAGATATATCTCTATGAAATGAGGCTGCTGCATTTTATATGCATTTATATATATGTTAAACTTACGAGTACATTAAGTTGTTATTGTCTTGAAATAACAGGAGATAATAAGATGTTGCTTGAAGCATGCAGCTTCTGTTGCAATTGTTTTGACCATGGTTTGGGGAACTGTCAGAACTTTCAGAAGAAGACGGCGTTTCTCACACTAAATCTAAGAAAATATCTCACATTGCCCACATGGTCTCAACACACAGGTAAGTTCTTCTCTAGCTCTATTTTCCTGGTTTGTTATTTTTAATCTTATTAAGAAGCAGAGTTAATCTCTTATCTTGACTTTGCTTTGAAAAAACTGCTTTTCTACCTCTTTTTAATTCACACGTCTGCAATAATTTCATTTTAGTTAATTTTAGCTGAGTGATAACTGCTCAAGGCTCACTTACTCATTGGTAGAAGCTCCATGAGGCAGGCTGCAGAGTAAGAATACTACAGATCGAGAAGTTTAATTGACAGAGAAGCCTCATGATTCAGATGTGTAATATCCTACATCTCGGGTTATGGGAGAAGCCTAGTGTTTATGAAGGGAGGTCCACGCCTTAATTGGTAGGATGCGTTTTGAGGGATATGAGCATCCTGAGAACAAAACTGTTACGGCTTAGGCCTAAAGTGGACAAATATCTTGCTAAGTCTAGGTTGGATCATGACAAGGTAACTCATAACTTGTTGGAAATTGATGGATGAAGTAGGCACACAGCTAAAGTGAAATTGAGAAATAATAATCACACAGGGACACCGAAATTTACGTGGTTCGACTTTTAGCCTACGTCCACGGGCAAAGACAGAAGAAAATATTTTACTAGTGAAAAGGAATTACAATTATTGTAGTATTTTGGCTTACTACCCAAAATCCCAATACACCCAAACTCTTAAAGCACTAGAACAAGAGCTTAAAGCTCTCAAACATTCTCTACTCTTCTCTTCTCTCTCGTAACTCTTGAATGGGATGCATGAAGAAAGAAATAAGGCCTCTATTTACAGCCTCTAGGTTCTCCCTTTCTCCATTTTTATAATTATTAAACACAAGCAAATGGCACCGAAAGTTGTAGTTATAATGTACCTACTTAATCATGTCTTCCACTCATTCAACAAGTCTTCCAAAAGTCAAAAAGTTATTCCAAGAGTCAAAAGTTGTAATTAGCCACATGCATGCACTTGCTCAACAATTCTCCTACTTGGAGACTTGATTGAGAACCAATCATGTCTCCACACCATCCATTCTTCTTTACCGTTGTCCTGTCGCTTAAGTTTCTACCAGGCCACAAGAGGATCTGCTCCATATAAACTTGTCAGTATTGATTGGCTTAGTCATAACATCTGCTAGGCTCTCCTTCGTATGGATTTTCAGTAAATCCACACTTCCATCTTCCACTACTTCTTGAATAAAGTGGTATTGAACCCCTATGTGCTTTGTCCTGAAATGAAAGGCTGGATTCCTTGCAATGTGCAAGGCACTCTGACAGTCACAAAATACAGAAATTTTCTCTTGTCTGTGTCCGAGCTCCTCCAATAACATTTGTATCCAAATAACTTCCTTGCATGCTTGTGTGGCTGCCATATATTCTGCTTCTGTTGTAGATAACGCTACAATGGTTTGCAGTTTCGAAACCCAGCTTACAGCTCCTCCTACAAGTGTAAACACATAGTTAATAGTGGATTTTCTTTTATCAAGGTTTCCTGCAAAATCTAAATCCACGTAGTCCTTGACAATAAATTCCGATCCTTTGTAACATAATGCAACATCTGAGGTTCCTCTGATGTATCTCAGAATCCTCTTCATTGCTTTCCAATACTCTTCATCAGGATTCGCCATGTAACGACTGACTGCTCTCATTACTTGTGCAATGTCTGGTCTAGTACAAATCATAGTGAACATCAAACTTCCCAATGCTGATGCATACGGTACTCGAGACATCTCCTTCCTTTATGCTTCATTGCTAGGACACATACTTGAGGATAATTTGAAATTAATAAGAAGTGGGGTAGAAATTGGCTTACAATCTTGCATGTTCAAGTGCCGCAAAATTTTCTTCAAGTAATTTTTCTGCAAAAGCCAAATCTTTTTGTTATCTCTGTCTCGGTGAGTTTGCATCCCTAGAATCTTGTTTGCTTGTCCCAAGTCCTTCATTTCAAACTCCCTAACCAACTGTGCCTTTAATTCTTGGACTCGATCTTTGTTTGGGCCTAATACCAACATGTCATCCACATACGACAGCAAAATGATGAAATCATTATTCTCAAACCTCTTGTAGTAAGTACAATGGTCTAAACTGAGTCTGTTGTATCCAACGCTTATAATGAAGGAATCAAATCTCTTATACCAATACTTTGGCGCTTGTTTAAGACTGTATAGAGATTTTTTCAACCTGTAAATTAAGTTCTCCTTGCCTGTTTCAGCAAAACCTTTTGGTTAGAGCATATAAATTTCTTTTTCAAGTTCTCCATGAAGAAATGCAGTTTTCACATCTAACTGCTCTAGATGTAGGTCAAATGTAGCACACATTGCCAAAACTACTCTGACTGTCGTGAGTTGAACTACCAGAGAAAATATGCACGATACCGCTCCACTTGGTCATTGTCATCACGTTTGATCTTATAGACCCATTTGTTTCCAATGGCTTTTCTTCCATGTGATAGTGGTACAAGTTACCAAGTCTTGTTCTTATGTAGAGCTTCAATTTCTTCTTGCATTGCTGTCACCCACAAAGCAACATCTGAGCTATTTAAATCTTCATGAAAAGTTGATGGCTCTCTATCCTCTGTCAGAAGACAGTATGCAACATTGATCTTAGTAACATACTCCAAGTGCCATGCTGGCAGCCGTCTCTCACGAGTTGACCGACGAACATCTAGTGCCTCAAACTCGATTGGTTCTTATTCTTTGTGCTGTGGTGCTGCTTTAGAAGAATCTGAATCTTCCAGATTATTTTCTACATATATCGGTACAGTTTCTGACTTTTCTTTCACAGTGTTATCATCCCCATCTTTCCTTTGTAATTGACCTTCTACAAAGATAACATCTCTGCTGATGACAATCTTGTGGGCAGTGGGATCCCACAGACGATACCCCTTTACTCCATTAGCATATCCCAAGAAGATACATCTCCTGGATTTTGGATCCAGCTTTGTTTTTTCTTGGGCATTGTACATCACGTACACAGGACATCCAAATGCATGTAGATAAGAGTAATCAGTTAGCTTTCCAGTCAATATCTCCATCGGAGTCTTCAACCCAATCACCGTGGATGGCGATCAATTTATTACAAAACAAGCGGTTTTGGCTGCTTCTGCCCAAAATGAGTTTGGTAGACCAATAGTCCTCAACATGGCTCTTATCCTTTCTGTACGAGTTCTATTCATCCGCTCTGCCACTCCATTCTGTTAAGGAGTTTATGCTACTGTGAACTGTCTCTGAATACCTTCTTGCTTACAAAATGCAAGAAACTCACCGTCTGTATACTTTCCACATTATCTGTCCTCAAACACTTGATCCTTTTCCCGGATTCACGTTCTACCAGAGCTTTGTATTCCTTAAACACTAGAAACACATCTGAGTTTTTCTTAATTAGGTACGCCCAACATCTCCTGAAGTAATCATCAATGAAAGTCACAAAGTACTTTGCACTTCCTTGGGATAAATCCGGTGATTCCGAAACATCAGAATGAACCAGTTCTGAGATATTTTTGCTTCTAGCATTAGATCTACTGAACTTCAATCTATGCTGCTTACTTGTAACACAATGCTCACAAAATGGTAAGTTCACCAATTTGAGCCCTAGAAGCAATTTTCGCTCAGAGAGAATCTTCAATCCTTGTTCTGACATATGGCCAAGTTTAAGATGTCACATCATCGCCGACTCTTCTCCATTTGACGCGACAGACATATCAGCTTCCTATAGTGTTTCCCCTTTAAGCATGAATAGATTAGCACCGATCTTTTCTGCCTTCATGAATACAAGTGCACTTCTGACAATCTTCATGATCCCATTCTCAACATGAGTTTTGCAAGGCTATCTATTGGTCCCAAGGACAATAGATTTTTCTTCGAGCCATGACATCCCGAATTGTGCGAACTATACCATCAAACATTTTTATTTATAGTACAATACTAGCAATCTCTAAGGCATCATCCATGTACACATATCCTTTTGAGATAGGTTCATATGTATGGAACCATTCTCTCTGAGAGATCATGTGCCATGTTGCTCCTGAGTCTATAAGCCAGACATCAGCTAACTGCTTCCTGCCTTCTGTAACAGTTGCTGCTTTGCTGTATAGAATTTCACCATCATCTAAGGTACTTGCTACACTCCCCTGAGCATTTGATGACTCAGGATCTTTACCCTCTCTTCTCTTCTAGTTACTCTAACACTCTTTCTTGACGTGCCTAAGTTTGCCACATTTGTAGCACTTGACCTTATTTTTACTTCTTAACTTTGATCTATCATGATTGTGACTCCCACTAAGGCCACGTTCCGTCGATCTCCCTCTCATCATCGTTAGCGCATCCGCTTGCTGCGAACTTGCCTGTCTGTCTTACTTGTTCTTACGCCTACTCTTTTCTTCGAATACAGAGGCTGCAGCATCATTGAAGACTAGGTACTCCGTAAGGATATTGTTCATTAAATTGATGATTAGTTGATCATACGAGTCAGGTAGACTTTAAAGTAGAAGTTCTGCACATTCAGTTCCCTCTATTTTATAATCCAACGTTGTAAGTTGTGAAAATAGAGTTTTCAGAGTGTTGATATGGTCAGTCACCGTTGTGGTTTCAGCCGTACGAAGAGTATAGAGTCTTCTTTTCAAAAAGATTTTATTGTGTAGTGATTTTGCCTCGTACAATTTTGTGAGAGTATCCCAAATACCCTTTGCTGTCTTTTCCTCTGTCACATTGGATAATACCCCATCTGTAAGTGCCAAGTGTAGATTAGCAATTGCATTGCTGTCCATTTCATTCCACTTGTCATTAGTGATTTTCGCAGGTCTTTCTCCAATTGTTTCTAAGCAATTATTTTTCCTCATGATTGCCCGCATCTTCATTTTCCACAGCAAGAAATTACTCCTATTGAACTTCTCAATTTCAAACTTTACTGCCATCGCTTTCACCACGAACTGCCTTGGCTAGGATCTGCTCATTATTTCACGTGAACAATATCCACATGCGTGAACAGTAACCGTATATGAATAGTAACCGTATACTTAAATAGTGATCGTATCATATACGTGAACAATACCCTAACTCTAAAAATGCAACAGGCTCTGATACTACTTGTGGGAAATTGATGGATGAAGTAGGCATATAACTAAAGTGAAATTGAGAAATAATAATCACACAGGGACACCAAAATTTACGTGGTTCGGCTTTTAGTCTACGTCCACGGGCAAAGACAGAAGGAAATATTTTACTAGTGAAAAGGAGTTACAATTATTGTAGTATTTTGGCTTACTACGCAAAATCCCAATACACCCAAACTCTTAAAACACTAGAATAGGAGCTTAAAGCTCTCAAACACTCTATACTCTTCTCTTCTCTCTGGTAACTCTTGAATGGGATGCATGGAGAAAGAAATAAGGCCTCTATTTATAGCCTCTAGGTTCTCCCTTTCTCCATTTTTATAATTATTAAACACAAGCAAGTGGCACTGAAAGTTGTAGTTATAATGTGCCCACTTAATCATGTCTCACACTCATGTCTCCCACTCACTCAACAAGTCTTCCAAAAATCAAAAAGTTATTCCAAGAGGCAAAAGTTGTAACTACCCACATGCAATTATTTGCCACATGCATGCACTTGCTCAACATAACTTTCATCTTTTCTATTGATATTTATGTTGCATAACTAGAGGTTTAAGCAGTAGCAGAAATAGAGTTCAAGGTGAAAAAATTGAAACAAGAAGATGCTATAAGTTCCCTCTCATGCTATAAACTAGAAGAAGTAAAGAATGTGCATCTTTCAGTCCCATTAGCAAAAAGATTTCAGATTTTTCCAAGTAAGCGCATTCATTCGGAGTAATTCAATTTTAGATTTTCATAGTTTGTATATTTGGTTGCGATTAAAAGGCTAGTCTGTCGTTCTTAATGTTTTCTGATTTTCCAGTTCTTTAGGTCCATAAACAGTTTTCCAAGTAGCTGGAGAAGATTGGTCATGGTGATAATTATACCTTGAGTCTTGTCAAGGAAAAGAAATTGACAGTAGAAGATGCTTTAAATATAACAGATGTATAATTCTACTTGTGGTCAATTTACATTTGTTTCTTGTGTCATTATGTAGATTAATTTGTTCAAATTCTTTCCGTCTCATTCAGAATGAAAATATTTAAATTTCAGGTTGCTTGCAGCTAAAGTTAACGCCATCAAATTAAGATACTCTAGACAATAATAAGAAAAAAGCTGATAAAAGCATATATAGTGGCCCAGGCGATTATTGTACTTCATCTTTCATACTAAAATGATTCTGTCTATTAATAATTTTTAGGTTGGCGCAGATATTTTAAAAGGGCATTGAGCTATTTTATGAAATTGAAAAGTTGCTTGAAATAAGTAGCTTCTGTTGCTAAGACTTTCCCCACATGATGAGATGTTGTGATTGTTATCGGCACTACTAAAACAATCGCATTTTAATGACATATATTTTATGACGTATGTTGTTGTGCCGTGAATTTATCATGAAAACTTCGTGATGTATAATATTTTTGTCATTATTTAACGATATTTTAGTGACGGATACAAATACAATATGAAAATATGTTGGTGACTGATACAAATACAACATGAAGTGAAGATAGGTAAATGTCATGCACTATTTCTTTTTTAAAATAAGTATAATTACAAAAATCATCACTCACAAATGGCAGCGTTTTAAATACTATTTTTAATTAAATATAATAAATTACTGATAACACATGAAGCGTTGCCGTTTCACAAACCTATTTTAATTTATTTTTAATTTCACTTTTCTAAACGGTGTCGTTTCTAAGATTGGTATCACCGTATCACCCGCACTTGGAAAATTTTGGTTCCCTCTCGTTTCAGATATTCCCCAGGCAACCAGCCGCAACACTACAAACCTAAATTATATCTAACGCTTAACTTGTGCTCAAAAAAAAAAAAAAAAAAAAAAAACCCAAACCCACGATTTAAACCCATTAGCGGAAGCTAAAAACAAACGATTGCGGATGAATAAAAATATGGAACGGACCCAAAGAAGACGAAGCCGAATCCTTTCAATGATGAAGTTGTTCGTTGCTATTCGAAGAAGAAAAAACTGGGTCTTAAGAAGAAAGAAGTTCGATGAAAACCTAGGTTTGACTCTCTCTTCCTTGTGATTTATTGGTTTAACTTTAGATTTGAAAGTGAAAGTAAAAGTTGTGTGGGCTTGTTTGCTTTTAGTTTGGGGTTCATCTGATAAACAATCATATCCTCTTTTCTTTCAAGAGGATGATGAAGATTGAAATGGCTGACTCCTACTTGGGTACTGAGTAATTTTTAGCTTTAAGCTGTTATAGCAACAGTAGTGTCAATTTAGGTTAAGCTTTGGGATACTATTAGGTGTGTTTATTTAATTTCGGTGTAATATTTGGTTTAGGCTTTTTAATTTTATGCTTCTTTTTTTTTATTATTATGTCATATGATGAAATTGTAGGTGTTATTATATTTCTTTAACTTGTCCTGTTCTTGGTAAAGTGTTTTAATTTTTTTAGTGGTATTCTCATGGTACTTTTTAATTTGAATTGTTTCATGTGCTGATTTGCTAGATACTGGTTTGATTTATCTTGTGAATGGAATTTGTGATGGATTTGGTTTATGGTATGCTGGAAAATTGACAAGCAGGCCATAAACTATTATTTTTAAGGGTCATGGATTGTTGCTGATGAAAATCATGGGTTGTGTGTTTTGATGAAGTTAATGGAGGGTGGATTACTAAAGGACTTGATACTAAAGAGCAGGAAGCTTCGTAAGGATTGTTATTGATGTAGCTAAAGGGATCAAGTACCTGGATGATAACAGTTTTGTGTGTAGAGACCTCAACTCACAAAGGATTCTATTGGATAGGCATGGTAATGCTTGCGCAAGAGTGTTGGTGAGGAGATGGACTATGAAACTAATGGTTACCAGTGGCTAGCTCCACAGATTTGTTTTCTGCTTGCTTAACTTCTTTACTAATTGATCACAATCATCATATTTCAATTGATAGTGATCTCTTTATCTCAGCAATGAACCTAACAATCTAGAGTCTATACTACAGCATTTAGAACACATTATTTTAATTGTAGCACTTACAGCCTATCATTCTAATTTAGAGTCTAACTGCTTGATTCTGTCATGATTATATGTTTTTATTAACTCTAAGAGATACTATATTCTTCAGTCTTTAATGGAAAAGCATAGCCTTTATAGTATCAAATAGTAGGCATTTACCTTTTTTGTGGAAAATAATGTTGTGTTTTTGTGTTTTAGGTTATTTAGATTCAATGTATAATTCACAGTTTTAATCTACCCTCGTCGAAAGATGCTTTATATAACATAAAAATCATTGTTTGACAATGCGTATCATGTCGTAATAATTATTTTTGCTTTACACTTGTTTACCTTTATCTAAGCACTTAGACACACTCCAATAAATAAATCTGATTGTTACCACATTAGTGCCACTTTTAGCACGATTAATTTAGTGCCTATCTAGACCTAACTCGTAAAGCCACTCAATGAATCTACTTTTACTGAATTTCTTTACCTACTTGATATGGATATTTTGGATTGTTTGCTAGCAGATTTTGGCGTGTAGAGCAAAATTTGTCAAGTTTTTGAAGTAGACTATGCTAAAGAAGTTATAACTAGTTCTGCTAGTAAGTATTTACAATGCTTGATGATTCTTTATTTGGTTTATATAAATTTTTTTCAGTTGAGCAGTATATTTTGTAGTAATAATCTTGATATATGTAATACTTTCTTCATTTAGAGAATATTTTAAAAGCTATCTAATTGATATGTCAAGAATCTAGATGTGGTTACCTCTTTTTTAGTTTACTCTATTTTTAATGCAATGGCTAACTTTTATACGTTCTCAGTTTGGGAATTGGTATGCATGAATTGGTATCTGTTGAAAAATAAAATATATGGAAATAATTGGAGAATGTTAGTGTATTTGTTAATTAGATTGGTAATTGATATCCGAGTCAGTGAAGGTAGCTGCCTATTGCTTTTTATTAAACTCCCTTAGGCATTTCTATTTTGTCTAACATGATAGGGTGCATGACAGTCAAAAACTGTCATTGTTTGCCTTTTTTTAGTAGTGCGGCCCCATTGTTATTAACTCAGGTTTTTATTATCAACTACATCATCATCTTTACTGTTTTGGCTATAAAGATTAAACATTAGAACAGTTGTTTCGGATTTCTGTGTAATCTGGTTAGTAGGGCAGATGTCAGAATGAAGATTGTTCACTGCAATTGGTATGGCAAGGATGATGGTGGTGAGGATTATTGTTCACATGCCACAATTGGATGAATGCGAGCGAGGTTTTTGCCTATTTATAGGGCCCTCCATTTGAGAGATATATCATCCTCTAATTTGACTTACTTTAACTTGAGTGAATTTTGGGAGATTGAATGCTCTTTGACTCTTGAGTGATATAGAAATCAGGCATATCAGGGAGTTGGGTTGTTAGTTAACGTTATGCTCTAATATTTGTACAATCTCATTTATTAGTAAAATTCTAATCACGCCTTCGACGGTGGAGGCTAAATGCATAACCACACAAATTAATGTGTTATTTCTTTTTACTGGTTTTTCTATTATATTTATCTACAATCAACATCAACTTAATAACAAAATAGGATCAATTTTGTCAAAACGTCATTCACTTTTCTGCTACAATTGGTTGCACTGTTTCGTGGGAGTTGGAGAACCGTAAGGATAGGTGTGTTTTTAGTTTTCTTTCCATAACAAAGGAACTCTCCACTTGCTTTTTTTTTCATTTTATATATTTAGCGAATAAATGTTTGCTTCTGTCATTATAGGGTAAAGCAAGAATGGGATCTTGCCCTAATAAATGTGCTCACTGTGACAGCATGTAAGGCTTTTATTTTTCGGTCAGTTGCTCCTTGTCATTCTTATGTAAACGTTGACTTGCAAAATACATTACAAAAGCTCCCAAACACTATATTTGAGCGGAGTTACCCGTTTCGAGAATTTGACTTGCAAAAGAGAATCCACTTCCTTTTTAACAAGGCTAAAGAGTTGTGTATGGTGGGATTAACTGCAGCAGCAGTGCAAGGTTCTTTGTCAAACTATCCGGCTGGTAAAAAGGACAGGTAAAACATTGCTGCAAAACTTCCTTTTCATTCCTTTGTTCACTTATTCGTTATAAATAAAGAAAACTTAGAAGATTGTTCCATTTACCGTCTAAGCCAGTCTAACATTTGTTAAATTTGGTCAATCTTTAATGTCTGACAGATCCCATCTGTGAGTACTAATTGGACTATATAAATTTCTTGGAGTTTTATATTGTCAATTGCCCAATTTTGCTGCCTGTCAAAGAGACACAACACGGAAGTCCTCATCAAACTCTTTGAGACATCTACGAACAAGTAGGAGGTGGTGGTATTCACTGTGTTTCCTGGCAAGTATAGTTCTCTGATAGGGGGATTCTTTTCTTGATATCTAAATACCATCTGTGATACAATGTTGTATATTCCAATTTTTCTTGAGTTTATTCTAGTAAGTTAGAAATTTTAATTTTGTTTTAGCTATGAATTGTTACCTGAATAATAATAATTGCCATGTTGCTTTGGAATCTTATTCACTCTCTGTAACCCAGTTAAATTTTGCAAATTCTACTGCAGATTTGTCAAACAGAGTGTCTGTGACTTCTTTGATACACTTTTGATCGCAAGTTTAAGTTTGAATCATCTTGTAATACCAAAAACCATAACTTGTAATTACTTGAACATATTCGACTTCTTGTTTAGTATTAAAGTATACTTGATTTGTATATTTTATACCTAAATAATTAAAAAGTTAATTTTACTTGATCTTAATCGACTCTGATTTGTATATTTTACACCTAAATTTTTGTCAACAAATTGGTCCCAACTCCATGCTCGTTCGGTGATCCCAGCAAAATAATAACTTCCATTCAAAAGGGCTCCACGTTGGGTGCATGTAATCCACAAGTTTGATTGAGCAGAAATAGCCAAAAAAAAAACTGATGAAACCCACGTCCAAAGATGCCGTTGTCACAGAGGCTTGGCCGCCTAGACGCTATATTTTATAATTGAAGAGGCCGTTATTGTCTATTGAATCGAAAAATTATGATTCAAAATCCAAAAATAGAAAAATAAAATCACACTCGGAGTTCTAAATTGATATGAAAAAAAAGTTTATTATTTATTATTTTTTTTCCCAAAAATTTAAAGCTAAGACAACAGTAAATGCCTAAAATACCCCTCACATTATCCCAAACTTTCTGAACTCCCCCATTCCTGTCATCATTATCTCTTCCAGAAACCAGCCATGGCTTCAAATTCAATCACCTCAACACTCCAATATTGGCTTGTAAACCACCCACAAATCCTCAACTTCACATGGACTCAAAACCAAACACTAGCTTCCTCCCCACACTTCCTCATTCTCTCCATCCTCACTTACCTCTCCCTCACATTCATCCTCTACCACACATCAACATCAACATCACCTCTCATTGGACCCCACATCCTCAAACCCATCACAGTCGTCCATAACCTCACCCTCCTCCTCCTCTCCCTCATCATGGCCGTTGGTTGCACCCTCTCCATCATCCTCCACTCACCCCAGCTCCATTACACCCTCTGTTTCCCCCCCACCATTTCTTCCTCCGGCCCCCTCTTCTTCTACGCTTACATCTTCTACCTCTCCAAAATACTCGAATTCCTAGACACCCTTTTGATCATTTTGTCAAATTCCATCCAACGGCTCACGTTCCTCCACGTCTACCACCATGCAACCGTCGTTGTAATGTGCTACATTTGGTTACAGACGAAGCAGTCTTTGTTTCCTATTGCACTTGTTACCAATGCAAGTGTGCATGTGATCATGTACGGGTACTATCTATTGTGTGTGATGGGGTTGCGGCCAAAGTGGAAGAGATTGGTCACTGATTGTCAGATTGTTCAGTTTGTGTTTAGTTTTCTTGTTTCGGTTTTGATGCTGTATTATCATTTTACGGGATTTGGTTGCTCTGGGATTTGCGGTTGGTGCTTCAATGCCGTGTTTAATGCTTCCCTTTTGGCCCTTTTTGTTAATTTTCATTCCAAGAGCTATGCTAAGAAAAAGAAGCAGGGATGATAAAAACAAACCGTAGTTGTGATTCTTTTGTGTTTATTTTATTTTATTTTATTTTATTTTGGTTAATTATGAATGGTTGTAATTGGCTCATTGCAATTCAGTTGCCTAAACCTTTGTATTTTCAATTTTTGTAATATATGTCATCTGTCACCATATTTGTTTAGTCTCTCCCTTTTAAATTCCCTCACACACAAGTTCGGATTGTATTTTGTAAACGGGTTTTTGCTACCTTACATATATCAGTAAATAACAAGCGTTATATTATCAGGTATAAAATATCTAACGGCTGTAAAAATATAAAGTAACAATAATAAAAGTATGGAAATGCTTGACAAATCTATGATGTTTGGTAACAAGGGCCTTTGTAAACTAGTATTTTTCATTTTTGTTAATGTTTTAATTATAATTATCTACTTTTATGTGCTACAACACATGCCACGTGAACTAAAATTAGGTTATGAATTTTTTACAGCCCATGCAGGCCCTCAATGTTTGTAGGTATAAGTTCAAGTACAATAACCTAGGACGCATGGGTTCGAGTCCAATAACCTGGGACGCATGCCTCTTAAGTAGGGGTATATATATCTCCCCGTATTTAGGGTAGTGTAGATCTCCTTCCAGTATTAAGTGAGGGTTGACCTTCAGGCTGTGCTATAATAGGATTATTAAGAAAAATTCCGACCGATCTCTGATTATAAATATCAATAAAACTTTGATTGTAATATATCAATAAATAAAAAAAAAAAGAGCACTTATGGTATTTCAAAGTTTGAATATAAAATTATAATCTAAAATTAATGATGTGACTATTAACGTGTTATTAGCCTAATAGAGTAAGAAGTCCCAAATAAATCATATTTTGCTAAAGAAATCAATTCTACCTTGAATACTTCTTTCTATTGAAATTAATGATGATTGTTTGCTTACATCATGAACGTTAAAATAATTTTGTGAGTAATTTGATTTTCACGGTATAAAAATAAATTTAGAAAATGTTACTTTCTCTCATACTTTTGGGCGCAAAAATAACAATAAGTCTAACTTATTTATTACTCAATATATATCAATCATCCATACGTATTTTTCTTCAGAGAAGCTCAATTCAATAGACAATGCTTCCCTTAATTTTTCTTTTCTAATTAGGTAAAAAGAAAACAAAAGAAATTGATTACAGAACACTACTTTTCCAACAATTAACGAGGAAGTCACCTTGGCCTACCTGATATTGTTATAGGGGTAAACTTCTTTTTACTCCTAAACTAGAATAACAATCTTTAATTTACTCTTCAAAGTGTATAAATTTGAATTTATTCATATTTTCATTCACAAGACAAGGAGAAATGAGGGCCTCGTTTATATATATACGTAAATATATATTGTCTTCTTAATAGTAAATAAGTTAAATTGATGTTTCACTTTTTTAGGAATAAATTGAAGATTGTCATTTTAAGTAGGGGATAAATTGAAGTTTATATTATAATAAAGTGAAGAAAGAAAAATGGGATGCGCTTAGTGCTGGTATAGACAAGAAATGTGTTTATTTGATCAATAAGCACTTTACGAAAATTAATAAAGCAAAAAGGGTTGTGATATTTCCACGTTTCAATTTTTGTAAACCCACCCCACTTAAGAAAAAAGAGGGCTGATACTCTCCCTAGTCAAACCCCAAAAAGGATTTTTCTGCAATATTTCTTCAAATTTAAATGTCTTGGACCACAAAATTTTTCCTATTAAGCAAATAGGTCTTTTTACAGTATTTGAGTTTATTAATCTTGAATAATTGGACAATTTGTCCTTCCATCTCTTGCACATCTATCTTTAAAATTTTTTAAACTTTTATATATTATTTTATATAAGTTTAGATGATTATCATATTCATAAAGATCTATTGGTTCTAAATTAGGTCCTGCATTATTAATTATTTGTCTATCCTGTGATAGAGACCATATTTTTTCTTCTAACATATATATGTATATTTCTAAGCATCATTCCAACTTAGATACATTCTATCCAAGCCTTCACATAAATATTGTAATCTAAATTCGACATTTTGAATTAAAAATTTCTTATTATTGTTATTATTATTATTAATTATGGATGCTCTTGAGTCATGTTATTAGTTTTGCACCTGTCTTGAATTACTTCAAGACTTGTTAAAATTGATTCCATTAATGCTATCCTATTTTCTTCTTCAAAGGCATCAATTATTTCATGTTCATCTTGACATTTTTTCTAGTCATGTTTCTATATTGAATTTTCTTGAGATTTAAATGATCTTTAATCATAGTAATTGCATAAATAATTTGATATTCTTGACTAAAATCCAGATTATCTATAGCATTTAAAAACTTGATAATAGATCGTTCCATGTTTTAAGAATTTGAGCTACTTTTATCACTTCCAATCTTATATTATCCAACAAAACAACCAAGGCCTAACATGCTTTCATTTGTTGCTAAAATTTAAGAATATAATTTTAGATTACTAACGAATGTACTATCTCTTGGAAATTACGAGATAGACTAGCTAATTGCCTCCAACTATAGAGAGGTCCATGGTCAAGCACCATCATAGCTCCACACATCCAAAGCAAGATCACTTCGGCGATCGTTCCACATGGCCTAACGCAACACACCGCCACACACGGCCTAGAAAGATCTATCTCGAGTGCTTTTCTTGCAAACGTCTCTGGAAGAGTGCTTAGTAATATGAAATCTTCTTCGATTAGCACAAGTGATGGCATGTAAAGTACTTGATTTATTTCTTAAAATATATAAGGTAGAAAATGATAATTTCACTCAAAATATTTATTTATTTCATAACTGGAGATGATTACAGAGCAAGGATTACAGAAGCTTTGAAGATTAGAGATGGCTACAAGGTCGATTGCCTTCTCTTTCTTACATGGTTTATTTATATCTTTGAAAAGATAAGATTACATGATGAGATTATGTTACAAATGTTACATTCTTAGAGAGCTTTGGAGATTCTCCTTAAATAAGGTGACCCCTTTCTCTTTATCTTGCTGACATTTGTCTTGTGTAGCAGGCAGCTACTATATGGCTAAGATAAGAATTCTGAGCTTCATCCTTTTGGCTTCTTATTTTGAATTATTGAGCTTTGTCAAGCTGACATCTTTGATTAATCTAATGGACCCGCTACATGCCTATTATTAACTCATCGTCTACTGACATGTCTTCATCACTGGATCCATCTTTGGATTTTCCATAGCAATAGCCATAATTATTTTGGTGTTTTAACACCTTGCATATTTTGTGGTGTGTTGGTAGACTGGATTCCAGATTTTCGAATATTGCTTTTTTCTTTTTAACAATGGCATGTTTGGCTAGAATATTGTCCTTTCTCGCTCATAGAAAAGATTAAATGCTCTTTTGTGGTCTTATAGAACCACACATTTCCTTTGTTTATCCTCTCGAGTTGTTCGTTAAGGACTTTCATCCCTATAGCCCATTTGGTGGTGAGTGCTCTGGGCTCAAATAATTCTAGATCATAATCATTGTAGACCTGATCTAGATCAATTGTTAGACTAACTTTTTTGCTGCTAACCCCACCTTGTATCATATCTTTGTCTTTGGATAGCATGTGTTATCATCATACTCGGGGCAAGTAGAGAGGAATTTCACAAAAATAGCTTCTTTTGTCCCGCTTATCTTTTTGAGTTTAATGGCGGCTTCTTTGATCTTTTAGGAAAAAATTCAAGCTCGCTAAATTTTTTCATCTGTATAAATGAGATTAAAAAATCCATAATTAAACATATCTTTTATCATTTTAGGATCACCTCCTAAGATGAAATTAATTATTGGGTATAACCTTGAATGATCTGGCACAATAGCCTGGCTAGGACAAATCTCATAGGCTATTTTACTGATTCTTTTATATTCATAAGCGTAGTCATTTTCACATGGAATTTTAGCCATTGAAATTGAATGTCCGCTTTTAGTATATTGGGGCTTTAAACTCTGTGAAGAGCTTTGGGAACCCTCGCCCTTCATATATTGTTCTTTAAGATCATGGATTGAGAGAAACCTTTCTCGGCTTTGGGATCTTTGTATTCTTTGAAGAACACTTTGGGTGATCGACTCTCATTTTGGTCCTTGAAATGGACCCCTTTTTAGCATTTTGTTAACAAATTCTTCTAAAGTTTGTACTTCTAGATGATTTTGCAAACTTTTGTCTGGGCAAAGTTTGCTAAAGTTTTCAATTTTGGGTAGCATCAATCATAGCAAGCCCATCATAAATGAATTAATTACTCTTGAGAAGTAATTCTTGACCTTCTGAGCACATCATTATGCCCTTCATTAGTTTGAAAAGACTTTTATCCATTATATTCCCTCATTGAGAAAATCTGCAATACAATTGTTAGATACTTTAATATTTTCAATTTCAAAATCATATTTCGCGAAGAATTGCTGCCATCTAATTAATCTCTTATATTGAGGAGATTAGACAATTTATTAAATATAAATCCTTTAATTGGGTATTATCATATTTGACTTTAAATTTCTTTGGTAATAAAAAGAAAGTAAATTTAGCTATCCCATTTTTAATAGCTAATAATTCCTTTTCATTACTATGATAATTCTTTTTCTATGAGCTTAAATGTTCCGCTAGTATATCTACAAATCTTTTCTAGATTTGTTTTTAATACTACACCCCAATGATTATTAGAAACATCGGTTTCAAGAATTAAATTATTATTTGGTCGTTGGAAATCCTAGTCTAGGTAAATTTTTACATCTTTCTTTTAATTTTTTAACTACTTGAGTATGAGATTCTTCCAAAGATTTTGTATTATTCTTTTACAATAATCCTTGTAAAGGTTGTCTTTCTTTTGCTAAATTTTTTATAAAACTTTCAAAGCATAATTAAGACATCCTAAAAATTTTTAATTTGGTCCTTAGATTCTAATTTATACGGAAACAAATATATTTTTTCAGAAATATGAGGTTGCATCTTTAGTCTGTTTCATCTATTATTAATCCTAGAAATTCAATCTTAGGTTTCATTATCTCAACTTTCTTTTTAGAAAGTAATATCCCATGTTTCTTGCATTTTTCTCGCAAAAAAAACTAAATGAGCCATATGATCAACTTCATTATTAGAGAATACTCATATATCATCCACATAAATAATGCAAAATTATGAAATTCTTTAAAAATTTTATCTATTCTTTTTTGAAATATTTGTTGTGCATTTTTTAATCCAAATGGCATTCCAATCCATTCATACTTTGTCCTTGAGGTGTACTAAAGGCGTAAAGTGGTATCTTGTCTTTTTCATGCTTAATTTGCAAAAAGCCAAATTTCCATTCAAATTTGCTAAATATCCTTTTATTAATTACAGAGTTGATTAATGTCTCTTTGTGAGGTAAAAAGTATCTATCAAATTTAGTATATTTATTTAATTCTTTATAATTAATAACCATACAAGCTTTTTCTCGTTTAATTTCCGCATGATTCCTAACCATAAAGGCAGGGCTGCTATATGGGTTTTAGATTCTCGGATAAGTTTGAGATCTAAGAGTTTTTTAATGTATTTATCAAATTCTATTCTATCTTCTTTCTCATATCTCATAGGCTTAACTCTTATGATAACATTTGAATCTTTTAATTCTATCTTGGCATAAGTTTTATCAATTTCCCATAATTGAATTGGATTTTCACCAAAATTTTTATCAAGTTTTTCTAAGATTTTTTCATAATCAGATAGAATTTGATTAATTTTTATATTGAAATCACCACGCGGGCTGCAGTGAAAATGAAATTTTTGAGTGGTGCACTTAATGGGATTATAAATTCGTGGTGTGGTAAGGGTATGGTTACAGGGTGTTTTAAGAGCGTTAGTCATTATATAAATGAACTGACGAAGGAAATTAACTCTTAAAAGTATATATGCTCCCATATAATCATAAGACCATAATATTGGTATGCTTAGTATATAATTGCTGTTTTGTATTAAGGCTTTTATTCGACATGTTCCGAGAGAAATTGGTTCTCCATTGATTCCTTGTCCTTTTAAAGGTTTGTAATCTTTCTAATATGACTTTGGATAAATTTTTGAATTAGCTAAGCTAACTCCGGAACCCGTATCAATTAAAACATGAAACCATTCAGGTTTATGTTTATAATAGGGTACAATTACTTTTATATATACTATAAATGGATTAGACATATCTTAAAGTGTGTTTAATTCCTTCAATTGTTATTGACATTTCTCTATCTCCTATGCAATAAGGAGAGAAATTTCCAAGGAAATTCATTCCTAACAATAAAGAGCTTATATCTGTTTCATATTACAGTTCCATAATGAAAGGAAAGATAAATTCCATTCCTTTGATCTTTATGGTATCTCATTGTATTGGGTGAATGTTTTTCTTTCACCATTATACCCTATATAAGTATGTGGTTCAATTAGAATCTTTCTATCTTAATATTTAATCATCTTAACATCTACATAAGATTTTGTAGCTCCCGAATCTAGAATAGCAAAAGTTTCATGCCATGATATTATATTCAATTTTAATTTTTAGATTTTGATTATTTTTTCTAACAGTTGCTAATATTTCATGTGATGGTGTTGACATAGGATGGCTACATCTTATAGAACTTTGCGTTCTACTTAAATTTAGATCTTTTCTAGGTAAAGAGATTGATTCTCCACTTATTATAATTATTTTACCTTTCGGTGTGTATTTTATAGTTCTAGAGGTGATTCCTCTAATTAAAGTAGGTTGACTCCTTAAATCCATTTTCCATTCTTACGGTAGATCAATTTCTCTTAATAATTTAAGGGGTTGTATTTTTCCAACTTTATTAAAAGATTTCTCTATTTCTATGAATTCTTTATCACCAAACATTTCATTGTTAGCTGAATTTGTTAAGGAATATTCTATGGCATAGATTATGCTATATGCATATGATCCATCATGCATTATATCAAAATATTTGAAATCATGACATAAAGTTAAAGTTTTGTTTATATTTCTATCTCTAAGACTTATAGAATATTTAGGATATATCTTAAATATTAATTTCTTATAATTACGATTTGCTTGGATTACCCCAAGAAGTGGATGTTTTCTATCTTTTGTTCTATTATCTAGTACAATAAGATTTAATTTGGACTATCAATTCCTTCTCTAAAATGAGATTTTATCATAATTTGGATTCCTCCAATGTAAATATATCCAATTTTATGCCTATTGCTAGGCCTGATTTTATTGATTTTTTCTTTTATATCAGATTTTAAATAATAAGGGTATATTTGTATTTCCTCTGACGTGCCTAATTCCAATTGGTTCTTCTCTTACAGTGGCACCAAAGTACATTATAGTTTTTCTCTTTATCATGTTTGCATTCCTTGTGCTAACTTATCGACAGAGGTCATAGATGTTTCTAATCCTTTTTTATTGATCTTAAGGTATTGTTTATTTATCAAATATTAATTCTTTGTTAAAAGAACCTTGTTCTTCTACTTCTTCATTCTGATATAAATCTTTATTATCTATTTCTTCAATGTTCATTCTGGTTCAGAACTATTAGACGTTTCGTCAGATAGGTAGTATATGCTATCATTGTCACTAATATTTTCACTGTCAATGATTAATTCTAATTCATTAAAATCTTCAAACATTTTGATCTTTAATTTCTTTTTCTTAGGACACTCGTTTGCATAATGTCCTTCTTCATTACATAACCAGCATTTACGTTTTTTAGGTATTTTTGCCTTAGATTTTTTATATTTGTTCTTTTTAAATAACTTTCTCTTATATTTATTTTTCTTGTAATATGTTTTATTTGTTTTAAAGAATTTCTTCTTTTTAAATCTTTTCTTATGTTTATAAATTTTTTGCAAACATCCAAATCTTAGAGGTTCTTTTAATCTTGAACAACATAATCCTCGATTTTGTTTTTTTCATTAATCTACTATCTCTTATTTCAGAGCACCATTGATTTACTTTATTTTGAGCAAACCTAATTCTATTTCCAAGTGTATCAGTATTAGTTGTTAATAAAATATAATCGTGAGATGACAAATATAAATCAAATAAAATTCGATACAAGTAAACACAATATTGTATATTATAAATATGTACCAAATGCATTAATAATGCAACCAGTAAATAATTAATCAATTATAAAATAAAATAAATTACGGACAAACCACAATTAAAGTAAAATAGAAAATTCAATAATAAGCAAAATTTAATAAATATATTAAATTTAACCAATTAAAAGGAAACAATGAGCAAACTCGAAACAATGATCGAAATTTTGAAACAATGATCGGTGAACAGTGCCCGAACAGTGAACAATACCCTCACGAACAGTGAACAGTGCGGCGGATAGCAAATAGTGAACAATAAGCTCGAACAGCAGACAACAGACAAAATCATGAACAGAATTGAAACCCGAGGCCTGCGACTGCAGTGTCCTTAAAACAGATTGATCGCCTACTTGGTGTTTTAGGATTAATTGGTCTCTGTTTCCCAGGATACAACGGGAACGATATTCGTCGTTTAGCACCAAAGCGAATATCCGGCGAACCACAACAAAGTGCTTTGAACTCTCACAAAACGGACAATAATAACAGAGGAGAGAAAAGATGATTCGTGTGCGGCTGTGTGTTTTTTCTCTATTTTAAAACGAACGGAAAAGTCGCCTTTTTATAGTGAAGGATTCTCGTAACCCTAACTCGCAAAAATAAATTTTGTAATTAAAATTAAAATGAGTAAAAACCGGCCCACGTGAGCTCGAGTGATTTGGGTCGACATTCGTATACGCGATGACGTCTTTGGAGCACACGAGTTCGGACAAATATGGCTGATTTTGGGTCCATGATTTGCACCCCCTTACACGCAGTGCGCGTGGAGAGAGCCTTTATCCTTGGTATTCTTGAATACCCATATATGTGTAAACATATATAAACCCAAATCCAATGACTTAATTTTCCCATGTGGGATACGTCCACTTCCTCTTAATTTTTCCAACATCAAGGGTGCATATTTGTGAGACAATTTCTCATTCAAATGACCATCATTTTAAGTATATTATATACCGAATTGAAGTGTTCATGGAGTAGTTTTCGAAATCTCTATGACCTTTCACTTACGCTAAGTGGGTCCCACTCAAAATGTGGCTCAAATATAGCTAGCAAAAAGCTATATTTTCCAACGATAGTATCATCATATTCTTGGCTATATTCTTCCATAATCTTTTTACCCCATGGGTCTACTATTTTCATAAATTATAAATTATTGTAATACATTTTTGTATTATCTTCTTCTCTAAATTCATATTTATAATATAGTTCTTCGAAGCTATATATGTATGCTTCTAAGTAACATATATTACATATTTCAAACCTAGTTAGCTTTCTCATATTTTCCATTCTTTTTCTTTCTAATTCTTGTTGATAATCGGCTTCCCAATCTTCTACTAAGAATTCTCTCCTTATTTCACTTTCAAACCTTGTTAAGATTTGTTCTTGGGATTCATTTTCATTAGGGTTTTCCTATAAAATACTTTATTTTTATTATCTAGACTTAATCCCATAAACCATTGTGCAGCTATTCCTACAAACAAGGTTTTAAGGAATTCAATGCTATTATGTCTATTTAGATTATAAAATGCTAATGCTATCTTCATGGATTTTATCTAAGCAATTATCATTTTATCTCTATCTTTAATATAATCTAAATCTAACCATATATACTCATGACTGATGGGTCTTTCTTGACATTCTCCTAGTGTTTTATATTCCCTCTTAGGTCTTCTACTTGGCATAAATTATTGACTTTGTGATCTTTTATTTTCATATGTTGCTATTTTTTCTTTAGCATAAGAAGCTCTATTACTAGATTCACATTGTTCATAGACTCTTGGCTTTGATTAATTCATTTTTAAATGTTCAATTCTTCTTTCAATATCTTCTAAATTTATGAAGACAATTTCATCTTCTTTATCTGTTTTAGATTCCTTATTTTTATCAGATAATTCTTTTAATCCATTATCAGCATTTTCGCTTAACATTCATAAACTTATCAAATTTTCATTACTTTTTATTTTGTTAAATATTGGCCTCACCATAGGCTGAATTTCATTACTTTTCTTTTCATTAAAATAAATTTGTAAAATTTTATTCTGTTCTTGAATTATCATGGGTAATTCTTCCATATTATTATCAATTCTTTGTACTTCAATTTTCTTGTAATTTTCCATATATGTTTATGGCAAATTTATTACCAAGTTGTTCAACAATTTTTTCAATTTTATTTAATTGACATTCTATTTTATTCAATTTTGTTTTTATAGAATTCTTATTTATTACATCTATAATTTTTTGTTTCAATATTTCCAGATCTTCAATTTTGTATTCATTTATTATTTGTTTTATGTGTTCAAATTCTTGACTCATTTGATTTCCTAATCTTTTGATTTGATCTATAATTTCATCATTAAAATTTTTTATCTCAAATATTTTATTTGCACTTTCTATATCATTTATAGTTAGATTAGGGTTTCTTAATTTATTTTAATAAATATAAAGAAATTCAGTTCAATTGATTATTTCCCCACATATCAGAATCATTTATTAAATCAAAAGGTTGAAATCTTCCATATGTAAATCCTCTTTGTCTATAACTAGAAGGGGGAAACCTACTAGTTTCTATATTTTAGGAAATTATTAATGGTTCAGGTAATTTATTTATAGTACCATCTGCAGATTATTTCATTGCTTTCTATTAAATATTTGTGACATATAATGTCTTTTATTTCTTTGAGAATGTAATTCTTTTCTAAACCTTTATTTATAAGACAGAGTTTATGTATAAATAAATCTTTATATCCTAATAGCATATTACTAGAAGGATAATATTTACACCTAATTCTTTTGTTAACCCAATTATATTCTTCTCTTTGCTTAATAGACAAAAGCCTATTATAATCTATTATAAGATCTTCTTGATAATCTTCAACAGAATTAATATTCCATTGTTTTCAAGAAAAATTATTTCTGAAAACTTCTATTCTTATCCTATCTAGTAGGAGAGGATCTATGTTTAAACTTTTTCTGTTTATTATTATTAATTCTCCAATTCTAAATTCTTGAGCTTTTGATAAATATAATTGTATTAAATTTTTAATAGCTAAGTCTCTTCTCTCATGTGAATAATATTGCATATGTTTAATAATATTATATTTTATTGCTCTATTATCTATTAATAAATTATATCCATTAGGATTAATATGATAAATAATTATCTCATCATCCATTTTAAATTATTTATGCCAATTACTTGACTCTAATACCATTTTTTATGGAAATCTCAACCCAAGACAAATATAAGGGTGTAAGTGAATAAAATGTTCAAACTTTATAATTTTTTAATTTAGGGGCCTTCGGTGCCCACTACTCTTTGGGGCATTTAGATTTTTCCAAGAAAAAATTACAATATGCTCACATTATATTTTAAAAATTGAAATAAAGAAGAAGTTTGGAGATTCAATCAAATAAATTAAATATCTACACTATTAGATACAAGAGCTCATGATTCTTGGGTAATTTAGTCATTTGATATTATTAGACTAAAATAGTCAAATAAAATTTATTTTAAAGCAACCTAAATAGTCAAAGATATCTAAGGGAAAAAAATTATGAGTTTGATTTGTTGATTGATTAAACTTTTTATTGATTTATATATTTTAAAAATAATGTAAATTTATTACAATTATTTTGTGATAGTGGCCAAACTAAGTGGCATATGAAAATATCCCATATTCTGGAGGAGAATGTTTGTCACTGTTTAAGCAGGTAGTATTTTTTGCTACTTATTTTTTCATTTTATTTTTTACTTGTAACAGTAACTTCAATTATCAATCAAAGTCCCAAAATCAAAATCGGCTGCAGCCAGCATCTACAAGCAAAATTCTCAAATTTTGAAATTCCTAACGATTGCATAATAGCTATAAATAGAAAACCATCAAAAATTAATCCCCAACTAACACTTGAAGCTTGAACTTGGACCCCATGAAGATCAGCTCCGCCCCTGAATATGGAACAAAATATTAGTTTTGCTAGTAAAATTGCCAACTGTGTTTTCTTTTGTATTTTCCGCTCAAGGATGAAGAAATTTCCTTCAACTTTTGTGGTGAATATCTTACGAAGATATGAAAGTTTAATCTTTGGCTGCGAAATGGCACTTTAAAGCAATAGTGGATATATTAAGCTTTGTTCCTAAGAAAAATCTATCAGATAAATTAGGTCCCCTATTGCTATTGCCTAAAATAATCATAGTTACTGAGAAATAAGTAATTCTTTTTTTATGTATTAAAATGGTAAAAGGGTGGATAAAACTTAAAATAATTTTAAATTTTTTATTTTTTTCGAATTTTAAAATAAATAAACCTTCTTGAGAGGCTAATGAAATTCTTAGTAATTTCAGACAATTTTATTTCATTAGAACAGTTTTCCAAAAGCAACCTTATAAATCATTGTCGAAAGCTTTATTTCTTAATTATCCTTCACATATTTTCTTTGTAATATGAGGCAAGTCCATAGACCGTAGTATGATATTTATTGTAATTAAAATCATTATGGAATTGATTTTATTCTTTTTCTCAAACAAAGTATCTAACTGCAGAAGGGCAGATTTAATAAATTACTAATTACCATTATTTCAGTCGCACTCTAAATTAGATTTTGAAGCTTGTGATGACATAATAAAGTTATTTATTGACGGTGGACTATAACAGACACACTGCTTTTTTGAAATAATCAAATGGAGATAATGACTTTTGCCTTCCTGATGATAAAAGTTGTCGGCCATACAGACAAGCTAGCCCCATACGGTGACTCCTATGGGGACTCCTTTAATTTCCAGCGTAAAAGCATTTACATTGATATTTCATGTAGTATAAGAAGAATGCAAAAATGCTTAAATGAGCATTCTCACAGAATACACAAAAGCTACTTTCCTTTTGAGCATTTTCGCAACGAAAGCAATTGTAACATTTAGCATTTAATCTAATATCATAGTTGCTGATTTGATCGTCTTGAAGAAACTGAATTCCTCTACCTGATAATGCCGTAAGACAAAACATGTGTTCATACGTTAAAGATGCAACAAATTTGAGAATATTTATAATTATGTACGACAGCTAGTGGAGTAAAATCAGGAAAATTAAAAATGCTAAAACAATTACTAACGTGTGGGGGTGGGATTAAGCATAACTTTTTTCATCTGATGTTAAATTTATCTAAGTAAGCCAAATATGAAAGTGAGTATTTTTTTAGTAAGTTGATCGACATATACCTAATATGTATTTTCTGGATAAAGTGGAATATGATAATTCACGTTGTAGAGTATTATGGGTTATTGAATAGAGGACAAAATTTAACAAATGGTGGATTGATTCGCACAAGACGTATGTGAGTGTAGTTTTGATAGAGTAAAAAGGGTGGTGATAACATGATTATGTGGATAAACAGTGGATCAGCATATATATAATTATGTTCCACAGCTAGTGAAGTAGAATCAGGGAAATTAAACATGCTACAATTATTGACGTGTGGGGTGGGGATAACGGATAAGCATAAACTTTTTTTATGCACTATAAAAGAATGCAACAACTCCTTTTCTTTCAGTATTTTCGCAGCAAAAGCATATCTAATAACTCTTCAAAGTTCTCGTTTTCTTTGTCAGAATGGTTGATGCGATCGTTTCCTCTCTCCTGGAGCAGCTGATCTCTGTTGCGGCTGATGAAGTGAAACAGCAGGTGAGGCTTGTGACTGGTGTCCGACAAGAAGTGAAAAAGCTTAGCAGCAATCTTCAAGCCATTCGAGCTGTGCTGGAAGATGCAGTGCAAAGGCAAATGAAGCACGACAAAGCTGTTACTTTTTGGCTGGATCAGCTCAAAGACACATCCTACGACATGGAAGATGTGTTGGATGAGTGGATCATTGCAAGGCTCAAAGTGCAAATTGAGGGCGTTGATGATGATAATGCTCTTGCTCTTGCTCCTCATAAGAAGAAGGTATGCTCCTTCTTTCCTGCTGCCTCAAACTGCTTTGGTAGTTTCAAACAACTCAGGCTTCGTCATGACATTGCTTTCAAGATGAGGGAAATCAATGAAAAGCTAGATGATATTGCCTCTCAAAAAGATATGTTTAAATTTGTTGAGAATGTGGATAACAATGTTAAGAAACCAGAGCGAGTGCGAACCACCTCCTTGATTGATGAGGGAGAGGTTTGTGGTAGAGTTGATGAGAAAAATGAGCTCTTAAGTAAGTTGTTGTGTGGAGGTAGTGAACAACAAAAAGACCTTCATATCATCTCACTTGTTGGGTTTGGAGGCATAGGTAAAACAACTCTTGCACAACTAGCCTATAATAATGATGAGGTGAAAAGAAATTTTGAAAAAGTTATATGGGTTTGTGTATCAGACACTTTTGAGGAGATTAGGGTTGCCAAAGCAATCATTGAAGGTCTAGGCGAGTCAGCTTCTGGTTTAATCGAATTCCAATCTCTTACCAGCCATATCCGTAGATCAATTGAAGGAAAAATTTTTTTTCTTGTCTTAGATGATGTATGGGATGGGAATCACAATAAATGGGAACCATTCTTCCTTTGTCTAAAGAATGGTCACCATGGAAGTAAAATTTTGGTTACCACACGTAAAGAGTCAGTTGCCCGTATGATGGGATCAACAAATATTATCTTCATTGAGCAATTGGCTGAAGATGAATGCTGGTCGTTGTTCAAGCGGTTAGCATTTTTCGGTCGTTCTTTCCAGGATTGTGAAAAATTAGAATCAATCGGGCGAAAAATTGCATGCAGGTGCAAAGGCCTGCCTCTTGCTGCAAAGGTAATAGGGAATCTCTTGCGCTCTAAAAGTACAGTAAAAGAGTGGCAAAGAATTTTAGATAGTGAAATGTGGAAGGTAGAAGAGATTGGGGAAGGTCTTTTGGCTCCTTTGTTGTTGAGTTATAATGATTTGTCGTCCAATTCTATGGTAAAACGATGTTTTTCATATTGTGCTGTCTTTCCGAAAGACTACAAAATAGAGAAAGAGGAACTAATTTCACTGTGGATGGCTCAAGATTACCTTAACGCAGAAGAAGACGAAGAGATGGAGATGATTGGGGAAGAGTATTTCAACATATTAGCTACACGCTCTTTCTTTCAAGAGTTTGAGAAAGATGATGATGATAATATTATGAGTTGCAAGATGCATGACATAGTACATGATTTTGCCCAATTTGTAAGTAGAAAAGAATGTTTGTGGCTAGAAAATAATGGTCGCAAAGAAACAGTCATAAACACTTTTGGTGAGAAAGTCCGTCACTTAGGTTTAAAGCTTGAAGGAGGAGCTTCATTTCCTATGTCCATTCATGGACTTAGTAGATTGCGTACCCTCTTAATTTATGATGAAAGTTTTTCCCATTCGTATCTTAATCGTAGCATCCTTTCGGAGTTATTTAGCAAATTGGCATGTTTAAGGGCATTAGTTATAAGGCAACGAAAATATTCAGGTTCGGTAGAGAAAATTTTGATTAGAGAAATTCCAGAAAATGTTGGAAAATTGATACATTTGAAATCTCTTAATTTGTCTGAACTAAGTATAGAGAGACTACCTGAGACTTTGTGTGAATTATATAATTTACAAAAGCTAGATATTAGAGAGTGCTCAATGCTTAGAGAATTGCCCGAGGGGATTGGGAAGTTAATGAACATGAGGAGTTTACTGAATGCTAACACTTATTCGTTGAATTACATGCCAATAGGGATTTCCAAATTAACTAGTCTTCGTATATTAGAAAAGTTTGTTGTGGGTGGAAGTGTTGATGGTAGCAGTGCGTGTAGGCTTGAATCTCTGAAAAATCTTCAACTCCTTCGAGAATGTTGTATAGAAGGGCTGAGTAATGTGTCACATTTAGATGAGGCTGAGAGCTTGGAGCTTTACAATAAGAAAAACCTCCTTCGTTTTGGTCTTAAGTTTGGTAGAGTTGTAGGTTTGGAAGACGAAGAAGGGAGGAGGAAGAATGAGAAAGATAAACAACTTCTTGAAGCCTTACAACCGGTTTTGAATGTAGAGGAATTACGGATTCGATTATACAGAGGCAACATTTTTCCCAAATGGTTGACTTCACTAACCAACCTACGGGATTTAAAACTTTTGTTTTGCGTTAACTGTGAGCATTTGCCTCCTTTGGGAAAATTGCCGTATCTAGAGAAACTCGCCCTATACAGATTGAAAAGTGTAAAAAGAGTGGGTAATGAGTTTTTGGGAATAGAAGAAAGTAGTGATGATGACCCATCTTCATCTTCATCGTCATCCTCAGTTTTTGCCTTCCACAAATTGGAATCACTCGAAATTTGGCTAATGGAAGAATTGGAAGAGTGGGATTACAGGATTACAAGAAAGGAAAACATCTCCATCATGCCACGTCTTTCTTCCTTGCGAATTGAGTATTGCCCCAAATTAAAGGTGCTGCCAGATTACCTTCTTCAAACGACGACACTGCAGGAATTGAGTATTACGGGATGTCCTATTCTAAAAGAACGACATCACACTGTGGTCCGGTAATTTCTCCTCCTCCGGTGTTTTGCTTTCTTGTTGCTTGTAATGAAATTAATAAAAATAAATATATTTTGAATTATAATTCTATATTTTGTCAATGTCTCACAGGAATATGCTAATATTTTTTAATATTTTGATTTTCATATTGAATATAACCATTTACTTCAACTATTAATTTAATTTATTTTTATTGTACGATAATTTGTTATGTGGAACTTCTTGAGAGAGAATTTCTGTGATAATTTGTAGCAATTTTGAAAACTAAATTATCACTTTTATCTTTTTTTAATGCTAATTAATTACTGTCATGTTAATTCTTTAAATTTGTGAGATGGATAAAGTAATCGTGTAATTGTTTTACTACATTAGCCCGTTGTCTTTTATTTAATACGAGTGTAATTGCGTTGACCAGGGATTTGAGGAAATGTCAGCCAAGCTAATTTGGGTCTCGTGATTTAGCCAGCAGAGCAAGACTATGAAAATGACTAGTTTTGTGAAAGTATTGCTAAATTGTTCTGCTGGTAATTCACCTGCTTTAGTTTGTAGAATTTCATTTCCATCTTCTTCTATTGATATCTATGTTGTGTATAAACAAGAGCAGAGAAGTAAACAATGGAACCACATAGAAGTAAAGATATATCAAAATTGCTAATATATGATGTTAAAGCAAGCTCAAGCTCAAGCACTGCATTTTTATTTTATTTAATTCATAGAATTTTCATTTCCACCAGCATTGCATTTTTATTTTATTGTTAGGTTGACGTTGAAGACGCTATGGAGAACATTGGAGTAACCAAGGATTAGGCTGGCAATGGAACTACTACCACTGTGGTTATTGTGCGACGTTTGGTTGCTGGACTTTGAAGAAGAGAGTGATGGCCGGATCTGCTCTGTTTCAATTGAGGATGGATAGCTGCCTGAAGAAGAAAGTCATGATGACTATTTCTGCATGATGTTACGGTGCTAAGATCATCATTTCTATCTTGTTTCATTCTTAGATTTGTTTATCCTAGATAAACATATTGAATTATGCTAATATCATCATTTTTTAAACCAATTTTCACAGTTGGTTGTAATAACAATTCCAGGTTGTTAAAAGCTGCAAAAGCAAAGCGTATGTGGGCTGATATGCTTCCATGGAGGAAGGAATTCGGTATTGACACTATTATGCAGGTAACCTTTAATAGTGTTTCTTTGTGTTTATTTGTGTATGTGGGCTGATCATTTGCACAAATTTGCATTTTCTGATTACCCTTTAACATATATTCATTGTGTTTCTTTGTGTTATCAGGTTATCATGGTATGTAGAGTATCATCTTCAAGGGTTGTAAGAGCCTTTGCAGTAAAGTTACCAGCTCGTGCAATTGCACATTCATTCGGAGTACAATTTTGGATTTTCAAGGTTTTTATGTTTAGTTGCGATTAAAATGTTTAGTCACTCATTCTTAATCTTTTCTGATTTTCAAGTTTTCCAGCTCATTCTTAATTTTTAGGTTGATTTCTAGTACTCTGTGTAGAACATTGGTGAGACCAAGGATTAGGCTGGCGATGGAACTACTACCTCTGTTGTTATTATGCAAGGTTTCATGCTCTCATTCAGAATGTAAATCCTTTTCCACGCTGATTTGTAGCCAAGTTTTGATGCCATCGATGCATGATTGTCATTTAGATTTTCCAAATAACTGTTAGTTGCCAATAATGCATTGAAATTGAGAATGGTAATGGTTGAGGAAAGTTACTGTCTTAATTGAATTACAGGTGATAAGATGCTGCTTCATTTCTGCAAGCATCTTGCATTGCGAAGATTTTGCCCACATGAGATGCTGTGATTCTTGACATCATGATAACTCAGGTTAATTTTTAGTATCAATATATATCATCTTCTTTACTGTTTTGCCTCTAAACACTAAACTTTAATAAAGTTGATTTTGTTTGTGTAAGTTATCAGGTTAAGGATACTAAGCAGCTTCTTAAGGCAAATATCAGAATGAAGATTGCGCACTACAGGCAAATATCAGAATGAAGATTGCTCACTACAACTGATATGTATGATGGCGAGGAAGATCAATTGTTCACAAGCCAATTTGATGAGTGTTAGATTTTTGCCTTTATATATTATTAGAGTTCTCCCTTTTGAGAGATATCTCATCAATTTTGAGTAGAGAATCTTTGATGAGAGTTTTGTTGTGAGAGTTTCACTGCAGTGAATATTGAGAGCTTGAACCCTCTTATGAGAAAGATAGTCATTTGTTTGTAAAATCATCTTCATATATTGACTGCGTTTCCTTGTTTTATCAGGAAGATTATCATCTTCAAGGGTTTGAAAAAGTCTTTGCTGTAAAGTTTCCACCACCTGCAATTGCCGTGAAGAGGCATATTCATTTGAGTAATTCAGTTTCAGATTTTCAAGGCGTGTATGTTTAATTAGTTTTGATTAACTAGTTTTCAAGTTCCTTAGGGCCACAACTAGTTTTTCAAGTCTGCATATGAAGATGATTAATTCGTTCTTGAGCCTTGAGGCATTGCGTTTGAGCACACAGAGAAACAGAGCTAAAGGAAAAGAACTTGACAGTAGAAGATATGCTCTAAATATAACAAAAGTAAATTTCCATGTCTTCTGGTTATTTTTTGTTTCTTCTGTCATCATATAATTGATTCATTTGAATTCAGACTCTCACTCATTATTTAAAACCATTTTCAGGTGGCTTGCAAGCTAATTAAGGTAATGCAAAAACAATACGATCTAGACAAAGGTGAGCAAATCGAAGGTGATAAGTGCATATATAGTGGCCAAGTCGCTTGTTATACTTCATCTCTCATATGATTCTGAATTTGAATTTCCAAGAATAATTGTTAGGCTGGTGCAGATATTCTTGAAAGGGCATTAAGCTACCTTATGAAATTGGAAAGATATTATTACTTGAATGCAAGCACCTTCTTCTGTTGTGAAGGCTTTCCCCGCATGATGAGATGCTGTAATTTTTACCGGCCCCTTAATTATTTATTAACTCAGGTTTTTATCATCAACTACATCATCTTATTCACCATTTTGGCTATATACAAAGATTAAAATTTAGAACACTTGTTTTGGTTTCTTGTGTAATCAGGTTAATAGGGCAAATGTCAGAACGAAGATTGTTCAGTGCAACTGGTATGGCAAGGATGATGATGGTGAGGAAGATTGTTCACAAGCCAAATAAAGCCCTCCATTTAGAGAAATTATAATGTTGTTTCTTTATGCTTGTTTCGCTATATATCATTTCTGTACAATTAAGAATGGAATTTTGTAATTATTTAACTCTGCTTACCAGTGACATGTTGCAGAGTTGTTTTTCCCCCTTTCTGCATTAAAACAATCACAAATGGAGTTGACTGGCTTGATTTTAGCTCCAGTAAAAAGAGCTTGGGCAATGTCTTTCATCCCTCAGTTTCTTAAAAGCTACAAAGCTTGATATATTTTGACAAAGCAAACCGTATGTGGGCTGATATGCTTCCACGGATCAGGAAAGAATTTGTTGTTGACACTATATATTTTGCACGTGACCACAGTTGACAATTTTTACCCAAAATTTGTCACGGTTGATAATTTGCTTACAGTGTTTCCTTGTGTTATCAGGCTATCACGTGAATTCAAAGATTGAAAAAGGTTGATTCTAACTAATGTTGGGGATATATTCTTGTAGGGAATGACAAATGTAGAGAATTACAGCAACAATGGTAGAACTTAATAATATAAGTAATGTGTTTACAACTCTATGTGTAAAAAGAAAATAGTAATAATAACTGCAGAAAAATAATTTGTACTTCAAGGCACGTTACGAATGTCGCTTTCCTTAAGACGTTATTTGCCCCCACCAATCGAGTGATGCACATGGGTTAAGCAAATACGCCTCCAGGATACAATGAAGCACTTGTTTGTTTGCTTGCATTGTGCATTGACGAAAGCAAACTTGAATACTCTTGAATGTTGCAAGCCTGTCAAGAATCAATATATTGTTCCTGCAGAAAAACAATATATTGGAATTTTGATGCATAAAAATTGATGGTTTTATGACAAAATTCGTTTTAGAAAGAAGAGTGAGAAAAGAGTGGTGTGAGATCATTTATTTTATGTCTTAATGGCCTAAACATGGCCTCTATTTATAGATATACTTGTGCCCTTTCATTTGGGTTGTCATCTTTCATGATACCCCTTCATTCATGACCATTAGATCAATATTTGAATTTAAATCAATGGTCTAAATTGAACCATCATCATTTCAAATGAAAAGTCACCATGAAAGGATATGTCTTTAAATGAAAAGGTACCTCACCATGAATGAATATATCTTTAAGTGAAAAAATACCTATTCTATAAGGTACAAATAATTGGACATGTCTTAACACTAAGACACCATATTGGACATGTCTCTACAATAAGACTATTTATTTTGAAATTTTCCAACAATCCCCCACCATTTTCAAAATAAATGAATTTTGAAAATTATATATCTCGCATGAGGCTTGGAAAGCTTTTGCATAAATGAAGGTGTCTTTTGGACTTGAACCTTCACTTAGTGACAACACATCAAAGTTAATCAAGGTAGCATGGTAGACAAGCTTCGAACCAACAACCTTATTCGACTAACCAGATATATCTCACACAAAAGTTTTCAAATTCTCAAGTATTCTTTATCTGACACGTGGATTGGCCCTGTGTCTATATCCTGTTTTCATGAGCGCTTTAGTAACCAGCCAAGTTACATAGGAAGCGGCACCACCTCCTACACTCACATAGGTAGACTTATCTAGAATGTCCCTATAACTAAAACATTTATAAGTCTATTAAAAGTTAAGTAGCTTAACCTTTCCCATATGTTACAGGTATCAAGCACCCACCTTTGGGATGCATCTCAAATATTATAGTGCTTGCTATCACAACATATGATATACTTTGCTCATTGAACCCAAGATCTTGATGTTTCAAGTGTTGGGTTGAGTTTCCATCATTGGTGATAAGATGATGCTGGCTTCAGTCCCATCTCCTTAGAAGTTTTTAATATAATGTCCCTTGCAAGGTCTTTAGTTAAGGGGTCCGCCAAATTTTGGCATGATCTCATAAAGTCAATTATAATTACTCCATCTATAATCAATTGTCTCACATAACTATGTCTTAGACCAAGATGCCTAGACTTTCCATTATAGATTTGGCTATATGCCCTTGACAATGTTGCCTCACTATCACAATAAATAGATACAAGAGGCACTTATTGAGACCAAATAGGAATTTCTATAAGCAAATTCCGTAACCACTCAGCTTCCTTGCTACATGAAACCAAAGCTACAAGACTCTAATAGTAGTAATTCTTGCAACAGGTGCATATGTATCAAAATAATCAAGGCCTTCTTTTTGTATAAAGCCTTTTGCTATTAGTCTTGCTTTAAACCTTTCAATAGTTCCATCAACTTTCTTATTCTTTTTGAAGATCCATTTACAACCTATAGGATTAGAGCCATGTGGTAAATCAACTAATTTCCAAGTCTTATTACCCATAATAGAGTCCCTTTCGTCATTAATGGCCTTTTTTTAGAAGGCAGCATCTTGAGACTTCATTGCCTTATCATAGGTGAGGGGATCAGAATCTATATTAGATGTGATCATGGTCTGTTTAGATTATGAGTCCTTTGTCCCTTCTACAAAATAGACTATAAAAGCTTGTCCAAAGGATTTTTTAGTCTTTATTCTTTTGCTCCTTCTCAATAGATTTTGTTCATCATTAGAATCACGCTTTTGACCAATTTCTATTGGTTTATCAACTTTTTGAGAATCAATACTTTTTGTTATAGTGGAAAATCATAGAATATGGCATCTTTAAATTCTACTATTGTATTAATCTCGACAAAGCTATTAGGTTCTGTTACAAGAAACCTATAAGCTTTACTATGTTCAGCATATCCAAAAAATATGCATTCAATACCCCTTTCTCCTAATTTCTTTATCTTAGGTTTAGATAGTCTTACAATGGCTCGACAGCCCCAAACTCTTAGATAAGAACGATTAGGCTTTCTCTTTTTCCATAATTCATAAGGGGCCTCTTTTGTTTTCTTATTGGGTACTCTATTCAAAACATGACATGCAGTCAAAAGTGCTTCACCCCAAAAACCTTTACCAAGCCCAGAATTAAAAAGCATAACATTGACCATTTTCATAGTGTACCACATAGATTAAGGAAAGAAGCTAACGGTGTGAGAGATGAGCTCTTGTTTTGACCCCTGCATTCATAGGCTAGCCCAATGCCCTTTTAACAATATCACGCCCCAACCTAAACTATATTCATTCAAATTCAAATTCAAATTCAGAATCATATTAGTATGAGAGATGAACATTGAAAAATAGTGACTATACATTTATCACATTTTATTTGGTCATTATTGTCTATAGTATCATAGGGATGAATAATTCAATGAATCAGATAAATCAGCCTTCTTCACAAATCTAAGAAACTTTTCGGTGTTCCACAACAGTCTAGGACCAGCATTGATGACAAAAATTGGATGAAGACCTTCCAAATTAAAATTTGTACACAAATACGAGATATTTATAGCAAATTACCATTTCATACCTAAAGATACTTATTATAAGCACCAATCTTTAGCAACCACATGCGCACTTATAAATCTAAAACTGAAGTGCTCGAATGAATGTGCCTCTTCACGCAATTAAACAACCTAGAAAGTTCAATGCAAATGCTTTTTCAAACTCTTCAATTGCATAAGTTAGTTGTTGGAAAATTTCAAAATAAATAGTCTTATTGTAGAGACATGTCCAATATGGTGTCTTAGTGTTAAGACATGTCCAATTATTTGTGCTTTATAGAAGAGGTACCTTTTCACTTAAAGATATATCTATTCATGGTGAGGTACCTTTTCACTTAAAGACATATCCATTCATGGTGACATTTCATTTGAAATGGTGATAGTTCAATTTTGACCATTGATTTAAATTCAAATCTTGATCTAATGGTCATGAATGAAGGGGTATCATGAAAGATGACCACCCAAATGAAAGGACACAAGTATATCTATAAATAAAGGCCATGTTTAGGCCATTAAGACATGAAATAAATGATCTCACAACACTCTTTTCTCACCCTTCTTTCCTAAAACGAATTTTGTCATAAAACCATCATTTTTGTGCATCAAATTTTCAATATATTGTTTTCCTGCAGTAACAATATATTGATTCTTATGAGCTTGTAACATTCAAGAGTATTCAGGTTTGCTTTCGTCAATGCACAACGCAAGCAAACAAACAAGTGCTTCATTCTATTCTAGAGACGTATTTGCTTAACCCATGTGCATCACTCGATTGGTGAGGGTAAATAACATCTTAAGGAAAGCGACATTCGTAACGTGCCTTGAAGTACAAATTATTTTTCTGCAGTAATTATTATTATTTTTTTTTTACACATAGAGTTGTAGACACATTACTTATATTATAAAATTCCACCATTGTTGCTGCAATTCTCTACATTTGTCATTCCCCACAAGAATATATCCCCAACAATCTTAAGACGTTATTTCTACAACAATGGCACAAAGTTCATCTCTTCGACAATTCGCAACAGATTTTGTCAAATTAGAGAGATTTGATGGTGGCAACTTTATACGTTGGCAGAAAAAGTTGCATTTCTTATTGACAAGCCTTAATGTGGTCTATGTTCTCACAACACCAAAGCCTCAAGAACGTGAGGATGAGACATTAGCAGAAACTAGAGCACGACAGAAGTGGGAGCAAGATGACTATGTGTGCAAGGGACACATTTGCAATGCTATGTCTGATACTTTGTTTGATCAATACCACAACAAACCCACAGTGAAAGAAATATGGGACTCATTGGAGGCTAAGTACATGATGGAAGATGCAACAAGTAAGAAATTCTTGGCTTCTAAAGTTTTTAATTATAAAACGATAGATAATAGACTTGTGGTTGAACAATATAATGAGATTTTGCATCTTCTTGATCAAATCAACCAACACAACATGAAAATGGATGAGTCTATTATTGTTTCTTCAATTATTGATAAACTTTCTCCCTCTTGGAAAGACTACAAGAAAAGTCTTAAACGTAGCAAAGAGGAACTCAAGCTTAATAGTCTTGAGGAACAGGTTGCTCTATCCTCTAAAATTAACGTTGTGGAGGAGGGAAATGAGTTTAAACATTCTAATCACCCTAAGAACAATCAAAAGAGAAAGTTTGATTCTAAAGAGAATCAAAACAATAAGAAGAAAAAGAAGGGTACATGCTACCATTGGGGAAAGCTTGGCCATTTAAAAGAGATTGTCGACTTCTTAAGAAACAAAAAGAAGGTTCGAACACAAATTTTATAGCCATGATATCCGAGATCAATGTTCTCGAAGATGATAATGCATGGTGGATAGATTCTGGTGCAACCAAGCATGTGTGAAGGATCGTAGCCTTTTCACATCTTACAAAGCAATGGATAATGGAAGTGTTCTTTACATGGGAAACTTCTCCATTGCAACAATTAAAGGAAAAGGCAATGTGCAACTAGAGTTTGCTTCTGGAAAAACCCTAACTCTTACTAATGTTTATCACGTACCAGAAGTTAGGAAAAATCTTGTATCTGATAGTCTTCTTAATAAGTTTGGCTTCAAACTTGTATTTGAGTCAAACAAATTTGTATTGTCTAAGGGTGGTACCTTTGTTGGGAAAGGATATATGTATGAGGGAATGTTTAAACTCAATATTAATAAAATGAATGCTTCTTCTGCTTACATGATTAACTCATTATCTTTGTGGCATAATCGTTTAGGACATGTGAATATTAAAAGATTGCATGATATGGCTAATTTAGAATTAATTCCTAAACATGAAAATGATATGCATGAAAAATGTAAAGTGTGTGCACAGACTAAAATCACAAGAACCCTTTTTCCAAAAATTGAAAAAACATCTTCTTTGTTGCATTTAATTCATAGTGATCTTACTAAAGGAGGTAAAAAATATTTTGTTACTTTCATTGATGATTTTTCAAAATATTACTATGTATATTTATTACATTCTAAAGATCAAGTTTTAGATAAATTTGAAATTTATAAAATTGAATTTGAGAATTTTTTTGACAATAAGATTAAATGCCTTAGAAGTGATAAAGGAACCTGAATATTCATTTCTGAATTTTGTGAATCTGTTGGTATTGTGCATAAAACTAGCATTGCATATACACCATGGTTGCAGAATTTGTAGCTTTGGCTTCATGTAGCAAGGAAGCTAAATGGTTATGGAATTTGCTTAAATGAATTCCTATTTGGTCTCAATAATGCCTCTTGTATCCATTTATTGTGATAGTGAGGCAATATTGTCAAGGGCAAATAGCCAAATCTATAATGAAAAGTCTAGGCATATTGGTCTAAGACATAATTATGTGAGACAATTGATTATAGATGGAGTAATCACAATTGACTTTGTGAGATCATGCCAAAATTTGGCGGACCCCTTAACTAAAGGCCTTGCAAGGGACATTATATTAAAAACTTCTAAGGGGATGGGACTGAAGCCAGCATCATCTTATCACCAATGATGGAAACTCAACCCAACACTTAAAACATCAAGATCTTGGGTTCAATGAGCAAAGTACATCATATGTTGTGAGAACAAGCACTATAATATTTGAGATGGGTTCCAAAGGTGACTTGCTTGATACCTATAACATATGGGAAAGGTTAAGTTACTTAGCTTTTAATAGACTTATAAATGTTTTAGTTACAGGGACATTCTAGATAAGTCTACCTATGTGAGTGTAGGAGGTGGTGCCGCTTCCTATGTAACTTGGCTGGTTACTAAAGCACTCATGAAAACAGGATATAGACACAGGGCCAATCCACGTGTCAGCTAAAGAATACTTGAGAATTTGAAAACTTTTGTGTGAGATATATCCGGTTAGTCGAATAAGGTCGCTGGTTCAAAGCTTGTCTACCATGCTATCTTGATTAACTTTGATGTGTTGTCACTAAGTGAAGGTTCAAGTCCAAAAGACACCTTCATTTATGCAAAAGTTTTCCAAGCTTTGTGCGAGTAATTTTCAAAATTCATTTATTTTGGAAATTGTGGGGGATTGTTGGAAATTTTCAAAATAAATGGTGTCTTTTTGTAGAGACATGTCCAATATGATGTCTTAATATAAAGACATGTCCAATTATTTGTACCTTATAGAATAGGTACCTTTTCACTTATAGATATATCCATTCATGGTGAGGTACCTTTTCATTTAAAGACATATCCATTCATAGTGACATTTCATTTGAAATGGTGATGGTTCAATTTAGTCCGTTGATTTAAATTCAAATCTTGATCTGATGGTCATGAATGAAGGGGTATCATGAAAGATGACAACCCAAATGAAAGGGCACAAGTATATCTATAAATAGAGGCCACATTTAGGCTATTAAGACATGAAATAAATGATCTCACACCACTCTTTTCTCACCCTTCTTTCCTAAAACGAATTTTGTCATAAAACCATCAATTTTTGTGCATCAAATTTCCAATATATTGTTTTTCTGCAGAAATAATATATTAATTCTTAGCGAGCTTGCAACATTCAAGAGTATTCGGGTTTGCTTTCGTCAATGCACAACGCAAGCAAACAAACAAGTGCTTCATTGTATCATGGAGGCGTATTTGCTTCACCCATGTGCATCACTCGATTGGTGGGGGCAAATAACGTCTTAAGGAAATTGACATTCGTAACGTGCCTTGAAGTACAAATTATTTTTCTGTAGTAATTATTACTATTTTCTTTTTACACATAGAGTTGTAGACACATTACTTATATTATAAAGTTCCACCATTATTGTTGTAATTCTCTACATTTGTCATTCCCCACAAGAATATATCCCCAACACCATCATGGTAACTCTAGCAGCAAGCTCTGCTATAGAGTTTTGCAGGGTTGTTGTGCACCTTGCAAGGTTTGTTGTGAACTTTGGTTAGTTTGCTGCTGTTGTATTATGATTTGGTGTAGGTCCTCAAGCGATTTTTGGGTGGATTCTTTGAGTTGTGTGACCTGATCTTTAAGGGTTCGATATCGTGTTTGCATACCATTGTTTGTCATCTCTCAACGAAAACACCAAATGATGGCAAGGTATGGTAGCTAGCAGCAAGATCTGGAATCAAGTTTCCACTTCAGTGGGTGGAGGCCTCCAGAATTAGAAAGAGTGAAGAATAGAGGATAGAGAAAATAGAGGAATTGTATTTTGGATTTAAGGGAGCTATCCTTTTCTTATTCATTCATTTATTTAAATACACCTTCAAGAGAGCTACAGACAAATTCTAGAAACGGCTAAGAATATTCTCTCTAACAAACTTGACAGCATAGCAAAACAAAATTGTAATAATAAGTAAATAACAAATTCAGCAAAATATCTTTAGAATATCTAAGTGATGTAATCAGTTGCACCATCATTCACGTACAAAATCTTGAAGCTTGAAGGGAATTTTGGGCTGTCTCTTGGGCCTAGCTTGAGCAATCAGCTGTGCAGTGGTTGTATCATGCTAAGGGACCAGAACTTGATAAAATGAAAGACCTTCTGCTTTTGAAACTGTCTTTTGATGGGGAAGATCTCGAAGGAAATGGTGACGATGAACAACTACTTGAAGCCTTACATCCGCCTCTGAGTCTGAAGAAATTAGGGATTCTGTATTTACAGAGGCGGCATTTTCCCCAACTGGTTGATTTCACTAACAAATTTAAGGGCTTTAAAAATCCGCTGGTGCAAAAACTGTGAGCATTTGCCTCCTTTCGGAAAGTTACCATCTCTCGAAAAACTCACCATAGGTGATTTCAGGAGGGTAGAAGCGGTGGGTAATGAATTTTTGGGAATAGAAGGAAATACTGATTATGACCCATCTTTATCTTCATCGGTGACTGCCTTCCCGAAATTGAAATCACTCTTCATTTGGAAATGTCCGAATTGGTAGGATGGGATTATAGGATTACAAGAAAGGAAAACATCTTCATCATGCCATGTCTTTCTTTCTTGGAGATCGGGAATTGTCCGAATATGAAAGGACTGCCCGATTACTTTCTTCAAACAACGACACTAAAGATTTGGAATTGTCCTGTTCTACAAGGACGGTACAGAAAAGGAGAAGACTGGCGTAAGATATCACACATTTCCCACATAAGGGGCATATGATAGGAGGTCCATAACTAAATTCTCAAACGACTGCAATTGCTATCACCTGCAGGTAATTTCTTCCCTTCCAGTTACTTTGTTCTCTATTTCTATTTGGGAAAATCCTTAGAAAAAGTTTTTTGTTTCTTCCAAGCTAATATAAAAAAAAATAGAATGTGAATATGACATTATATATTAATAACTTCCTAAGAGTATTTTTGTGATACTTTTGAAATAATGTTGAAAACTAAATTATCATTGCAACTTTTTGCTACTAATTTTCATTCAACCGCAAGTCTAAACTATTTTGGTTTAAATAATGCAGGCAACAGAAAAGTTTAATGATCGGATCTGCTCTGTTTTTTTCAAGTGTTCCCTAAAGAAAAAGAGTAGTAGAAGGAATAGTGATGGCCTAATCTGCTCAGTTTTAATTCAACCAGTTGATGCTTTCTGAAAATTGCCAAATTATGGATGAATTGCTTTCTGAATGCATGATATCTCATGATTGCTAAGGTGCATTTCTGAATAAACCTCCTTTCTTCACACATGTTTCAATGTTTGTTGTAATAACAATTTCATCTCTCAGGTTTATCATGTTCAAGGTTTTGAAAAAGCTTTTGCGGTAAAGTTTCAAATTAAGCCTGTACAATGGCTGTGAAGAGGCGTACGTTTTGATGCGATTTCCTAATGCTAGTACAATGTTGTGTATTTTTAGTTGCAATTGAAATGTTTAATCTCCCATCCTTAATCTTTTTCTAATATTTTGCAGAAGATTAATGGTGACAATTATTCTTGAAGTATACAGTCTTATTTTACAATAAATCATAAGTACTTGTGTACAGAGTTTTCTATTAGTTATATGAGGACTGAAATTTTAAGTATCATATCAATATTCAGTTTTTGGTAATTCTCGCTTATTTGCTTCTACAGAGTACCTATCTAGGCTGATTTGTCTAATTCGTAGAAATTCATTTCCATTGGTTCGAGCACAAACAAAACCAGAGAGTTCTGGGGAAAAGTATTCTACTTCTTGTGGTATTATGGCTTTGTTTCTTCCTTCATAGTATTTGTTCGACTTCATGCTCTCATTCAGATTATGAAGCCTTTTCCAGGCAGCTTGTAGCCAAATTTTGCTGCCATCAATAGATGTTCAGACTTTGTATCATCAAATGTTCAATGTATTGGTATCCTTTTCACGTTTCTTCTTCGATTTTGGGTTAATTTGTACGGTTGATTTCAGTTTAGATCTCTGCCTGTTTATTATTCCAGCTTTTCTGCCTAATCAAATGGTGCTCTCTCTGTCAAAAAATCTGCTTTGTTCCATCCTTTCCTAGCTTTGGCAATGCTAAATGCATTTTTTACGTTTCCTTTCTGACACAGAAGTATAAAGGACATCACATCCTAGTCTTGCTGTGAAAACCTTGGGCAAATTTTGGACTGTCTCGAAGGAAAGCGGATAATGTGACAAACATATAATGCCATTTACGGCTTTACATTTTTTACAATAAATCTTTTGAGATTCCGGCCTAAGGTCACGTTTGTTTATTTATTTATTTTTTTTGTCTAAAAAATCTGAATGGGTCTGAATGCATATGTTTAAATAATATGTTTGTTTTTTATTTTTTAATGTCGAGTATAAGTGGTAAGCTCGTTTGTTTTCATAAACTCAAAATATCTTAAATCTAATATTTTTACACTTATGACCTTAAAAGTGTTATATATACTCGAAACTTTAAATGGGTATATATTCACGGTGTTATATTTATATGTTATAAATATTTTTAAGGTAAGCATTTGATATATAATTTATGAAAAACAATTTTGATAACATCATTTTTTACAATTTAACAAAATATTTATACATTAAAAAAATTGTTATCTAACAATAAAAGAATTTGTTTAAAATTCAAATTGAATGTGTGTTAAGTATTTAATACCATGTAAAAGTTGAGGTCAAGAGAAATTCTAATATGACATCTAAATTATTATATAGTTAGTTAAAAAAATCCTTTTGATTAGCAAAAAAAATCAAAGGGGTATTAGGTTTTACTAATAGCTATGTAGGAAATAAATACATTTAATGAGGGTATTTGTGAGGAAAAAAATTTTTTTTCATTAAGACATTTTATCATTCAGATAAAAGTCAAAAAATTTTATTTTTTTCATTGAGATGAAAATGTCTTACAATAGCCTTCAAAAACAAAAAACAAACAAGCCAAAATATCAAAACATCTTAAATTAAGTTAAATTAAGACTTCGAGACATAAAAAAAAACATGGTCAACTCTTGATCACAAAAGTGATCTCATTTCTGGTAATTCAGAGTTGCAAGCACTAAGATGCTGTTTATTGAACTTTGATGTTTCAAAACCTTAAGGGTGCATTTAGTAGCCCGCAACTTATTATTGGCCCATGTTTGGTAATATAGCAACAATATAAAGTATTAATAAATATACAAAATATTAATTTCATATAAATAATGATATAAAATATTATATTAAATAATACAATACAATGTAACACAAAACGCTGTACAACATTAATATAATATAGTATTAATTAATACAATGCAAACTAATACAATGCACCCTTATTAAATAATGCAATGCATCTTAATACAAGTTGACTACTTGCATTATACTGTATTTGCATTGCATTAAAACACTGTTCTTATGCTAACCCTTGTTTGATTGTAATTTCTGGTTGCATTGCACAGTATTATAAAGATGGCTAATGCAATAGAAGGTATATAAAATAAAACCAATGGGAGATAGGATTTAGGTTGTATTGTATTAAAACATTGTTCATATTTTAAATATAATCATTTAATTTTTATCATTTAATAAATTATAATAATTTAAATTTATTAAATATTAATTTATATTTATATTTAAATAAAAATTTAATTTGAATGATAATATGAGATAGAATAAGCTTAAATACTTAATAAATAAATGATAATACATTATTTTACTTTAAATACATAAAAGTATTTTAATTTTATTAAATCGTTTATTATTTTCTAAAATAAAAAATTAAAACAATTAATTTAAAAAAATTATATTTGACATTAATAAATAAAAATAAATTTTATAATTTAATATTATATTATTTTATAACATAATAAAATTTATAATATTTTAAATAATTATACAGTATTATATTTTTAATATAATATTATATTATACTATAATATAATATGATTATACTATATTACTATTACTATTATTATTTAAAAGGTAAGGGGGTGGGAAAAGGCCAAGTTCATATTTTGGCCCCTTACCCTTACCTCCCCCAATATTATACTATATTATAATAATTAATATATAGAATTAAAGTTATATTATTATATAATATTTTTAAAATATATAGAATTAAAGTTATATTGATTTATAATATAATATTATAAATCAATAAATAATATGTTACCTTTTCTAAATTAGATAAAAGAAAAAAAAAATTAATTAGAGAACCTAATATTTTTAAATGACCCCATGAACGATGAAGTCGCATTCGCCTACCTAATGTTTGCACAATCAGATAGAAAAAAATCGGCTGCATGATTTTTCCCAAGTTTTGTTTTATTTTTCTCTTTTTGACTGGCGCGGGCCCGACCACAACAAATTAATTTGAGAATATTATATTTAACAATTATGTAAAACAAAGTTAGTGGAGTCGAAACAGGAAAATTAAAGATGCTACAATAATTAAAGCTTTCATTGAATTCTAAATTCGCCTTTTCAGTAGGGACTCCTTTGCATAATTGTTGATAAAATATCGACTACTAATGAAAATAAAATATTTCATGCAGTATAAGAAGAATACAGTAGCTCCTTTTCTTTCAGCATTTTCGCAGCAAAAGCACTAATCTCCAAAATAATAACTCATAAAAAATTAGACAAATCAATAATCATATATGTGTATATAAACTCACTGACCTTAATAGTTTCAAGTTATAAAAGAATAGAAAATCACTTACTTTATTTTCTTTTGATGTAAATCTAAATTAATAGTGATGCAAAACATATTTTATAAGTATAAAATTATTAAATGAACATATAAAATAAGATTGTAGGAAATTGTACTTTCCTAAATCAGAGCGAAGTCATGCTGATAACGTATTTTAAATCAATTACAATAAAATTTAAATTAAGCAAAGAAAATAAAGAAAGTGTTGATAACTAAAACTTAAAGATGAAGAATTCTCATTTCTTTCTCTTGCTAGTGATATTGTTTGGGAAAAAAAGAGATAATATAATATGTAGAGAAATTACCTATTTATAGTAAAACAAAAATTCTCAATTGTTAACAAGTGTCAATACAAAATTATTGTATAAAGATAATAATAGAATAATTTAGATAATATATCTTAATTTAAATAAATTAAAAAATTTATATAAAGAGGTGGAAAATTCATGATAATCATAACATATGCCACCTTTTCTCTCTTTTCTTAATTAAATAAAAGAAAAATATTAATTACAGAACCCCTACTTTTGAAATGGACCGATAAACGATGAAGTCGCATTCATCTGCCTAATATTGCACAATCAGATATAAAAAAGGTCGGCTGCATGATTTTTCCAACTTTTGTTTGCCCCACTACAAATTAATTTGAGAATATTATATTTAACAAATTAATCAGATATAAAAAAGAGTCGAAACATGGAAAATTAAAGATGCTACAATGATTAAAACTTTCATTGAATTCTAATTTCTCCTTTTCAGTAGGGACTCCTTTGTCGTAAATGTTTAAAAAATATCGACATGATAAAGTTATGTAATGAAAAATATAATAAATAAATTGTCAGGAGATGATTTTATCTGAAATTTCACTTGCACGGTCTTGACCACATACAAATTTGTGATGAAATTCATAATGAATTTATAAAATTGGGCGAAATTACTCTGTATAGTTTCATCCATATATATTATACAATTAAAAAAATATATTGATATTTATAATAAAAAATTTATGACTATTTTAGATTGAAACTATTATATATAAATTTAGATGATTCATCAATAGATTGCATTAAGCTTATTGTTGTAGCTTAGAAATATTTTGTTACTAATTATCATACGTGCTGCAAGTAACGAAATACAAATGTAAGAAATTTAAACAGTGCTGATGATGAGTAGTCTGCATAATTAATATGAATCAGAGAAACAGAGTAGATGATAGACAATTACTGACGTGGTGGAGCGGAAAGCTAGCCCCAGACGGTAACTCCGGTGGGGACCCCTTTAATTTCCAGCATAAAAGCATTGACATTGACATTGACTCAAGGGTAAAAATTAAATATTTCATGTAGTATGAGAAGAATACAAAAATGCTTGAATGAGCATTCTCACATAATACATAAAAGCTATATATTTTCCTTTGAGCATTTTTGCCACAAAAGCAATTGTAATTAAGTTTATTAAAGATTATATGAATTATGATAACGATATTTGTTAAATTAAATCATAATTTACTATAGTCCTGTTCATTATGCGTATCACACATATACATATTAACAATTCTATTCAAAGTCTCCACTTTAATGATCAAGATAAAATTACTTACAGTAGATGTAGAAACGTTATAGCCTTACATAAGAAATGTCCATTTCATTAATAGTTGTGAATAATTTATCTATCAAGAATTTATAATTTAAATCTTCTAGTATTGATATCATATGTCCAATACATAAATCACATGCTTTATAAATAATGGCTAATAATAAATGTTCAAATAAAATAAATATTATTTTATCGTATGTTTGTACTAGGGCTCTGGGCAATTTCGGATTTAGATGAATCGATTGGATTTTTGATGGTACCGATTAGGGAAAAAAACCATCCGATTCTAATCGAACCTATTCGATCCAAAGTAAACGGATGAATACTTCGGATATATTCGGCTTCGAATTGGTTCGAATGAGTTTGGATTTGGGTCGAAGATTACACCTTCCTTTCAGATAATCACATATCAAGTGTTTGACATTCTTTCCAAAAACATTATTAAAATACCAATCAAGAAGCCAATTTGGTTCATGTGTCATGATGATAGCAATAGTCACACTCTCAAACCATAAAGAATAAATAATGACATGTGTTTAGGAGGAAATTTGAGTGCAAGCGTGGACTAATAACCCAAGTGACATGTGGCAAGTGGAGTCAACCAAGTAAAGTTATTTCGTTTGACCAGGGATCAGGGTAGCTCACATGAAAATGAGAGATGAGCTCTTCAAAGAAAAGGGCAGTTTCGGTAAAATACACAATACTAAAAGCCATTATTGAAAATCAAATTTTGGTGGTTAGAGCATGCATGTGAACAATGGATGCCATCATGTGAGAAATAAATCTATCTTTTGGCTAAGAATGAGGAGCCAATGGAATCCTTGGTAGAACAATCGAAGAATGCCAAGTTAGCAACCCTCTGCAGCACTCCCAAAAAAGCAACAGGATTTCAAGCTTGAGATCTCGGCACATGCTCATTGTGTGGAGGCAAGAAGGCGGTTGGACGTTTCCTTGCCTCCCAAGCTCATAAGTGTCACCATCATGGAATCATAAGGCAAATTACTAAATTAGCCTCACTTGTAGAGGACAAACCTATGAAAATTCACCAAACTATCCAAAATTACTAAAATAACAAGTAGGAACACTCTTATATAAGCTCCACATGTTCGGTTTTAGGGAGCTCTCTCTCTTGATCTCTCTCTAGCTCTCTATCTCTCTCTCATTTTCAACTTTAGGGATTTTTCCAAATCTGATTTCTTCCTCTATTTCTAGGGTTTGTTCCTCCACTTTTATACCCGAATGAAAGATCTTGGCCACCTCATCTCTCAAATAAGCTTTTCCTTTATTCTTCTCTTAAAGAACTATCTAATCGCCATAATAGCCACATCTCCCTCAAGTTAATATTCACCATAAACAACTTTTAATAAGGTTATGTTGATATTGTAAAGAAAAGCATGTAATACTTCACATACATAATGGATTTGAGATGATTATTCCCGTGGATGTAGGCCAAAGGGTCGAACCATGTAAAATATTGTGTTCTTTACTTTTTATGCTCATTCTCTACTTATTATGATGATTTTGGTGTCCATATTGTATTTCTTATATGGGTTTACTTGAGTTATACCACAAGCCTTGGATAAGCTCCCTAGAGTTATCCTCAAGTTTACTACTGCCTATTCCGAGCTCTTTTGAGCTCCCTATGTCAACTTTAACTCTCACGAGATCCACCGAGCTCTTTATATTATTTCAAACTCAGGACACTTCAATTTACCTCCCAAATCAACTCAGCTATGCTTCCTACTCCGAACAGCAAAAAACACGCTTAAACCCAAACCACGCCCAATCTCCCCCCAAAATATAATAATTTATTTGTTTTAATTGGATTTGACCTGGATTTGGTGAGAACAACCATTTAATGGTACAAATCAGATCCTAGTGAAAATTATGTTCAAACAACATGAATTATCTCAAGACGGAATCAGAGATAAGCAGAAAAAAGAGAGCCTAAGAAAATACAAAAAGAAAGAGCTAATAAAATTCTCACAAACTAGAGATAAATGAATTGAAAGGTAAAATATCTAAGCCCTGGAAAATGCTGGTGAGAACGGTGGCGACCATGTGGACGGGTAGTACTTGTTAGAGGAGGAGGTAGCGACGAGAGAGGGGGAGATGGCCATGAGGATTGTGAGGACGTGGAGGGGGATGAGGAAGAAGCCGAGGAGGGAGGGAAGAGGCGAAGGGAGAGGGTGAGGAAGATGAAACTTGAGGAGGTGACAAAGAGCATGTAGTTGCTTATGAGGAGGAGCTTGTGTTTGCGGGAGTGGGTTTCGGCGAATGATGACAAATTGACGATGATGGGTTGATGTTGAAGGAGAAGGCCATTGTTGTTGCAGTTATTGAAAGATGTTAGAGTTGGCTTGTTGATTATTTGAAGAGATATTGATGATGAAGATGAAGTGAAAGATTTTGTTCATTGGTTTCTATCTTTAATTATTTAATTTAATTATTATTTTTTTTTTTAAAGTAAGTGCAATTCGATTGGATTGTTCGGATCGATCCGAATCCGAATTCGATCCGAATAAACTCCAATGGGATGACAGAAATTATATCCGATCGGATTCGGATCAAATCCGAATCCGAACTGAATTTGTTTGAATCGGATCGGATCTAGTCAAATTCGATCCAATGCCCAACCCTAGTTTGTCGGGCACAAAATAACAATAAGTTTAACAGTTTCTTTCTCCAACTTTGAATCCAAAATTTGATAGCTTCCAATATATATGATTTTTTGGTGCAAGTACATAATTGAAGTGGCGTGCTTGCATGTATCCCAAAAACGAGAGGGAAAATAGTTGGACATTTTAGCGTAGCATTTGAAGTGGAGTGCTTGTATGTTTTTTCCTGTTCTAAAAGACCTAGACTCCACATGCATGTCTACTTCAATCAAATATGTAGGGCAATAATGTGCTTTAATTTATGGTCGTCCTATAGAAAACACCAATGACTCAAAAAGTTTTCTAATCATGTATTTTAGTTTTCACAACATACTAAAGTTTTGTAGTCTGAATAACTGACGATCGATGAGTCCTCTCACAAGCTTAAACAAATCAATCTACAATACCTTTACTTATATTTCACCCAATTTTTTAATATATTATCAGCTCTTGGAAAACAATTTTACAAAAGCTATTCCTTGGTTATCTTTCGTATATTTTATAGGGCAAGTCCATAGTATGATATTCATCTTAATTAATTAAAATGATTTAATTCCATTTTCTCAAACAATGTGTATCAGATTTTGGAGTTTGTATTAGGCAGAATAAAGTTAAATATTGACGATTGTGGGCTAAAACGGAACTACTGGCTACTCTTTCAAATGCTACTCTTTCAAATGAGATAATAAAAGTTGTCGGCAGATATAGACAAGATATGGATTCATATGTTGAGCTGCAACTGTAAAATCGAATATTGTAATAAATAAATAAATTGTCAAGAGATGATTTTATCTGAAATTTCACTTGCACAGTCCTTGCCACATACAAATTTGTGCGGAAATTCATAACGGATTAATATAATTGAACGAAATTTACTTCATATAATTTCATCGATATGTATTATACATTTAAAAATCTACTGATATTTATAATTAAAAAATCTATCTAGTAAGACTATTCTAAATCAAATTAATCTATTATATATAACTTCAGAAGGTTTATCCGTAGATTGCTCTAAGCTTTTTGTTGTAGTTTACAAATATTTTATTATTAATTACCTTAAGTGCTGCAAGTAATGAAATACAAATATAAGAAATTTTACAAGTGCTTATGCTGAGTACTGTGTAGAATTATTATGAACAGAAAAATATGGTAGATGCTGTACAATAATTGATGTGGTCGAGTAAAAAGTTAGCACCAGAGGGTAACTCCTGTGGGGACTCCTTTAACTTGCAGCATAAAAGCATTCACATTGACATTGATTCGAGGGTAAAAATTAAATATCTCATGTAGTATAAGAAGAAAGCAAAAATGCTTCGTTTAGCTTTTTAAAGAGAATTGTTATTTAGTAAAGTTTTTATTAAAAAAATTTTATTTCTTTAGTTCTCAATAAGAGTTTTATTAAAAATTAAAAAAATTAATTTAATATATAAATATACAAGCTTTTCCCTTTTGGAGGATACGAGAGCAAGACAATCAACTTATTGATATTGGAAGACTCAAAAGATTCTTCCAATGTATTAGTTCTGGGTCTAATGGAATTCATAGCTATAGGAAGAAGTCTTGTCAAATAGAGATTTTTTCTTTCTACCATATTTCAATTCTTAATACGATATATAAGGATTGCTAATACAAACAATACTACACACTTGATCATAAAATATCGATTGCTTGTAGAACTCCGTGAATTGTCCGAAAGTAGGATACTCCAAATTCGTTGGTCTAAGAGTTTTATATAAATATACAAGTCTTTTGAAATTATGTTATGAAATCAATTTTCATAAGATTGTAAAATAAATAAAAGGTATTTTAAGCAATTTAACTTAAAAAAAAAATTCGACAATCTGGATAGTATACTTAATCTCCAAAAGCTATACTAAAAATATAAACAACATAAAAAGTTTTGAAATTGTTAGGGAATTTTTTAATCTCACCCAAGATTTTGCAAGCAAAAAAGTATCAAACAAATAGTAAATAGAAAATAGATGAAATTAAAATAAAACCAATCACACAACACAAGAATTTACATGAAAAACTCCTATACCGGATAAAAACCACGGCCGCCAAGGACGACGAGAGAAAAATCTACTATGTGAAAAATTGTTATAATCACTCTAGCAATTTTCCTCACACCCAAAACCTCAATATCACCCAATCTCTCAATAGAAATACCATTTCTCTCACATTAGAAACTGTCTACTTGCAGAGAACTTAATTATTGTGTTATTCTATTGTATGTAAATAAATGAACCCAACCTCCCTATATATAGTGATTATTTCTTGTAGGAGAAGTATTCCATTTTCTTGTGCTAGTAGTATTCCTCCTTGAATAAAAAGTCAAATCCTAAAGAGGAAATTACTTATTCCTTAAATATGAATTATACTAAATAAGAAACTATCCTAGGAAATTCATATTGAAAAAGGAGACATATTTCCTAACAATCTCCACCTTGGCGAGTTTTTCAATTAGGCGACAAAATATGATCTACCGTGTATCCACACAACCATGTCACCTCCACCTCCTTCACTCCACAAAAAACACACTCACATAGGGCTTATGAAAATCACTCTATCATGGGTAAAATCTTGTCCTCTATCCAACAACCATAATTCTCTATACCGAGAATTATCATACTCCACCTTATCCGGAGTACACATATTCGGCACATGTCGATCATCTTGCTGAAAATACCTACTCTCATGTTTGACTTCCTTGAGAATCTTCAACTATCGACATAAAAATTCCACCACACACCTTGCATAAATGCCAAACCATGCCTTGTGTGCAAATCTTGTGGACCCGCTAGCAGTAACAAATCCTTTTCCATGGCACACCAAAAAAGGATAGACTAGTCTTTCATGGAAAAAAGAGACACACCACTAGCAGACATTATCAGTATCTCCATCTACTAATTCAGAGCTATTTGCTGAACTTGCTATATTCGGACAATCTTCTTTAAGGAGCCTTGATTGTCTACACACCTCTGGGGTTTCTCACAGGGGTTTACATTGCCTTTGCTTTCCTTGTGTAACTAGATTGAACCAACATATCCTTGAATTAAATTTGCCACAAGCTAAAATTGATTCTTCCATAAAACTTTTCTATTTATACCTTCACCGGTTTTGAAAACCTCATTCTTGACATAATTGCTTTGCAGAACCTTTAGCTCTGATACCACTTGTTACGGAATTTTCTAATTCCACCCAAGATCTTGTAAGCAAAAATATCAAACAAATAATAAACAGAAAATAGATAAAGAATAAAACCAATCACACAACACAAGAATTTACGTGGAAAACTCCTATAATGGAGAAAAACCACGGCCGTCAAGGACGACGAGAGAAAAATCTACTATGTAAAAAATTGTTACAATCACTAGTAATTTTCTCACACCCAAACCCTAATAACACCCAATCTCTCAATAGACCGACTGTTTTTCTCACACTAGAAACTGTCTACTTGCAGAGAACCTGATTGCTGTGTTATTCTTCTGTGTGTAAATAAGTGAACCCAACCTCCCTATATATAGTGCTTATTACTTGTATGAGAAGTATTCATTTTCTTATACTAGTAGTATTCCTCCTTGAATAAGAAGCCAAATCCTAAAAAAGAAATTACTTATTCCTTTAATAGGAATCCTACTAAAAAAAGAAAATATCCTAGGAAATCCTTATTGAAGAAGGAGACATATTTCCTAACAGAAACAAATTTTCGAGATTAAATAAACACTCTTTTACACATTATATAAGCCACACCAAATATGCATAATTATTCTTTAAATCCTAATTGATTAAATAAACATAAGCTTTATGCCCTTGATCTTGAAAATTCATTCAAACACATACATTAGGGAGAGAGACAAGATTTTACCTTGATTGGCCATAGATTTAAGACTACTTGTTTAGGCTGTCTCTTGTTTGTACATCTAGCATTTTGTACTTCTAATTTGCAGTAAATTTTGGTTTACGATTTCAACCTGCAATATTAAGCTTCCATAAAATATACACACAACACAAGAATCGAGAGAGAAAGAGAGGGAGAGGGTTGCACCGCACTCATGCCCCAGATCTGTGAACAGTGTACTCCCAATGGGCTAAAGTCACTTAAATATTGTGACTGAGTGCAGGGACCCCTTATGTGTTACTAAAAAATTGCCTATCCCATTATGAGCTAAAATAACACAACTGAATGTTATGCTTATCCATAATATACTACTATATAGGGTGCGACAAAATTAAACTCAGTAACACAATATTTGATCACTTAATAAACGAATCCATTAAAATTGGTCCTTAATATTTGACATTAGTCACCTATTAATTTGGCAAAACTTAAAATAATTAAATGATTTATGCTAGTCCACAATATGTGAGAAATAAATCCAACAATCTCCCACTTGGACAACACGAGTCATTCCAATAATAATTTAAAATAAAATAAAGTATTTTGAAAACAATTGGATTAATCAATATTTGACTATAACAGAAGGTCAAATGTGAGCAATCACCCATAACATAAACAAGTCTAAAATGTGTCATAAGTACCAAGTCATATATGCACCGACAGGATGCTCCACACAACAAGACACTTATAAAAACGTGACTATGTAGTAGTATACAACTATAATCTTGGAAATAGCATGACAATGTGATCAAATACCCATTTCTACAAAGTCCACATGTCTAGCAAAATGAGATGAAAACAAAATGTCTCCTAGACTATCACTTCTTTATAACCATAGTGAGACTGGATCAAAATATCTCTAGAAGCGAGCTTATAATGAGACTAGTACCAATATGTCTTAAAGAAGCTGTGCTTTCTTATAACTAAAATGAGACTGAAACAAAATGTCTCAAGAAAGCACAGTGAAGCCAAAACAAAATGCTTCAATCTATAATGTCCGCATTGAGACTAAACAAAATATCTTGGACCACAATATCCTCACGATATACATAATGCCATATCCAGCCAAATGTGTACACAATATATGGCATGTCAATATCATATAACAAAATGCATGCATAATAACAAAATATGAGTAATACATAATCTCATTTAAGTTGCAACTTATAATACAAACCAGAACTCCCACTGACTCAACATACAAAAAATGATTCCAACAATCCCATACGAGTCACATGCTCCCTAAACACTTTTGGAGCTAAAACTTTAGTAAATGGATCAGCTAACATTAGTTCTATAGGTATATACTCTACTGATGCATAAGATAGAGCAATTTTCTCTCTCACAAATAAATATTTAATTCAATGTGCTTGGAGCGTGAGGAATTCCCTGTATTGTGAGAGAAACAAAAAGCTGCAGAATTATCACAGTATATCTTTGATGGCCTCAGTACAGCCAACACAAAATTCGGTCCTGTGATAAAATACGCATCCATAAAGATTTACGTGTAGCCTCAAAACATGCTACATATTCTGCCTTCATTGTTGAAGAAGCTATAAGTGTATGCTTGGAACTTTTCCATGATATAGCTCCTCTTGCCATCATAAAGATGTAACTAGATGTGGATTTCTTATCTTCCAAACACCCTGCAAATCAGCATCGAAATATCCAACTATGTTTAGGTAGTTAAATTGCTGATATGTCAACACAAAATCTTTAGGGGCTTGCAAATATCTGAGCACTTTCTTTGTAACCTTCCAATGTTCATATCGAAGATTACACAAGTATCTCCCAAGTACTTCAACTGCCAAAGCATATCAGGGCGAGTACAGACTTGAGCATACATCATGCTACCCACAACTAATGCATATGGGACTGTTTGCATTCTAGCTTTATCTACATCATTATCTAGACATTAAGACTTGGAAAGTTTGTCACCTTTGGAAATTGGTGCTTTTCCGGGAGCACAAGACTGGAAATTAAGCCTTTTCGTATACGATCAATGTAGGCCTTTTGAGACAATCCTAGAACTCCTATAAATCTCTCACGAAGAATCTCTATCCCAATACATAATGGGCTTCACCAAGATCCTTCACATCAAAATTATATGAAAACTTATGTTTTATCTCAAGTAGAAAATCATTGCCATTAGCGGCGAGCAATATATCATCCACATAAAGCGCTAAAATGATATACTTGCTCCCACCGACCGTCAAGTATATACACTTTGATCAACAACATTCTCTTGGAATCCATAAGAGGTGACAATATCATGAAATTTTAAATGCCACTACCTGGATGCTTGTTTGAGTCCATAAATTGACCTTTTAAGCTTACCACCATGTTTTCTTTGCCAGGCTCAACAAAACCATCGGTTCCATCATGTACACGTCTTCAAACAAGTTTCCATTAAGAGAAGTTGTCTTCACATCCATTTGATGCAATTTTAAATTGAAATGAGCTACTAATGCCATGATAATTCGAGAAACAGGAGAGTATGTTTCGTATCATCAATACCTTCTCTCTTACTAAAACCCTTGGCCCTAAGTTTGGCCTTGTATCTTTCTACCTCGACCTCTAGCATCTTGCTTGGTTTTAAAAACCCATTTGCAACCAATTCTTCTGCATCCATCTAGTAATTCAACTAAATCCCAAACCCCATTGTGATACATGGATGCCATCTCATCATGCATGGCATGTGTCCAAGATGAAGATTCTCGGATTTGTTAGCCTAAATGGCTATAAAATATATTGATTTTGATGATAACAAACCGCATGAAATAAGGGCAATATGGCTAAATGTATTTTATCTCATTGTTTATTTATTCAAGTGAAATCAAGATAAATGACTTAGCTCTTAAAAAGCTCACAATGATCTCTAAACAAATCATTGTTTTTCATAATCTAAGGTTTTGATTTAATAAAGCAAATGATTTTATCAAAATAAGTTTTTTTTATATCTTATGAATCACATTGAAAAGATTTGAGTTTTGGAATCCATAAGTATGAATTTAATATTTTGAAAATAGACCTATTTGAAAAGTTTTATAAAGTTATTGGAACATAGTATAGTTTCTAAAAGTTTTGGAGCAAAACTATAATTTTAGAAAGTTTTCACCGTAGCGACACCGTAGCGAGATCGTAGCAATCCCAGCTAACTTGATTTCTAAGCGCCAAACTAGAAACAACAAAATTACATTCTCAAAACAATTCGGCTAACCAAATTTCAAAAAGCGGTAGACTGGATTTTCAAATACTCAAATTCTTGACTCTAACGGTAACTCTAAACGGCATATTGGATTTGAGAAAGCGGTAAAGCTGGTTGTCTCCAAAAATGTCTCTAACAGCTAGTTTTGAAGTGTGCACTATATAAACTCAAGTTAAGCTCGTTTTTAAGGATCCTTTGAATCCCTATTGAGCAAAAGAAAGTGTATACTACTCACTCAAAGCTTTAATTTTGCAAAATCAAAACACCTTGAGCTATCATTTATATAATTACTCTAAAAAAGAGTATTTGGTGTAATCTTCAAATTACTTATGATATTTGTATAAGTACAAGTGTGGGAAACACATGGGGTTAAGAGATTGGGAATAATCTCTTATTGTAAAGGTTGATTGACACCTTGGAAGTCAATTGTAAATTGTTGAAGCCTTGGGTTAAGGCTTGGATCTTTGAAATCCTCAAGCATGGGTTGCTTGGAGGTGTGGACGTAAGCGGGGATTGCCGAACCACGTAAAAACTCTTGTGTTTGTTCTCTTTTTCCCTTATATCTTTACTTGTTCATTTGCTTGAATTTACATTTATTAATTGCTTAAAAAATTAGTTGAAATTGTGGTGGTTGTTGGTATTGAATTGTGGTGTTATTATTGAAGAATTTGTTAAATCCTAATTCACCCCCTCTAGGGTTGTTTAGCTGGAATTTCATGGACAACCGATGGCCTCCCGAAAAGTAATGAGAATTAGATGACAAGTCATCATCAAAATCATTTTCCTACAAGTAAACCACATAATTATCGAAATTACAGGTCTCCTTACCCTCTCGGATCTCCTCAATTGCATATTAGTAGTATCATCCTCCACGGCCATGGGCTCCAAATCATGATGAGGTTCGGGATCAACGTAAGGAACGTCGGTATGTGGTAATCCCATAGTGAAAGTCGGAAAAGATGGGATAGGCAAAACCACATGTTCCTCTCTCATTGTAAGATTGCGAGGCTCGAACTCCTACTATTATGATCATCCTCAAAATAAATGGCACAATCGGACTCAATGATTCTAGTAGTGTGGGAAGGATAATAGAATCTAGAACCCCTCGAGCCTATATAATAACCAATGAAATGACCACTAATAGTTTCCGGATTAAGTTTCCTTGATTGCAGATTATAAGGCCTCACTTTTGCTCTACATCCCCAAATATGAAAGTGACGAAAACTAGGCTTCTTCCCTTACTATAATTCATAAGGAGTTTTGGGTACCGACTTTCTAGGGACCTAATTCAAAATGTAAGCTACGGTTTTCAAGGCTTCACCCTACGAGAAAATCGGTAGGGTAGAGTTGTTTAACATAAACTACACCATGTTAAGAAGGGTATGATTTCTTCTTTCAACTATTCCATTCTTTCAGAGTCCCAAGCATTGTGTCGAGCTTTACTTCACATTCCCGAAGAAATTTAGCAAAAAGTCCAGGATTGCACCCAATTTCATCATATCACCCATAGTACTCACCATCTCTATTTGATTTCTTGCCTTAATCAGTTGGCTCTTTTGGAGCTCAACATTAGCCTTAAAGGCTTGAAAAGGAGACAATGATTCGAGACTTTTCAGCAAGAGGTTCAACACGGCCATAACAAGAAATGTCATCAATGAACGTGATGAAGTACTTATAACCTCCTATAGCAATAGAGGAGTAAATGACCCACGATGTACGTGTGTATTAACTCTAATACTGTTGACTTCTCTAAATTCTCTCTTTTCTAATTTTGGCGAGTAAGTTTGCCTTTGACACAATTAACGCAAGTGTTAAAATTAGAGAAACCTAGATTGTGGAGATTACCATCTTTAATTAGCCTTTCCATCATCTGTTTGGAAATGTGACCCAACCGTTTATGCCGAACATAGAGGAATTTTCAGCAACCCTCACACAATTAGAGCTAGCAACATTCATAACATGAGTGTTGGATGATAATGTTGGATAAAAATCGTATTTTTATCATTGATCTCATATAATATATTAGAATTAAGTAATCTAGAAACTTGTACCTTGTTTGCATGAGAAGAAGGATAATAGAAAGATGTAGATCCACCACCAAACGATCTTCCAGGCTATGACTCAAGATTGATCAACACTGGACGTGTGGGCGTCTGTTTCACTACTCCCAATTGCAACTGGCGTTCCTTTTTTTTATATTTTAAAGATCTCTCTCTTTTTTCTTTTAGAAAAAATCCTTATTTATAATAGCTTATGAAAAAACCCTATCATGTATTATATCTCATTAATTTAAAATATTAAAATATTTTAAATTAAATATTTATCTCTCCACTAACGTAATAGTAGAGGGAATGTGTAACCTACTAGGGAACTAACTTGTAAAATATCACAAGACCCCTTTTACACTTGTATATAACACATTAGGCCTTAACAAATATTATAATTAAGATTTTTGCCTGATATGCCAGTTTTCTCGCTTTTGGGTCCAGTAATGGTGTTGTCAATTAAATGAGCTAACCCGGGGATCATTTGGGAACATACAATAGTGGCTACAATAATTAAGCTTGTAATTAAACAAAAATAATTATTTAATTCCAATTCTACTCCACTATAAGATTGGAACTGACTCCATAATTGTATGCTCGAATAATAATTCGCCCAAGCCACATTGATTTCTTTATTGCACAATCCTTTGTACCACATCGTTAATTAAATTGATATCTCAACTGTCCAATCAATTTAATTACATCTTGTTCCTTGATACTTACTGGTTTTCTCTAATGATCATTTTCAACATACTTATATATATATATATGTTGATACACTCTGGCCAGAGAATTCTATGATCAAGTACTGAAACCCATCAAGAGATGTGTCGTACAAATTCTATATTGTCAATCTATAAATTCAATACTTGTAATTGCTCCCACCAAGATACTGGGTAATCTTGACTACAAGTGTATGTCGTGCCCATTGGTAACTCAAATGAAATAACAATTATAATCAAGAAATTATAATTGACTCAAGATTAAGATCACATTAAATCAATGCCTATGAGATTTAATAAGTCGATTAGCTTATTACAAAGTTAATTAAATCTCATATGTGATCCAGTTCAATGTAGTCACGCTACATCAATAAATTCATATATGATTAAGACAAATCACTCAATGAACTTATTACAGTCTATACCTAAATAAAGTGCCCAACTTTATTTATCAACTGCGAACTTAATTTATTTAATCATAAGATAACTTGTATTTATGTCTTCTGTGAATCCACTTGGTGATCACATAAATACATATAATATGGTTAAATGGACTTTACTCAAAATATTAATGCAATAGAGATACTTGAATAAAATACCTCATTCATTTTATTAATCAGAAAAATATTTATAACAATAAATAAACAAATATGCTTTAAAGAGCATATTTTTCCAATAATCTCCCACTAGCTCTCAAAGCATATTTGGCATCTCACGCATGCCCATGGACTCTAAGTGCAAGTCAAAAAGTTTCCCAGGTATGGCCTTAGTAAAAGGGTCTGCCAAGTTTTTTGTGTGACGCAACCGAGTAACTTTTACATCACCTCTCTCGCACTATATCCCTTATAAGATGATACTTCCTTTCAATATGTTTTTGTTTCTTGTGGTTCCTTGGTTCTTTTGATTGAGCCATCGCGCCACTATTATCACAAAATAATTTAAGTGGTGCAGTTGCATCAGGTACCACCTCAAGATCTTGAAGGAACTTACGGAGCCATACAGCTTCTTTTGCAGCTTCAGATGCAGCCACATATTCAGCTTCTGTTGTGGAGTCTGCGATACAAGATTGTTTCACACTCCTCCAACTAATAGCTCCACTTCCTAATGTAAACACATAGCCTGAAGTAGACTTTCTAGAATCCTTATCTGACATAAAGTCAGAATCAGTATAACCCACTGGAATAAGTTCATCACCAGAATACACAAGCATATAATGCTTAGTTCTTTTCAGATACTTCATTATATGCTTGACAGCAGTCCAGTGTTCAGGTCCAGGATTAGATTGATATCTACTAACCATTCCAACTGCAAAACAGATGTCTGGTCTAGTGCAAAGCATGGCATACATGAGACTCCCTACGGCCTTCCGCATAGGGAACTCGTCTCATTTTCTCTATCTCATCGATGTTTTAGGTGATTGATCCTTAGAGAATGCAATTCCATGTCCGAATGGTAACAAGCCAGTCTTGGAATTTTCCATGCTAAATCTAGCCAATATCTTATCGATATAGACCGCTTGAGATAAGGCTAAAGTTTTATTCTTCCGGTCTCGTAGTAACTTGATACCAAGAATATAACTAGCCTCTCCTAGGTCTTTCATATCAAATTGTTTTGCTAGCCAACTCTTTACTGTAGTCAATACTCCTATATCATTTCCAATAAGGAGAATATCATCTACATAAAGAATTAGAAAGGCTACGCTTTTTCCCCGAATTTTCTTATATACACATGGTTCATCAATATTCTCGAATGAATCCAAACGATTTTATCGCTTGATCAAATCTAATGTTCCATGAGCGGGATGCTTGCTTCAATCCATAGATGGATCTCTCGTAACTTGCATACCATGTGTTCTTGGCCTTTTTGTATGAATCCATCCGGTTGTCGCATATAGATGTCTTTTTCAAGATGCCCATTTAGAAAGGCAAGTCTTAACATCCATTTGCCAAATTTCATAATCCAAGATCGCAAAGAATGGAGAGCAGAATTCGATGGACTTAAGCATAGCAACCGGAGAAAAGGTTTCCTCATAGTCGATTCCCTCTTTCACGAGTGAACCCTTTGGCTACTAATCTTGCTTTAAACGTTTCCACCCTCCGTCTACTCCTCTTTTCCTCTTGTAGATCCACTTACACCCAATAGGTTTTACCCCATTTGGTGCCTCTACAAGTTCCCAGGACTTTATTGGAATACATAGATTCCATTTTTCGATTCATAGCCTTTTTCCAAAATTCAACATCTCTATCTATTAGAGCTTCATCAGTAGCTAATGGGATCTTGTACATGTTCATCTGAGATAGCCGTATAGGTTTCTCCCAATAACATGTATCTTACTGGTAACCTAGTTACCCGCCCACTACGACGAGGTTCTAAAAGTGATGGTTGTTCAGGGCTAATCCTTTGCTGATCAGATTGTTGCTCTTCATCTTGTTCTAAAACAGGTGTTGAAAGTTGAGTATCAATCTGATCACCTGACAGTTCTTCAAGTACTACCTTACTCTTTGGTTTGAAGTTATTCATATAGTCTTCCTTAAGGAAGTAAAGTGTGTGCTCACGATTACTTTCCTATCTTGAGGACTATAAAATAAACCTCCCCTTGTTCCTTTGGGATACCCCACAAACATGCAAACCTCGTAACGTGAATCCATTTTGTGTCCGCCTTTGGTTTCAGCACATGTCTTTGGTGATCCCCAAATATGAACATGTCGTAAACTTGGTTTGCGACCGACCATAATTCTATTGGGGTTTTAGGCACCGACTTGGATGGAACTAAGTTTAAAAGGTAAACTGCAGATCTCTAGTGCTAGTCCCCAAAAAGAGATAGGTAATGATGAATAAGCGAGCATGGATCTCACCATATCCAAAAGAGTTCTATTTCTCCTTTCGGTTACCCCATTTTGTTGTGGTGTTCCTGGGCGATCAACCGAGATGTAATCCCATTTTCAACCGAGATACTCTTTAAAATCTCCGGAGAGATATTCACCACCTCGATCAGATCGAAGTTTCTTTATGTTCTTATCTAATTGCTTTTCTGTCTCAGCCTTATACTCTTTAAATTTCTCAAGAGCTTCAGACTTGTGACGCATCAGATAAACATAACCGTATCTAGAGTAATCATCAGTGAAAGTGATGAAGTACTCATAACCCCCTCGAGCTTGTATATTAATTGGCCCATATACATCTCGTATGTAACAATTCAAGTGGTACTATATAGCACGCACTCCTTTGGCCGAGAATGGCCTTTTTGTCATTTTTCCTTCTAAACAAGATTCACAGAGTGGCAATGATTCATTTTCTAATGGACCCAAGAGCCCATCTTTGATCATTCTCTGTATCCTATTTTGGTTTATATGACCCAAGCGTAAATGCCAAAGGTAGCACTTGGTTAGAAGAAAACTTTCTTTTCTTAGATAAATGTGTATGCTCATCATTATTAATCACTGTGTCATGCATAGAAAAGATCATAGGCCTTAAATGATATAAATTGTCTTCCAATGTACCAGAACAAATAAGTCTATTATTATAAAAAATAGAAACAGAGGATCCAAAATTTACAAAGATACCACTTGTTTTGACAAACAAGCTACTGAAATTAAATTCCTCCTAATGTCTGGAACATAAAGACAATTATTCAAAACCAAAGTCTCATTATTAAAAGATAATAAAACAGATCCAGTCTTCATTGCTGACACGAACTGTCCTGTCCCAAGCTGCAGCCTAACGCTCCCTTCACTTAGTTTCTGGTTTCGAAACCAAATAAGTGAATTACAAATATGATTAGTTGCTCCCGAATCCAACACCCATGTGTCAATTGGATTCTCGAACTAAACAAGTCTCAATAACAAAAAGATTTCCTATACCCGATTTGGCAATCTTAGGACAATCCTTTTTCCAATGACCTTCCGTCCACACTTGAAGCACTTGCCTTTAGGCTTGCCATCTTGTTTCGTAGACAATTTCATTTTCCCTGTGTTTCTTCTTCTTACCTTTGCCTTTTGGCTTAGGCCTAGATGAAGAATTTTTTCAACAATATTTATGCTTCCAGAGATTTCTCAAGACGATAGATCTCTTCAAACAGAATGGAGTTCGTTCATCAATTCTCGTTAAGGTCATGTTTCTTTTGTTCATGTTATAATTGACCTTAAACTCTTTGAATGTATATCCGCAGAGATTCTAGCACCATATCAATTTTTGAGTTATCATCGATTTGTGCGCCTGACTCTCAGCCTCATTCAAATAGTCCCTCATGTTGAGGACATGATCACGAACTCTTGTGCCCTTCCCCATTTTGCTATTCATAATACCCTTCAATGTTGCTTGCTTCTCGCAGAAATGAGTGCTCGCCCGAACATCTTTTGGAGACTATCCATTATTTCGATGGTCGTCTCCAAATTCGATGTTTGGTCCGCAGAATATTAGAAATCGAGGCTAAAATGTAGCATTTAGCCATTTCATTAGCCTTTTGCCATTTCTCATAAAGCCTCCTCTCATTTCTATGAGCATTGTCTAGTGGTTCTGGGGGCATGCCCGGGTTAAGACATATTTATAATTTTCAGCGATCGGGACAATATATAGATTTCTTTTCCAATCTATATAGTTCTCGCCGATGAGTTTGTTTTGATTCGGGATAATAGTAAGTGGGCTTAAGGAAGACATTTCTGAAAAATAAAACATCCATGCATAAATATTTTGATATAACATTCACAATAAATAATAAAAATGCAAAAAACTATAAATGCATTTTATTTTATTGTAAAGATAATCTAGTACCGCTTTGACAAGCTATCCGTTGGGAAAGTCATGTCTACACTTACCAGATCCAATTATCCATTAGATTATTTACTTTCATGTCAAAACATGATAAATAACTATCGTTATCTTTTTAGGGCTAAATTTGTTAATGAGCTTCGATGGGAAGATTAATAACAAATTTTAGTTGAGTGTGTAACCATTGTTTCAATCTACGTATTCTCTATATCATGCAGCCACCGTTAGGGTGATCAACAGATTAAAAAATATTTCGATCTTATCTTTAAAGAAGTTCATCAAATAAAATATCTAATATATATACCCTCCGTAGTAAGGAGCAACACCACCGTATCATGAAGTCGAGGTATATATATAATTTTATTATTGAACTAACAATGGAGCCCGTGGGAAAAATTATCTTGAATTTTCCCTCTCCCACTCAATATTTTAAAATTGGTTTTTCATTTTAAAAACATACATATATTGTTAATAGCATGCTTCCTATAATATTATCTAAGTGATATCTCATATTATCAAGCATTTAAATATTTCAAACAATATACATAAATTCATGTTAAATGAATGACATTTATCATTATGCATAGAGTGGCACTTCCTATTCTATATGACATGTTTTCATGGCATGTTAACATCCAAAACATAACATATAGAAAAATAATTAAATAATCTCAATTCATGATTTTCCTAAAATAAAAAATACATTAATCCTAAGCCTAATCTTCATTGGGCTTTTTGTCAATGTCATCTTCCATTGGCTTTTCTTTGTTAATGGACTTGGCTAATATGGGCTTTAAATTTATTATTGGTCCAATTCTAATTTTTAAAGAAAACAAAATTTTAAGTAAAAAATTTTGGACCAAAAATAAACTTAATGTGTTAAACTATATCCATGCATTTTAATCCATTAAGCCCAAATTTTATTGGACCTAAAACTAGGATTTACCAAGCCCAAAACAAATCTTGGACTTAAATGCAAAATAGTAAAACAATTATGCCCAACCGAGAAAGTTACAGAACTATAGGGACTAAAGTGATAAAAACCACAAAAACCCTAAATCTGTATTTTTCTCTCACAGCCGCCATCACCAAAAACCAGCAACTGTTCATCGTCTTCTCCGACGCATCCTCGGGCTGTCCCGCCGGAAAGCCTTCGCTCGACGTCGTCGCGGGCGCGACGTAGCGTGCGCTTCGCAAAGACGCAGAAAGAAGCGATTCAATAGGCGCACGTCGCTGCGGCCGAAAGTCTTTTTAGCGCGCACAAGACTACTGTTGAGCGCGCAGCACACGCCGCTGCGGTGTGCGCAGATCATTGGCGCCGTCGCAGCTGTAGTCTTCGTCAGCGTGCGGCGTAAGTGCTCTTGGCCAGCGTACTGCTGCGCGCGCGCGGCATATAAGGTGTGCTGTCGTAGCGTGACGTCTTTGGATTCTTGCTCCTGCTTCTGTCCGGTGAATTTCTTCAGATGTTCTTCGGCAAGAATACAACCTTTTGTTACAGATTCCTAACGCCAGTGGCTTACAAAAATTCTAAAACAGAAAATTAAAACCTAGAGGGAAACATGGTGATGATAAACCACCCCTCTAGTTACAGATTCAATACTATAATACAGACAAATTTCTAATCATGAATTGAGACAAACCCAAGCATGCTTTATTCATATATTAAGAAAATAATATATATCTAAATAAATTGTGCCACTCTAATACATAATCAACAAGATTGATTTCTTACGAAATCCTTATATATTATTATGAGATAGCTCGATACCAATTGTTGGATAAAAATCGTATTTTTATCATTGATCTCATATAATATATAAGAATTAAGTAATCTAGAAACTCGTACCTTGTTTATATGAGAAGAAGGATAATAGAAAGCTGTAGATCCACCACCAAACGATCTTCCGGGCTATGACTCAAGATTGATCAACACTGGACGTGTGGCGTCTATTTCACTACTCCCAATTGCAACTGGCGTTCCTTTTTTTTTTTTTTATTTAAAGATCTCTCTTTTTTTTTTTTTTTATAAAAATACTTATTTATAATAGCTTATTAAAAAATACAATAATTTATTAAATAAAATTAATTTAAAATATTAAAATATTTTAAATTAAATATTTATCTCTCCACTAACGTAATAGTAGAGGGAATGTGTAACCTACTAGGGAACTAACTTGTAAAATATCACAAGACCCCTTTTACACTTGTATATAACACATTAGGCCTTAACAAATATTATAATTAAGATTTTTGCCTGATATGCCAGTTTTCTCGCTTTTGGGTCCAGTAATGGTGTTGTCAATTAAATGAGCTAACCCGGGGATCATTTGGGAACATACAATAGTGGCTACAATAATTAAGCTTGTAATTAAACAAAAATAATTATTTAATTCCAATTCTACTCCACTATAAGATTGGAACTGACTCCATAATTGTATGCTCGAATAATAATTCGCCCAAGCCACATTGATTTCTTTATTGCACAATCCTTTGTACCACATCGTTAATTAAATTGATATCTCAACTGTCCAATCAATTTAATTACATCTTGTTCCTTGATACTTACTGGTTTTCTCTAATGATCATTTTCAACATACTTATATATATATATATATATATATATATATATATATGTTGATACACTCTGGCCAGAGAATTCTATGATCAAGTACTGAAACCCATCAAGAGATGTGTCGTACAAATTCTATATTGTCAATCTATAAATTCAATACTTGTAATTGCTCCCACCAAGATACCGGGTAATCTTGACTACAAGTGTATGTCGTGCCCATTGGTAACTCAAATGAAATAACAATTATAATCAAGAAATTATAATTGACTCAAGATTAAGATCACATTAAATCAATGCCTATGAGATTTAATAAGTCTGATAGTTATTACAAAGTTAATTAAATCTCACATGTGATCCAGTTCAATGTAGTCATGCTACATCAATAAATTCATATATGATTAAGACAAATCACTCAATGAACTTATTACAGTCTATACCTAAATAAAGCGCCCAACTTTATTTATCAACTGCGAACTTAATTTATTTAATCATAAGATAACTTGTATTTATGTCTTTTGTGAATCCACATGGTGATCACATAAATACATATAATATGGTTAAATGGACTTTACTCAAAATATTAATGCAATAGAGATACTTGAATAAAATACCTCATTCATTTTATTAATCAGAAAAATATTTATAACAATAAATAAACAAATATGCTTTAAAGAGCATATTTTTCCAATAGATAATTCGGTAACATGAGGAAATAAATCAATCATATATAAGCCATCATATAGAGTTCTAGAACCAACTAGCTCTGAATTATGGAATAAGCAAACTTTTCTGTCATCAAAATGAAAAGTATAGCCATATCTATCTAAAATAGATACAGATATCAAGTTTCTCCTAATGGAAAGAATATAAGTTTGTACCTAATAGATCCAAAAAGTGGCCTATTGCTAGGTGTATTCGACAACTCCTATGCTTTCAACCCTAGTCCTCACTTCATTGCCCATGTGTACAATCGGATCTCCTTCATTGGGCTCCCTCCTACTCTCGCATTCCTATAAGGATTTCGTTATATTAATGGTCGCACCGTATCCAACCACTAAGTATTAGAAGGAACATCAACAAGATCGGATTCAAAGCCCGGAAAAACTACAAGAATACCTTTCTTTTCCGCCTATGCTTTGAATCCCTTGCATTCGACTTTTTGTGCCCGGGTTTCTTACAAAAATGGTACTTTCCTTTAAAGTCTCTTGAAGTGGAACCGAAGTGTTAGAAGAATTGCCATGTGAAGTTTTCTTTCCAATTTTCTTCTTCTTAAAAAATTTGTTGCTGCCCTTTGAAGAGATTTTTTTCATACTTCTACTCTTTTAAGTAGTAGCCATCATGGTAGTGTGAGATTTTCCTTTCTTCAATGATTCCTCTTCTTGAACCACAAAAGCGAGTTAACTCATTGATATTCCAATTGTCTCTCGAGTATTGCATTGGCTTATCAGATTGCCAAATTGTGGTTGAAGGGATTCAAGAATTTGGAAAACTAGGTAGTCATCGAGACAAAATGACATCCATGTCTTTGAGCTTCTTATGGCAACTAGTCATCTTGAGAATGTGCTCTCTCAACCCCGAAACACCATCATATTGGGTATTAGCAAGCGACCTCAAATAGTTACCCTTTTCTCGCCTTGTCTACCTTTTTGAAATATCTTGCAAAAGTCGCCTAATAATCTTTGGCCTTGTCACATGCGGGGATGCTATCTCTAATTGTTCTATCAATGGTGTATTTCATTGTGTCCAGACAAGTTTCTTATTATATTCATCCCAAGCTATCCACTCGCCTCTCAAGAAGAATGCTTTTGTCTGTAGGCTTGGATGGTTCATCCACTCTCAAAACCAAGTCTCTATTCAATGTAGATAAATAGAACATGACAGATTCACGCCAGTCCTCATAATTTGTCCCAGTCAAAGATTTGATGGAGGCAACTTGGAAAAAAGAAAGGATATCGAAAGTTGAGGAATCAATAATAAATATTATTAAGCACGTGAAAACAGAATCATGCTACAGACAATGATTCCTTATTCTAAGTTTCTCCATTAACAACACAATATTTTAGACATCCTTTAACAATATAGGATTGCTCTAACCTATAGATAAATTAGATAAGTTGAATACAACACCAACATTGACCTATTACCGATAGGGTAATTAAGCCACTCAGTAGAAAATATCCAACAAACCTCTTTACCTACCTAAGCATCCTACCAAGTAGTGATTTACCGACAGGGCAATATCATCACTTGTATGGATCTTGGTAATAACAATAATACTCCATCATATAGCCCATAACCAACAATTATAAATGGACAATCAAATTGTAAAACACCAAATAATTTATCATGATTGGTCCTACAATAGGTAGATACACAACCATTCTAAATTGAAGTTTTGCTAGGCATATAATTTCATACATTAACAAAATTGAAACTAAATAAACTTTATGCAACATAATTAAAGTTTCTACTAAGATATTAAATTAAATAAAATTTCTATATGCCTCAATAAAATGTACGAATATCATGCCCATAACATTCAACAATGATGGATTATTCTATAATTAAAATTCTGAAAAATCGCCAAAAATTGTGAGAATTTTGGACCATAATAAATAATTTTTAGAATTATATCACTGTTTTTAATATAAAAACTTTTGGCCCAAATTATAGATAAAATAAAATAAGTTTCTAGGCCACATTATAATATCTAAAAATTTGAGGGGCCAAAACAAAAATATTTTGTTCATAACAAATTTCACAAAAATTTCTGGGATTCAAATGATAATTTTTTGGGTTACCACATAATTTCATAAAAGTATTGGGACCCAAATGATATTTTCACCTCAACTTCATCTTCAACCTCGGGATGAAGCTACAGTATTGCTACGGTGATGAGCTACGGTACACCTGCCCAATCTACCCGATTTTGGCCACCAAAATTCATAGAAAAATTGTATTTTTACTCCATAAACATTACCCATGCATTATCTAAAAAAAATTACCCCAAATATTAGCAAAATCATGAAACCCGAATATGGGTATGGATGCTTTAAAGCTTGATTCACTCATGGTTTGAATGAAAGCGCAAACCATGGTGCATCGATACCAATTGATGAAATAAACATAAGCTTTATGCTCTTGATCTTGCAAATCCGTTCAAACACATGCAAGGGAGAGAGACAAGATTTTACCTTGATTGGCCATATATTCAAGACTTTGTTGTTAGAAAGTTGTCTCTTGTCCGTAAATCCAGCATTTTGTCCTTCTAATTTGTAGCAAATTTTAGATATGATTTTAGTTGCAATATTAAGCTTCCATACACTGCACACACAACACAAGAATCGGGAGTGAAAGAGAGGGAGAGCGTGTATCTTTGCACTCATGCCCTGTGTCTACGAACAATGAACTCCCAATGGGTTGAAGTCACTTAAATATTATGATCGAGTGCAGGGGAGCCCTCATGTGTTAGTACAAAATTGTCCATTCCATTATGAGCTAAAATAACACGATTAGAGGTTATACTTGCACCGTAATATACTACTATAAAGGTGAGATAAAATTAGACTTAATAACACAATATTTGATCACTTAATGAGTCCATTAAAATTGCTCCTTAATATTTGACATTTGTTACGTATTAATCCAATAAAAACTTAAAATAATTAAAATGATTTATGCTAGTCCACAATATGTGAGAAATAAATCCAACACTAATAGCTTGCACATTCATTTTATGAGAAGGTTTTTACGGTGAATCTTTTATTCTTTAAACCCTTCCCACCCATGTGAGTGGAGTTCGAATCCCGTAACTCTTGTTTTCAACACAAGGGATTTTACCATCTCAATTAGATGGTACCCACAGTTTATGTATATCACATGAACTAAGGATAACTAAGTCCAAATAATATTTTTACCACTATTAAGTAATAACCTCCTCATAGTAATAAAATTAATTTAGTCCAAACATTATAACTATAGAGATGTTTTGATATATATTCACATTTATTTCATTGAGCTGGTGATATAATTAGTTTGTGTGCATTTAATGTTGGAAAAATACATAAAGTGGCTATTTTGAGCAAGATAAAAATTGGAAAAATATAATCCATGGATGATTCAGAATTCCTACATGAGCTCTTCGCAACAACTCATAGAACGCTCAAATTGGTGCTTGGGTGAATGAGAAATTAGATATCAAATTGCACCCAAAAGGAAGAAAAATCCCACATGGGATTTTTAACAACTAGTGCTCCCCTTTGAAACCTATATATATCGGCCTCCATGTTCAATTGCAAAACACACCAAAATCCTATTGATTTTCTTCTCTTTTCTCGAGAACCAAATAGTCTAGCTTTATGCTTAAGTGTGATAGAATTCAAATATTTATTTGAAGTTCACGGGAATAGTTAGGTTGTGCTGCCAACACTATTCGAATCCGTTGTATTATGGGAGACACTCCTAAATAATTCAAGCACTATTGTGAAGGTGGCTAATCTGCTTTAAGGACATTGTAATTTTACGGTGCCTCGGGTCAATGAATTAATTTTTTTAATTTACATATTATTGATTTATTTGCTATTTCAATTTATGTTATTATTATTATTATCATTATTATAAATTTGTGTTAAGTGTATAAAAAGCTTATTAGTAAGCTTAAGTGTACTAGAATAGTTTTGGCACCAAAGCTATATACAACACCTAAAGAGTCCAGATTTTGAAAAAGACCATTGTGACCCCTCTAGTCTTTCCGAGTAACCTAACTAGTGTTTTTTCCTACGAAGTAGGTGGTCTTATGTCACTTGAAAGAAATAACAATAATAAAGAAATACAATCTTAAAACATATTTTATTGAAATGGCAAGCGATATGAGCCAAACAAGTTGGAACTTTTGACCCTCCTACTCTTGTCTCATGTGCCGGTGTCGGCCTTTGGTACTACCGCACCTGTGGTTGTTCCTCATGCGAAGAAACCTAAGAAATTCTTTGGATAGGATTTCGGATGGTAGCAACAGAAAATGTTCTTTTACTTGACCACCTTGAATCTTGCAAGATTTTTAAGGAATATGTCATATACCAAGAGAGAGTGAAGTTGATCACCAAGTGATCGGTGCGATAGATGCTTGGAATCATTCGATTTTCTTTGTAGAAATTATGTGTTGAATGGCTTGGGCGATTATTTGTACAATGTGTATCTTTGAAAGAAAAAAGCCACGAGCCGTGGGAGTCCTTAGAAATTTGTCTTAGGCCATTTTATAGATTATAAGATGGTGGACTCCAAAATTCTTACAAGTCAAGTTCAAGAATTGCAGATAATTCTATTAGAAATTTATGCCGAAAGGATGGATTTTAGTGAAACTTTTCAAGTGGCTGCTATCATTAAGAAGCTACCTTCAACATGAAAAGATTTTAAGAGTTATCGAAGCACAAGAGAAATGAAACAAGTCTTGAAGATCGGATTATTAAACTTCAAGTTGAAGAAGGCAACAAAAATAATGACAAGAAAAGTGTGATTCTTGTGACTAAGGCCAATGTTGTGGAATATAATCAAAATAATAAGAATAAAAAGGCCAATAAGAAAAAGCCGGGACCAAAAGGAGGGTCTTTAAAAAGTAAACCAAATTTTAAGGGAAATGCTTCAACTATGATAAAATGGGTCACAAGGCTTTGGAATGCATATTGCCTAAGAAAAAGGGAAAACGAGAAGCTAATGTACTAGAGAACATCTCAAAAGATGTGTCGAGACATTAATCTTTCTACGAGTGCTTTCTAAAGTGAAAGCGGTGGGCTCCGATCTAAGAGAATGGTGGATTGATACCAGTGCCACTTGATATGTATGCTCGAGACAAGAAGATGTTTATTTCCTTTGAACCTATTGGAAATGGTGAAAACCTTTATATAGGGAATTCAGCCATGTCTAAGATAGAAGGTCAATGAAAAGTAATTCTCGAAGATGACTTCCGAGAAAGAGCCGACTCTAAATAATCTTTTTTACATGCCAGAAATTCGTAAGAATTTGGTATCTGGATTGTTCTTGAACAAGCATAGATTCCATATGATCAGGTAAAGTAATTTGGTCTAAAAATGGAATGTATGTGGGAAAGGGATATGTATCTCGATGGGTTGTTCAAACTGAATGTAATGGTTGTTAAACCAAAGAATAATAAAGCTATTTCTTTCGCTTATAATCTTAAGTTTCTAATTGTTGTTAAACCAAAGAATAATAAAGCTATTTCTTCCGCTTATAATCTTAAGTTTCTAATCTATGGCTTGGTAGATTACGACATGTTAATTATAATGCCTTGCATAAGTTAATTAACATGAATCATATACCAACTTGTCCAAATTGATACGAAACATAAGTGTGATTATTGTGTTGAGGCAAAACTAACAAAGTCATCATTTCAAATAATTGAAAAGAATCTTTGAACCACTTGACTTAATACATAATGATATATGTGATTTTAAATCCATACTATTGAGGGGTGGTCATAAAAATATTATTACCTTTATCGATGATTGCACAAAATTTCGTTATTTGTATTTGTTAAAAAATAAGGACGAAGCTATAGAGAAATTTATGCTCCATAAAAATAAAGTTGAAAATCAATTAAATAAGAAAATTAAGGAGTTAAGAATCGATTGAGGTGGTCAAGTATGTTGCTCGTTTAAGTCACTTTGTGAATAATATGGAATCATACATCAAACTATAGCTCCTTATTCACCTAAACCCAAAGAGATTGCTGAACGGAAAAATCGTACCTTGAAAGAAATGATGAATGCCATGTTGATAAGCTACGGGCTATCTTAGAATAATTGGGGAGAAGTTGTTTTATCAGCTAATTACCTTAAAAATAAGGTACCCTGAAAGGAAGCAGAGAAAATCCCATATGAATTATGGAAAGGTAGAGTACCTTCCTACAACTACTTGCGATTGTAGGGGTGTCTTGCTAAAGTGGTCATTCCTTTACCAAAAAAGGTGAAGATAGGACCAAAAACTCGTAGATTGCATTTTCATTGGTTATGCACATAATAGTAGTGCCTATCGATTTCTTGCAAATGAGTTGAATATAATGAGATATTCACAAGAATACAATAATGGAATCTAGAAATGCATCGTTATTTGAAAATGTGTTTCCTTGTAAATTCAAGGAGGATTCAAGTTCGATCAAATGAACACATGAGGCTATCATTATAGATAGTAAGGACCAAGAACAAGATGAAGTTCAAGATAGTGAATAAGAGGTTCATTCTCGAACGTAGAAGTAGTAAAAGAGCTAGAACAGATAAATCATTTGGTCCAGATCTTCGACTTTTTACTAGAGAGTGAACTACAAAGCTTTATGATAGCTATAAGTTCACTAGAAGGCATTTTGTCGAAAGACACTATATAGTGAAATTGAATTCATTTTACGAGAATCATACACAGGAATTAGTAGATTTTCCTCCAGGATGCAAACCTCTAGGCTCTAAATGGATTTTCAAGAGGAAAATGAAAGTCGATGGATTAATTGATAAGTACAATGCTATACTTGTAATTAAAGGTTATAAGCAATGAGAAGGCTTTGATTACTTTGATACTTATTCTCCTGTAACAAAAATAAATTCCATTAAGATGATACTAGCATTTGCAACATTACGTAATTTAGAACTACATCAAATGGATGTAAAAAACGGCCTTTCTAAATGGAGATTTAGATGAAGAAATCTATATGGAACAGCTTGAAGGCTTCATAGCTCCATGATAAGAAAAGAAAGTCAGTAAATTAGTAAAGTCATTATATGGCTTGAAGTAAGCACCAAAACAATAGCATGAAAATTTTGACCATACGATGATGGTAAATGGTTTTAAGATCAACGAATGTGACAAATGTATATATTTCACAGAGATAGAAAATGCCTACGTCATCTTATGTCTTTAACATGATGACAAGCAAATTGTTAGAAGTGATGACAAGATGGTTAGATATAAAAAGAATCTATAGAAGTTTAGTTCTGACATGAAAGATATGGATCTAGCAAATGTCATTTTGGGAATAAAAATTTCAAAGACACCTAACGGACTTATTTCGAGTCAATCACATTATGTGGATAAAATTTTTGGGAATTTCAATAAAGATGATTTTGCTGTGGCAAGAACACCTTTAGATAGATGTTTGTATCTATCTAAAAATAGAGGTGAAGGTGTCTCTCAAGTAGAATACTCTAGAGTGATAGGCTGTCTGATGCACCTAACAAGTTGTACAATGTTAGACTTAGCTTATATACGGTAAGCAAACATGCCGGATATACGAGTAATCCAAGAAGCGATCACTAGAAAGCTATAGTAAGAGTACACGAGATACTTACGTTATACTTGCAATTATGGATCTGCACTATACTAGAATATCCAACATTACTAGAAGGATACAGTGATGCAAACTGGATATATGATGTAAAAGAGTCAAGGTCTACTAATGGCATACACGAGCGAGTGTTTGCCGTTTCATGGAAATCATCTAAACAAACGATGATAGCCAGGTCAACAATATAATCTGAATTCATTGCATTAGAAAAATCTGGTGAAGAGGCGAGAATGGATGAATAATTTCTTAGAAGATATTCCAAAATGGCCAAGCCTATGCCAGCAATTTGCATACATTATGATAGTCAATCCACAATTGGAAGGGCACAGAGCAACATGTATAATGGTAAATCTAGACATATACATGGTAGACATAATACTATTAGACAACTACTCTCCACTAGCGTTATTTCTATTGTCTATGTAAAGTCAAAGGATAACATTGCAGATCCGCTAACCAAAGAGTTAAAGAGAGGGTTAGGAGAAAAATTATCGACGGGAATGGATGAAAGGTTTATTTTACGAAGGAAAACCCAACCTAGCTAACTGGAGATCCCAAGAACTAAGTTCAAAGGGACAACCTAATTGCAAAATACCGTTGCATCACCGTAGGGGATTACTCTCTTATCCATTCCTATGATGAAAATAATGATGCCCGTAGGAAGGAAATGTTAGGCTATGCTTTTAATCATTTCTTATGCATTGGGAGTCCAAGCAAAGTAAGGCGGGTTACTATGGATTAAGAAATCACCTATGTGAGAGAGAAGTGGGCTGCTTCAAAGGGAATTGTCAAAGGCTCAATTCTTATAAACTCTTGCAGAACCTGACCCAGGATGTTCATGGCCAAAATGAACATAACCATGAGAACTCAAAATGTTAGGAAAAATTCTGTGTGAAACATATTGTCGTTTACATGAAGGACAAAATAGTTCAAAGACATCGCGTCTACTACTCTCAACAAGAAAGAAAATATATTTCACAAGGGAAGGTTCAAAGGTTGAGACCTACCTATCATATGCGTGTTTTGATCCGCTGAGTTCTATCACCAGAGTCAAAATGAATTTGATATCAAAACAATCATTTTTGTGTCTCGCCGCCAATTTTCATTCATGTGGAGGATTGTTGTCAAAATAGCATAAAGTGGCTATTTTGAGGCCAATTTTGAGCAAGATATATATTGGAAAATTATATATGCATGAATGATTTGGAATCTCCTCTATAGAATGCTCAAATTGGTGCGGGGGTGAATGAGAAATTAGATCTCAAAGAGCACCTATTGGTGTGAAATGAAGAAAAATCCTACATGGTATTTTTTTACAACTAGTGCTTCCCCCTTGAAACCTATATATATTGGCCTTCATGTTCAATTGCAAAACACACCAAAATCCTAGTGATTTTCTTCTCTTCTCTCTTAAGCAAACATTCTAGCTTTAGTCTTCAGTGTGATAAAATTCAAACATTTATTTGAAGGTTGCGGGAATAGTGAGGTTGTGCTGCCAATGGTATTTGAATCAATTTGTATCTTTGGAGACAAACGTCTAAATAATTCAAGCATCATTGTAAAGGTAGCGAATTTGTTTTAATGATTCGTAATTTTACAGGCCTTGGGATATTGAATTAATTTTTTTAATTTACATATTATTAAATTATTTGCTATCTCTATTTATTTATTTATTTATTATTATTATAAATTTGTGTTTTGTGTATAAGAAGCTTATTAGTAAGCTTAAGTGTACTAGAAAGGTTCGGCACCAAGGCTATATACAACGCCTTGAGAGTTTGGGTTTTAAGAGGGACCATTGTGCCGCTTTTTCTTAGGAACCTAACTAGTGTATTTTTTCCTACGAAGCAGGTGGTCTTATGTCACTCGAAAGAAAAAATAATAATAACATAAATACATTTAATTGGATAATATAAATTATGTGCAAAATTGTACAGAAAAATTTGAAGTATAAGGGTGGGAATTAATTATCCACAATGTCTGTCAAATGCCCGTATCCTAACGGGTAAATGAGTTTTACTGAAAATTTAATAAGTAATTAGCTGATATAGATTTAGATTTACCATTATCTCGCACTTTGATATATCTGTAAGAGCTCGCCACGTTCTACTCTTTGATTATCTAAGTTCTAAAGTGGAATTGATAGGTGTGGTCTATTGAGCTTACAAGCAACAAATTAAACCGATAATTAACACCCTTATATTTGGTTGACAACCATAATTTGTTTTGATTTATGGTCGTCGCGCAGAAAACGCCAATGACTTAAATTTTTTTTTATTCCATATGTTTTAATTTCCTCAACATCTCCAGTCGCTGCGGTTCAAAAATTTGATGATGTTGAGTCCTACTAGGCCTAGCTTTAGACTATTTGGGACTTAGGTGAATTTTTTTTTTTTATGAGGCATTTTTTTATTTTATAATTTCAATACTCAAAGAAATATAAAATTGCTCAAAATTCATTCTATCTTCAATTCTTGAATTTCAACAATAATAAAAAAGATCCTAAAAAATTTCAAAAATAAAACCTAAAAAAAAAGTCAACAATATCTATTTTTCACTTCTATTAAAACTATTACAAAATAGACAAACAAATAAATAAGACCAATATTATTTTTAAATAGAGTATTAAGAACGATAGAACATAAAAAATTGAGATGATGAATTGATAATCGAGATAATGATATGGACTTTGTATTTCAAGAAACTAATTTTTTCATTTTTAAATAAACCAATGAATATAATAATTTTCTTAGTAGAGAAGAGAGCAAGAATTTTTTTTATCTACTGATTTTTAAGATTATAAGGTTTTTAATAAAAATTAAAAGAAAGACTAAAAGTGAAAGATTCTAACATTAACTAATTAAGTTTTTTTTTTAAATTGAAAAGGTAAATAGTTTAATTTTTTTTTTCTTGGAAAGACTAATAATGAATGAAGTAATGGTCATATAATATTATTAATTATATCTCTTTACCATTAAGGTTGCCAAATATAGATTTTCTAAAAAAGTAACTATTACTTGCAGATAATTATTTATTAGTGAGATATCTAATAGACTTCCATATTTCCTACAAAAAAGATCTTTACTAATTAGAAAATTATTAAGGAAATACTTGAAAAATAATGCCATCCGAAAATAAGGGGCCTTAGGTGACCGCATTGTTCGCCTATACCTAAAGCCACCACCGAGTCCTCCCTCACATCATTCATAGGTCGAGTCTACGCTGCAATATTATAACTCTCTAAATTTCTTAAGAGTGATGTTATGCTTACTCAGTTGAGAAATTTAGTTTGTATCCTAACTGACGTGTCACCAATAGAATTTCATCATTTGAATTAGGCTTAATAATTAACTATCAGTTGAGCCAATCATAGTGACACATTATTTGCGACATCAGTTAGGACAATTGTAGAGCTATAAATTTTATCTAGGAGGAGCTTAGTTCAATACAATTGAAAAAAAATTCAACAGAAAATAATAAGTGCCAAATTGTTGGGCTTCATTAAATTAATGATTTTCAATACATTTACGATCGTCCTCGATTGTTTTCGGTTTTCAAAAAGTTACATACTAAATAACTTCATGTCAATTGATTAACAATTTAAAGTTTGAACAACGTTCTTTATTGTTTTCAAGCAATGAATTAAACTAATATAATTGTTTGAGACAAATATAAAAGACTAACCACAAATAGTGAAGAAATCTAGTTGATTAAGTAACTCCAACTCAATTGAATCTATTTAATTCATATGAGAAAACCTTAATAGTTTCTTTGCTTTTGATCTGAACTTGAGGAAAGACAGTGTCTAAATTTATTTTTGAGAGGATGCAGAAATCGGTTGGCAAATTAATAAGATAAAAATCAGTGACTTTTGACTTGATATTTTTGAAAATTTAAAACTATAAGATGGACAATTATGTCAATCAATTAAATCATGACTTAGGGGTTGTTTGTTTTTTGTATGAAGTATGAATTTTTTATTATTTTTAGACATTTAGAGTTTTTAGTTTGTTTGTTTTCTATGACTTATGCCTGATTATAAGATGTTTAGGTCTCGATTAGAAAATGTTAAATATTCTAACTTTTATCCGAATGGAAAAACATTTGAATGAAATTTTAATATTTTCTCTCATTAATACCCCTATTAAATACATTTATTTCCTACTATATAAATTAATATTATCTAATGAAGCGGGGCGTAATTGAAAGGATAGAAAAACACTAGATATCATTCTAGTACCGGACCAAGCCAATGCGATTATGTTACGCTCTACTTGAAGCATCAATAGATCTCATTCTAATCCAAACGACTCAATGAGATTTTTAATAATGATTAAGCAAGATTAGATGACGCTCTAATCTAAATGAATCTACAAGAGAGATTCTCGATAGATAATTCCAAGGGAATTTTAAAATAAGGGTGTTTATTAATTGATCAAAGGTTGAAGCTACAATAATAAGACACTCTATTTATAATAGAGTAGACCTACATCCTTAAGTTAACTTGAAAAGGGAAACTAAATCACAATTATAATAGAAATAAAAGACAAAGACACATACCATAATAGACTCGTAATTAAAATAGAAAATATCAAAATACCTAAAATACTAAAATTCTAAAATCCTAAAAAACTTCTTACATTGGTCTCTGTTAAGTGCTAGAACGTGTGTATTTATAAAGGGTAAATCGTTATTTTACACTTCAAGTCTCATAACATCCCTACTTTTATATATTTAAGTCTCTTGTACTTTATTACTTGTGTTTTATTATAATTTAAGTGTTTTATGTATTTCAGGGGCATTATGGTCATTTCATACTTGAACAAGAGATCAGACTGAGCAAAATGGATAGCATTTTTGAACTCGGGACGATCGATATCCTTAAGAGGAGCCTAAAAGGGTAAATGGTACTGTTCATATGTACGGTATGCCGACGTGGCATTGATCGATGATGTGGCATTGATCGATAACGTGGAAGTACATTATTGGATCGAAAAAATGAGCTTGCGATACAAGTGATGCACTGAATTAAGGCTAGTTGACTTTGACGTTGATTGATGACATGGCAACATAGTCTTGGATCGCAAAATAGGCTTAAGTTACATGCGGCACATTAAATCACAACCGCTAATGATGTGTTCCAAGCAATCAAAGCTTGCTACGTGATGCAATCATGAGCGTCTGAACTTTTTTCATCCGATAGCCATGATTTACTCATTGTATCTATAAAAAGGGGGCTTCCCTACCTAATCTCACACCCCCGAATCCATTTTTGAGCTCTATTTTCTATAATTCCTTTTCTATCTTGTATTTTATACGTAGTTTAATAAATTCTCATTTTGCCCCTAGTTAAAAAATGAGTAGCGGATTTAGTTTCAAACTCGGGTTGAAGATGAGGCCCCAACATGATCCATGGGCATAATTTGGTAAGTTTAATTTCTCTTTCTCTAATTTATTTAAGTAGTTTTGACTTACCATTGATAGATAGTAATAATTTTGTCTAGATTTTGCATTGGTATTCCGACTCCCTAGTACAAGGTTATTACTATTTGGTACGATGAGCACTTTACAGTAGATTTATTAAAGAAAAACATCCCTTTAGTTTCTGTGGTTCGTCTTGACTCGGTGTAGATAGAGAATTCATCTAGGTTAATTAGTGGATAATCTTGCCGCATTGTTGATAGTTGGATTATTGTCACTTGGCACAGCGTGTTCTTGATACCACATTTAACATAAGATCATTTCTCCTGGCACAATGAGCACTTGATACCATATTAATTAGAGTTAGGCTTATGAGGAGTGGAAATACCCTCTCATAAATTAATTGGAATTAAAAAAGATTATTAAGCCCATGGTGAAATATTTAGTGTGAATCCTAAGACTCTAGCACTTCATTGTATTGTTTAATCTCTAATTTATTCCTGCCATTTTTAATTTAAATTTTAGGATAAAATATACTAAAACCATCACCACAAGCCAGTAAAAAAAAAAAAAAAAACAATATATAATAATAATAACTCTACACAAATGGAATCCACCTCATTGTGAGATCGACATTTGCCACCATTAATCTATACCGTAATAGTTTAGTGCGCTTGTGAGTTCAATAAAATTTTCACAACAAGTTTTTGGCTACATTGCCGGGGAGGTATGTCGTTTTAATTTGTAGAGTTAATTTTCTTTATCGTGTAAATAACTTTTTGTGTAGTTGTTTTCTGGTAATTTTCTTTTCCTTATTGAAAATAAAGAAAAAAGAAGAAGAAGAAAGTAAATCTGTATTTTGAGGTAAGTATTTCTTTTCTTTTATCTTATTTAAATTTCTGTAATTTAATTTTTATTTGTAATTTTTCAACTATCTTGTTAATTTATATGGCCGGTTTAATCTGCCTATTAATTTATTTTAATTTTAGTGAATTTACTTTTAGTTAATTTATTTTTTTCACGTATTTTTCTTTCTTTTTGTACATTCATAGCACTTGAGTGTGTTTTCATTGTAAGGTTGTAAAAGGGTGATAAGTTCAAGATCGTAATTTCTCCTCTCTTTATTTTCAGTTTTGTTTTTGTACGTGTTCTTTGCATGATGGTCAATGGTCACCGTCACATAATTTAGAACCCATAAACCTTGAACTAGAAAAGACACTTCACATACGTTGACACATCGCATCACTAGTTGAAATTGAGGAAAAAATTGAAATAGATTTGCAACAACAACCACCAGCACCACAGAAGAGGCCATTTATGGACTACTTCAGTCCCTTAGCTAATTTGAGCACATCATGCATAAGATACCTAAATGTAGCTGCTAGGAGTTTTGATTAAAACCTAGTGTGCTAAATTGTCTCCCAACATTCAATGGCCTAGAAAATGAAGATCCATATAATCATTTGAATGATTTTCATGCTGTTTGTCAAACTTTTAAATATGAAAATTTTTCAGATGAAGATGTTAAGCTTAGATTGTTCCCATTTTTTTAAAGGACAGAGCTTGTTCGTAGTTCAATACATTGCCTGCTAATAGTATTACATCATGGGAACAAATGGTTATTAAATTTTTAAATAAGTACTTGTCAGTGCATAAAACCAATGCTATTCATAGGGAAATCTCGAGTTTACCCGAGAAAAAAAAGGAACAATATTTCGAAGTATGAGAGCTATGCAATGGGCTACTCTTGAAGTGTCCACATTATGGGTACGAGAAATGGCACCAATGCCAATACTTTTGGAGAGATTATTGCCACATGTACAAGAATGGCTAATGGCGACAAGTGGAAGAGAGGCGATGTCTAAAAGCGCATCGAGAGATTTGTGATTTCTTCTGTGATAAGCGAGATAATTCCCAACAAGAAAGCCGATCACTTAGGAATTTTAAAAAAATTAAAGGATTAAATGAGGTTCATGTTTGCAAGTCAAGATTAGAAATCGGGGAAGTCAAAGAAATAGTTGAAGGTCTTTCCAGCCAAATAGCATCATTAACGGCTACCAAATCAATAGAGCCACATGCCTACAATCAACTTGACCCTGACTCATACCCAGATCAAGCCAATAACGTAGGTGTAATGAGAAAGCCATCAAACTACAACCCTTACTCCAACACTTGTAATCTTGGATGGAGAGACCATCCTAATTTTTCATGGTCTCAAAGATTCCAACGAGAACGGAACAAAGCTCTAGCTCTACCAATGCAACCAATTCCTCAAGCTCCTCAAGACTCTCAGCTACCATTTAGACCATACAATCAGAGCCAGAATTACTCTCAACCCAGACCTTGGGAAGAAGCATTCCAAAATCTCAAGAATCTTACTCACTCCACGATAGAGCAACAAAATTGCACCATTGATGTACTGCAGAATAAGATGAGAGCAAAGCTTCAATTCACGAGCCCTATCAATTTCAAACTTCGAAAAGATGGTAGGTCAGCTTGCCTCTTCGATTAAAACCTTGGTAATGACCGTTGAGAAAGGCAAATTCCCAAACCAGCCAGTGCCTAATCCTAAAGGAGTGCATGAAGTAAGTACCAGTTCACCTCAAAGCAGCATGAAGAGGTCAAAGCCATCATGACCTTGCGAAAATGCAAAGAAGTCGATAACAAAGTGAAAATGCCAGAGAAAACTCAAGTTGTACCTTTAAACTCGAGGATTCATCATCAAAGGAGAAAGTAGCCCACGAGAATACGTCTCCAAAGCTCTATTCCTTAGAGGTTAGCTAAAGCAAAGAAAGGAAACTCCACAAGTGGGATTAAGGAGATCTTTAAATAGATAAATATTAACATCCCCTTGCTTGATGTTATAAAGAAAGTTCCGTCTTATGCCAAGTTTCTTAAAGACCTTTGTACTAAAAAGAGAAGCATTTATGTTCAAAATAAGGCCATTCTAATAGAAAACATTAGTTCTATACTCAACAAAAAAGTCCTTCAAAATTTAAAGACCCAAGCTCCCCCACTATCTCATGTAGCATTGGGAACCACATATTTGATAATGCTTTGTTGGACTTAAAAGATATGGTAAATCTTCTGCCTTACTCATTATTTATGAAACTTAGATTGGGAGAATTACACCCAACTCAGGTTGTGTTACAACTTCTTTGATCGATCCATGAAAATACCTCGTGGTATTGTGGATGACGTGGTTATCCAAGTAGACAAGTTTTATTTTCCTATTGATTTCATTTTGATAACCACTCAACTAGTGCAAGATTCAAATAAGCATATCCTCATTATCTTAGGAAGACCTTTCTTGGCAATTGCTTATGCTCACATTCAATGTAGGATTGGAAATATGCAGTTGTCCTTTGGCAATATGACTATGGAGCTGAACATCTTCAACATTGCCAAACAACCTCACAATGTAGATGATGGAATTGTTGAAGTGGATCTAATAGAAGAATTAGTTGATTATACTTTTCCTTCTAACCTTAGTGTTGACCCTTTACAAACATGTTTAACTCACTTTGGTTTGGATTTTGATATCGACAGGTCAGTCGATGAGGTCAACGCCTTACTTGATTCACCACCATCCATGGACACTAATAAATGGAAGTCAAGAGTTGAACAAATAGCACCATCAGGAAAGAAACTCAGCCCATCATCAGAATTACCATCAAAACTCGAGCTCAAACCTTTACCCAACACTTTGGAATATGTGTTCTTGGGAGAAAAAAGCACTTTGCCAATAATCATTTCATCCTCCCTAAATGACAAATAGAAAACTAAGTTGTTGGAAGTTTTAATAAGAGCACAAAGAAACATTAGGATGGACCATAGCTGACATAAAAGGTGTAAACCTAGTAAATTGCATGCATTACATTCATCTTGATGAAAATGCTAAACCTACTAGGGAAATGCAACGTCGGTTGAATCCTAACATAAAAAAGTTGTTAGAACTGAAGTTCTTAAACTATTAGACGCAGGTATCGTTTACCCCATTTTTGATAGTTCATGGGTTAGTCTTGTGCAAGTTGTCCCTAAAAAGTCAGGAGTCATAGTAGTTACCAATGCCGATAATGAATTGATATCTACTAAGTGACGAGGTGGTGGCGTGTTTGTATTGATTATAGGAAATTAAATTTTATCACATGAAAAGACCATTTTTTGTTGCCATTCATTGATCAAATGCTTGATGATTAGCATGTAATGAATTTTATTGCTTTTTAGATGGCTGCTCAAGATATAACCAGATCCCCATAGCACCAAAGAATCAAGAGAAGACCGCTTTCACTTGCACTTTTGGCACTTTTGCATGTAGGAGAATGCCATTTGGATTATGTAATGCACCTGCTACATTTCAACGATGCATGTTAAATATATTTTCTAACATGGTTGAATGTTTCCTTGGGGTTTTTATGGATGACTTTTCTATTTTTGGTGATTCATTTGATCATTTAACGTTAGTTCTGCAGAGATGCATAGAGAAGAACTTGGTCTTGAATTAGAAAAAATGTCATTTAATGGTAAGACAAGGTATTGTTCTATTTCACATCAGTTCGAGCAAAGCCATTGAGGTTGACAAAGCCAAGGTGGATCTCATTTCCAATCTTCCTCCACCTAAAACAGTCAGAGAAGTAAGATTTTTCCCTAGGCATGCTAGTTTTTATAGACGTTTCATTAAAGATTTTAGCAAAGTCTCTAGACCCTTATGCAATCTATATGCTAAGGATGTACCTTTTGTCTTTGATGATTCATGTCTTGAGCCATTTGAAAAACTAAAGCAGTTGTTGACATCATCACCCATCATTCAGCCCCCAAATTAGAATTTACCTTTTGAGCTCATGTGTGATGCATCTGATTATGCAGTAGGAGCAGTATTAGGACAAAGAGTCAATCGAATTTCCCATGTCATTTACTACACTAGTATGACATTGAATGACGCACAGTTGAACAACTTAACCACTGAAAAGGAAATGCTAGCAGTAGTGTTTGCATTAGAGAAATTTCGATCTTATCTTATTCGATGTAAAATACTTGCGTTCACAGATCATGCTCTCTTAAATATCTTCTTACAAAGAAAGATGCAAAAGCTAGACTAATTCGTTGGATGTTACTTTTGCAGGAATTTGAACTTGAGTTCAAAGATAAGAAAGGCACAAAAAATGTTGTGGCAGATCATCTCTCTCGTCTCAAATTTGACACAATTACAAAACCATTACCATTGAATGAATCATTTCCAGACGAACAAGTGATGAGTGTGGAAATACTATCATGGTATACTGATATAGTTAACTATCTTGTTACAGCTCAACTTCCAAAGCATTGGACGAAGCAGGACAAAGCCAAATTTTTTACAGAAATAAAAAAATTCTTTTGGGATGATCCTTATCTATTCAAGTATTGTGTAGATCAAATTGTCAGATGTTATGTCCTAGAAAGTGAATTTCAAAACATCCTTTCATTTTGCCATGAAGAAGCTCATGAAGGCCATTTTAGTGCCAAGAAAACAGGTACTAAAGTTTTACAATGTGGTTTCTATTGGCCAACTTTATTTCGAAATGCTTACACTTTTTGTTCTTCATGTGAAAGATGTCGGTGTATGGGAAGCATTACACGAAGGAATATGATGCCATTAAATCCTTTTCGTAGTCAAAATTTTTTATGTGTAAGGCATCGATTTCATGGGACCCTTTCCTCATTCTTTTGGTCATCAGTACATGTTGGTTGTTGTCGATTATGTATTTAAGTGGGTAGAAGCTATTCTGTGTAGAATCAATGATCATAAGGTAGTGATGGGGTTTTTGAAAAGCAACATAGTTTCACACTTTGGATTCCCTCGAGCAATAATTAGTGATGGTGGTGCTCACTTCTGTAACAAATCATTCAAAGTTATGTTGGCAAAGTATTCCACTACTCACAAAGTGGCTACCTCATTTCATCCTCAAACTAGTGGCCAAGTCGAGATTTTCAATAGGGAAATAAAGCACATATTAGAAAGGACAGTGAGATCAGACATAAAAGATTGGTTATTGAGACTTGATGATCCATTATGGGCATATCGAAGGCCTTTAAGACCCCGATTGGGATGTCACCTTATAGGCTAGTGTATGGAAAAGCTTGTCACCTACCTGTGGAACTCGAGCATCGTGCATATTAGGCCATCAAGAAATTTAACTTTGACATGCAAGAAGCTAGCTCAGAAAGAAGATTACAGCTGGCAGAACTTGAGGAAATTAACAATGATGCATACGAAAATACCAAGATTTACAAGCAGCGAATGAAAGTCTTTCATGACAAGCAAATTATGAGAAAATCTTTTACCTCAGGTCAGAAAGTGCTTTTATTCAATTCCTGCTTGCATCTATTCCCAGGTAAGTTACGCTCTGGCCCTTTTATTGTTCACACTATTTTTCCACATAGAGCAGTTAAAATTAAAGATCCAACGGTGTCACTTTTAAACTAAATGGTCAAAGATTAAAGCCATATCTAGAGTACCAACCAAATGCAGAGGACACCGAAATAGATTTGAGTAACCCACCAAATTTGAACTGAGATTTTTTCCATTTTTTTTCGGTGATTTAACTTGTCATTTCTTTTTACTATCCTTTCGCTGATCAAAATTATTTCTTTTTACATAAGTGTGTTTGCTTAACCATTACGTTTTCTTTTATCACTATTAATCATGCGTGCCTCAATTAGACAGATCCTCTTAAATCATCTTAGAGAACTTCTAAGTGTAAAATCTCATCTCGAGACTGATATGATTTTGTAAAACACATCCTGTTTGGGATCTACAACCACCGAGTTAGTATCCCATGTCGAGGATTTAAAAAGGCAACTCGAGAGAAATTTAGGAAGGTATATATGAAATCCAATTAGAACTTGAGGTAAATTCAATAAGAGGACAATTATGAGTAAGTATTTGATTATACTCATTTTTTTTACATTGTGTGTTTTTATTTTCTTTTGTTCGCTTTCACGTTTTACTTGATTTTGCAGATTTGATTTTCTTTGAGTATACTTTAATTTGTTACCCCAGTTAAGTGGCGGATAATGGTACTCCATGAAAATCAAAGTCAGTTACTTCAGTTTCCCATAATAAATGATATTCTGAGGCAAAGGTATAGATAAAAACATAATTTTAGCAAAGCTTTACAAACGATTTCCTTCACTTCCTCAGAATGCTCTACTTACAATCTATAAAGCTCGGTCCGAACGTATGCTTTTGCTTATGTGGAATAACATCCCTATTGACATTTGATAGTTAATCGAAGCCAAGGTACGATTGGCAGGTGAGTTACCTCCCAAATTCATTGCCTACATGCCTAGTTGTGGTAAAGGAAACTATTCAAGAAAACAAAGAGCTCGACAGCTTTCGGTTTCTTGTCATAAGTGTGTTAGAATGTAACGCGATAAAAATCCATGTACTTCTTTATGAATGGTGACTGATAACAGGGAAGACAAGATTCAATTCATTAGGGATGGCTTGAATAAAGAGTCATTGGATGATATTCATTTGTCCTTTGAAACGCATCCCGGTGAATACGTATCGCATGCAATTTCCCAATTATGGCCATTATTCTAAAAAGAATGTGCACGATATAGTCTTGGGAATTTGACAATAAACGAACCTATTTCCCAGTTTATAAGAAAACTGGATGGGAAGCCTATCCTCGACCCATAGAGGGCATTTAGCCTTATCTGGATGTAAAAGCAGAGAAAGATGTGAACCATAGTCACAATTACCAAGTAAATATCTTTTTATTTCACTGTTTTTTTATCATTTGCATTATTGCCTTTAATAATGTGATTTTATCACTTTTTGCTTTTTCATTTTACTATTTACTTTTGAATATTAAGCCATGAGCTTTACGTAACTTTTGTGTGCTTTCTAGTTTTAACTATAGCAAACACAAAGAGTTCGTTGAAACAACCATAGATCTTGGTCAAATCATAGCAGAGAGAAAACTACACCTGATATATGGAGGAGGTGACTGAGGGTTGTCAATGTTTGTCTCAGAAGCTGCTTATATCAGAAGGAGCCAAGTGTTAGGCATCATCCCTAGAGCCCTAAAACCTTTGGGATGTTTGTCCGACTCACCAACTGGAGAAAAGTTAGTCGTCTCAGGTATACAAGAGAGAATAACTGAAATGCTAAATCATGATGATGCTTTTATTTTCTTACAAGAAGATCTTGTAACTCAGAGGCACTAATCACATTAGTATCTTGGGCCCATCTGAACATTAATAAAAAATCTATCGATTTGTTAAATGTCAATAACAATTATGATGGGTTTATCCCATTTCTTAACCATGCAATAAAGAATTATTTCATTCCATTCACAAAAAAAAAAAAAAACGTTATTTGTGTTCGTATCGCTAATGAGCTATTTTGATCTCTTATAAGTTTTATAGACTAGAGCCAGATCCCAAGACCTTTGTGTTTGAGTGGCCAACTAATGGTAGTAGTAGTAGTTGTAGTAAAAAGTACAAACTCCGCTTGTAAATATTTTCTTTCATTGTATGTTGTGGCACCCAGGTGATGTCTTCTAAACCTTACTTCTTTCCTTTAAGACATTGAGGACAATGTCTCGTTCAGTTGGGGGGAGGGAATAGTTGACGGTTGGGGAACAATTGAAAGTAGTCTTTGTTATATTTTTACTAGCCTTGTTGAGTCGAGAAGATGGCGAGAATATGGAGTTTAGTTATTCTAGAAATGCATCTTCTTAGTCTTGGAGTTCAATTTTTTTTTAGAAAAAGGGGGCATTTTTGTGATCTTTTGACATTAGATGACATAATGACTTTCAAATTTTAGTATTTGTATTAGCTTTGGCCTTGAGTTATGTTATACCATGTTTGCTACTCGCATGCCGATGTTGAGACAAATGTGAATTGAGAGATCCGACGAGTGAAATTGATTCAATTACTTGGAGGAATGCACATGTCATAATAAATTCCAAGAGAGTTTTTGAGCCTTCATTTTTTTTTGGAGAGTAACCCTTTTTGCCCATTCTTCATACAGCTTAGCAGTTTACTATTTTATACACGATCTCTATATTTTCCTTCGAGTCCACCTTTTAAAAAATTTGTGTTACTACATCTAAAGGCCCATTGAATTAGTAGATGTGGAAGATTATTTAGAGCCCTCAAAGATGATAGAATGACCATCTTTGACCCGTTTGAGCTTTTTCTAGCCATCCTTTCTGTGAAATACCCATAGTTAATGATTTTGAGCCTTTTATTTTAAAAAAAAGATTCTTTGTTAACTTATCATCCTGTCCCATTCCAATTTGAAGTATTATCCTATGTCTTACGTGTTCCATCACCTATTTATGTTCGAGAAAAAAAAAATTTTAGATGATTATTTTATTCAAAAAAATGGTGCAATATTTAAAAAAAAGAAGAAAAGAAGAAAAAAATTAAACAAATAAAGAAAAAAAATAATACTTAAACAAATAAGTGAAATGCACCTTGTAATTTTCAAAAGATCTCTATTTTTCTCAAACATATATTTTGTATTTCCTATCACTCCTTCTTTGTTAGCCATGTCCCTAACCTACGTTACGTCATAATAAAAGTCCTTCTTGATTTTAGGGAACTATAGTCTGAAGTAGAAGCTAGTAACATGTGCTAAAAAGATGTCGTAATGTATAAAAATGAATACATTTGTTTGACTAGCATTTTTTTTGACTTGAGATCATATTATTTCTAAGCTGTGGGCAGTATTCTTTCATCTTAGTGAGAGTGTGTGATACTGTTTTTCTATTTTTTTATCTCAATTTATCATTCATTGGAGAGACTATTTTTATTGGGTTTAATTTTCTTTTGAGAGTGTCACTGATATTGGTGAGATTTTAGGGTTTGACATGTCATTCTTGAAAGTGACTTGATCAGTTTGCATGTGTTTATTTGACTAAGTCATGTGGATGGTTGATGTGGGAGTGATATTTCTTTAGGTGGAGATAATGCTTATACTTTTATTTGATTGTTGTCATTAATCCGATTGAAGAAGTAAACACAATTGCCTTGAAAAAAATAAAAAATAAAATCATTTCGAGTTTGAATTTATTGTCACTTAATTTGCTAGAGACTAGCAATAAGATGGTTAGGGGGGTGTATTGAGTGCTAGAAAGTGTGTATTTATAAGGGGTAAAATTGTCATTTTACACTCCAAGCCTCACTAACGTCCCTACTTTTATGTATTTAAGTCCCTTATATTTTATTTGTTCTGTTTTATTATAATTTAAGTATTTTATGTATGTCGTGGGTATTATGGTCATTTCACAATGAACGAGAAATCGAACATTAAAACGGACAACATTTTTTAACTCGGGATAATCGAAAACCTTAAGAGGAGCATAAAAAGATAAATGGTACTATTCAAGTATATGAGATTATTCACATATACGGTATGCTAACGTGGCATTGACCGATGATGTGGCGATATATTATTGGATCAAAAAGATGAGCTTACGATACAAGCGATGCATCGAATCAAGACTCGGTTGACTTTGACGTTGATTGATGATATGGCAAGCATAGTATTAGACCGCAAAATAGGATTAAGTTATATGCGACACATTGAATCACAACCGCCGATGATGTGCCCCAAGCAATCAAAGCTTACCTTGTGGCGCAATCCTGAGCGTCCGAATTGTTTTAATCTGATGGCCATGATTTACCCATTTTATCTATAAATAGGGGGCTCCCCCCTAATTTGACACCCCTGAATCCATTTTGCTCCATTTTCGTAATTCCTTCTCTATCTTGTATTTTCTAGGTATTTTAATAAATTCCCATTTTGCCCCTAATTAAAAAATGAGTAACTAATTTAGTTTCAAGCTTGGGTTGAAGGTGAAGCCTCAACATGATCTATGGGCTTAATTTGGTAAGTTTATTCTCTTTCACTAATTTATTTAAATTGTTTTGACTTACCGTTGGCATATCGTAATAATCTTGTCTAGATTTTGCACTAACATATCGGCTCCCTAGTGCAAGGTTACTACTATTTGGCATGATTTGTACTTTACACTAGATTTATTAGAGAAAAATTCTCTCTAGTTTCGTGGTTTGTCTTGACTCGGTGTAGACAGAGAATTCATCTAGGTTAATTAGTGGACAAGTCTTGCCGCATTGTTGACAATTGGATTATTGTCACTTGGTACGTGTTCTTGATACCACATTGAACATAAGATTATTTCTCATGGCACAATGAGCACTTGATATCATATTCATTAGAGTTAGGCTTATGAGGAGTGGAAATACCCCGAAATACCCCTTATAAATTAATTGGAGCAAAAAATGAATATTAAGCCCATGGTGAAATGTGGAGTGTGAATCCTAAGACTCTAGCACTTCATTGTATTGTTTAATCTCTAATTTATTCCTGCCATTTTTAATTTAAATTTTAGGATAAAATATACTAAAACCTTCACCACAAGTCCAGTTTAAAAAAAATATAAAAAAATATTAATAATAATAACTCTACACAATTAAAATCCACCTTCTAATGGGATCGACATTCGCCACCATTAATCTATAATGCAATAGATTCATGCGCTTGCATGAGTTCAATAAAATTTGCACAACATCTCTCCCTCTTAAAAGAAACTCATCCTTTAGTTTGGATATAGTCTAGTTGATGAAACTTGTAGTGTAAGGCGAACCATCTTGTAATTCGAATAGGATAGCGGGGAAAGCAAACTGGATTAATAAAATTAACATTGTTCACTGTCTTCAATTGCTCTTATACCAATTGACAGAGTGGGGTAGCGGAAGTAGAATGGAAAGGGTAGGAAAACACTAAATATCATTCTAGTACTGGACCAAGCCAACGCAATTAGGTTACGCTCTAATCGAAGCGTGATTAGATCTCATTCTAATCCAAATGACTCAATGATATTTTTAATAACCCTTTAAGTGAGATTAGATTGCGCTCTAATCGAAACGGCTCTACAAGAGAGATTTTGATAGATAATCCGAAAGGAAATTTTAAAAGAAGGGATTTTATTAATTGATCAAAAGACAAAAGTTGAAGCTACAATAATAAGACCTCTCTATTTATAATAGAGTAAACCTACTTTCCTAAGTTAACTTAAAAAGGAAAACTAAATCATAATTATAGTAGAAATAAAAGACTAAGACACATACCATAATAGACTCTAATTGAAATAGAAAATATCAAAATAACTAAAATAATAAAATTCTAAAATCTTAAAATAATGTCCTACATCATTATCCTTTTATTTTTTTATTTATACATTTTTTTAATTGTGAATGAGAATTTTAAATATAATAGGATTTTAGGTGATTGTGTTTTATTATAGGTCCATCTCTTTGTATTTGTAATACTACTTCTCTAATAGATTTTGAATATTAATTAATAAATTAATTTTAATTCAAATGATTAAACAATTCTTAGTTGCTTATGTAATTAGCAAGAAAAAATATCATATAATATATTAAAAACATTATAAATATCATATAGTAATGTCAAAAAATACATGTGTTAGATATATTTTTTATTTTTCATACTTTGTTAAGGTACACATTATCAAATTTTTTAACTAATCAAATAATTTATGGGTCCAAGCTACGATGAGAGATGCTCCACGTAGAGCACAACTTAATAACTAAATGATCATAGCAGTAACTTGTTTTTTTACTATTTATCACTTTGAGTGTGGTTATTAAGGCGTGCTCTAAAGTGGAGCAACTCCAACTTAGCCCCTTTGCCATAATTTAGTTATGGGTCGTTTAACAAATAAATATAAGTATTGTTAATATTTATGAGGTTATACATGTCAAAATATCATAGTTTAGCCTTCTTTTTTAATAAAAAAACCTAACACTTATATTCGAGATATTATAAAAAGAAAAACAAACATATCATTTAGGTATATATATTCAGACATATTCAGACTTCAACTAAATTCAGACCCATTCAAATTTTAAATAAAACAACAAATGTTGCCTTAGGCACTACTTTCAAGTCTAGAATACAATAACAAACTAAAAAATGGACCAAATAGATAACATATTTAAAAAGAAATTTTGTAAGTCTAGAAGGGACTTTTAATTTTTAAACGGACCAAATATAATATGTTCAAATAAATTTTAAAGCTCAGGAGGGGCTTCAATGCTAAGTCCGCCCAAGAGTTGAGATACAAACTAAGTATCCCAACAAAATAAGTATAATATTATTACTTTCTAATTGTGTTCTCAAAATTTTTCCTACTCTAAAAGTCATCGACTCCACATGCATGTTTACGTAAATCAAATACGTAGGGCAATAACTTGATTTAATTTATGATCGTCCTATAGAAAACGCACAACTTAAAAAGTTTTCTAATCATGTACTTTATAGTCTGAAAAATTAACGACCGATGAGTCCTCTCACAATCTTAAACGGATCTGTCTACAATATCTTTGCTTATATTCACCCAATTATGTTACCACTGTTGTACGCTACAAAAGCTTTTGTCTTTTGTGACTTGGTTATTGTAAACTATCATTGAGCCCCTTTCACTCTACTTTATTTATAATTTATTTGTAAGTATTGTAATACTTTATATTTACCTACACTATCCAAATTTAATTTATTACTTTACACTCATTTTTATTTACTATTTTTTTTGTAAATATTAAAGGAATTTTTGTTCACGACCACGACACATTAATCATCATAACACACTATTATCAATAAAAAGATAAAAATACCCTTAAATTAGTACTAAAATAAACTCTTTTCTCTCTTGAAGAATCACAATAGCTCATCTTTCATCACTCATCATCAACAAAATTTTCAAGGATACGACCAATCATCTTCTTTACAATATCATATTATAATAATTATGATAAAAGAATTAAAAAAAAATCTCCGTTGAATCCATCACTCTCTAGTTTCAAAATTTAATTTACTTTTCAATCCAATCTATTTAATGGCAAAATATAAGGGTGCATAAGTCCTTTCCTAAAAGTGATGGGACGCATTTGTCATTTTAGCAAAACGTAGGTGTACAGTGTACACATTGCAAAGCTATGAAATTATTTTATCCCCAACTAAATTAAAACAAATATCATGTAAAGTTATAAACATGATTTATTAAGAATAAAATGAATTTTTTTAGTTACATACATAAATTTTTTGGGGACTAAAATAAATATCATTAATTTTGTTGAGATTATAAAAAGGTTGTGTTATGTCTCTCGATATTTCGGTTTGGTTTTGGTACACAACTCCACTACCTTGATAGTTGATACCAAGATGTTGTTACTGATTTCTTGTGGAAACTTGGGACTGTCCATTGGAAAAAAACAAACAAATTACATGGTGGCGGATACGGGTTAGAGTAACAACGGGCTAGTCGGTGAAGGTGCTTGCTATCGGTAAGAAACAATGATGACGAGAAATTGATACTAGAGAGGAATGGATTCAAAGGAGATTTGTTTTTTTAGTTTTTTAATTCTTTTATCATGAAAGTATTAACTATTATAAGATGATATTGTAAAGAAGATGATTGGTCATATCCTTGAAAATTTTGTTGATGATGAGTGATGAAAGATGAGCTATTGTGATTCCTCAAGAGAGGACAGAGTTTATTTTCGTACTAATTTAAGGGTATTTTTTATCTTTTTGTTGATAATAGTGTGTTATGATGATTAATGTGTCTTGGTTGTAAACAAAAACTCCTTTAATATTTACAAAAAATAGTAAATAAAAAAGAGTGTAAGATAATAAATTAAATTTTGATAATGTAGATAAATAGAAAGTATTATAATACTTACAAATAAATTATAAATAAAATAGAGTGAAAGGAGCTCAAGTAAATTTTACAATAACTAAGTCACCAAAACAAAAGCTGTTGTAACTCACAACAATGGCAACAAAGAAACTAACACATATATAGTTCGACTTAAATGTCATAAATATAAGAAAAAAAAGATAAACTCTAAAAGTTAGTTTTAAAGGACAATTTCCACACATCGTTACATAAATGGAAACCTTAATTGGGAGGTGAAGCTCATCACTTTAGAATAGATCATTTATGAATTATAATACACAACAAAATTAATGTATTAGAATATTTACTAAGATCAATGTACTATAGTGCTTTTATCCGATCCAAATTGACTAAAACCGTAATTGGGTGTCTAATTTCTAATGGGTATCTGGTTGTCTAGTGCGGCAAACTTTATGGGTGGTTGTCATTTCTTCTAAAATCTAAATATTAAGCTGTGGGGCCAAACTCTAAAAATACCAATAACCAATTTAAAGTTAAAAATTTGAAAATTTGTGGCTCATAAAGGGAAAAAATAAAAAAATTGATAACAGAACCACAATTTTTCCAGATAATCCCATGAATGAAGTCGCTTTGGTCTACCTGATATTACAATAAGATAGAAAAAGGGGCATAGACGAAACATGTGTTCATAGTTAAAGATGCAACAAATTTGAGAATATTTATTGTCGATCCAAATTTTGAGTCATCAACATTTATAATTATGTACCACAGCTAGTGAGGTAGAATCAGGGAAATTAAAGATGCTACTACAATTACTAACGTGTGAGGTGGGGACAGGGAATAAGCATATCTTTTTTCATTCGATGCCAAATAGAAAATGCTTAACGTCTTTAAGGCCGAGAGAAGAAGGCTGAGAGAAACGACATCTTGAGGCTTCAAGAATTTTTATTATTAATAAAATCTCTCTCAGCCCACACTTCACGTGCAGCAGTCACTCTTTTACAGTAGTTTCTCTCTCACACGCTAGTGCTTTCTCCCTCTCCCAATTAATTTGTGAACTTTTTTCTTTGAATGATAAATAGGCTGTTGAGCAATTTCAGGAAAAAAAAAAAAAAAAAAAACCTTCAATTTTCATGTTATGAGATGATGGGATCAGTTATGGCTCTGCATGATTTATAGATGTAGATGGTGCTGAAGTCAGTTTGCAAGGTGGCTGTACATAATTTTCAAAGAAATTTTCACACAATTAATATTCCAAACGAAAAAATAAAGCAAGTTTCACAGCAATTTTCACATAATTAATACTCCAAACGTAAAAAGTTTCATAGATGCAGCCACACTGAGAGAGTACAGATGCAGTAGAGTGGCGTGTGAGAGAGAGTGATGTCTTTCACACTTTTTTTTTATAATAAAAAATTGTTATAAGACTGAGAGAAGGAAAGGGGCGAAACGGCAGCAGAAGCTGCCGTTTCTCTTAGCCTTCTTGTTATTTAGCACTACTCATGCCGAATTCCTCCGGGTAGAGAGTGGGGACTTCTTTGCATAAATGTTGATAAACTATTGACTAAGATCTTATTAGAAATTAAGTTCTATACATATATATATATAGGCGTTCGCTCTCCGCTCGAAATAACATGCAAATATAATATTTTGTTAGACCGTAAAGTGTCGAACTCGTACTCTATTTTGTGCTGACGCCTGGGGGAAAGAATTTCCAGATATATATATATGTAGGGACGTATACTTGACATTTAACTTGCGGTGAAGTTGGGAACTTTTTTTTTTTTTTAACCCAGGCTAAAAATATTTCAATAGATATTGTTCATTTTAAGTTGAATATATTAATTTTTTATGGACTAATATGAATATTACTAATTTTATTGAGATGATTAAAAAAACAATGTGCTAATTTACCAATATGATTTTTCCAATCTCTTTTCTTTTCGTTATTTATTCATTTGTGTTTTTAAGTCAATGTTTGATATTATTTTTGTGCTCATTTTTTTAAAATTAGTTATTAAATCTGAACCCTTATAGTAGAAGATTATGAAAAAATAAACACACAAAAATCATAAAAATCATCACGAGATCCAAATTTGTGCTGAATTTCATACATATATAACTTGAGATTATTAATAATTACGCATCACAACTAGTGGAGTAGAATCAGGGAAATTAAACATTCTACAATTATTGACGTGTGGGGTAGGGATAAGCATAAACCTTTGTTATGCAGTATAAAAGAATGCAATAACTCCTTTTCTTTCAGTATTTTCGCAACAAAAGCACATCTAATAACTCTTCAAAATTCTCGTTTTCTTTGTCGGAATGGTTGATGCGATCGTTTCTTCTCTCCTGGAGCAGCTGATCTCTGTTGCGGGTGATGAAGTGAAACAACAGGTGAGGCTTGTGACTGGTGTCGGACAAGAAGTGAACAAGCTTGCTAGCAATCTTCAAGCCATTCGAGCTGTGCTGGAAGATGCAGAGCAAAGGCAAATGCAGCACGACAAAACTGTTACTTTTTGGCTGGATCAGCTAAAAGACGCATCCTATGACATGGAAGATGTGTTGGAGGAGTGGACCACTGCAAGGCTCAAATTGCAAATTGAGGGCCTTGATGATGACAATGCTCTTGCTCTTGCTCCTCATAAGAAGAAGCTTTGTTCCTTCTTTCCTGCTGCCTCAAACTGCTTTGGTAGTTTCAAACAACTCAGTCTTCGTCATGACATTGCTGTCAAGATTAGGGAAATCAATGAACAGCTAGATAATATTGCCTCTCAGAAAGATAGGTTTAAATTTGTTGAGAATGTGAGTAACAATGTTAAGAAAACAGAGCGAGTGCGAACCACCTCCTTGATTGATGAGGGAGAGGTTTGTGGTAGAGTTGATGAGAAAAATGAGCTCTTAAGCAAGTTGTTGTGTGAAAGTAGTGAACAACAAAATGGCCTTCATGTCATCTCACTAGTTGGGTTAGGGGGTATAGGTAAAACCACTCTTGCACAACTAGCCTACAATAATGCTGAGGTGAAAGGAAATTTTGAAAAGGTGATATGGGTGAGTGTCTCCGACACTTTTGAGGAGATTAGGGTTGCCAAAGCAATCATTGAAGGTCTAGGCGAATCAGCTTCTAGTTTAAGCGAATTCCAGTCTCTCATGATCTGTATCCATAGATCAATTGAAGGAAAAAAATTTTGCTTGTCTTAGATGATGTATGGGTTGGGGATTACAATAAATGGGAACCATTCTTCCTTTGTCTGAGGAATGGTATCCACGGAAGTAAAATTTTGGTTACCACACGTAATGAGTCAGTTGCACGTATGATGGGATCAACAAATATTATCTTCATCGAGCAATTGGCTGAAGAGGAATGCTGGTTGTTGTTTAAGCGGTTAGCATTTTCTGGTCGTTCTTTTGAGGATTGTGAAAAATTAGAACCAATCGGGCGAAAAATTGCATGCAAGTGCAAAGGCCTACCTCTTGCTGCAAAGGTAATAGGAAATCTCTTGCGCTCTAAAAGTACAATAAAAGAGTGGCAAAGAATGTTAGATAGTGAAATGTGGAAGGTAGAAGAGATTGGGGAATGTCTTTTGACTCCTTTGTTGTTAAGTTATAATGATTTGTCTTCCAATTCTATGGTAAAACGATGTTTTTCATATTGTGCTGTCTTTCCTAAAGACTACAATATGTATAAAAAGGAACTAATTTCACTATGGATGGCCCAAGGTTACCTTAATGTAGAAGAAGACGAAGAGATGGACATGATTGGGGAAGAGTATTTCAACATTTTAGCAACACGCTCTTTCTTTCAAGAATTTGAGAAAGATCATAATGATAATATTAGGAGTTGCAAGATGCATGACATAGTACATGATTTTGCCCAATTTGTAAGTAGAAAAGAATGTTTGTGGCTAGGAATTAATGGTAGCAAAGAATCTGTCATAAACTCCTTTGGTGAGAAAGTCCGTCACTTAGGGTTAAATTTTGAAGGAGGAGCTTCATTTCCTATGTCCATTTTTGGGCTTAGTAGATTGCGTAGCCTCTTAATTTATGATGAAAGTCTTTCCAATCCGTCTCTCAATAGTAGCATCCTTCAGGAGTTATTTAGTAAATTGGCCTGTTTAAGGGCATTAGTTATAAGGCAAAGGCGCCCAATTTTTCTTGAGACAAATTTGATTAGAGAAATTCCAGAAAATGTTGGAAAATTGATTCATTTGAAATATCTTAATTTGTCTGGACTAGGTATAGAGAGACTACCTGAGACTTTGTGTGAATTATATAATTTACAAAAGCTAGATAGTAGACGGTGCCTAAACCTTAGAGAATTGCCTGCGGGGATTGGGAAGTTAATGAACATGAGGAGTTTACTGAATGTTGGCACTAATTCGTTGAAGTACATGCCAATAGGGATTTCCAAATTAACCAGTCTTCGAACATTAGAAAAGTTTGTTGTCGGTGGAGGTGTTGATGGTAGTAATACGTGTAGGCTTGAATCTCTGAAAAATCTTCAACTCCTTCGAGAATGTTGTATAGAAGGGCTAAGTAATGTGTCACATTTAGATGAGGCTGAGAGATTAGAGCTTTACAATAAGAAAAACCTCCTTCGTTTGCGTCTTGTGTTTGGTGACGTTGTAGATGGGGAAGATGAAGAATGGAGGAGGAAGAATGAGAAAGATAAACAACTTCTCGAAGCCTTACAACCGCCTTTGAGCGTAGAGAAATTACGGATTCGATATTACGGAGGCAACATTTTTCCCAAATGGTTGACTTCAAACCAATCTAAGGGATTTAGTACTTTTGTTTTGTGTTAACTGTGAGCATTTGCCTCCTTTGGGAAAATTGCCATATCTAGAGACACTCGATCTACGCTACTTGAATAGTGTAAGAAGAGTGGGTAATGAGTTTTTGGGAATAGAAGAAAGTAGCGAGGATGACCCATCTTCATCTTCATCTTCATCAGTTATTGCCTTCCCAAAATTGAAATCACTCTCAATTGGGGGAATGAAAGAATTGGAAGAGTGGGATTACAGGATTCCAAGAAAGGAAAACATCTCCATCGTGCCACGTCATTCTTCCTTGTGGATTGAGTTTTGCCCCAAATTAAAGGTGCTGCCGGATTACCTTCTTCAAACAACGACACTGCAGAAATTGACGATTTGGAAATGTCCTATTCTAGAAGGACGTTACATAGAGGGGAAAGGAGAAGATTGGCATAAGATATCTCACATTCCCCGCATCATACTATCACCCTCCGGTAATTTCTCCTCCTCCACTGTTTTATTTTGTTGGTTGCTTGTAATGAAATAATAAAAATAATTATATTTTGAATTAGAATTCTTTATTTTACCAATGTTTCACAGGAATATGCAAATATTTTCTAATATTTTGATTTTCATATTGAATATTGTATGAATATAACCATTAATTTAATTTATTTTTTAATGTACGATAATCAATTATGGTATAAATATGTACAGTTAGATTTAATCAACAGTTTCACAAAATTAAAAGTTATTTAGAATAATATTTTAATTTCAATTTTTAACATTTTGAACTTCCTAGTTATCATAAAAATGAAACAAGTATAGTCTATTGAAACTTCTATATTTCCTTTTAAAAAATATGTAGTCTTTTGCAAAAATTGATATAGCATCAATAATATCATAGAAAAATCCTAATTTAATTTATTTTTTTAAATGTATGATAATTTGTTATATGTAACTTCCTGAGAGACGGCATTTTTGTGATACTTTTTATAATAATGTTGAAAACTAAATTGTCAGTTTTATCTCCTATAATGATAATTGTATTTTTATATATATAATTCATGTGACATTAATTCTTTAACGTAATTATGTAATTGTTTTTACTACATTAGCCCATTTTGTTTTATTTCATACGAGTGTAACTGTGTTGACCAGGGATTTGAGAAAATGTCCGGACTTCTTCAGCAATTCACAGGTCCATACTAATTTGGATTTAATGATGCAGCCGGCAGACCAAGACTATGAAAATGACGAGTTTAGTGAAAGGAATTCTTGCTTAATATGCTAAAATGTTCTGCTGGTAATTCACTGGATTTATTTTATAGAATTTCATTTCTATCTTCTTCTATTGATATCTGTGTTGTGTATAAAAAAGAACAGGGAAGTAAATAATTGAACCATGCACAGAGAAGTAAAGATTTACCAAAATTTGCTAATACTATGAAGTTAATGCAAGCTCAAGCACAAGATTTCCTACTAATACTGCATTGCATTTTTATTGTATTTAATTTATAGAATTTTCATTTCCACCTGCATTGTATTTTTATTTTATTTTTAGGTTGACTTTGAAGACTCAATGGAGAACACTGGGGTAACCAAGGATTAGGCTGGCGATGGAACCACTACCACTGTGGTTATTCTGCAACGTTTGGTTCATGTGGGCTGATCATATGCTTGGATGGAGGAAGGAATTCAGTATTGACACTATTATGCAGGTAATCACAGTTGATCATTTGTAAAAATTTGCATTGTCAGAATATTCTTTGATATTCATTGTGTTTCTTTGTGTTATCAGGTTATCATGGTATGTAGAGTATCATCTTCGAGCGTTTGTAAGAGCCTTCACAGTAAAGTTAGATGTTAATATTTGATTTTTCAAAGTTTGCATGTTTAGTTGCGATTAAAATGTTTAGTCACTCATTCTTAATCTTTTCTGATTTTCAAGTTCTTTGGGCCATAAACAGTTTTCCAACTCATTCTTAATTTTTAGGTTGATTTTGAGTACTCTGTGGGGAACATTGGTGAGACCAAGGATAAGGCTGGCGATGGAACTACTACCTCTGTTGTTGTTGTGCAAGGCTTGATCGCTGGACCTTGAAGAAGAAAGCCTTACACGCATTCTCTAAATTCGAGCGTTCTCTAAAGCAAAAGAGCAGTAGAAGGAATAGTGATGGCCGGATCTGCTCTATTTTAATTGAAGATCTCTGTGATGCTGAGGAGCTCAAAGCAGTTGATACTTTTTGAAAATTGTTCATTACGGACGAGTTACCTCCTGAAGACGAGTATCTCATGGTTTTTAAGGTGTATTTTCATAAACCTCCTTTTTTCACAAATGTTTCAATGCTTGTTATAACAATTTCATATCTTGCGTCTCTCAGGTGCATCATGTTCACGGGTTTGAAAAAGCATTTGCGGTAAAGCTTCAAAGCTTGTACAAACATTCAATTGGGTACGTTTTGGTGCGGTCTCCTAATGCTAATATCATGTTGTGTATATTTAGTTTGCAATTAAAACTGCAATAAATCATTGTGTACAAAGTTTTCTATTAATTATAAGGTGACTGAAATTTTTATTATCATATTAATCTTATAATTTTTTGTAACTCTCTTTTACTTTGCTTGTGCAGAGTACCTGTTTTGGCTGATATGTCTAATTCATAGAACCTCATTTCCATCGGTTTCCATTGGTTCTACTTCCTGTGGTATTATGCCTTCTTCATTCATCATATTTGTTCGAATTCATGCTCTCATTCCGAATGTAAAGCCTTTTCCAGGCAGCTTTGTAGCCAAATTTTGATGCCATCGATGCATAATTGTCATTTAGATTTTCCAAATAATTGTTATATTGGAGAAGATATTGTTAAAAGGGTATTTAGTTAGCACCCTATGAATTTAGTTGCCAATAATGCATTGAAATTGAGAATGATTATGGTTGAGGAAAGTTATTGTCTTAATTACATTACATGTGATAAGATGCTGCTTCAATTCTGCAAGCATCTCATATTGGGAAGATTTTGCCCACATGAGATGCTGTGATTCTTGACATCCGGATAACTCAGGTTAATTTTTAGTATAAATATATATCATCTTTTTTACCGTTTTTACTCTAAAGACTAAACTTTAGTAAAGTTGATTTTGTTTGTGTAAGTTATCAGGTTAAGGATACTAAGCAGCTTCTTAAGGCAAATATCAGAATGAAGATTGCTCACCACACCTGATATGTATGATGGCGAGGAAGATTGATGAGTGTTAGATTTTTGGCTTTATATATTATTAGAGTTCTCCCTTTTGAGAGATATCTCATCAATTTTGAGTAGAGAATCTTTGATGAGAGTTTTGTTGTGAGAGTTTCACTGTAGTGAATATTGACAGCTTGAATCCTCTTATGAGAAAGATAATCATTTGATTGTAAAATCATCTTCATATATTGACTGTGTTTCCTTGTTTTATAAGGAAGATTATCATCTTCAAGGGTTTGAAAAAGTCTTTGCAGTAAAGTTTCCACCTCTTGCAATTGCCGTGAAGGGGCATATTCATTTGAGTAATTCAGTTTCAGATTTTAAAGGCGTGTACGCTTAATTAGTTTCGATTAAAATATTTAGTCACTCATTCTGAATCTTTTCTAATTTTCAAGTTCCTTAGGGCCACAACCAGTTTTTCAAGTCTGCATATGAAGATGATTAATTCGTTCTTGTGCCTTGAGGCATTGCGTTTGAGCACACAGACAAACAGAGCTAAAGGAAAAGAACTTGACAGTGGAAGATATGCTCTAAATATAACAAAAGTAAATTTCTATGTCTTCTGGTTTTTTTTTGTTTCTTCTGTCATCATATAATTAATTCATTCTAATTAATTCTTAGAACCTCATTATATGATTATTATTAATTAACTCTCACTCACTATTTAAAACCATTTTCAGGTGGCTTGCAAGCTAATTAAGTTAACGCAAAAACAATACGATCTAGACAAAGATGAGCAAATTGAAGGTGATGAATGCATATATAGTGGCCAAGTCACTTATTATACTAATATGATTCTGAATTTGAATTTCCATGAATAATTGTTAGGCTGGTGCAGATATTCTTAGAAGGGCATTAAGCTGCCTAAAAAAATTGGAAAGTTATTATTGCTTGAAAGCAAGCAGCATCTTCTGTTGTGAACGCTTTCCCCACATGATGAGATTCTGGGACTGTTACCTTCCTCTTATTAACTCAGGTTTTTATTAGCAAATACATCATCTTCTTCACCATTTTGGCTATATATAAAGATTAAAATTTAGAACCGTTGTTTTGGTTTCTTGTGTAATCAGGTTAATAGGGCAAATATCAGAATGAAGATTGTTCAGTTCAATTGGTATGGCAAGGACGATGATGATGAGGAAGATTGTTCCAAGCCAAATAGACGCAGGCTGCAGAATTTACTGAATGCTGACACTCATTTGTTGGAGTAAATTGGATAGGTTTGTTGTTGGTGGAGGTGTTGATGATAGCAAAACATCTAGTCTTGAATCTCTGAAAAAACTTCCAACTCCTTCGAAAATGTGGTATAAGTTGGCTGGGTAATGTGTCAGATTTTGGTGAGGCTAAGAGATTAGAACTTTACAAGAGGTCAAACCTCGATTCTTTGGATCTTGAGTTTTATGCGGAGGATGAAGAAGGAAGGAGGAATAATGAGGAAGACGAACAAATACTTGAAGCTTTACAACCGCCTGTGAATCTAAAGCAATTAATGATTAGTTACTACAGAGGCAAATGTTTCCAACTGGTTGATTTCACTGACCAATCTAAGGGAGTTAACACTCGGTAGGCGCAAGAACTGTGGGCATTTGCCTCCATTGGCTATATTGCCATATCTAGAAAAACTCTTCATATGGAAATTAAGGAGTGTAAAAAGAATGTAATGATGGCCCATCTTCATCTTCATCAGTTATTGCCTTCCCCAAATTGAATTTACTTGCGTTACAAAATATGGATGAATTGGAAGAGTGGAATTACAGGATTACAAGAAAGGAAAATATCTCTGTCTTGCCACATCTTTAATGCCTGTTTATTCAGTCTTGCCCCAGATTAAAGACACTGCCCGATTACCTTCTTCAGTCGTCAACAGTGAAGGAATATTGTATTACGTATTGTCCTACTCCTATTCTGGAAGAACGTTACAGAGAAGAAATTTAGATTACAACGGCAGGTAATATCTTCTCCTCCTTTGGTTTACTTAGTTGTTTTTCACAAGTGTCAACTAATTTGGTTTCAGTTATGCAGGCAGCAGAGCATGACTTTGAACAAGAGAGAAGTTTAATGAAAGGATTGCTAAAAACGTTATGCTCGTGTTGCTGTGAATAAGGTAATTCTCATGCATTCACTTGCATTTGTCAAATTTATAGATTCTCTTTTCCATTTTCTTCCATGGACATCCGTACCGAATATAAACAAGAACAGAGGAGTCAAGAATTGAACCTCTTTAAGTTCCAGTTGTAGCAAAAAGATATCAAAATTTTCACCCAATTTTCAATGTTTGGTTGTTATAAAAATTCCAGGTCTTTCATCTTTCAGTTTCTTAAAAGCTACAAAGCCTGATATATATTGACTAAGCAAACCGCATGAGCGCTGATATGCTTCAACGGATCAGGAAGGAATTTAGTGTTGACACTATATTATTCGGGTAACCAAAGTTGACAATATGCCAAAATTCGCATTTTCACAGTTGACTATTTTCTTACTGTGTTCCCTTGTGTTATCAGGCTATCATATGTGAATTGAAAGACTGAGAAAGGTAGATTCTAACTAACTTATGCAATTGAAGAGTTTGAAAAAGCATTTGCATTAAAGTTTCCAGCTTGTTTAATTACTGTGAAGAGGCACATTCATTCGAGTAATTCAGTTTTAGATTTCCAAGGTGTGTAAGCTTTGAGTACGCCAAGGATTTAAAAGGCTGTTAAAAGCCGTTATACACGCGGGCAAGTTCTGGGTTTCCTCACAACAAACCCGAAAAGCAATAACAGCTGATTGGTGCAGGGTCTTTCTAGATCCATTACTCTTAATATATAAGGCTTTATGGTTAGATTTTTTATACTTGTATCATTTATCTTGTATCTTGTATAAGCTCTAATAGTGAAACCTGTCTTCTCCTTCACTGTGGATGTAGGCTTAACTTTGTGGCTGAACCACTGTAATTCTTGGTGTCAAGTGTGTGATTGTTTCTGTTATTTCTTAATTCTAGAAAGCTTGTGTTCATTGAATCATTCTTTGAGGTTGTAGAGCATATAGAGTGGATCTTGGGGAGAATCGAAATCGGTTCTTTACTGGTTTTGATTTAACAGAAATACTGATTATGACCCATCTTCATCGGTGACTGCCTTCCCGAAATTGAAATCACTCTTCATTTGGAGAATGTCTGAATTGGTAGGGTGGGATTATAGGATTACAAGAAGAAAAATGCTACTCAGCACGAATTTGCTAAGAGAATGGCGAAAGAAACGACTCTCGCCAGTGTCGTTTCGTCTCAGCAAATTCGTGCACTTTTTAATGTAAAAAAATAAAAAAGCAAGCTGAGAAACAAATTTGCTTTAAGAGCAGGGAACACGAGGAGCAGAGATGGTTACAGACACCATGTGAAAGTTGAGAAGCAGCTGGCTTCATTTATTCCTTTTTTTTATTTTATCATCACGTGAATACATTCTTTTGCTAAGTCACACAAAACAACTCCCTTTACTTAATCACTTACTCACACAAACAAATTCAGAGCTGCATTTTGGTCTTTCAGATTCGTAAGAAATTGTAGACAAATTCAGAGCTGCATTTGGCAATGCGTTGATTTGCTTCCGAAGTTGGCTGCTGCATGGTTCTGAATTTTTGGAAACTTTGTTGTGATAAAACAAACAATTGACAGAAAATGAAATTGATGCGGTGGTACTACTTCTGTTTCTTATTTATAATTATGAAACGAGCAAAGGGCTGAGATTACTGACTAGAATTGTGAGAGTTCCGTTGCAAGAATTGGGATGCTTGAAAACTAATTTTTTCTTAACTGATAGGGAGGGAGGGAGGAGGGTGCTGTGCTGAGAGAGGGAGAGAGCAGTGAAAGGGAGAGAGGGGAGAGGCGAGTTCTGCTGGCCCTTTTTTCTTTTTTTTTTATAATAACGCTGGGCTTTCTTTAAATTTTTTATTATTTCTAAGGCTAAGAGAGGCGAGAGCAAAACAGCAGCTTTTGCTGCTGTTTCTCTCGGCATTCTCTCAGCCTTCTCGCTCAATAGCAGGACTCTTACAAGAAAGGAAAACATCTTCATCATGCCACGTCTTTCTTTCTTGGAGATCGGGAATTGTCCTAATATCTAATATGAAAGGACTGCCTGATTACTTTCTTCAAACAACGACACTAAAGATTTGCAATTGTCGTGTTCTAAAAGAACGGTACAGGGAAGGGAAGGAAAAGACTGGCTTAAGATATCACACATTTTCCATATAAGGGGCATATGATAGGAGGTCCATAACTAAATTCTCAAACGGTTGCAATTGCTATCATCTGCAGGTAATTTCTTCCCCTACTCTGTTTTACTTTGTTGACATGTTCAAAACTAAATTATGATAGCAATTAACAGTTTTCAGTTTTTATAATGTTAATACATTTTTGATATACAATTACTGTGACATTCTTTCAATTTGTGAAATAGGCATGCGCATTTTTGCATTCAATTTAATTGAACCGCGACTCTAAACTATTTTGGTTTAAATGACGCAGGCAGCAGAGAAATTTAATGACCGGATCTACTCTGTTTTTGCTTAAATGCAATCTCTAAATTCAAGTGTTCTCTAAAGAAAAAGAGCAGTAGAAGGAATAGTGAGGGCCGAATCTGCACAGTTTTAATTCAACCAGTTGATGATTTCTGAAAATTGTCAAATTATGGATGAATTGCTTTCTGAATTCATGATATCTCATAACTGTTAAGGTGCATTTCTAAAAAACCTCCTTTCTTCACACATGTTTCAATTGTAATAACAATGTCCATCTATGAGGTTTATCATGTTCAAGGGGTTTGAAAAAGCTTTTGCCGTAAAGTTTCAAATTAAGCTTGTACAATGGCTGTCAAGAGGCATATTCAATTCGGTACGTTTTGGTGCGATCTCCTAATGCTAGTACCATGTTGTGTATATATAGTTGCAATTAAAATGTTTAATCTCCCGTCCTTAATTAATTCTGAAATTCTGCAGAAGATTAATGGTGATAATTATTTTTCAAGTATACAGTCTTAATTTACAATAAATCATGCGTACTTGTGTAGAAAGTTTTCTATTAGTTATATGGGGACTGAAATTTTAAGTATCATATCAATATTTATTTGCTTCTACAGAGTACCTATCTTGGCTGATTTGTTTAATCAGTAGAAATTCATTTCCATTGGTTCGAGCACAAACAAAACCAGAGAGCTCTGGGGAAAAGTATTCTACTTCTTGTGGTATTATGCCTTTTTTCCTTCGTTCATAATATTTGCGCGACTTTATGCTCTCATTCAAATTTTGAAGCCTTTTCCAGGCAGCCTGTAGCCAATTTTGCTGCCATCAATAGATTTTCCAATTAATTGTGGAAGATATTGTTAAAATGGCATTTTTCTTCCCTATGTTTGAACATGGAACTATAGAGAGTAAAATTGATCAATTGACAATGTTAATTCGGCTGGGTGGTTATTTATATTCAGTCTGATATTCACACTTTGTATCATCGGATGTTCAATGTATTGGTATCCTTTCCACGTTTCTTCTTCGATTTTGGGTTAATTTGTACGGTTGATTTCAGTATCGATCTCTGCCTGTTTATTATTCCAGCTTTTCTTCCTAATCAAATGGTGGTCTCTTTGTCAGAAAATCTGCTTTGTTGCATCCTTTCCTAGCTTTGGCAATTCTAAATGCATTTTGTACATTTCCTTTCTGACACAGAAGCATAAAGGACATCACATCCTGGTCTTGCTGTGAAAACCTTAGGCAAATTTTGGACTGTCTTAAAGGAAAGCGGATAATGTGACAAATATCTAATGCCATTTACGGCTTTAAATTTTTTTCGAATAAATCTTCTGAGATTCCAGGCCAAACTCTTGGTCTCAAAGTGATTTCATTTTGGTAATTCAGAGTTGCAAGCATTGAGATGCTGTTTATTATTACCAGCCCATGTTCGATAATATAGTGACAATATGAGTACTCATAAATATGGATAATATTAATTTCTTATAAATAATGATATAAAATATTATTTGAAATAATACAATACAATGTAACACCACAACATTAATATAATACAAAGTGTTAATACAATACAAACTAATACAATGGACCCTCATTAAATAATGCAGTGCATCTTAATACAATTTGACAACTTGCATTATATTGTACTGCATTGCATTAAGACATTGTTCTTATGCTAACCCTTGTATTGTATTAAAACATTGTTCATATTTTAAATATAATCATTTAATTTTTATCATTTAATAAATTATAATAATTTAAATTTATTAAGTATTAATTTAAATTTATATTTAAATAAAAATTTAATTTAAATGAGAATATAAGATAGTAATAAACTTAAATATTTAATAAATAAATGATAATACATTATTTTACTTTCATTACATAAAATGATTTTAATTATTTTACTTTAAATACATTAAAGTATTTTAATTTTATTTAATCATTTATTATTTTCTAACTGTGCCAAAGAGTACTTCTATCTGTTAATAAAATTGGGCAGTTTGGGTTTATTGTTAATAACTCAACTCCAACTTGTTTCTTGCTCTGACTTTGAACCCAAAATTTGATAGCTACCAATATGATGTTTTAGTGCAAGTATATAAATTTCTTCAGTGTTTGAACAATTGACGACCGATGAGTCCTCTCACAAGCTTAAACGGATCAGTCTACAATAACTATACTTATATTTCACCCAATTTTTTAATATATTATCAGCTCTTGGAAAACAATTTTACAAAAGCTATTCCTTGATTATCTGTCCATAGTATGATATTCATCTGAATTAATTACAATGATTATGGAACTGATTTAATTCTGTTTTCTCAAACAATTAAATATCTATTGAGATTTATAATCAAAAAATCTATTCTAGATCAAATTAATCCACTATATATAACTTCAGAAAGTTCATTAGTAGATTGCTCTAAGCTTTTTGTTGTAGCTTACAAATATTTTGTTACTTAAGTGCTGCAAGTAATGAAATATAAATGTAATAAATTTTACAAGTGCTGATGCAGAGTAGTCAGCTTAATTATAATGAATAAGAGAAACAGGCTAGATGTTGTACAATTATTGACGTGGTGGAGCAGAAAGCTAGGAAATTAAAAGTAAATGAAAAAGAAATGAAAAGTAAGAATAGGAGTGTAAGATATGAGTAGAAGGAATGTTTTGAAATATTTTTAAAATATAAAAATTAAACAAATACTTAACTGAAGTATAAAAACTTAATAAATATTTATCTATTCAATTAACAATCCAAAAATTTACCTTAAATAAAGTTCTATAATAATTATGAATATCATATTATAAATAAAATATGTAATAGTTGTTTCTAATATTCAAAAGAACTTAGAAAATTAATATTATCTATCAATCATTCATTGATTTTTTTTTTTCAGCGAATCTCAAATCAATAAAGAATATGCTACGTACCTTTTCTTAATTAGATAAAAGGAAAAGCAAACGGACAAAAAAAAAAAAAGAAAAGACTAATTACAGAACCCCATGAACGTTGAAATCGCATTCGCCTACCTAATATTCCACTACTTTTTTCAAAGAGCGCCGATGTTTGCCACGTGTCAAATCCTGGGTCAAACCCCAAACTTGAGAAAACGACGCCGTTTTGAGGACCAAAACATGAGCCACTTTCTTTCATGCAACGACGCCGTTTTAAAGATTTTTTTTTTTTCTCTTTGAAGCACTGGAAATTTTTCACGCGAGCTTTGCTTTTGAGAGGATCTCAAAGGCCTCCTTAGTTTTCCCATTATTAGCAAGTCCATTTATAAAGACACTATAGGTTTGCGCATCTGGAAGCACCCTCAACCCAAGTATGCATTTGAATGTTGCAAAAGCTTTCACTAACTTACCTGCTTTGAAGTGCCCATCAATCAAGACAGTGTAAACAAGATTATTTGGCAATAAACCATAATTAAACATCTCATCAAAATACATTGCTGCTTCATTTTGCCTTCCGTAATCCACAGATAAAGGCCCCATTAGTAACAGCATCAAGGGTTAGCCCCTCTCAGAAATCTAAAAAAAACATGCTGTAGCTTCTTCCATCTTCCCTGCTTTGCAGAGGCATGTTAAGAGGGGATTATAACAGAATAAATCAGGTGCAAAATCGTATACATCAAAATCCATTTTTGCACCCAACATTCCATCATAAAACTTCCAAAACAACTCCAGCCTATTCCCTTCAACAAAGAATTACAACATCTCAAACTAGGCAAAATCCCACCATTCTTCAAACCTAAAAATGTATCCACTGCCTCACTAACCATATCCTTCTTCCTATAACTATCGATCAATTTATCGAAGACCATAACATTAGAACCCATATTACTTCTAAAGCAACAAATAATCGAACCCAAAAATGTATCCACTGCCTCACTAACTTTCGCGCGATGGCTGTCGGTGGCAGTGGCTGCGGCTGGGGGTACGCATGATGACTGTCGGTGGCAGGGGAAAATTGTGGCTGGATCTCAATCGATCATGGAGAGGAGAAAACTAAGAAAACTTAGCTGAAGGCAAACACTAAACGCACCGTTTTTGGCTGAAGGCAAACGATGCGTTTTTTGCTGAATTCAAACGGTGCGGTTTTTAATTAATAAAACGGTGCGTTTTAATCAGTTGGGGTTTGACCCGAGGTTTGACCGGGTGTAAATATCATTTTCCTTTTTCAAATTAATTTGTAGTGGGCGGCTGCATGGTTTCTCTAACTTTTGTTTTATTTTTCTCTTTTTGACTGGCACGGGCCCGGCCACTACAAATTAATTTGAGAATATTATATTTAACAATTCTGCAATGGAGTCCCTACTGAAAATGATTGAAACTTTCATTTAATTCTAAATTCTCCTAGATTTTTATTTTACTAAGTATTTTTTTTATTTTAGTTTTGACTTGCAATAGTAACCTTAATTATGAATCAAAGTCTCCGAATCAAAATCGCTGTAACTGCTATCAAAATTCTCAAATTTCGAAATTCCTAACGACTACATAATAGCTATGATAGAAAAACTTTACACTTGAAATTTGAACTTGAGCCCCCTAAAGATTTACTCGGAGCTCTGCCTGTGGAGATGGAACAGGATTTCAAACTATACTTTTCTTTTGTATTTTCCGCTCAAGAATGAAGAAATTTCCTTCAATTTTTGTGGTGAATATCTTACGAACAGATGACAGTTTAATATTTGGATGCGACTTGTTTAAAATGAAAAATGACACTTTAAAGCAATTGGAGATATAATAAGCTTTGCTCTTCAGAAAAATCTAGCAGATATATTATGCCCCGATTGCTATTGCTAAAAATTATCATAGTTAATGAGAAATAAGTACTCTTTTTTATATATATAAACATGGTAGATAAATCTCAAAATAATTTTTTTAACTTTTTACCTTTTTCGACATTCGAATATCAAATTTGATAAGTCAACTAAATAAACATTCTTGAGAGGCTAATTAAATTCTTAGTAATTTCATATAATTTTAGTTCATCAGAATAGTTTTCCAAAATCAATCTTATAAATCGTCGAACGATTTATTTCCTAATTATCTTTCACATATAATTTTTTCTGAAGCAAATTATCTATCTGCAGATGTAATAAATTACTAGTTACTATTATTTCAGTCGCACTCTAAATTTTATATTAACTGTGGACTGAAACAGAACCACTACTTTTTTGAAATGATCAAATGGAGAAAATGACTTTGGCCTACCTGATGATAAAAGTTGTCTGCCATATAGAAAAACGAGCCCCATACGGTGACTCCCATGGGGTCTCCTTTAATTTGCAGCATAAAAGCATTCACATTTATGTTGATTCAAGGGTAAAAATTAAATATTTCATGTAGTATGAGAAGAATGCAAAAACGCTTGAATAAGCATAAAAGCATTCGCATTGATATCTCATGTGGTATAAGAATAATGCAAAATGCTTGAATGAGCATTCTCACAGAATACATAGAAGTTACTTTCCTTTTGAGCATTTTCGCAACAAAATCAATTGTATTCCAATTGAAGAAACTGAATTCCTCCACTTGATATTGCAGTAAGACAAAACATGTGTTCATACGTTAAAGATGCGACAAATTTGAGAATATTTATACTTACGCATAACAACTAGTGGAGTAAAATCAGGGAAATTAAACATGCTACAATTATTGACGTGTGGGGTGGGGATAACGGATAAGCATAAACTTTTTTAATGCAGTACAAAAGAATGCAATAACTCCTTTTCTTTCAGTATTTTCGCAACAAAAGCACATCTAATAACTCTTCAAAGTTCTCGTTTTCTTTGTCAGAATGGTTGATGCGATCGTTTCCTCTCTCCTGGAACAGCTGATCTCTGTTGCGGCTGATGAAGTGAAACAACAGGTGAGGCTTGTTACTGGTGTCCGACAAGAAGTGAAAAAGCTTACCAGCAATCTTCAAGCCATTCAAGCTGTGCTGGAAGATGCAGGGCAAAGGCAAATGAAGCACGACAAAGCTGTTACTTCTTGGCTGGATGGCTGGATACGTCAAAGACGTATCCTACGACATGGAAGATGTGTTGGAGGAGTGGACCACTGCAAGGCTCAAATTGGAGATTGAGGGCGTTGATGATGACAATGCTCAAGCTCTTTCGCTCATAAGAAGAAGGTATGTTCCTTCTTTCCTGCTGCCTCAAACTGCTTTGGGTTTCAAACAACTCAGTCTTCGTCATGACATTGCTGTCAAGATTAGGGAAATCAATAAAAAGATAGATGATATTGCCTCTCAAAAGATATGTTTAAATTTGTGGAGAATGCGAATAACAATGTTAAGAAACCAGAACGAGTGCGCACCACCTCCTTGATTGATGAGGGAGAGGTTTGTGGTAGAGTTGATGTGAAAAATGAGCTCTTAAGCAAGTTGTTATGTGAACGTAGTGAACAACAAAAAGGCATTCATGTCGTCTCACTAGTTGGGTTAGGGGGTATAGGTAAAACCACTCTTGCACAACTAGCCTATAATAATGATGGGGTGAAAAGAAATTTTGAAAAAGTTATATGGGTCTATGTATCAAACACTTTTGAGGAGATTAGAGTTGCCAAAGCAATCATTGAAGGTCTAGGCAAGTCAACTTCTAGTTTAAGCGAATTCCAATCTCTTATGAGTAGTATCCATAGATCAATCGAAGGAAAAAAAATTTTCTTGTCGTAGATGATGTTTGGGATGGAGATTACGAAAAATGGGGTCCGTTCTTTTCTTGTCTAAATAATGGTCTCCACGGAAGTAAAATTTTGGTTACCACACGTAATGAGTCTATTGCACGTATTATGGGATCAACAAATATCATCTTCATCGAGCAATTAGCTGAAGAGGAATGCTGGTCGTTATTTAAGCAGTTAGCATTTTTTGGTCGTTCTTTTGAGGATCTTGAAAAATTAGAACCAATCGGGCGAAAAATTGCATGCAAGTGTAAAGGCTTGCCTCTTGCTGCAAAGGTAATAGGAAATCTCTTGCGCTCTAAAAGTACAGTAAAAGAGTGGCAAAGAATTTTAGATAGTGAAATGTGGATGGTAGAAGAGATTGGGAAAGGTCTTTTGCCTCCTTTGTTGTTGAGTTATAATGATTTGTCGCCTAATTCTATGGTAAAACGATGTTTTTCATATTGTGCTGTCTTTTCGAAAGACTACAAAATATATAAAAAGGAACTAATTTCACTATGGATGGCTCAAGGTTACCTTAATGCAGAAGAAGACGAAGAGATGGAGATGATTGGCGAAGAGTATTTTAATGTCTTAGCAACACACTCATTCTTTCAAGAGTTTGAGAAAGATGATGATGGTAGTATTATCAGTTGCAAGATGCATGATATAGTACATGATTTTGCCAAATTTGTAAGTAGAAAAGAATGTTTGTGGCTAGAAATTAATGGTAACAAAGAAACAGTCATAAACTCTTTTGGTGACAAAGTCCTTCACTTAGGGTTAAAATTCGAAGGAGGAGTTTCATTTCCCATGTCCATTCATGAACTTAATAGATTGCGTACTCTCTTCATTTATGATAGAAGTCGTTCCACTCCATCTCTTAATGGTAGCATACTTCGGGCGTTATTTAGTAAATTGGCATGTTTAAGGGCATTAGTTGTAAGGCAAAGTGTCAGTAGAGAAATTCCAGAAAATGTTGGAAAATTGATACATTTAAAATATCTTAATTTGTCTGGACTACATATTGAGAGACTACGTGAGACTTTGTGTGAATTATATAGTTTACAAAAGCTAGATATTAGACGGTGCTCAGAGCTTAGAGAATTGCCTGCGGGGATTGAGAAGTTAATGAACATTAGGAGTTTACTGAATGGTCAAACTGATTCATTGAAGTACATGCCAATAGGGATTTCCAAATTAACCAGTCTTCGAACATTAGAAAAGTTTGTTGTGGGTGGAGGTGTTGATGGTAGCAGTACGTGTAGGCTTGAATCTCTGAAAAATCTTCAACTACTGCGAGAATGTGGAATAGAGGGGCTGAATAATGTGTCGCATTTAGAGGAGGCTGAGAGATTAGAACTCTACAATAAGAAAAACCTCCTTTGTTTGCGTCTTGAGTTTGGTAGAGTTGTAGATGGGGAAGGTGAAGAAGGGAGGAGGAAGAATGAGAAAGATAAACAACTTCTTGAAGCCTTACAACTGCCTTTGAATGTAGAGGAATTAGGCATTGGGCGCTACGGAGGAAACATTTTTCCCAAATGGTTGACTTCACTAACCAATCTAAGGAATTTAGACCTTTCGTATTGCGATAACTGTGAGCATTTGCCTCCTTTGGGAAAATTGTCATGTCTAGAGGAACTCGCAATAAAAAAATGAGTTTTTGGGAATAGAAGAAAGTAGTGAGGATGACCCATCTTCATCTTCGTCTTCATCTTCATCAGTTATTGCCTTCCCCAAATTGAAATCACTAAGAATTGTGTTAATGGAAGAATTGGAAGAGTGGGATTACAGGAGTACAAGAAAGAAAAGCATCTCCATCATGCCACGTCTTTCTTATTTGAGGATTAGTCGTTGCCCCAAATTAAAGGTGCTGCCGGATTGGTTTCTTCAATCGACGACACTGCAGAGATTGAGTATTATTGATTGTCCTATTCTAAAAGAACGTTACAGAGAGGGGGAAGGAGAAGACTGGCATAAGATATCTCACATTCCCCACATCGACTGTCGTAACATCTTCAGTAATTTCTCCTCCTCCTCTGTTTTGATTTCTTGTTGCTTGTAATGAAATTAATAAAAATAATTATATTTTGAAATATAATTCTATATTTCGCCAGTATCGCACAGGAACACGCAATATTCTGTTGCGAAGGGTTTCCCCACATGATGAGATTCCGTAATTGTTAACGGCCCCTTAATTATTTTTTAACTCAGGTTTTTATTATCAACTACATCATCTTCTTCACAATTTTGGCTATATATAAAGATTAAAATTTCTAACAGTTGTTTCGAATTCTTTTGTAATCAGGTAAATAGGGCAAATGTCAAAATGAAGATTGTTCAGTGCCAACGGGTAGAGCAAAATGAAATTGTTTCGGATTCATTTTTTTATTTTTTTCATAACAAAGGAACTCTCCACTTGCTTTTTAGTTTCATTTTATATATTAAGCTAATAAAATATATTAAGCTATACATTATAGGATAAAGCAAGAATGGGATCTTGCTCAAATAAATGTGCTCACAGTAACAGCATGTAATGCTTTTGTTGTTTGATCGCTTGTTTCTTGTCGTTCCCATGGAAACGCCTTCCGGTTTTACTTGAAAAATACATTAAAAAAGCTCCCAAACAATACATTTGAACGGGGTTACCCATTTCGAGAATTTGATATGCAAAAGAGTTGTGTATGGTAAAACTATCTGGCTGGTAAAAAGGACAGGTAAAACATTGATACAAAACTCCCTTTTCATTCCTTTGTTCACTTATTCGTTATAAATAAAAAAAACTTAGAAGATTGTTCTCCTTAACGTCTAAGCCAGTCTAACATTTGTTAAATTTGGTCAATTTTAATGTCTGACAGGTTATCTGTGACAATCCCATCTGTGAGTACTTTTGCACTTGGTCATGGTGCTTTCCTTGGGCTATATGCAAACATGAGATATCAGCTATTATGTGGAATTGATAGAGCGGTCACCAACCATTTTGATGTTATTGGAGTATCACTGTTCTTAAGCACGGCTCTGAGGTCTCTCCCTCTCTCTTTTACGTATTTGTCAACTGATCGACATCTCTATATATACATTGATTGACTATTCTGGTCATACCAAATTACTCTTGTTTTAATGTTTTTTTCGTTGAACTTGACTTGGGAATTTGTTTATTTGTCTAATATGATGTTAGTGTGGTTTCTATTGAAGTGTGTAGATCTATCACCTCAAAGCAGTATTTCAATTTTTCTTTACTCAATCAACTAGCATCCTTTCCAAGTCCAGATCCCTAACAATAGTGAGACTTCACAACGGAAGTACAATTTCTCTTGTTTTACAGTTAAAATAAGAATGTTTTTAAATTTACAGAACTCTGAGATAGCTCTCTAAGGAATATGGTTCCAACTTTTAAGAGCCTTAATAGACCCATAAATTCTTCTTTACTGCTTATATGTGTTGGAGTTTGTCTATTGTTCACTTCTCAAATGGATTCCATGCAGGGTTTTGAATGTCCAATTAGGAGAAAGATCAAGGCTTGCTTGGCTAGGAGTGGAAGCGGATCCGCTACTTCAGTCAGATGACCTTTTGAAGAAGGCTTACAACAGGCCATCTCAGGATGTCAATAGCTCAACTCAAAAGTCCCCAAAGCGGTTGATATCAAAGAATGCCATTGTGTCCGGGCTTGGACTCCTTGGCATCAAACAAGGGCATGCTGAATCTTTTGAAAGGGAAACAAGGGCTCCTAAAGCTCGAAGAAAGAGGATAGTCCGGAAGAAGGTGACTGCATAAACTTCTTGGAGTTAACTAGTCAATTGCCCAATTTTGCTGCCTGTCGAAGAGACACAACACGGATGTCCTCATCAAACTCTTTGAGACATCTAAGAACAGTAGGAGGTGGTGGTATTCACTGTGTTTCCTGGCAAGTATAGTCCACTGATAGGGGGATTCTTTTCTTGATGTCTAAATACTGAATGTGATACAACGTCGTTTATTCCATTTTTTCTTGAGCTTATCCTAGTAAGTTAGAAAAGTTTATTTTGTTTTAGCTATGAATTGTTTCCTGAATAATAACAATTGCCATGTTGCTTTGGAATCTTATTCACTCACTGTAACCCAGTTGAATTTTGCAAATTCGACTGCAGATTTGTCAAACAGTGTCTTTGTGATTTCTTTGATACATCTTTTATCGTAAGTTTAAGTTTGAATCATCTTGTAATACCAAAAATCCATTACTTGTAATTACTTGATCATACTTGACTTTTTATTTAGTATTAGTTGTAATTATAATATAAAAGTTGATATTATGTAGTAAATATGATTTTTAAATTAAAATTTCGATAAAATTATTAAAGATATTTTAGATTTTTTTGTATTAAAGTATGAGATTTGATCAATTTAACTTTCAAGTAATAATTATAAATGTTTGCCAAATACTTTAAACGTTGTACCTTAAAAATTATGCTCTAAGAAACTCTTACTAGATTTTAATTGTGCTTACTAGCTCGATTGTACAAATCCTTATATTATTATTGGGGTAAAATAGAAAAAATAAAAATTATTTTAAAGTAATTTAAATGGTCAAAGATACACAAGTAAAAAATAGATTTAATTTGTTATTTGTTTAAACTTTTTATTGATTTGTATATTTTAAAAATAGTATTAATTTATTAAGATTATTTTCTGACAGTGAGATGGATTTGCAAAATAAGTGGGGTAGAAAATATCCCGACCCTCAAACAAATAAATAAATTATCCGGTGATGCAGGCTTTTTCCAACTTTTGTTTTGTTTTTAAATGGAACTGGCCTGACCACTGCAAATTAATTTGAGAATATTTACAATTATGTATCAAAGCCAGTGGAATAGAATCTGGGAAATTAAAGATGCTAAAATTATTGAGGTGTGGGGTGGGAAATTAAAGATGCTAAAAGAAGAATGAAATAGCTTCTTTTCTTTCAGTGTCTTCGCAACAAAAGCACATTTAATAAGTCATCAAATTATTTCTCCTTTCCTTTGCAGAATGATTGATGCGATCGTTTCCCCTCTCCTGCAGCAGTTGATCTCCATTGCTGCTGATGAAGTGAAACAGCAGGTGAGGCTAATGCTTACCAGCAATCTTCAAACCTTTCAAGTAGAGCTGGAAGATGCAGAGCAAAGGCAAATGAAGCACGACAAAGCTGTTACTTTTTGGTTGGATCAGCTCAAAGACACATCCTACGACATGGAAGATGTGTTCGATGAGTGGATCACTGCAAGGCTCAAATAGCAAATTGAGGGATTTGATAATGACAATTAATGCTCTTGCTCATTATCCTCATAAGAAGAAGGTATATTCCTTCTTTCCTGCTGCCTCTTGCTTTTGTAGTTTCAAACAACTCAGTCTTCGTCATGACATTGCTGTCAAGACTAAAGAAATCAATGCAAGGCTAGATGATATTGCCACACAACAAAATAAGTTTAAATTTTTGTTAAGAAGCCAGAGCGAGTGCCAACCACCACTTTGACTGCTGAGGGGAGAGATTTGTGGTAGGTTAGTTAAAAAAATGAGGTCTTAAGTAAATTGTGTCTGTGATTAGTGAAGAGCAAAAAGGCCTTTATATCATCTCAATTGTTGGGTTAGGGGGCATAGGTAAAACAACTCTTGCACAACTAGGCTATAATAATGATGAGGTGGAAAGAAAGTTTGACAACATAATATGGGCGTGTGTATTACACACTTTTGAAGCGATTAAGGTTTGCCAAACAATTATTTGAGGCTTTAGACAAATCTGCTTCTAGTTTAGGCGAATTGCAAACTCTTATAAGCCATATTCATAAATCCACTTAGGGAAAGGTATTTTTTTTCTTGTCTTAGATGATGTGTGGAATGGTGGTTACAATAAATGGGAACCATTCTTCTGTTGTTTAAAGAATGGTCTCTACGGTAGTAAAATTTTGATTACTACACGTAATGAGTTAGTAACAAGCATGATGAGATCAACAAATATTATCTTTGTTAAGGAATTAACTGAAGAAAAATGTTGGTCACTGTTTAAGTAGGCAGCATTTTTTGGTCGGTTCTTTGAGGATTGTGGCCAATCAATCAAAAAATTGCAAGCAAGTGCAAAGGCCTGCCTCTTGTTGCAAAGGTAATAGGGAATCTCTTACACTCTAAAAGACCAATAGAAGAATGGAAAAGAATTTTAGATAGTGATATGCGGAAGGTAGAAGAGATTCGGAATGGTCTTTTGGGTCATTTGTTGTTAAGTTATAATGATTTATCGTCTATAGTAAAACAATATTTCTCATATTGTGCTATCTTTTCAAAAGGCTACAATATGTATAAAGATGAACTAATTACACTATGGATAACTAAAAGTTACCTTGATGTATAAGAAGGCAAAGAGATGGAGATCCGATCCGATTTGATAGTAGTTGTTTACTTTAAATTTTATTCATTTGATTTCATAGAAGTAGTTTTTATTTTTTTGTAGAAAATTGGAAAAAACAAACTAAAATGAGATAATTACATTAAAACAATCTTCAATAGCTCAAATAATTAAAAAACCTCAAAATAAACAAAAAGGGCTCAAAATTACCCCTAATCCGATTCTGAACATTATCTGAATCCACCCTAACTAACCTGAATCAGATTTTTACCCAAACCTAACTTGACCCGCATATAAACCTAACCCAATGTGATCCGAAGTCAACCCAAATTTTTTATTTGATATAATCCAATTTCAATATTCCGACACAACAACCCGAAATCCGATCAGGTTGATCTGAACCCCAAATATGCCCACTCCTAGAGGAGATCATGACCCTACAAGGTTTGAAAAATTTTGGAGGTTTCTAAGTGAAATATTAAAAATTAGGTATAAAATGACTGGTGTAACCCTTAAACACTTGATATATAAGCTTTATATATACAATAGAAATTTAATTTTATATTTTACAAAATAAAGTCAAAGTAACTCGGTTGTTTGACTTTTATTTTGTAATTATTTTTTCATTATGACAAAGTGACAAATAGCCTTTTATTAAAATTTTGATAAAGCTTGGGCCTAGCCCTTTGATTTTTATTTTGTTAATTAGTTTTTCATTTTGTTTTTCACATGCAACAGTAGGTTCAATTATCAATCAAAGTCACCAAATCAAAATCGCTGCAGCCTGCAGCTACAAGAAAATTTTCAAAATTCTAATGACTACATAATAGCTATAAATAGAAAAACCATCTAAAATTAATCCCCAGCTAACAAGATTTACCCTGAGCTCCTAGATATGGAACAAAAATTTAGTTCTGCTAGTAAAATTGCCAACTAGTTTTTCTTTGTATTTTCCGCTCAAGGATGAAGAAATTTCCTTCAACTTTGTGGTGAGTATCTTATGAATAGGGATGGCAATGGGGTGGATTTGACCCATGATCCACATGATCTAAATCCAAGCAGATCGGACTTGGGTCAGTCCAAAATGGATTTAGATCGGATTTGGATTTAAATGAGCCGACCTAAGATGTATCTAGAGTAGGTTTGGATTTATCTTAAAATCTATATCCAATTAATAGTCTTTTATTTAATTTTAATTTTTAAAAGTATTTATCCATCTAGGGTTTTAACATTAAATTAACTATAAAGCCACATTGGAGGCTTTAATGTGCTCTCAAGATTGGTTGCTGGCTCAAGATGCTGGTATGAATTTTTCTAATTCAATTCTTTATTTTGTATTAACTAATATTTTTAATTTTTATCTCAAAACCAGATTCGTGTTCTTCAACATATGTCAGATTGACATATTCAGAAGATGTGGACATTGATGAGGTAAATTTAACTATGATATTTATAATTAAATATTATCATTATAAAATTAATAAAGCACATGATATATATTAGTATAACGTACATACCATTATTTGATGTTGTAGGAATGATGATAGGTGCGCCGTGGCTACTTGGATGATAAACATGGAGACATTCGATTATTAAAATGATCATCTTACAATTACAATTATATTTTATAGAGCTTTTGTTATCTTTCTTATTTGTTTTGGAAGAAAAGCATAAGCTAAAATATTTATTAGACTTACAACTCATTCAATGTTTTCATTTTATTTTGAGACATTATTTATCTTAATTATTATCTATACATTTTAATCTATAATTTTATTTTTCCTAAAAAAATGTAGTACTCTTATTGTTAAGTTATAGGATGGATCTAGAGCAGGTCTGGATTTTAATCTTTTTTTTTTATTTGGAGCAGATTTAGATCTTTACTTTTACTCTTGAATATGGATATGGAGCAAAATATTTAAATCCATTACGGATCTGGAGCAGATACGGATCTCTGTTTTTATCATGGATATGGATTTGGAGCAGAGTAGATCCAATCTAAATCTGCTCCATTGCCATCGTAAGTTACCAACACATGGCAATTTAATCTTTGGCTGCAACTTATTTAAAATAAAAAATGCCACTTTTAACCAATAGGAGAGAGAATAAGCTTTGTTCCAAAAAAAACATCTATCAGATATATTATGCCCCGATTGCTAGGGATGGCAATTTTTTCCGTTGGGATGGGATTCTGCGGGATCCCGTCTCGTTTGGGATGGGACTTGGACATATTTGTACATCCCAAATTAAAGTGGGATGGGATTGGGACAAAAATAAATCTTGCTTTTAATTTTGGGATGGGAGAAGGATCAATTATAAAATCTCGTCCCGTCTTGTATATCCCATTAATATTAAAACTATTTTTAATTTTTAATTACTTTATAATTTTAACTATTGAAGTTGAATTAAAATTAAATAATAAATATAATAAAATTAGAAAGTGAAGTGTCAGCTAAAAATCACAATTAAAATTAATAATTTATAGTAGTAACCCTAAATAACTCAGCCACATTAATGATTAGTTATTATGTAATTATCAAAATATATAAGTCTTACTCTTACCTTTCTTTATTAATTCCTATAGGTTTATACATAAATTTTTAAAGTGCGGTTAAAAAATGAAGGTTTGTTGTCAAATGAAGTGGAAATTGGAATCGAAGTCAACGTTTTGAAGTTTTTGTTAATTTTTGGTTTTTGCTTAAACTTTAGAATTCATATTGATTTGATTTAGTATTGAAACTCTGAAATTTTGATTTTTCTTTTGCTATTGGTCCGATTTATTATTATATTGTTGAATTATTGGATATTTTAACATGACTAAAGTTGTTATATTGAATTATGATGATCCTTAAAAGAAAAAAAAATCAAATTTTATTTATTTATATTCGAGATGGTTCGGGATAATGGGATGGAACGAGATATTTAAGGGACGGGACTGGGATAAATTTTTATCCCAAAAAAAAATAACGGAATGGGAATGAGACATTTTTTTTATCCCATTTGCATATACGGGACAAGATGGGATTGGCAAATTCCGTCCCATCCTATCCCATTGCCAACCCTACCGATTGCTATTGCTAAAAATAATCATAATTATCGAGAAATAAGTAATTCTTTTTTTATTTATTAAAATGGTAAACGGGTGGATAAAATTTAAAATAATTTTTTAGCTTTTTATCTATTTTGACATTCGAATTTTAAACTCGAGAAGTCAGGCAATAAATAAACCTTCTTGAGAGGCAAATTAAATTCTTAGTAATTTCATATGATTTCATTTCATCAGAACATTTTTTTCAAAAGCAATTTTATAAATGGTTGTGGAAAGCTTTATTCCTTAATTATCTTTCACATATTTTCTTTATTTGAGTCGCACTCTAAATTAGATTTTGGAATAAAGTTATATATTGACTTTATATTAATTCCAAAATCTTTTTATTAATGGGATAATGGCCTTTGCTTTTGCCTACCTAATAAAAAGAGTTGTCGGCCATATGGACAAGAAGTGGATCCATGCGTTCAAGGCCAATTGAAAAATAAAATATATAAATTTTCGGGAGATGATTTTATCTGAAATTTCACTTGCACGCTCCAGACCACATACAAATTTGTGATGAAATTCATAATGGGTTAATATAATTTCATCGATATGTATTATACAATTAAAAATTTATTGATATTTATAATAAAAAAATCTATTTACTAAGACTATTCTAGATCAAATTAATCTATTATATATAACTTCAGAAGGTTCATCGGTGGATTGATCTAAGCTTTTTGTTGTAGTTTACAAATACTTTGTTACTTATAATCTAAGAAATTTTACAGGAGCTGATGCTGAGTAGTCTGAATAATTATTATGAATTTATTATATATGAATAAATTATATTTATTATATGAATTTATTATATATTTATTTAATACTTTGTTACTCAACTTTAATTTTTTTTTTTCGAACTGAAATTCAGTATTGATCTAATTTTTATGCCCAATTTTTTTAGAAAGTTGTGATTTGTAATTATTGAATATAAATATTAAATACACACATGTTACTAGATTTTTTAAAAATCAACACACCTTATATTAGATTGAATTTAAATTCTTGATTTCTATTCATCTATGCAATACATATAAAATAAAATAAAATATATAAAAAAAAACTGTCACAATAAAATGAAGCCTAAATTATTTGGTTAATTGAGAGAGCCTGGTTTCCATAGATAACAGGATCTTATCCAACTTCTTAGTCCAAAACTTAGCTGTATTTTAAAGACATTATCATATGCCATTAAATTCCCATTTGTGGAGTAAGACAAGTTGACTGCATCATATTTTTTTTGGTTTTTGAATTACATGAGACTAATGTTCAGATTACAACTCATATTGTATGAGACTAACACTAATATATTTACAATCAGACTATTACTGGGACTAGACATTAATTCTTATATAGTACTGCTCAGATTTTAACCCTCTCATATATTGCATCATATTATACCTTGTTTTGAGATCTCAAAACTCAAATTGATTTCATCACTTGAAAAAAAAATTATTTTTGTTGATAATTCAAATTTTACCGATAACAGTAATATAATCTAAGATTGCCTTTAAGCTTATTCAAAACCTTTGTACTTATTTCTTTATTGCTTTGTGTATGTTCAAAAAAAAAAAAAAAAAGAAAAAGAAAAAGCAAGCTCATTTTGTTTTGTAGGCTTTGTAGCAATTACCTGATTGTTTTTTGATCAAGGGGTCCATATTTGTACTTATCATGAGAAGTATGAGTTACTTGACTAGTCGGCATTTAACGTTCTTTGTCCAACACTACGGAAATTAAAGGATATTAGATATATATGCTCGTTAACTATATTTATGAACCGTAGAATTTACTCAAGAATGATAGTCTGATATTAGGTCAATAACAACCGTTTTACACGTGTGTATATAATAAAATTAGCCTTAAATAGGGGGATCTCACATATGGTCGTTGGAGTGACTCAATCATTATTATTATTTTTTTACAGTGGATTCCACAATTGAAAGAATTAAAAACTAAATAAAATTAATCCAACAGCCTAAAATGCGAAATTATGCATTTAAAGCTAACTAAGGTCTTATTTGAGATTGAGGTTAAAACTAACGGTTTATTTTATAAATTTTGACAAAAATGATGTTTGGTAAAATTTTTAGAAGCTGCTTATTGTATAATTTTATCTATTTTTGCAGCAGTTTTAAAAGCAGGTTGGGAATTACTTTTATAAGCAGTTTACTAAATAAGTAACCACACATTTTAAAATTCCTATTATAACAATATTATTTGAAAAAAAAAGATAATTATGTCTTATTTCCCATAAACCGTAAATATAAACAAAAGGTAATTGAAATTTATTTCTATTTTGGTAATTATCTAATAAAACAATACTTTCATAATAAAATTTACCAAACGTATGTATGTTGTTTTTTAAACTCACAACAATCGCAACAATACAGTTTACCAAACACCAAATAACTTTTTTAATCAGTAGCTTATTTGATCTGCACAGTAAAAATAACTTATTTCATTAGCTATCGCAATCTTAAACTAGCCCTAAATATATAGTAATTTTCTAACGTAGATGTCCATGTTTTATAAAAATATGGATACGCCACAACATTGTAAAATATTTTATAATGTTGTAAAATGGTGTGTCCGAATAGTATGAAATTTTGTGCGAACGTCTGCACCTAAAAATTTCATGTGTGAACATGCATACGCTAGAGAACTTTGGTATCACATGTCGTGCCCTTAATTTTGCAAGCTGGGACCAATATAGATGGAGAGCGTACCACATCCACATACTCTTCCATAATGAGCATTTATAACATTCATAACGCAACATGTTTGTTTGTTAAGTGAAGATGACTTTAGGCCTCTAAAGATTGTCTTCGTCGGATATTTCCACTGCACAATTTTCGTAAATTCACTTTCAAAAGATTATTATAATAAATTTTCATTATTTTAATATAATTTTAATAAAAAGTTTGGAATATTAATCAATTAAATTTATTTTAATTTTTTTTTTGTGACTAGAGATTTTTTATTCTATTTAACCACTAAGATTACTTTCACATAAGTGTAATTTGACTACTTTATCCTTATAAAGTAAAAGTATCAAATTACCGAAAAATTTTCTTTAACTTAACCGATTCATTTATACAAAATTTATTATTTCTAAATAATATATAAGTTCTACTTGATTAATATAATTATTAATATTTAATTAAATTAACAAAATTTATTTATGACATGTTAGATATTGAAAATTATTGGATTCAATTTTATAAAAGAAAACACACTTTATGAATTGTTTAATATATCACTGACAAAATGGAAATGTAAGAGGATAGAAGAAATAAAGTTTCTTAAAAAATTTAAATTTGTGGATTCCTCGTGAGTCGCGAAGCAAGAATCAGAATTTTATTCCAAAATAAAATATTAAATTTCTATATCAAACAAAGAAAAAAAAAATAGAATCCAAATCCGGCTTTCCTACAAAAATACAAAAATATCTAAAATCTCCTAAAAACAGAAGAAGTTGGTGGCGTTTGTTTTTTTATTTGAAATATGAATAGACTTGAATTAGTCTGAATTCTGAATAGAGCTGAATGTCTGAATCTGAATGATATGTTTTTTTTTTTTTTTGTCTGAATCATTAAAAATAAATATTAAGTTGATTGCTTTTTTAACTTAAATATTATATATGAATTCAGGAGATTCATCGATAGATTGCATTAAGCTTGTTGTTATAGCTTACAAATATTTTGTTAATAATTATAAATGTAAGAAATTTTACATTGACATTGACTCAAGGGTAAAAATTAAATATTTCATGTAGATAAGAAGAATGCAAAAACGCTTGAATAAGCTACTTTCCTTTGAGCATTTTCGCAACAAAAGCAATTGTAACATTTACCATTTAATGTAATATCAGAATGGCCGATGCCATCGTTTCCCATCTCTTGAAGAAACTGAATTCCTTTACTTGATAGTGCAGTAAGAGAGAAAACGTGACATACACAAAACACGTGCTCACACGTGACAAATTTGAGAATATTTACAATTAAAGCTGCTATCGTGCGGGAATTTAAAGATGCTACTACAATTACTAACGTGTGAGTGGAGATAAGCATAACTCTTTTTCATAAATGTTGATAAAATATTGACTAAGATCTTATTAGAAACTAAGATCTGTATATATATATAATGACATTAATTTTGTTCTCATTTTGGTAATTAAACCTGAACCCTTATAGTAGAAGATTATGAAAAGGTAAACACACAAAAATCATAAAAAATCATTGCTAAATCCAAATTTGTGCTGAAATTCATACATAACTTGAGAATATTTATAATTGCGCATCACAAATAGAATTTGGATAAGCTAGCGTAACAGGCAATGCAACAAAGAACATGAAGAATCCGAATAAGTGCCCGGATAAGTAGAATCTGGGAAATTAAACATTCTACAACTAGTGGAGTAGAATCAGGAAATTAAACATGCAGTATAAAAGAATGCAATAACTCCTTTTCTTTCAGTATTTTCGCAACAAAAGCACATCTAATAACTCTTCAAAATTCTCCTTTTCTTTGTCAGAATGGTTGATGCGATCGTTTCCTCTCTCCTGGAGCAGCTGATCTCTGTTGCGGCTGATGAAGTGAAACAGCAGGTGAGGCTTGTGACTGGTGTCCGACAAGAAGTGAAAAAGCTTACCAGCAATCTTCAAGCCATTCGAGCTGTGCTGGAAGATGCAGAGCAAAGGCAGATGCAGAGCGACGAAGCTGTTACTTTTTGGCTGGATCAGCTTAAAGACGCATCCTACGACATGGAAGATGCGTTGGAGGAGTGGACCACTGCAAGGCTCAAATTGCAAAATCAGGGCCCTGATGATGACAATGCTCTTGCTCTTGCTCCTCATAAGAAGAAGGTATGTTCCTTCTTTCGTGCTGTATCAAACTGCTTTCGTAGTTTTAAACAACTCAGTCTTCTTCATGACATTGCTATCAAGATCAGAGAAATCAATGAAAAGATAGATGATGTTGTCTCTCGAAAAGATAGGTTTAAATTTGTTGAGAATGCGAATAGCAGTGTTAAGAAACTAGAGCGAGTACGAACCACCTCCTTGATTGATGAGGGAGAGGTTTGTGGTAGAGTTGATGAGAAAAATGAGCTCTTAGGCAAGTTGCTGTGTGAAAGTAGTGAACAACAAAAAGGCCTTCATGTCATCTCACTAGTTGGGTTAGGGGGTATAGGTAAAACCACTCTTGCACAACTAGCCTATAATAATGATGAGGTGAAAAGAACATTTGAAAAAATTATATGGGTATGTGTATCAGATACTTTTGAAGAGATTAGGGTTGCAAAAGCAATTCTTGAGAGTTTAGACAAATCTGCTCCTAGTTTAGGCGAATTCCAAGCTCTTATGCAACAGATTCAGAAATCTGTTGAGGGGAAAAAATTTTTTCTTGTCTTAGATGATGTATGGGATGGGGATTACAATAAATGGGAACCATTCTTCCTTTGTCTAAAGAATGGTCTCAGCGGAAGTAAAATTTTGATTACCACACGTAAAGAGTTAGTTGCACGTATGATGGGATCAACAAATATTATCTTCATTGAGCAATTGGCTGAGGAGGAATGCTGGTCGTTGTTCAAGCGGTTAGCATTTTTCGATCGTTCTTTCGAGGATTGTGAAAAATTAGAACCAATCGGGCGAAAAATTGCATGCAAGTGCAAAGGCTTGCCTCTTGCTACAAAGGTAATAGGGAATCTCTTGCGCTCTAAAAGTACAGTACAAGAGTGGCAAAGAATTTTAGATAGTGAAATGTGGAACGTAGAAGAGATTGGGAGAGGTCTTTTGTCTCCTTTGTTATTGAGTTATAACGATTTGCCGTCCAATTCCATGGTAAAAAGATGTTACTTATATTGTGCTGTCTTTCCAAAAGACTACAATATGGAAAAAGAGGAACTAATTTCACTATGGATGGCTCAAGGTTACCTTAATGCAGAAGAAGACGAAGAGATGGAGATGATTGGGGAAGAGTATTTCAACATATTAGCTACACGCTCTTTCTTTCAAGAGTTTGAGAAAGATTTTAATAATGATATTCGGCGTTGCAAGATGCATGACATAGTACATGATTTTGCCCAATTTGTAAGTAGAAAAGAATGTTTGTGGCTAGAAATTAATAGCAGCAAAGAATCAGTCATAAACTCTTTTGGTGAGAAAGTCCGTCACTTGGGGTTAAATTTTGAAGGAGGAGTTTCATTTCCTATGTCCATTAGTGGACTTGATAGATTTCGTACTCTCTTAATTAATGATGAAAGTCGTTCCAATCCGTTCCTTAATAGTAGCATCCTTCGGGGGTTATTTAGTAAATTGGCATGTTTAAGGGCATTAGTTATAAAGCAACCGTACCAAAATTTGATTAGAGAAATTCCAGAAAATGTTGGGAAATTGATACATTTGAAATATCTTAATTTGTCTGTACTACGTATAGAGAGACTACCTGAGACTTTGTGTGAATTATATAATTTACAAAAGTTAGATATTAGAGAGTGCTCAGAGCTTAAAGAATTGCCTGCGGGGATTGGGAAGTTAATGAACATGAGGAGTTTACTGAATCGTCTAACTGATTCGTTGAAGTACATGCCAATAGGGATTTCCAAATTAACCAGTCTTCGAACATTAGAAAAGTTTGTTGTGGGTGGAGGTGTTGATGGTAGTATTACGTGTAGGCTTGAATCTCTGAAAAATCTTCAACTCCTTCGAGAATGTAGAATAGAAGGGATGAGTACTGTGTCACATTTAGATGAGGCTGAGAGATCAGAACTCTACAAGAAGAAAAACCTCCTTCGTTTGGGTCTTGAGTTTGATAGAGTTGTATCTGGGGAAGGTGAAGAAGGGAGGAGGAAGAATGAGAAAGATAAACAACTTCTTGAAGCCTTACAACCGCCTTTGAATGTAGAAGAATTAGACATTGGGCGCTACGGAGGCAACATTTTTCCCAAATGGTTGACTTCACTAACCCGTCTAAGGAATTTAGAACTTTGGGTTTGCGTTAACTGTGAGCATTTGCCTCCTTTGGGGAAATTGCCATATCTAGAGACACTCAATCTACGCTGCTTGAATAGTGTAAGAAGAGTGGGTAATGAGTTTTTGGGAATAGAAGAAAGTAGTGAGGATGACCCATCTTCATCTCTATCTTCATCTTCATCAGTTATTGCCTTCCCCAAATTGAAATCACTCGAAATTGGGGTAATGAAAGAATTGGAAGAGTGGGATTACAGGATTACAAGAAAGGAAAACATCTCCATCATGCCACGTCTTTCTTACTTGGAAGTTAGTGCTTGCCACAAATTGAAGGTGCTGCCCGATTACCTTCTTCAAACGACGACACTGCACAAATTGATGATTGTTGACTGCCCTATTCTAGGAGAGCGTTACAGAGAGGGGGAAGGAGAAGACTGGCCTAAGATATCTCACATTCTCCACATCACAATGTGGTAAATTCTTCGCCGGTAATTTCTCCTCCTCTGTTTTACTTTGTTGTTACATGTAATGAAATTAATAGAAATAATTATTTTTTGAATTAAAATTGTATTTTTTTGGCCAATGTCTCGCAGGAATATGCAATATTTTCTAATATTTTGATTTTCATATTGAGTATAACCATTAATTTAATTTAGTTTTAATGTACGATAATTAATTTTTTATGTGAAGCTTCCAGAGAGAGAGAATTTCTGTCATACTTTGTAATAATGTTGAAAATTAATATATCACTTTTATCTTTTATAATGAAAATCGTATTTTTTGATATATATAATTCGTATGACATTAATTCTTTAGATTTTGTTCTATTTCATATATGAGTGTAATTGTGCTGACCAGGGATTTGATGAAATGTCAGAACTGCATTAGCAATTCACAGGTCCATAATTTGGTTTTAATGATACAGGCAGCAGAGCAAGTCTATGAAAATGACAAGTAGAGTGAAAGGATTGCTAAAATGTTCTGATGGTAATTCACATGCTTTATTTTATAGAATTTCATTTCCATCTTCTTCTATTATCTGTGTTGTGTATAAACAAGAACAGAGAAGTAAATAATTGAACCACATATAAGTAAAGATATATCAAAATTTTCTAATACTATGATGTTAATGCAAGCTCAAGCAGTAGATTCCCTACTAATACCGCATTGCATTTTTATTTTATTTAATTTATAGAATTTTCATTTCCACCTTCATTGCATTTTTATTTGATTTTTAGGTTGACTTTGAAGACTCTATGGAAAACATTGGGGTAACCAAGGATTAGGCTGGCGATGGAACATTGGTTGCTGGACTTTGAAGAAGAAAGTGATGGCCAGGTCTGCTCTGTTTCAATTGAGGATGGATAGCTGCCTGAAAGACATGATGTTTATTATTGCATCATGTTAAGGTGCTAAGATCATCATTTCTATCTCATTTCATTCTTTGATCGGTTTTGTTGAATTGTGCTAATAGTATCATTTTTTTCACCCAATCTTTACTGTTAGTTGTATAACAATTTCAGGTTTTTAAAAGCTACAGAGCAAAGCGTATGTGGGCTGATATGCTTCCATGGAGGAAGGAATTCAGTGTTCACACTATTATGCAGTAACTACAGTTGATAATTTGCAGCAATTTGCATTGTCAGAATGCCCTTTAATATATATTCATTGTGTTTCTTTGTGTTATCAGGTTATCATGGTATGTAGAGTATCATCTTCAAGGGTTGTAAGAGCCTTTGCAGTAAAGTTAGTTGTTACCAGCTCGTGCAATTGCACATTCATTCAGAGTACTTCAATATTAGATTTTCAAGGTTTGTATGTTTAGTTGCGAATAAAATGTTTTGTCACTCATTCTTAATCTTTTCTAATTAAACAATTTTCCAACTCATTCTAAATTTTAGGTTGATTTTGAGTACTCTGTGAAGAACATTGGTGAGAACAAGGATTAGGCTGGCGATGGAACTACTACCTCTGTTGTTATTGTGCAAGGTTTGATCGCTGGACCTTGAAGAAGAAAGCCTTACACGCATTCTCTAAATTCAATCGTTCTCTAAAGCAATAGAGCAGTAGAAGGAATAGTGATGGCCAGATCTGCTTTATTTTAATTGAAGATGTCTGTGATGTTGAGGACCTTCAAGCAGTTGATGCTTTTTGAAATTGTTAATTACGGATGAATTGCTTCCTGAAGATGAGTATCTCATGATTGTTAAGGTGTATTTTCATAAACCTCCTTTTTCTCACAATGTTCCAATGTTTGTTGTGGCAACAATTTCATATCTTGCATCTCTCAGGTGCATCATGTTCACAGGTTAGAAAAGAAATTTGCAGTAAAGCTTCAAAGCTTGTACAAACATTCAATTGGGTACGTTTCGGTGCGGTTTCATAATGCTAATATCATGTTGTTTATATTCAGTTTGCAATTAAAATTTAGGTATACAATCTTAATCTGCAATAAATCATTGTGTACAAAGTTTTCTATTAATTATAGGTGACTGAAATTTTAATTATTATATCAATCTTAAAATTTTTTGTAACTCTCTCTACTTTGCTTGTACAGAGTACCTGTTTTGGCTGATATGTCTAATGCGTTAAAATTCATTTCCATCGGTTCCAATTGGTTTGAGCACAAACAGAAACAGAGCTCTGGGGAAAAAGTATTTTCAGTCATCAGATTTTCATGCTCTCGTTCAGAATGTAAAGCCTTTTCCAGGCTGATTTGTAGCCCAGTTTTGATGCCATCAATGCATGATTGTCATTTAGATTTTCCAAATAATTGTTAGTTGCCAATAATGCATTGAAATTGAGAAGGGTAATGGCTGCGGAAAGTTGTTGTCTTAATTAAATTACAGGTGATAAGATGTTGCTTGAATTCAGCAAGCATCTCGTATTGCCAAGATTTTGCCCACATGAGATGCTGTGATTCTTGACATCAGGATAACTCAGGTCAATTTTTAGTGTCAATATATATCGTCTTCTTACTGTTTTGCCTCTAAAGACTAAACTTTAGTAAAGTTGTTTTTGTTTGTGCAAGGTATCAGGTTAAGGATGCCAAGCAGCTTATTAAGGCAAATGTCAAAGGGAAGATTTTTCACATGCCAATTTGATGAGTGTTAGATTTTTGCCTATTATTAGAGCTTTCCCTTTTCAGAAATATCTCATCAGTGTCTTTGCATTGAAGTTTCACCACATGCAATTGCTGTGAGTAAATCAGTTTCTGATTTTCATGGTGTGTATGTTCAATCAGTTTCGATTGAAATACTTAGTCACTCACTCTGAATCTTTTCTAATTTTCAAGTTCCTTAGTGCCACAATCAGTTTTTCAAGTCTGCATGTGGCAGATTATCTTTAGCCTTGAGGCATTGCCTTTGAGCGCACATAGAAACAGAGCTAAAGGAAAAGAACTTAACGGCGGAAGATGCTCTAAATATAACAAAAGTATATTTCTAGTTCTTATTTGCTTTTGTTTCTTCTGTCATTATATAGATTACTTCATTCGAATTCACACTCTCACTCATTATTTAAACCATTTTCAGGTGGCTTGCAGCTAATTAAGTTAACGCCAACAATAATATTCTAGACAAAGATGAGCAAATTGAAGGTGATAAATGAATATATAGGGGCCAAGTCGCTTGTTATACTTCATCTCTCATATGATTCTGAATTTGAATTTCCATGAATAATTGTTAGGCTGGTGCAGATATTCTTAAAAGGGCCATTAAGCTACCTTATGAAATTGGAAAGTTATTATTGCTTGAAAGCAAGCAGCATCTTCTGTTGCGAAGGCTTTCCCCACATGATGAGATGCTGTGATTGTTACGGCCACCTTAAATTATTTGTTAACTCAGGTTCATATTATCAACTACATCATCTTCTTCACCATTTTGGCTACATATAAAGATTAAAATTTAGAACACTTGTTTCAGTTTCTTGTGTAATCAGGTTAATAGGGCAAATGTCAGAATGAAGATTGTTCAGTGCAACTGGTATGGCAAGGATGATGATGGTGGGGAAGATTGTTCACAAGCCAAATAGAGCCCTCCATTTTCAAAAATATCATCCTGAAATTTGAATTGTGGAGCATATGAAGTGAAGCTGAAGCCTTAATAATAAGATTTTCCAGTGAAAGTTTCATTTGAGTGAATTATGGGAAATTTGAATGTTCTTAAAGTGAGTGAGAAATTAAGCATATATCAGTGATTTGGGTCATTAGTGAATGTTTTTCTTTAATATTAGTACACTCTCATTTCTTACTAAAATGCTCTTCACGTCTTTGACCATGACGTCGGCCAATAGCCAAACCATGTATAATTATATTGTTATTTATTTATACTCGTTTTGCCATATATCATTTCTGTACAATAAAAAATGTAATTTTGAAATTATTTAACTCTGCTTCTGCAAACATGCAGTATTACAAGTGACATCTTGCAGAATTTCTTTGTTCCCCTTTTTCTTTCTCCAATAAAACTGCCACAAATGGAAGTGACTGGCTTTGATTTTAGCTCCTGTAAAAAGTGCTGGGGGCAATTTCTTTTGTATCAGCAAGTTAAATAAAGAATCCTGAGTTGCATCCAAAATTACAGGACTTTCATCTCTCAGTTTCTTAAAAGCTACAAAGCTTGGCAAAGCAAACCGTATGTGGGCTAATATGCTTCCACCGTCCACGGATCAGGAAGGAAATTGGTGTTGACACTATATATTATGCGGGTAACTAAAGTTGACAATTTTACCCAAAATTTGTCACAGTTGACAATTCGCTTATAGTGTTTCCTTGTGTTATCAGGCTATCATGTGTGAATTGAAAGATTGAGAAAGGTTGATTCTAACAAACTTATGCAATTGAAGAGTTTGAAAAAGCATTTGCACTGAAGTTTCCAACTTGTTTAATTGCTGTGAAGAGGCACATTCATTCTGAGTACTTCAGTTTTAGACTTCCAAGGTGTGTAATTTTAGGTGCCATTGAAATGTTTAGTCTCTCATTCTTAAAATCTGTTCTAATTTTCCAGTTATTTTGGGCCATAAACAGTTTTGCCAGTCTCAATGTGGTTGCTAAAGATTGATGATTATAATAATTATCCTGAGGTATGGAATCTAAATTTGTTACACGTGTCTGTAGTTGTGTACAAAATTTTTCTATTACATGGGGACTGAAATTTTAATTTTGGAGGGTCTTCATCCAATTTTTGTCATCAATGCTGATCCTGGACTTTTGCGGAACACTGTGAAAAGCATTTTCATAGTTTTGGGAAGAAAGCTGACTTATCTGATTCATAGAATTATTCATTTCTACGATACTATAGACAATAATAACCAAATAAAAGGTGATAAATGTATAGTCGATACTTTTCAATGTTCATCTCTCATACTAACATGATTCCGAATTTGAATTTGAATTTGAATGATTATGGTTTAGATTGGGGCAGGATATTGTTAAAAGGGCATTGGGCTACCCTATGAATGCAGTGGTCAAAAGAAGTGTAGTAAGTGAAAATGTAAATGGTTGAACACTCTTGGGTTCTTTCGTTGTTATTTGCGGTGCTTTAGATACATCTCTATGAAATGAGGCTGCTGCATTTTACATGCATTTATATATATGTTAAACCATATTCATAGAGTATATTAAGTTATTATTGTCTTGGAATAACAGGAGATAATATGTTGCTTGAAGCATGCAGCCATCTCACATTGTATTGAACAGGGTTCGGGGAACTGTCAGAACTATCAGAAGAAGATGGAGTTTCTCAAACCAAATCTAAAAAGATATCTCCCAATGAGTAAGTTCTTCTCTAGCTCTGTTTTCATTGTTTGTTATTTTTAATCTAATTAAGAAGCAAGAGTAAATCTCTTATCTTAACTTTGTTTTGAAAAATCTGCTTCTATATCTCTTTTTAATTCACATATCTACAATATTTTCATTTTAGTTTGAGCTCAGTGTTAACTGTTCAAGGCTCACTTACTTATTCGCCTTGACGCAGGCTGCAGAGTAAGATGACTAGGGAAAGAGAAGTTTAAAGAAAGAGAAGCTTCGCTACTAATACTAGCCATATGTTAACAGCTGTTTGAAAATTTCATTTTTAGATTGATTTTGAGGAATCTACGGAGAACACCGAGGAAAACAATGATTAGGCTGGCGATGAAACTACTACCTGTGTTGTTATTGTGCAAGGATTAGCTTGTGCAATTGCCGTGAAGAGGCACATTCATTCGGAGTAATTCAATTTTAGAGTTTCACAGTGTGTATGTTTAGTTGCTATTAAAATGATTAGTCTCTCGTTCTTAATGATTTCGGATTTTCCAGTTCTTTAGGGCCATAAACAGTTTTGCAAGTACTGCATGTGGCTGCAAATGATTGATGGTGATAATTATATCTCGAGGCTTGTGTGAAGCATTTGAGCACACGTAGAAACAGAGCTCAAGTAAAAGAAATTGACAGTAGAAGGTGGTCAAAACTAAACAAAAGTATATTTCTATTTGTGGCCAATTTACGTTTGTTTCGTGTGTCATTATGTATATTAATTTGTTCGAATTCATGCTGTCATTATGTACATTAACGCCATCAAAGATACTCTAGACTAGTAGACAATAATAAGAAAAAGGTGATAAAAGTATATATAGTGGCCAAGTCGCTTATTGTACTTCATCCTTCATTATAAAACGATTTTTTTGAATGTCAATTTCCATTACTAATTTTTAGGTTGGCATAGATATTTTAAAAGGGCATTGAGCTATCTTATGAAATTGAAAAGTTGCTTGAAGCATGCAGCTTATGTTGCCAAGACTTTCCCCACGTGACGAGATGCTGTCATTGTTACCAGTCCCATCGTTAATAACTTAGGTTTTTATTATTAACTACATCATCATCTTAATTATTTTGGCTATAAAGATTAAGGCAATGACTATATTTGAGATGCTCCACCGTGGAATACTTCTTTATAACCACACGATCAAAGTGATAAATAGTAAAAAAATATATTATAACTTTGATCATGTGATTATGAATGAGTGTTCTTCGATGGAGCATTTCTAACATAGCCAGACTCAAAGATTAAACATTAGAATTTTGATTTATGTGTAATCTAGTTAGTAGGCTAAATTTCAAAATGAACATTATTGTTCACAAGCCAATTTGATGAATACGAGCAAGGTTTTTGCCTATTTATGGAGTCCTCCATTTGAGAAACAATAAACATCACCCAATACTTTCACAATAATTCAATCTATACCATGTTTAATTTTATGCATTGGCGACTTAACATTGAATGATGGATTTTATAGCAAGTAAAATTACTTAACCACCATCTAATAGATGAATGTTACATCAGTTGGAACTTAAATTGAGACTTATATGTTGGGATACTTAGCATTGCTCTTTCACAATATATCATCCTCTAATTTGACTTTTATTCATTTGAGTGAATTTTGGGAGATTGAATGCTCTTGACTCTTGAGTGATATAGAAATTAGGCATATAAGGGATTTGGGTTGTGAGATAATGTTATGCTCTAATATTTGTACAATCTCATTTATTAGTAAAATTCTAATCATGCCTTTGATCGAAGAGGCTAAATGCATAACCACATAAAATTATTGTGTTATTTCTTTTTACTTATTGTGTTATATTGTTGCTTTGCTTGATGCAAAGTTCCACGTAGAGTGAAATAAAGAATTAGGAGATTCCCAGTTTTTGTTTTTTTGTAAAGATGTGTTGCTGCGACTTCTGTAATAGTATAACTATAAATGTCACTATTTTTTTTTCTTTAATAAATTTTGGATTCATTCAAAATATCCCTATTTTTTATTCTTCCATAAATTTCGGATTCATTCAAAACATTGTTCATCATTCAAACAGATTTTTTGATAAAAAATTTTCCTAAAGATAATGACACCCTGTGGTTACAGAACTCTAAACTATTATTAGTTCTGAACATTTTATACTTTTATCAATTTGACGAGTCTTCACAAATTTTTTTCTGGTCCTAGCTAGTTAAACTTCTCAAATACTTCATAGCTTAATTGTGCCTAAGCCTACCACCTTATAGACGGCATTATTTCTCAAATCAAAGCAAAATACTTATAAATTTGAGTGTGCGGTGGGTAGCGTATATGGCAAAAATAAAGAAAATTAATCTTATAATAATAATTGATATCTTAGTTAGCTGTAACCTTTTATTTTTTCAAGATGTTCACTCTTGGAAAAATGATACAATTGACACGTAGGAAGAATTAGAAATCGGGCAATTTTGAAATCAATTTAGACTTTTAATTAAATGCCCTTGTAGCTGTAGGGCAATTAATACTTAGCTTTCAAATGTCTACCTAATACTTTGAAACAGAGATAAAATATAATTTATGGGCTGCTGTCACAAAGCTTTCAAATAGTTGGCGGGTACAGTGTATAATAGACACAAAATATTATTTATAGAAATTGTATGCCAACTTGTTCAAGACATAATTATCTTTAGGTAGTTGGCAAGTAATTTTCATTAGCCGTTTTAATCATTTATATATATAGAGTAGATCAGAAGATTTAAGCTTATTTTCCCAACATCAATTTCTCTCCTCTTGTTTTATCTTCCATCAAAGTATTCACCATGGCTGATGCGATTGTTTGATTATTGTTGAAGAAGAGGTTAAAGAAAAGTTCAGCGTGAATTGGGGAGTTGGGTTGTGAGTAATTGTTATGTTTTAAAATTTGTAAGCTCTTATTTATTAGTAAAATTATCTTTGTGTATTCACACGAGTCTCACTACAAGAAAAATGATTATTTCCGAAGGTAAATACTCTCGGAAATACACAAATGCTCTTGGAAAAACATATTTTCGAGAAAGTCATGCTGTAAACCATCGTTGTATTAAGTCACATAAAAAAAACACAATTTCCAATGAGTCGTCAGAGAAAAAATTTATTTTCACCAATAATGCCGTCGAAAATGACACCAAGTACCCTTGGAAATAATCCCTAAAAAACCAAAAATTACATGCTTCCAATTGCATTTGCCCCTGGAAATGGCATTAACTACCCTTGGTAATGAGATTGGATAACACAAATGATTATTATTCCAACCGTAATTTACCCTTGAAAATACAAGATACACGTTGGAAATATGGTTCTTTTTATTTAACCATTTAATTTATTTAATATTATTATTTCTTACGCTTTTTATTTTTATTTTTTAAGTATCTGTATTACCAATGCAACATTTTCAACAAAATAGTAATAGTAACACACAAAATACATTAAATGTAGCTTCATTAATTTCAAAAATTCATAGAAATCACATTCACCAATCAAAAGTAAACAGAATCAATTTTAATAGTATATTTTGCCAAAAAAACATCCCAAATGTATACGCAATATGATCTCATATCTTGAATTATTTCAAGCATCCTCCAACATGTATTCTTCAGTCTCTTAAGACTTCTTGGTTCTTTGAAACGGTTGCCTCAACCTCATCTTCTCCATTCCCATCATCATCTTCATTCGACCAAATAATATCCTATATGAATCAAGAAATATTAATCTGCTCCATCCCCATCATCATCATCATTCAACCAAATAATATCCTAGATGAACGAAGAAACATTAATTTTTAAATTATCAAATCAGTAATTGGGATTATAATATGCTATATTTGAACAATCACTTTGTATAAAGCTGAGCATAAGTACTATAACCAAGATATGCTTAAGAAGCCTAACGAAATATGAGACTGTAACAAGATATGCTTAATAGCCAGCGGTACATCAAGTTCCAGAATCATCTATAACGGCCAAGTATTTGATTGAAAACAGGACAATAACTTCTTGAAAATTTCGGCAAGAATCTCTCTAGCCTTCTATATTTTATAATACACTCAACAGGATTTTCACTCATGTCAAGCCTTAGAATTGTTACGGGAATTTCTCACAATCATTGTATATATTATCCTGATTACCATGTAATCCAATGAAGTAAGAAATAATATTTCTTTTACTATTTATCTTGTATAATTTTTATTATGGTATTATAGCAAATGGCTGCAAATTAATAACAAAATATTTTTTTATACTTTTTTATTTTTTAAAAATATTCTTATAATAAATAATTTGCAATATTTTAAAACTAAACGTAAAATGTACAAGAAAATTTTTTTATTATTTTTTTTATAAAATTTTTTATTTATCATTTAAGTTTTCTTATAATAATTTTAATATATATTTATTATAATAAAATGTTTATAAACTAAAAGTACAAAAGAATTTTAATTATTAATTTTTTGTTCACATCAAAACATATATTAATTTCTTGGTTTTAATACTTAATTTTTTATTTTAATTTTCATCTATATGATTTATTTAATTTATAACAAATATGAATAAAATTGTATTTGAAAATAATAGTAATATTGTAAAATTATACCAGTTTTTAGAATTTTTTTTATTTAACAAAAGCTATTCCTTAGGAAGTCCATAGTATCATAATAATATATTCATCTTAATTAATTAAAATGATTATATATGGAACTGATCTATTTCTATTTTCATAGACAAACGCAACCCCAACCCCAACCCCAATATAGGGATGGCAATTTCGCCCGCAAACCCGCAAATCCGCCAAAATCTGCCCACCAAAATCCGCCCACGGCGGGTAATTTTGCGGGTTGCGGGTGGGTTTGGTATTGTTAATTCAAACCCGCAGCGGGTTGCGGGCGGGTTTGGTATTTAATAAATATCCGGCGGATACCTGCATGGTATCCGCCAAAACCCGCATGTCCTTTTTTTTTGTTTAATTACTTTTTTAATTTTAATTAAAATAATATTTATAACTTAAAAATAATTTTTATAATATTTTACTTTTATATAATTTTGTATGGACTATTATTTTTTAACTTAGTGCATATATTATTTCATTAATTATTATTATAATTTGTTCTTTGGATTAATATTTTTAATCTTAATCGTTATTGTAGGAATCTTGTTGGATGTGTGCAAATGGTGGTGAATAAAATGAAGATATTCACTCTTGGAGCATGAAATGATAATTGTTATTTAAGTTAATGCTTGTGGTTTTTTTTAATGGATTTATGTATTTCATAATTAAATTTGAGACGCTATGGTTTTTTTTTTATGGATTTACTACATTATGTGTACTAGTATGCATATATTAAAATTCTAATTCCTAAATATTGATTTGGGATTTCATTAGTTGTTTTAAGATCGATTATGCTAGTTCTTAGAGAATCAATTTGGGTTGTATGATTCATTTTTGTAATGGTTCCATTTTAAGTCTTTGCTTTCATAGTTTAATTTCATTAATTAGTTCAAGTGAATTGGGAATTTGGGACAAGTGATAAAAGTATTTGTGCTTAATATGGGAACCGCAAAAAATCCGCCGGGTACCATTGTGGGTTTGGTAATTGGCGAAACCCGCAGCGGGTGCGGGTGCGGGTTTGGTAATTTAAATTTTGTGCGGGTGCAGGTTTGGTAATAGCAAATCCGCTGCGGACGGTGCCCATTGCCATCCCTACCCCAATATTTATTTTATAATTTTTAAATTAATTAAAACGATATAGATATGGAACTGATTTAACTATAGATGCAAATTAATTACTAATTTCCTTCATTTGATTAGTTTTCTAAATTAGATCTTGAAGTTTGTATAAGATAGAATAAAACTACGAGGAGTGCTACAGTTGGTCGCTCTTTTGAGCAACTGCCTCACTCTCTTATTTTAGATACGACACGTGTCCTATAACAACACATCTTTTATGTTTGTTTATAGCACACGTGCATTCTTGTCTCTTATATCATTATTTTATTTGACTTAAACATCACCCAATACTTTCACAATAATTGCATCTATACCATGTTTAATTTTACAGCATTACCCCTTCAACAATGAGCTTTCACTTGCGCTGTCCTAACCACATACAAATTTGTGCAGAAATTCACAAGGTATTGATATAATTGAACGAAATTATATTATATGATTTCACCCATATGTATTATACAATTAAAAATCTATTAATATTTATAATAAAAAATCTATCTACTAAGACTATTCTGGATCAAATTAATCTATCATATATATATAACTTCAAAAGGTTCATCGGTAGATTGCTCTGAGCTTTTTGTTTACAAAATTTATTTACTTGTATTAAGTGCTGCAGTTAACGAGATACAAATGTAAGAAATCTTACCTGAGCTGATGCTGAGTAGTCTACGTAATTATTATGAACAAGAGAAACAGGGAAGATGTTGAGTGAAGGCAGTCTACTCCCTTTCGAAATGTGGTGGAGTAGACGTCCTTCGAATATTAGAGAGAATTAAAATCGGGGCAATACTATATAAGAGTTAATGTCTAGTCTCAGTAATAGTCAGATTGTAAATATATCAATATTACTCTCATATAATATGAGTTGTAATCTGAGTATTAGTCTCATGTAATTAAAAAAAAATTATATGAATTATGATCAGCGGAATTTGTTGAATTAGATCACAATTTATTATAATCTTATTTAATATGCATATCACATGTCTACTCGAAGTCTTCACTTCAATGATCAAGACAAATATTGTTCATTATTCAAACAAATGTTTTTTGGTACGACTTTTTCCCAAAAATAACGACACCCTATGATTCGCCGAAATAATCACATAGACCTCATGGTCACAGAATTCTAAACTATTATTAGTTCTGGACATTTTAAACTTTTTATCAATTTGACGAGTCTTAACAATTTTTTTTTTCTAGTCCTGTTTATAGTTCTCAAATACTTCATATCTTCATTGTGTCTAAGCCTACCACCTTATAGAGCGCATTATTTCTCAAATCAAAGCAAAATACTTATAAATTTGAGGGTGCGGTGGGTAGCGTAAATGGCAAAAATAAAGAAAATTAATCTTATAATAATAATCGATATCTTAGTTAGTTGTAACCTTTTATTTTTTCAAGATGTTAACCCTTGGAAAAATGTTTCCTTTTACACGTAGGAGGAATTAGAAATCGGGCAATTTCGAAATCAATTTAGAGTTTTAATTAATTGCCCTTGTAGTTGTAGGGTAATTAATACTTAGCTTTCAAATATCTACCTAATACTCTGAAAATTGAAACTGAGATAAAATATAATTTAAACAGAGATAAAATATGCTCAACAACTTATTTATTTATTTACATATTTTGTTTACCTTTTTTATTACTATGATAAAAAGAAAAATTCATTGTTAAATATAGAAAGCAATTTATCTCATTAGCTCAAGAGCTTGTTGTTGGCTAATAGAAATGGCAATCGGGAATATGGTTCGGTTCCGGAAAAGCCAATCTCGATCCTGTTCTGATTATGTAATTAGGATATTTTAGTGTACAAAGTATTAGGGAGTTAAGGATAAATATCCCACAATAACTGAAAATGATTTTTAGGTTAATATATGAGGCTTGGGCATTAAAAAATCATACCGATCCCAACTAATAAAATACCAATCTTGTCCCGATTCTCCTTTGTTTGGTTAAACAAATGAAAATAAAAAGAAAAATCCATAACAATACAATCGGGATTTTATCAACCGATCAGCACTAATTTATAAATTGAGACAAATTACCCCTTGCGCCCGACTAATTTTAAAATTGGGACTGAAAAAAAAAAGACCAAAACGAGCCAAAAAAACCTCATAAATGATTACAAAAAACAAAACCACAGTTGTATCAGCATGTTATTAGGTATCTGAGGATAAATAAACAGCTCTATCAAAATGACACTTTAAATAAAAGGGAGACATAATTATAATTTCATATCATTTCATTAGACACTTTAAATAAACAGCTCTATCAAAATGACACTTTAAATAAAAGGGAGACATAATTATAATTTCATATCATTTCATTAGACACTTTAAATAAACAGCTCTATCAAAATGACACTTTAAATAAAAGGGAGACATAATTATAATTTCATATCATTTCATTAGACCAGCTCTTAGAAATATTTTTACAAAAGCTATTCCTTAATTATCTTTCACATATTTTCTTCTTTCACATAAGGCAAGTTCATATTATCATAATAATTTATTCATCTAAATTAATTAAAATGATTATATACGGAACTTAATTTAATTCTATTTTATCAAACAAAATATCTAATTGCAGATGCAAATTAATTACTAATTACCTTTATTTGATTAATTTTCTAAATCAGACCTTGGAGTTTGTACAAGACAGAATAAAGTTATATATTGACGACTATGGACTAAAACAGAACCAGTGGCTACCCTTTCAAATGAGCTAATAAAAGTTGTCGGCAGAATTCATACAAATTTTATTATCTCATTGACTCTACGGTAATTCCGGTGGGTACTCCTTTAATTTCCAGCATAAAAGCATTCACATCGACATTGACTCTATGGTAAAAATTAAATATCTCATGTAGTATAAGAAAAAGGGAAAAATGCTTGTATAGCTTTTTTAAAAGAATTGTTATTAGTAGAGTTTTTTTTTTTTTAAATTTTAGCTATTTAGTTGCTAGTAAGAGTTTTTATTAAAAATTATAAAAATTAATTTAATATATAAATATACAATTTTTTTAAAATTATGTTTTGAAATCACTTCTTCATAAGATTGTGAAAAAAATAAAGGGTATTTTAAATAATTTAACTTAAAAAAAAATCGACAATCTCTATGGTATATTTAATCTCCAAAAGCTAAACTGAAAATACAAACAACACAAAAAATTTTAAAATGAACTTTTGAGATTAAGTAAGCACTCTTTTAGACATTATGTAAACCATACCAAATATGCATAATTCTCTATTAATAGCTTGCACATTCATTTTATGAGAGGGTTTTTATAGAGAATCTTTAATTCTTTAAACCCTTCCCACCCACGTGAGTGGGGTTTGAACTCCAGACCTTTTATTTTTAACACAAGAGATTTTACGATCTCAATTAGATGATACCCACACTTTAGCTTATATCACATGAACTAAGGATAACTAAGCCCAAAAATAATTTTTACCACCATTAAGTAATAACCTCTTCATAGTAATAAAATTAATTTGGTCCTAATATTATACCTATAGAGATGTTTTACAATATATTTGCATTCATTTGATTGAGCTGGACCAGCTGGTGATATAATTAATTTGTGTGTATTTAATTGGATATTATAAACAATGTGCATAATTGTACAGTAAATTTTGAAGTAAGTGGATATTATAAACTATGTGTAAAATTGTACAAATTAAACTGATAATTAATACCCTTATATTTGGTTGTCAACCACAATTTGTTTTAATTTATGGTGGTCGCAGAAAACGCGAGAGACTTAAATTTTTTTCATATTCATATATTTTAATTTCCACCACATCTCCGGGCTGCGCGGTTCAATTTATAGCGTTCACAGGTCAGTCTATGCTGCAACTTTATATCTCCCTAAATTTTTTATGAGTGATGATATACTTAATTGGAATATTTAGTTTGTATAGAATTTCACCATTTGAATTAAGCTTAATAATTAATTATTACTTAGCCAAGTATAGTGACATATCATTTACTACATCAATTCAGATAGAAACTAGGTATCCAAACTAAATAAGCATAGCATTTCTTAATATGTTTTCAAAATTTTTAGTGCTCAGAAAGACCTTAGCTCCACATGCATGTCTACTTCAGTCAAATATGTAGGGCAATAACGTGATTTAATTTATGGTCGTCTATAGGAAACGCCAACGACATAAAAAGTTTTCTAATCATGTATTTTAATTTCCACAACATACCAGACTTTATAGTCTGAATAATTGATGACGGATGAGTCATCTCACAATCTTAAATGGATCAGTGTACAATATTTTTGCTTATATTTCACCCAATTTTTTAATATATTATCAGAACTGTTAACATATATAAGTAACTTCAAATACAAAGAAACTAATGTTGGTATTATATGCTCTTTAAAGCATATTGATTTATTTATTTATGATAAATACATTTTCTAATTAATAAAATATTTGAGATATTTTTTCAGACATCTTCATTACATAAATATTTTGAATAAAATCCATTTAATTATATTATATGTTTTTATGTGATCATCATATGGATTCACAGAAGACATAAGTACAAGTTATCTTATGATTAAATAAATTGAATTCGCAGTTGATAAATAGAGTTGGGTGCTCTATTATTTATTTTTAGACTATAGTAAATTCATTGAATGATTTGTCTTAATCATGTATGAATTTGCTAATGTAGTTTGATTGCATTGAACTAAATCACAAATGACATATAATTAACCTTGAAATAACTATCAGACTTATTAAATCTCATAGACATTAACTATCAGACTTATTAAATCTCAATCTTGAGTTAATTAGAGTTTCATATTTATGATTACCAATGGGCGCGATGTACATTTGTAGTCAAGATTGAAATACTAGCTGAGTAAGCCAAGAGGGGGGGTGAATTGGGATTTAAAAATTTCTTCAATAACAACACCACAATTAATACCAACAACTACCGCAACCAACAATAATAATGATAATTTCAACAATAACTAAAAGTAAAGAGTTAAGGGTAGAGAAGAACGAACACGGTATTTTTATGTGGTTCGGCAAACGCTGCCTATGTCCATGCCTCCAAGCAACTCACGCTTGAGGATTTCACTATCCAAGCCTCAACATAAGGCTTCAACAATTTACAATTGACTTCCAATGTGTCAATCAACCTTTACAACAATAGATTATCCCAAATCTCTTAACCCAAGTGTTTCTCACACTTACAATCACTCAACTTTGAATTGAAATGTAGTCTACAAAGATTTTCCTTCACACAATGTGTATGATTACAAATGTAAGCTTAATGTGTGATTAGATGAAAGAGATAAACAAGTGTAAGCACAGTATGTAGAAGATAGGTCAATGATAATTGTTTTGTTTGTCCATTAATTTGAGTTTGAATGAGCCTTTTAATAGATGGAGCTAAAAACAGGCCGTTATTGACTTTCTGGGCCATATCGGATCGACGTTAACTTGTTGTCGAATCGTCGTTTTGACTTGAGCAAGTTACCGTTGGGTCGTAATTCAAATAGTCAGTTAGGCTTGGCAAAACCCCAAGTCCGGTCCAGGTTCGGTGCTGCTTGGGACTGGATTGGATGGCTAAAATGACTACTTGGACCCGGGTTTAAGCCCGAATTTTCTATGTGCAGTCCGGGCCAAGCCCGACACCACCCAAGCATAGGTTTTTTAGGCGGGCTTCCAAGCCCGCATGATTCAAACTGCTGAACTGATTTTTCTTTTTTCACATGTAACACTGTAACAATGAAATTAAAGGTAATAGCATACATTGCAAAGACAAAACAAAATTAAGTGTAAGAAATTTTGAAAGTAGCATACAATCTAGGCATGTTATTCAAGACTCAATCTTGCAAAATTGCAAAAACATTGAGCTGCTATAGATTTTCTAGACTCTCATGCCTAAAACTTCCATCAATAGGCAACATACATGCATCAAAATATCTACAATTTGAACACACCAAAATATCATACCCAAATATCTACAATTTGAACACACCAATCTTCCATCAATAGGCAGCATACATGCATGTTTCTTCTAACCTAAATTCAATCAATCTATATCAAAAATTTAAATTCAAAAGCACAATAATTACCAAATAAATCTAAATAATTGTAACATCCAACATATCATAAGTCCATAATTATGATGCCAATTACAATTATAACAAATGAAAATCCCAAAATGTTCAACAACTCACGAAATAGTTCGTAAAAGTGTCTCAAAATACTTCCAAGTAAAATAAGCAAATAACAATTTCATGTCACGCTACTCGACCCTTGTGGCCCATCATCATCATCTGAAATTACCTTCTCCCCAGCAAAAATCTCATCTTTCGGAACTCCACCTAACAACAAAAATAACACATTAAGATTCAAAAGCATGTTAAGCAAACAAATACTACTAAAATATAATTGAAATAACTTTATACCTCGTGATGTAGAAACCTAAATCCAATTTTGAGCACACATTAAGGCTTGCAAAGTGTCAAGGAGAAGTTTACTATGATGCGGACTAAAAAATCTACCCTCGATACTAAAAGCCGACTCAGAGGCAACCGTGGATACAAGAATGGCTAAGATATCCTTGGCTAACTCAGCCAAAATAGGATATTGGCCTGTGTGCATCTTCCAAAAGGCTAAAATATCAAAGTTTGGAGTAGCATCCAACAATTACTCATCTAAATACCTATCCAACTTTGACTTAGTCAACTTAGCACACTAATTTTGGCTTTGAAATGTTTCAAACTCATCTACATCCCAATACTTATTTAGATTTGAAGAAGATTCAGAACAAACAATTTCTGATCCAAAATTCTGCCCACTACTCACAGCCATTGCCTTCAATTCATATTCTTTCACTAAATCATAACAAAGCTTACGTGCATGCTCAATATGCTCATCTGCTGTATCACCATATATCTTTGGGAAATAAAAATCAATCAACAACATCTTATATCTTGGGTCAAGTACAACAGCCACAACTAACATCGGATGAATTTCATTCTAATATTTATCAAAATTTTCAGTCATTTTATCAGCCATAAGACTAATAGCAAGTTTATTAGAAGTGTGCTACCCATTAATTGACAATTTCATTTTATATAACAACGAAAAGAACAAATTAGCTATGGGGTATTTTGTACTTGAAAACATCTCCGTTAACATGTAAAATAATTTCAAATGCTCTACCATTATGATTGCCAAATCCCACTCCTCATCACTTGGCAAGCTCTTATATTGAGGCTTACACTGTTGCAAATGAGAAAAAACACTTCTATACATCAATGCTACTTCAAGAATGGCATAAGTAGAGTTCCAACGAGTAGGACAGACTAATTTCAACTTGTTTTTACAATTAATTTGTAATTGTCTAGCAACTAGCTCAAAAGTTTCAAATCTTTTTGGTGTTTGTGTCCAGTAACTCACACTGTCTCTAATCTTTCCAACCCCATGTTCTATAAATTTCAACCTATCCCATACAACCAAGTCCAATATATGAGCAGTATATCTCATATGAAAAAATTTACCACTAGAAATTAAGGTACTAGGATCAAACCTTAATAGCAATCCCTCTACTATTGCATCATTAGTAGTACAATTATCTAAAGTCACTGAAGATAACTTTCTATCCACATTTCTATCCAACAAACATTGTATTAACTCATTAGAAAGGGCATCAGCAGAATGGGGGCTTGGAACATGGATAAACCTTTCATGTGTCAATATTAAGTATACAAACCTAAAATATTATAACAATTTAAACTTGAAAAACAAATCTAACATAAGTAATAAAAAACTTACAAGAGAATTTAAGCAAATAAAAAGTTATAGAGAAATTACCTTAAGATTCGACTATGCAATTTCCGAGAGTTATCAATGAAATGGGCTTACACAACCATATATCCCTTTTTCTGATTACTAGCTGTCCATAAATCCGTAGTAATAGCCACTCTACCATAATTTTTCTCTAATAAATGCAAAGTCTTAACCTTCTCAATTTGATATAACTTCAAAATCTCGTTCTTCAAAGTGTTTCTGCTCATTGGTTAACCACAGGGTTGGCATGTGCCATCATTTCTCGAAATCCTATATATTCCACAAATCTAAGTGGAAGCTCATGCATTATAATCATTCATGCTATCAAACTCCGTAAAACATTTATATCGAAACTGCCATAGCTAATGCCACAAGTTCCATCCTCTCTTTTAATTACTTTAAGACTTCCTTGAAGTCCTTCATCTATTTTCAGTTGATGCTTTGTAAAAGAAGATTCCACATGTTTATTTAAGCTTGAAGTCCCTAATTGGTATTTGGCTTTTAAAATTGCATTACAATGCATGCACTTTGCGTTTTGTTCTCCATTAACAATTATTCTTGTAAAGTACTCCCAAGCATTAGAGACTTTCTTTTTCTTTCCCGTTTCTTGCTTTCTCTCCTTATCATTCACTGTTGAAACTGAAATTTCCTCAACCTCATTATCAGTGTTATCTTCGACATTACAGGAAAAAACAGGAGTACTCGATGAATTGGTTTCTACATTCTCTGACATTGTACTACTCTACTGTTACAAATCGTTTGTACTGTGGTTAAATTTTTGTGTCAATGAAATATTGCTCCTATGACATATGTATATTATTATAAAAAAATTAGCTCCTATTACTTTATTTATAAAAAATTAGCTCCTATTACTGTATTACATATGTTTATTATTATAAAAAAAATTGGGCATAGCATATTAGCATCCAAAAAAAAATGAAACATATATGTAACAATAGAACACCAAATAATAATCATAATTTCATCATTTTTTATAAATAAGTTGGAAAAATTATATTAAAGGCAAAATTAAGAAGTAAAAATTCAATACCTCGCGGCTGAGGCTGACTGGCTGTGATGGCTGCGGTTGAGAAAGTGGTGATGAAGAGTGGAGATGGTGGCTGTGACGGTAGCAGTCGACTGCACGAACGTTGCTATAGGCTGTGACACAATGACAGTGACACTGGAGAGTGGAGAATGGAGATGGAATGAAGCCAAGCCGTGCACCAAGGCCGACGGTGAGTGGTGGCTGCTGCTGGCTTGCAGTGTTGGAGGGATAGAGGTGTGGCAGCTCTGCTGGTGAGTGTGTGTTTGGCTTGAGTTGAGTTTTGATTTGGGATTAGGGTTCATTTGGTTTGGGTTTTGTTTTTTTGGATGCTTTTTTTTTTAACTTATTATTATTACAAACTAGGCACGGTCCGGGTTCTGGGTTTTTAGTATCATGCCCAGACCAATACCTAAGATCGATTATTCAATGTGTTGGGTCCCAGCTTTGCCTAGATCCTGGTGGGCTTTTTGACACCCTTATAGTTAGTTAGCCGTTTACCTATAATCAGATCGTCATTATCATTGAGTAAAAACAAATTGCTCTCTAGAAGCTGTCGGTTAGCCATTTTCTGAGTTAATAGGAAGCAGTTTTATGAGTTAATAGGAAGCTATTTTCTGAGTCAACCAGAAAGCCGTTTATTTCCATGGCTCTCTGAAAGCTGTCGATTAGCCATTTTCTGAGTTAATAGGAATCCGTTTATTTCCAGAAAGTGGTTCTTTGTTTAAAACATTTTCGTTTTGAGAATTTTGATTCAATTTAAAACTTCTTTAAAAGTAATCAATTCAAAACATGTTTGTTATCATCAATATCATTATTATGAAAATATATATCCTAACAATGATTACTCAGTATCTTAGTGGGAGCAATTATGAGCAGTGTAATTATAGATTAACAATATAGATTTTGTACAACACATCTCTTGACAAGTTTTCGGTACTTGATCATAGAATTTTTTGGTTAGAGTGTGTCAACATAATTAGTATGTTGAAAACTATAATTATAGAAAGCCAATAAGTGTCAAGGAACAAGATGTAATTAAATTGATTGGGCAGTTGAGATATCAATTTAATTAGCGATGTGGTACAAAGGATTGTTCAGTAAAGAAATCAATGTGGCATACATCGAATAATTATTCAAGAACACTATGTGGGACACGATTTGTGTCCTAAAGTGGCCCATCTAATAAAGTTTATAATTATCATTAGATAATTATATTTTATTTTATTTAAACTTCTTCTTATCCTTATTTATACTACTTATCATTATTATATTTATTTAAAAAAATCATTTAACATGTGAGCAGTTTAAAGAGAAGTTAAATTAACTTCCACCACTCATAATCTCTCTCTACATGTCATGGTGGTTAACTAAAATTAAGTGATATGGCTCATCTCTTTCCCTTGTGTTTATATTCTTTTTGATGGGAGAAGAAGAGAATGAATTTTTCAGAACTAATTCAGAAAATTGAAAGCAAGGGTGCCTGGTCTAATAACTTGAGTCTGTGTATTCCATCTATTTACGGGTATAATGGTGTTAGATAGACTGAAAAAGTTCTAGTGCAACTATGAAACACAATTCTGTATCCAGGAGAATCTGATAGTTATGGCTGGAGGTAAGTTCCTATGCTTTCCCTGAATTTTATGAAATCAAATTGTTCTTTCATTTGGTATCAGAGCATGTACCTTTAAGTGTAGCTTTCGATTTTCTTTGAATATCCTGGAATGGTCTATCATTTGGTATGCCTAATCTTGAACAATAATATTATATTTTGAATTCGTCTATATCTATGATAGATGTATATGCATGTGACTATATATATGAGTGATTATTGTTTGTTATTATTATCATAATCACCAAAAGCAATCCCTGTCCCATGAAAGCTACCAAAGATATATGAGTAACTCACATGCATGGATTTTATGAGTGATTATTAGACCACTAAAAGTTTAAGTTCGCATGCTACAGTGATCTATATAAAGAGAATTAGAATTTTGCATGAATTGGAATGCATGCTGCAGTGATCCGTATAAAAGAGAAATGAGAATTTTACATGAACTAGAGAATGCATGCTACAGTGATCCGTATAAAGGAGTAGTTAGAATTAATGAATTCTAATTCACGCACAATTTTAAAGAGAAGTTATATATATGAAATTAGAATGCATTAATTTTGTTCAGCGACGAATTTTTATACGAAATCTGGATTCTGAAATACTTTTCATTCATTTACCTTGCATTATGCATTATTGGTAATTAAATTTTTTATGTCAATGTTAAAGTTTATTACATTTGGTTAAAGTTTATTACATTCGAGTAATTTGGGGATAGCCATAGCATCTTCAAATTATAAAATGGAATAATCAGGACACTTTATATTTAATGACATCAAATTAAATTTGTACTTAAACATTAGAATATCATAATATGTCCTTGAAGGGAAATTATAATTTTTGTGTTTAAGTAAAATGGGATACCAATTATTTATTATTTTACTAAAAAAAAATTGCCCACAGGCTTGATAAATTTTGGTAAAATGATAAGAAAGATGCTTCCGATTATACAGAAATAATCTATTGCGTGTTATAACGTTTGCCCATAGGATAGTTATAATGACGCATTGATTTATTTTGGAATTATTTACATGAGTAAATTTTCCATATTTTATGCTTCAATTATAGCCTGTAAGCTTGTTATTTATTTGTTTTGTAGTTATTCAATCTTTATCTGTTCCAAGCTATGATACATCTCGCATCCCTTTTCTAAGTGGTGACAATTTTAAGGAATGGAAGGAGAAAATTCTCCTTACATTAGGGTGCATGGACCTTAGCACTTCGAGTGGATGAACCATCAGTGCCTACAGAATTCAGTACCCAACAAGAGAAAGCATAATATGATCGTTGGGAGCGGTCCAAGCGTATAAGCATGATGCTTATCAAGGCTCGTGTTGGGAAAAGCATTCGTGGGTCCCTTCCTGATTGTACTAATTTGAAAAATGATCTCAATGCCATTGAGCAACAATTTGAGACATTTGACAAGGCATTAGCAAGCACTTTAAAGGTACCAAAGCAGTGCATGAGCACATTATGGAAATGAGGGATATAGCTGCTCAACTCAAGTCTTTAGAAATTGACATTTCTGAGTCTTTTCTGGTTCACTTTATCCTCAATTCACTCCCATCTGAATATGGACCTTTCAAAATCTCCTATAACACATATAAGGAAGAGTGGTCCATCAATGAACTTTTGACTTTATGTGTACAAAAAGAGGGGAGGCTGAATCAGGAGAGGATGGAAAGTGTCCATACATTGACTCATGGAAAGAAAAATAACAAGAAAGGGAAAGGAAAAGGAAAGTCATCTTTTAATCAAGTCAATAAGGATGCTGTTAAGTGTTTTTTCTGTAAGAATAAAGGACACATGAAGAAGGCTTGCCCCAAATACAAGACTTGGCTTGAAAAGTAAGGTAATCTTATATCTCTAGTTTGTTACGAATCTAATATGGTTCAAGTTTCTCAAAACACTTGGTGGATTGACTCTAGTTCTACAGTCCATGTTGCCAATACCATGCAGGGCTTCTTAAACCAAAGGAAACCAATGAACAGTGAATGTGCAATCTATTCAAGGAACAAGATGCCTACACATGTGGAAGCTGTAGGGACTTATAGACTTGTTCTTAATTCTAGCTTTGTCTTAGACCTTGATAAAACATTTTATATTCCATCATTTTCTAGAAATCTTATTTCTGTTTCAAGACTTTACCTCTTGGTTTTAGTTTTAATTTCACTTGTACATCTTTTCATTTTTTAAAGACTCTGTTGTTGGTGATGGAATTTTAGATGATGGTTTGTTCAAACTTCATTTAAATCTTACTTTTGATTATAACCTTATGACTTTGCATGGTAATCTTAATACAAAGAAAGGTGTTTTAAATGGAAATCCTCTATGTTATGGCATAGGAGATTAGGTCATATCTCCATTGATCGAATCAAAAGATTAGTAAAGGATGGCGTCCTTGAGACTCTTGACTTTACTGATTTTGGTACTTGTGTGGACTGCATTAAGGGAAAGCATACCAACAAGACCAAGATAGGTGCTAGGAGGAAATCTGACATATTAGAAATTGTTTACACTGATATTTATGGCTCATGTCTAGAAGTGTGCTTAAATGGTCAGAAATACTTCATCTCTTTCATTGACGATTATTCACGATATATGTATCTCTACCTTCTTTATGATAAAGGTGAAGCGTTAGATACTTTTAAGGTTTATAAAGTAGAATTAGAGAAACAATTAGGAAATCAAATTAAAATGGTCAAATCAGATAGAGGTGGAGAATATTATGGTCGGTATACAAGATCAGGGCAAAGACTAGGTCCATTTGCTAGGTTTCTTGAGGAAGAAGGCATTGTTACTCAATACAGAATGCCAGGCTCGCCATATCAAAATAGTGTGGTAGAATGACAAAATCGAACGTTAATGGACATGGTTCGGAGTATAATAAGCAACTCCAGTCTCCCATTATCCTTATGGAGTGAAGCTCTATCAACTACTGTATATATGTTAAATAGAGTTCCAACAAAGGCTGTTCTTAAAACAACTTTTGAATTATGGAAAGGTTGGAAACCTAGTTTAAGACATGTGCATGAATGGGGTTGTCCTGCTGAAGTTAGAGTATACAATCCACAAGAGAAAAAGTTAGACCCAACGACAGTTAGTGGTTTTTTCATTGGTTATGCAAAAAGGTCTAAGGGATATAGATTCTACTGTCCATCCCATAATCCTAAATTTATAGAAGCAAGAAATGCACAGTTTCTAGAGGATGATACAAACAATGGGAGTAGTTAACCTCGAAACTTAGTTTTGGAGCAAGATCCAAGTTTTGAACCTACTCCTAAACCTTCAGGAAAACTAGTTGTGATTCAGGATAATCATCAAGATTTGCAAGATTATCAACAACCAAATCTTGAAGAGCCGCATCATGTAGAAAACAATCTTGAAGATCCAGTTATTCAAGATCCTTCTCAAGAGGATATCGATGTAACATTAAGGAGATCTACAAGGATGAGGATCTGTAATTACTTCTGATTATACTGCGTACTACAGGAATCTGACATTGACATTGGTGTTGAAGATGAGCCAACTACATTTTTGCAGGTCGTGAGTTGTAGTAAATCCATGTTGTGGCATAATGCCATGAGAGATGAGATGGATTCAATGGCTAATAACCAAGTTTGGGATCTTGTAGAATTGCCTGAAAGAGCAAAAGCAATTGGTTGTAAGCGGATTTTTAAAACCAAAAGAAATTCTCAAGTAATATCGAGAGATAATAAAGCTAGACTTGTAGCCAAGGGATTCACTCAACAAGAAGGAATTGATTATCATGAAACTTTCCCTCCAGTCTTGAAGAAGGATTTTTTTTCGGATAATCATGGTATTGGTGGCCCATTTTAATATGGAATTACATCAAATGAATGTGAAAATCGCTTTCCTCAATGGATATCTCGAGGAAGAGGTTTACATGAAACCATCGGAAGGGTTCATCTTAAGTGAAAATAATCACTTAGTTTGTAAGCTTAAGAAATCTATATATGGATTAAAACAAGCTTCTCGTCAGTGGTATTTAAAATTCCATGATGTAATTTCTTCATTTGGTTTTATGGAGAACGTTATGGATCAATGTATATATCATAAGGTCAGTGGGAGGAAAATCATTTTCTTAATCCTATATGTAGATGATATTTTGATTGCTTCAAGTGATTTGGGCTTGTTTCATGAGGTTAAACATTTTCTCTCACAACAATTTGATATGAAAGATACAGGTGAGGCTTCTTATGTCATTGGTATAAAAATTCAAAGAGGTAGATCCCAAGGGATATTAGGATTATCTCAAGAAGCCTATATCAATAAAGTGCTTGAGAGATTTCGCATGAAGAATTGTTCACCTAGTGTGGCAACTATTGTCAAAGGTGACAAATTCAATTTGAAACAATGCCCAAAATATAAACTTCAAAGGAAACAAATGACCAATATTCCTTACACTTCCGCAGTTGGGAGCTTAATGTATGCTCAGATTTGCACAAGGCATGACATTGCATTTGCAGTAGGAATGTTGGGAAGATATAAATCTAATCCAGGTTTGGAACACTATAAAGCTGCAAAGAAAGTGTTATGGTATCTTCAAGGAACCAAGGGCTACATGCTTATCTATAGAAGGTCTGATCAATTAGAGGTGATTGGATATTCATACTCTGATTTTGCTGCTGTTTTGACACTAAATGGTCAACTTCAGGATATATCTTTTTATTAGCTGGAGGGGCTATTTCTTGGAGAAGTGCCAAAAAGTCATTAATTGCTACCTCAATTATGGAAGCAGAGTTGTATCTTGTTTTGAAGCATCGACACAGGCTATTTGGCTTAGGAGTTTCATTACTGGGTTGGGGATTGTTGATTCTATTTCTAGACCACTAAGGATCTATTGTGACAATTCTGCTGCAGTATTTGTAGCTAAAAATAACAAAAGTGGAAGTGGAAGGAAACATATCGAGATTAAGTACGTAGGTCTTAGAGAACACGTTAGATCACAAAAGGTGATTATTGAACACATCAATACCAAATTGATGATTGCGGATCCTTTGACGAAAGGATTACCACCAAAATTGTATAAGGAACATGTAGAACACATAGGAATCGGTTATGTTATGTAATTTTATATAATTGAGATACCATGTTTTATGTACCAGTTTATTTATTTGACTCCAAAACTTTCAAATTGTCAAATTATCATCTCATATAGTTTGTATACATACGGTTTAGAGAATGACAATATGCATAGATATTTAAAGAAGGACCTAGAATGAGCATTTGGAAGCTTATTCATATGGTATATGCCACATAAAGTACTCACTCTAAGACAAGACTACCTCGTAATGCATGGAAGGCAATACTTGTTTTTAAAGGACTTGCCGCCATGATTCATGGTTTTCAATTTTTAGTTTGAGTATAAAGATAAAACATTTAGAGAGAATTAAAGATTACGAGTTTATAATTAGATGAACCAAGTGGGAGAATGTGAGACACATTTGTGTCTTAAAGTGGCCCATCTAATAGCATTTATAATTATCATTAGATAATTATATTTTATTTAAATTAAACTTCTTCTTATCCTTATTTATACTACTTATCATCATTATATTTATTTTTAAAAAAATTATTTAATGTGTGAGCAGTTTAAAGAGAAGTTAAGTTAACTTCCACCACTCCTAGTCTCTCTTTACATGTCACGGTGGTTAACTAAAATTAATGGATATGGCCCATCTCTTTCTCTTGTGTTTATATTCTTCTTGATAGGAGAAGAAGATAATGAAATTTTCAGAACTAATTCAGAAATTGAAACTAAGGGTCCCTGGTCTAACAACTTAAGCTTGAGAATTCCATCTACTTATGGGTATAACGGTGTTGGATAGACTGGAAAAATTTTACTGCAACTATAAAACACAATTCAGTATCTAGGAGAATATGGTAGCTATGGCTAGAGGTAAGTTCCTATGCTTCCGCTGAATTTTAGGAATTCAAATTGTGCTTTCACACTATCCTAGATAGCATGCAATTATGGAGGTCAGTTCCGATCTTTTAGTGGAGTAGATTTGGAATTAATTAATCGGGCTAGTTTTAATTACTTTCCTAATTATTGTAGCCACTATTTTATGTACCCATATGATCCCCAGGATAGCTCATTTAATTGATTGTACCACTACTAGACTAATAAGCAAAACAACTAGCGAGTTTTGTCAAAAGCCTAATTATTACATTTAGTGGTAAGGACTCTTTATAATATAATTTTACAATAAGGGGTTTTGTATAATTATACAATATGACCCGTTTTGTTAGGTAATATATTATATTTAATTTAATTATTGGAAACATATTTTCCACTTTAGATTTTATTTAATTATTGGAAACATGTTTTTCACTTTAGCTATATTTTATTTAATTATTGGAGACAAACTTTCCACTTTATGTGATAATGGAAACTTTAATTATTAAATACTTTTGACTTTGATAAAAGGTAGTTTGTTCTTTTAGGACAAGACTTTATAAAATTGGCTAGGGAATTCTCCAGGGAGAGATGGAGATGAAGAAAAAAAAATTAGCATTTTTCTACTCAAAATCAAAAGGGAGATATTAATTTGCCTAGAATTTTTTCTCATAACCATATAAGTAAAAATTCCTAGTTGAGTTCAGTAGTGAAAAAGACTCTCACTCGTCAAGTACAATCAAACTTGAGACATATCCTAGAAGATCTTGGTAAAGGATTCAATCCTTGGAGCTTGACATATTTGGTGTGAATTTTTCTATTCCGAAATCACTAAGTTATGATTTCTAGTTTTACAATAATTCCATATGTTGTATAAGAAACGCAATCCAATATTTTTCCGCTGCGCAAAACGTATTTCAAACCAACAATTGGTATCAGAGCGATCTCATTTTAATATATAAAATTATTGTATGAAATCAATTTTGTATTTTATGTATTAGATGGGTGGCACTAGAATTTATATTTTAATTTTATATATGATATGGATGGATAAATATAAATTTTGAATCTCAACTCATAGTTAGATATTTCCTTTTATTAATTTTTTTGGATATGTAAGAAGAGGGGTGGCCTATTATCATCATGTTTCCCTCTTGATTAATTTAATTTGTTGTTAGTATTTTTTGTAAGCCAATTATATATGCTGTAGGAAATTTTTCATGTAATTGTTATTGGATATTATATGTGCATGTAACACAATTATGGAAGCACGAAAAGGAAAAGACGGCAAGAACAAAGCAAAAGTGGCATGTTGAAGTTTTCAGGAAATTTGGCCAAGCAAAATGAAGGAGATGAATTTGGGATTTGGATTTTTTCTTAAGACATCCTATGGTTTCATCTATTTATGTTTTTGGCCAAATATTGAAAGCTTTTCGGGTAGAAAAATTCAAATTTATTTATGTTGGATCCAAGCCCAATTTTAGTTGTTAATTGGATAATATAAATAGAAATTTGATAAGCCCAATAAAAATTATTCGTCCAAATTAATTTATTTATATTGGTCCCAAGCCCATTTTTGGGTTTTTAAAATTGGGTCATATAAATAGAAATTTGGTAAAATTAATAATAAAATTTATTTGGTTTAAGAATTTTTTAAGATAAATTTCGGCTTATTTTATCAAATTGATTGGGTCTAGTTTTTATAAATTTTTATTTAAAAAAAGGATCCAATAGAATTTTATTAAGTTGATGTCCAAATTTAATTTTAAAAATTGAACCAAAGATAAATTTAAAAGCCCAAAATTGCCAAAGACAATTGATATGGACAAGATTAAGTACAAGGAAGTTGAAGAAAGAAGATGGACTTAGACTTGAAGCCCAATAGATATTAGGCTTATAGATTAAGTCAATTGATTCTTAGGAAAACCATGAATTGAGATTGTCAATTGATTCTTATGAAAACCATGAATTGAGATTGTTTAAGTGTTTTTATTTGTATGCTATGTTTGGTTGATAACATGCCATGATAACATGTTATATAGAGTAAGTAGTGCCACTTTATGAATAATACATGACATCTATAGATTATAAATCTAGACATATAATGTTTAATGTTTGCGTGCACTTAATAATATTAGATTTCATCTAGATAATATTATTTTAGAAAGCATGCAATTAACAATATAAGATATAATCTGTATATTGTTCAAAAAGAAAAACCAACTTTAAAATATTGAGTGGGTCAGGGAAAATTTAAGATAATTTTTCCCACGGGCTCCATTGTTAGTTCAATAATAAAATTATATATATACCTAAACTTCATGATACGGTGATGCTCCCTACGAAGGATATATATATTAGATATTTTATTTGATGAACATCTTTAAAGATAAGATCGAAATATTTTTCAGATTATTGATTACCCTAACGGTGGCTGCATGATATGAATAATACGTAGATTGAAACAATGGTTATATACTCAACAAAATTTGTTATTAACCTTCCCAACGAAGCTCTGTTATCAAAATTTGTCCCTAAAAGATAACGATAGTTATTTATCATGTTACGACATTAAAGTAAATAATCTAATGGTTAATTTGGTCTCGTAAGTGGCAGCATGACTTCCCCAACAAATAGCTTGCCAAAGCGGCACTAGATTATCTTTACAATAAAATAAAATGCATTTATGGTTTTTTACATTTTAGATTTTTTATTGTGAATTTTATTTATTTCAAAATATTTATGTATGTATGTTTTATTTTATAGAAAATGACTTCTATAAGCCCATTCACTATTATTCTGAATAAAAAAAAAACTCACTAGTGAGAACTATATAGATTGGAAATGAAATCTATTTATTTTCCTGATTTCTAAAAATTACAAATATGTCCTAACCCAGCCATGCCCTTCTGTACCATCGCAAGATGCTCATAGAAATCAGAAGAGGCCTTATAAGAAATGGCAAAAAGCTAATGAAATGGCTAAATGCTACAGTCTAGCCTTGATTTCTAATATTCTGCAGACCAAATATCAGCACACGGAGACAGCCATTGAAATAATGGATAGTCTCCTAGAGATGTTTGGGTAGAGTACTTGCTTTGCAAGACAAGAGGCGTTGAAAGGTGTTATGAACTCTAAGATGGGAAAGGGTACAGGAGTTCGTGATCATGTCTTGAAAATGATGGACTATTTGAATGAGGTTGAGATTCAGTGTACACAAATCGATGACAACTCAAAGATTGACATGGTGCTAGAATCTCTGCCTAAAACATTCAATGAGTTTAAGGTCAATTCTAATTTGAATAAAAGAAATATGCCTTAATAGAATTAATGAACGAACTTCATTCAGTTGAAGAGATTTATCTGTTTGAAAAATCTTAAGGAAGTATTAATCTTGCTGAAAAAGGTACTTCTTCTAAACCAAAGCCAAAAGGCAAGGGTAAAAAAAAGATAGTTGGGAAAAAGAAATTGTCTACAAAGAAAGATGGCAAGCCGATAGGCAAGTGTTTCAAGTACGGACAGAAGGGTCATTGGAAAAAAGATTACCCTAAGATTGTAAAATCAGGTATGGGAAATCTTTTAGTCATGAAGGCCTATTTAGTTTAGAATCCTATTGACACTTGGGTCTTGGATTCTAGAGCAACTAATCATATTTGTAATTCACTTTTTTGGGTTCAGAAAACCAAGAAACTAAGTAAAGGAAGCGTCAAGCTGCAGTTAGGGATAGGTCAGTTCGTGTCAGTAGTGAAGAATTGATCTGTTTTATTATCTTTTAATAATGAGACTTTAGTTTTGGATAATTGTCTTTATGTTCCAAACATTAAGAGGAATTGGATTTCAATAGCTTGTTTATCAAAACAAGGGTATACTGTAAAATTTAGTTCCTCCGTTTCTGTTTTGAAAATAATAGAGTAATATGCTCTGGTACATTGAAAGATAAAAAACAAGGATCATTTAAGTCCTATGATCCATTCTATGCATGACACCGTGATTGAAAATAATGAGCATATGCACTTATCCAAGAAAAGAAAGATTTCTTCCAACCAAATTCACCTTTGGCATTTACGCTTGGGTCGCATAATCCTAAGTAGAATACATAGAATGATTAAAGATGGCCTTTTAGGTTCATTGGAAAATGAATCATAGCCACTCTGTCAATCTTGTATAGAAGGAAAAATGACCAAAAAGGCCTTTCTTGGCCAAAGGAATATGTGCAATAGTACCACTTGAATTGGTACATACAGATGTATGTGGACCAATCAATGTACAAGCTCGAGGTCGTTATAAGTATTTCATCACATTCACTGATAATTATTCAAGATACAATTATGTTTATCTAATGCATCATAATTCTGAAGCTCTTGAAAAATTCAAGGAGTATAGGGCTAAGACAGAAAAGTAATTAGGTAAGAACATAAAGAACTTTGATCTGATCGAGGCGGTGAATATCTCTCAGGAGAGTTCAAAGAGTATATAGTTGAAAATAGGATTATATCTCAACTAACAACTCTAGGAACACCATAACAAAATAGTGTGGCTAAAAGAAAAAATAGAACTCTTTTAAATATGGTGAGATCTCAGTTACTCCACATTGCCCATCTCATTTTGGGGACTAACACTAGAAACTACGGTATACCTATTGAACTTAGTTCCATCTAGTCAGTGCTTAAAATCCTAATAGAATTATAGTCAGGTGGCAAACCAAGTTTGAAACATATCCATATTTAGGGTTCACCAGCACATGTGCTGAAACCAAAGCCTGACAAAATGGATTCATGTTCTAAGGTTTGTAAGTTTGTTAGGTATCCTAAAGGAATAAGGGGAGGTTTATTTTATAGTCCTCAAGATAGAAAAGTGATTGTGAGTACACATTTTACTTCTCTTGAGGAAGACTAGATGAATAACTTCAAACCTAAGAGTAAGAAAATATTGGAAGAATTATTAGGAGATCATGTTGATGCTCAGATTTTGGTACCTATTATTCAATGGGAGGAAAAGCAACAACATAAAGATCATAACACTATCTCTGAACAGTAACCACTTATAGAACCTCGTCGTAGTAGCATGGTATATGTTACTGGGAGAAACTTATACAGTTATCTCAGATGGACAAGTACAAGATCCCATTAGTTACAGTGAAGCTCTATTGGATGAAGATGCTGAACTATGGAAAAATGCTATGAATCAAGAAATGGAATTTATGTATTCCAATAAAGTCTAGGAACTTGTAGAGGCACCGAATAGGGTAAAACCTATAAGGTGTAAGTGGATCTACAAGAGAAAAAGACAAGTAGATGGAAGGGTGGAAACATTTAAAGTAAGATTAGTAGCCGAAAGGTATACTCAAAAAGAGGGAATTGATTATGAAGAAACCTTTTCACCAGTTACTATACTTAAATTCATTATGATTCTGCTCTCCATTGCTGCAGTGCTGGATTATGAAATTTGGAAAATGGATGTCAAGACTGTGTTTCTTAACGGACATCTTGAAAAAGACATCTATATGCAACAAGCAGATGGGTTCATTCAAAAAGGCTAATCAGATTTAATTAATCAATAAAACCCCTCTTAGATAATTCCATCTAGGATTATCGATCAAAATCTTTCTAGGATTATACCATGGTTTGCCTATCCTTAAAACCTCTTTTAGTTCCCTCAATGCTTGTGAATGGTTGAAAGCACCGAATTCAAAATAGTTATGTGATAACTTTTTACAAAATCCCTGAGGGTTTTTTCCTCGCCTTGCTTAAGACTCATAAGTTCCATCATGTCGTCTTTGGGAGTCATAGCGCCCATAAAATGTTCTACAAAACCCCTACACAACTTGTCAAATGTTCTAATTCTTCCCTGAGGTAACTTTCTGTACCAATCTCTTGCTCGCCCTTCAAATATCAAAGGGAATACTCTGCACCTTTGTAATGATGTTAAGCCTTATACTCCCGTCACCACGTTCAACTGCTCAATGTGCATCAATGGGTCACTTCTCCCAGAATAATAGAGGTTCAGGAAACAGAAGTCCTTGGGAATCACAATGTTTAAGATTTCTACTAATAGTGGGGATTTATTATCTAGCATTATTCTCAAACCTTGAGCCCTCCTTCGACCTTGCATCTCCTCGATGGTTTGTGCTAGGCTTCACACCTCAACTTTTAGCTCTCCTGCATGACCAGGATTCTACACTGCCACTTGCTCATGTTCACGCTCAATAAATATATATGATAAATCATACCTTAATCCTCTCTCCTCAATGTTCTCCTCCCTCAGCCCTTTAGTCGTGAGATTTGGGCCGTTCTGAAAAGGGATCATGCATTCCAGGTGGCATTAGTACAACATCTCATGGCCTTTTTAGTGTCTGCCGCATGTTGCTTGATTTAGGTGCCTCCACCCTTGTAGTAGAATTACTTTCATTGAGCCATCATTGCCTTTCTTTCAGCTCATGCAACAGCGTAGCCAAACTATCCATTTGCTTCTCCATTCACTTTATTCTTTCATTCACCGCTCTATCTCTTGCTTCATGGGCAATTTCACGTAAAGTGGCATTTTCTTCCACCACAGCTTCTCTCCTCTTTGTCTCATCATCATTGCTATTCATCTATTAATTTGCTTGTTTTGTGATCGCCTTTTTCTTGATCCCACACTTGTGTTACTGCTAGAATGACTTTTAGTACCGTCCCTACAGATGGCGCCAAAATGATGACACCAAAATCTGGTCAAGTCAGTGTGTGGGCTACCAACCAGATCCTAATGCCACCATTTAAATTTATATGTAAGGGGAAATGATTTTTTCCTCTACTGAGAAGTCCGAGCAGAAATTGGCAAGAAAATTCTACCTTGGGGAGCACCTGCAACCAGAAAAATGATCAAGGATGCTAGAAGTGTTTTAGGTGTTAACCCTCTAACACTCAAGTCAATATCATGAGTTTTCACGGAATAACAAGGTATATAGTTGAAGTGTAAAAATGAACTAAAGAAGAAAAATGTGAGAAGAAATCCGCCCTTTAAATAAGAAAAAAAATAAAGATAAAGATAAGGAAAATTAGAGATCGGTCAAGATGAAGATGAATTCAAAATCAAACCCCATAAGATAATGTAGAAATGGAGATAGGATGAAGTTTTTTCAAAAGTCCTCTACCATTGACACTATTGGGAGTTTTTATAGGATAAAAATCCCCTCCCATTGACCAAGGCATTGTGGGATTTTGATAGAGTTTCATCTCCCGCTTTCCCTTGAATTATGGGATTGCATGTTTTTAGGATACGACTCCACTTCCTTCTTTCCCCCAAATCTCGATAATGATAGTTTATGAATAGGGTTTAATCCATAAATTCTCGGAATGGATGGGAAGGTGGTTTTGACTGGGTTTGTCTACAATTTAACCACTTTCTCGCTAGAATCCTGGTAGCCTGTTTTTCTTCTGATTTGTTAAATAGCGAGGTGAACATAATAAAGCTTCAAACAAAATTTTATCGTGGTCACCTTATTTTATCACCCAAATATCCATAGACCATAGTATGATATTTATTGTAATTAAAATCATTATACAACTGATTTTATTCTTTTTTCTCAAACAAAGTAGCTAACTGCAGACGTAATAAATTACTAATTACCATTATTTTACTCTAATTAGATTTGTCATGACATAATAAAGTTATATATTGACTTTGGAATAAAACAGAACCACTACTTTTTCAAAGTTATATATTGACTGTGGACCAAATGAATTAATGAGATGATAACAATGATATTCTTACTACATTTAGTACAACATTTAGCACAACAAGGGTCTTTTTGCAAGATTTGCTAAATTTCCGGTGATATTGCTAATTTCATAAAACTGGACAATTTATCCTTCCATCTCTTCTACATCTATCTTTAAAACTTTTTAAAGTTTCAACTATAATTTTATATATGTTTAGATGATTATCATATTCATAGAGATATATAGGTTCTAAATTAGGACCTGCATTAATAATTATTTGTCTCTCCTATGATAGAGACCAAATTTTTTCTTCTAACATATTTATGTATATTCCTAAGCTATCATTCCAACTTAGATGCATTCCATCCAAGCTTTCACATAAATATTGTTATCTAAATTCGGGATTTTGAATTAAAAAGTTCATATTATTATTGTTATCCATTATGGTCAATTTTGAGTCCTCTTATTAGTTTTAGACCTCTCTTGAATCACTTTAAGACTTGCTAAAATAGATTCCATTAATGCTATCCTATTTTCTTCTTCAAAGGCATCAAATATTTCATATTCATCTTCAGCATTTATTCTAGTCATATTTCTGTATTGAATTTTCTTTAGATTTAAATGTTCTTTAATCATAGTAATTGCATAAATAATTTGGTATTCTTGACTAAAATCCAGATTATCTATCATATTTGAAAACTTGACAACAGATCGTTCCATGTTTTAAGAATTTGAGTTACTTTTATCACTTCCAATCTTATATTATCCAAGAAAAACAACCAAAGCCCAACATGCTTCCATTTGTTGCTAATTTTAAAAAATAGGTCAGGATTACTAACCAGTGTACTATCTCTTGAAATTTTGAGATAGACTAGCTAATTGCCTCTAACCATAGAGAGGTCTATGGTCAGCACCATCATAGATCCATACATCCAGCAAGATCACCTTAGCGACTGTTCCACACGACCTTACGCAATACACTGCTCTATGGCCTAAAAGGATCTGTCTGAGTGCTTTCCTTGCAAACATCTCTGGAAGAGTGCTTGGTAATAAGAAGTCTTCTTCGATTAGCACAAGTGCTGGCATGCAAAGTATTTGATTTATTTCTTAAAATATATAAGATAGAAGATGATAATTTCACTCAAAATATTTATTTATTTCACAACTGGAGATGATTACAGAGAAAGGATTACAGAAACTTGTGAAGGAGAAGAGATGTCTACAGGGATGATTGTTTCTCTCTTCTTCCATGATTTATTTATATCTTTGAAAAAATAAGATTACATAATAGGATTACATCATACGTGTTATATCTTTTGGAAGCTTGGAGATTCTCTTTAGAAAGGTGTCCCCTCTTCTTTTACGATTGATGACATCTGTCCTTGTGCTGATAAGCTTTATCTTTTTGGCCTTTTCCTTCGAATTAGTGAAGCTTGTTAAGCTGGCATCTTTTAACTTTGTCGTGGACCCTTCACATGCCTATTATTAGCTCATCGTCTATTAACATGTCTTCATTACTGGATCCCTCTTTTGCTTTTCCATAGCAATAGCCACAATTATTTTAGTGTTTTAACACCTTACGTATTTCATGGTGTGTTGGCAGACTGGATTTCACAAGATGTTCAAATATTGCTTTTTTCATTTTAATGATGGCTTGTTTAACTAAGATATTTTCCTTTCTGATCATGAAAAAGATGATATATTCTTTTGTGGTCTCGTAAAGCCACACACATTCTTTGCTTATCCTTTCAAGCTGTTCATTAAGAACTTTCATTCTTATTGCCTTTTTAGTGGTGAGTGCTTTGGGCTCAAATAATTCTGAGTCATAATCATTATAAAAATGGTCTAAATCAATTGTGGGACTAGTCTTTTTGCTGCTGACTCCAACCTGTATCATGTGTTGAGCTGGATACCATTTGTTATCACAATATTCAGGACAAGCGCTGAGGAATTTGACAAAAATGGCTTCTTTTGTCCTGATTAACTTTTTGAGTTCAATGGTCGCTTCTTTGATCTTTTCGGGGAGTAATTCTAATTCCTTGAAATTTTCATCAGTATAAATAAGATTAAGAAAACCATAATCAAACATATCTTTTATCATTTTAGGATTACCTCCTAAAACGAAATTAATCCTTGGGTATAACCCTAAATGATATGGTATTATAGCCTGGCTAAGACAAATCCCATAGCCTATTTACTAATTCTTCTATATTCATAAACGTAGTCATTTTCATATGGGATTTTAACCATTGAAATTGACTGTCCGCTGTTCATATATTGGGGCTTTAAACTCTGTGAAGGGCTTTGGGAACCCTCTCCCTTCATATACTGTTATTTGAGATCATGGATTGAGAGGAACCTTTCTGGAATTGGGATCTTTGTATTCTGTGAAGAACACTGGGCGATCTGACCCTCATTTTGGTCCTTGAAATGGACTATTTTTAGTATTTTGCTAATAAATTCTTCTGAAGTTTGTACTTCTAGATCATTTTGCAAACTTTTGTCAGGGAAAAAAAGGTTTCCTCAATTCTTCTTGGGCAGCATCAATCATTGCAAGCCCATCATAAATCATTTCATTGCCCTTGAGAAGCAATTCTTGACCATCAGCGCACATCATTATGCCTTTCATTATTCTAGAAAAACTTTTATCCATTATATTCTCTGCTGAGAAAATCTGTAATACAATTGTTAGATCCTTCAATTTCAAAATCATATTATGCAAAGAATTGCTGCCATCTAATTAATCTCTTATATTGAGGGAGATTAGGCAATTTATTAAATATAAATCCATTAACTTGTGTATTATTAGATCTAACTTTAAATTTCTTTGGTAATAAAAAGAAAGTAAATTTAGCTATTCCACTTTTAATTGCTAATAATTCCTTTTCATTACTATGATAATTCTTTTCCGCGGGCTTAAATATTCTGCTAGTATATCTACAAATCTTTTCTAGAAATCACCCCAGTGAGTATCAGAAGCATCAGTTTCAAGAATTAAATTATCACTGGTAGTAGGGAATCCTAATCTTGGTGGATTTTTACATTTTTCTTTTAATCTTTTAACTACTTGAGTATAAGATTCTTCCTAAGATTTTGTATTATTCTTTTTCAATAATTCTTGTAAATGTTATCTTTCTTTTGCTAAATTTTTTATGAAACTTTCAGCATAATTAAGATATCCTAAAAATCTTTGAATTTGTTCCTTAGATTCTAATTTATCGAGGAACAAATATATTTTTTCATAAATATGAGGTTGCATCTCTATTCCTGTTTCATCTATTATTAATCCTAAAAATTCAATCTAAGGTTTTATTATCTCAGCTTTCTTTTTAAAAAGTAATATCCCATGTTTCTTACATTTTTCTGCAAAAGAAACTAAATGAGTAATATGATCAACTTCATTATTAAAGAATATTAATATATCATCCACATAAACAATGCAAAATTCATTAAATTCTTTAAAAATTTTATCCATTCTTCTTTGAAATATTTGCGGTCCATTTTTTAATCCAAATGACATTACAATCCATTCATACTGTCCCTGAGGTGTACTAAAGACAGTAAGTAGTATACTATCTTCTTCAAGCTTAATTTGCCAAAAGCCAGATTTACAATCAAATTTGCTAAAAATTCTTTTATTAATTACAGAGGTAATAAATATATCTTTATGAGGTAAAAAGTTTTCATCAAATTTGGTATATTTATTTAATTCTTTATAATTAATAACCATATGAGCTTTTCCTCATTTAATTTCCGCATGATTCCTAACCATAAAGGTAGGGCTACTATGTGGGCTTTTAGATTCTCGGATAAGTTTGAGATCTAAGAGTTTTTTAATTTGTTTATCAAATTCTATTCTATCTTTTTGCCCATATCTCATAGGCTTAACTCTTATGACAACATTTGGGTCTTTTAATTCTAATTTGGCATAAGTTTTATCAATTTCCCATAATTGAATTGAATTTTCACCAAAATTTTTATAAAGTTTTTCTAAAATTATTTCATAATCAGATATAATTTGATTAATTTTTATATTGAAATCACCACGCTGGCTGCGGCGAAAATAGAATTTTCACGTAGTGCACCGGACGGGATTATAAATCCTTGGTGTGGTACGTGTATGATTACAAGGGGTTTTAAGAGTAATTACTTCGTTAGTCATTATATAAATGAATTGACGAAGGAAATTAACTCCTAAAAGTATATCAACACCCATATAATCATAAGACCATAATATTAGTATGCTTAGTATATAATCGCTGATTTGGATTAAGGCTTTTATTCTACATATTCCTAGAGAAATTTGTTCTCCATTAATTCCTTTTCCCGTTAAAGGTTTATAATCTTTCCAATATGACTTTGGATAAATTCTTGAATTAGCTAGGCTAACTCCTGAACCCGTATCAATTAAAGCATGGAACCATTCTTGTTTATGCTTATAATATGGCAAGATCACTTTTATATATACTATAAAAGGATTAGACATATCTTGATAGGGTTTGTTTAATCCTTTCAATTGTTATTGATATCTCTCTATCTCCTATGCAGTAAGGAGAGAAATTTTCAGGGAAGTTCATTCTTAACTATACAGGACTTATATCGGTTTCACATTCTGGTTCTATAATGAAAGGAAAGATAAATTATATTCCTTTAATCTTTAATGGTATTTCACTGTATTGGGTTAATGTTTTTCTTTCTTCATTATACCTTGCATAAGTATGTGGTTCAATTAGAATCCTTTTGTCTAAATACTTAATCATCTTAACATCTATATAAGATTTTGCAGCTCCCGTGTCTAGAATAGCAAAAGTCGCATGCCATGATTTTTCATTATTATATTCAATTTTGATTTTTAGATTTTGATTATTTTTTATAACAGTTGCTAAGACTTCATGTGATGGTAAGATCACTAGATGGCTACATCTTGTAGAACTTTGCGTTTCACTTGCATTTTTAGGCATAGAGATTGATTCTCCACTCCTTATAATTATTCTACCTTTCGCTGTGTATTTTATAGTCTTAGAGGAATTTCCTCTAATCAAAGTAGGTTGATACCTTAAATCCATTTCCCATTCCTCTGGTAGATCAATTTCTCTTAATAATTCAGGGGGTTGTATTTTTCTAACTTTATTAAAAAGTTTATCTATTTTTATGAATTTTCTATTAGCAAACATTTCACTGTTAGCTGAATTTGTTAATGCATATTCTTTGGCATAGGTTATGCTATATGGATATGATCCATCATGCATTATACCCAAGTATTTGAAATCATGACATAAAGTTAAAGTTTTATTTATATTTTTATCTCTAAGACTTATATAATATTTAGGATATATCTTAAATATCAATTTCTTATAATTAAGATTTCCTTAGATTACCCCAAGAAGTGCATGTTTTCTTTCTTTTATTTTATTATCTAGTACAGCAAGATTTACTAGACTATCAATTCCTTCTATGAAATGAGATTTTATCATAATTTAAATTCCTTCAATATGAATATATCCAATTTTATGCCTATCACTAGGTCTAATTTTATTGATTTTTTCTTCTATATCAGATTTTAATAACAATGGTATATTTGTATTTCCTCCAGCGTGCCTAATGTCAATTGGTTCTTCTCTTACAGTGGAACCAAAATACATTATATCTTTTCACCATGTTAGCTATTCCTTGTGCTAACTTATTGACTGAAGTCATAGATGTTTCTAATCCCTTTTTATTAATCTTTAGATATTGTTTTTTTATCAAAGATTAATTCTTTATTAAAAGAACCTTGTTCTTCTAATTCGTCATCTTGACATAGATCTTGATTATCTATTTCTTCTATACTCATTCTGATTCTGAAGTACTTAAAGTTTCATCTGATAGATAGTATATGCTATCATTTTCACTAACATCTTCACTATTAGTGATAAATTCTAATTCTTCAAAATCTTCAAACATTTTAATGTTTAATTTCTTTCTCTTAGGACACTCATTTGCATAATGTTCTTCTTCATCACATAACCAGTATTTACATTTTTTAGGCCGTTTTGCCTTGATTTTCCATATTTGTTCCTTTTAAAGAACTTTCTCTTATATTTATTTTTCTTGTAATATTTTTTATTGGTCTTGAAAAATTTATTCTTTTTAAATCATTTATTATGTTTATAAACTTTTTTAGAATATCAAAATCTTGGAGGTTCTTCTAATCTTGAACAACATAATCCGCGATTTTGTTTTTTCATTAATCGTCTATCTCTTATTTTAGAACACCATGGATTTACTCTATTTCGAGCAAACCTAATTCTACTTCCAAAGGTATCAGGATTGGTAGTATCATCATATTCTTGGCTATATTCTTCCATAATCTTTTTATCCCATGGGACTGGTATTTTCATAAAATATAAATTATTGTAATACATTTTTGTATTATCTTCTTCTCTAAATTCACTTTCATAATATAGTTCTTCGAAGTTACATGTGTATGCGTTTAAGTAACATATATCACATATTTCAAGCCTTGTTAGCTTTCTCATATTTTCCATTCTTTTTCTTTCTAATTCTTGCTGATAATTGGCTTTCCAATCTTCTCCAAAGAATTCTCTTCTTATTTCACTTTCAAATCTCGTTAAGATTTGTTCTTGGGATTCATTTTCATCAGGGTTTTCCGCATATAATACTTTATTTTTATTATTAACACTTAATCCTATAAACTATTGTGCAGCTATTTCTACAAACGAAGTTTTAGAGAATTCAATGCTATTATGTCTATTTAGATTATAAAATGCTAATGCAATCTTCATGGATTTTACCCAAGCAGTTATCATTTTATCTCTATCTTTAATACAATCTAAGTCTAACCATATACCCTCATGACTGATGAGTTTTTCTTGATATTCTCCTGGTGTTTTATATTCCCTCTTAGATCTTCTACTTGGCCTAAAATATTGACTTTGTGATCTTTCGTTTTCATATGTTAGTATTTCTTCTCTAGCATAGGAGGCTCTATTACTAGATTCACCTGGTTCAAAGACTCGAGGTTTTGATTCATTCATTTTTAAATATTTAATTTTTTTTTCAATATCTTCTAAATTTATGAAGAAATTATCATCTTCTTCATCTGTTTCAGATTCTTTATTATTATCAGATAACTGCTTTAATCTATTATTAGCATTTTCGCCTAACATTCTTAAACCTATCAATTTTTTATTACTTTTTATTTTGTTAAATATTGGTCTTATCGTAGGCTGAATTTCATTACTTTTCTTCTCATTAAAATAAATTATTGTATCTTGTAAAATTTTATTATGTTCTTGAATTATCATAAGTAATTCTTCCATATTATTATCAATTCTTTGTACTTCAATTTCCTTGTAGTTTTCCATGTATGTTTATGGCAAATTTATTACCAAGTTGTTCAATATTTTTTTTTATTTTGTTTGGTTGGCATTCTATCTTATTCCATCTTATTTCTATAGAATTCTTATTTATTATATCTATAATTTTTTGTTTCAATAATTCCAAATCTTCAATTTTGCATTCATTTATTATTTGTTTAATATGTTCAAATTCTTGACTCATTTGATTTCCTAATCTCTTGATTTGATCTATATTTTCATCATTAACATTTTTTATTTCTAGTATTTCATTGCACTTTCTATATCATTTATGCTTAAATTAGGGTTTGCTAATTTATTTAATAAATACAGAGAAATTCAGTTTAACTGATTATTTCCCCACATATCAGAATCATTTACTAAATCAAAAGGTTGAAATCTTCCATACGTATATCCTCTTTGCCTATAACTAGAAAGTGGAAACCTACTAGTTTCAATATTTTGGGAAATTATTAATGGGTCAGGTAATTTTTTCATTATACCATCTACATAATATTTCGCTACTTTCTATTAAATATTTGTGACATATAATGTCTTTTATTTCTTTTGGAATATAATTCTTCTCTAACCCTTTATCTATTAGGTAGAGTTTATACATAAATAAATCTTTATATCCTAGTAACATATTATTAGAAGGATAATATTTACTTCGAATTCTTTTGTTGTTCCAATTATATTCTTCTCTTTGCTTAATAGACAAAAGTCTATTATAATCTATTATAAGATCTTCACGATAATCTTCAATAGAATTAATATTCCATTGTTTCCAAGAAAAATTATTTCTTAAAACTTCTATTCTTATCCTATCTAATAGGAGAGGATCTATATTTAAATTTCTTTTATTTATTATTATTAATTCTCCAATTCTAAAATCTTGAGCTTTTAATAAATATAATTGTATTAATTCTTTAATATCTAAATCTCTTCTCTCATGTGAATAATATTGCATATGTTTAATAATATTATATTTTGTTACTCTATTATCGAGTAATAAATTATATCCTTTAGGATTAATATTATAAATAATTATCACGTTATCCATTTTTTATTATTTATACCAATTACTTGGCTCTGATACCAATTTTGCAGAACTGCGGAACATCATTAAATCATTATTTATTAAAGGATTACGTAATTTCAACCCAAGACAAGTATAGGGGTGTAAATGTTCAATCTTCAGATTTTTTAGCAATTTTTATAATTTAGATAAATTAAAGTGCACCGTTTGGTGCTAGGTGTGGTGCAAAGTGTGGTAAGAGATTCTTTTTCCATGAGATAATGGCTTCGGCCTACCTGATAATGAAAGTTGTCGGCCATATAGACAAGAAATGGATCCATACGTTAAAGCTAGATTGAAAAATATAATAAATAAATTGTCTGGAGATGATTTTATCTGAAATTTCACTTGCACGGTCTTGACCACATACAAATTTGTGAGGTTCATAATGGATTTATATTGTTAGGTCCATTATTTATAGAGTTGGCATCTTATGGCAAGTCTAGTTAAATTGAAAATTTATTTATTGCATATCTTGTAATAGGGATTAATTTATTAATTCCCCAATTTAGTGTGATTCCAATTTATTAGGAATATTTGTTTCCTCATTAGGAATATTTATTTCCTAGTTTAATTAGGTGTCTAATTTAGCAAGTCAATTAATGGTGGAATTTTATAATTGGTGCGTAAGATTTATTTAGAGCAGAAGTTAGTTCAAACAGGAAATTTATTAATGCTCTAGATATTCCGCTATATGTAACGAGCGGGAATAACGTTAAACCGGAAATTTATTTATCTTTCTAGATATTAAGCTGGGAGGCAATAAAGCGGGAATATCATATTTATTCCTATTCAGGATCATAGGAATTATAAGTGGAAATAAATTCTTATTTGGAAAGAATTCAAGTTTTAAGACTTGCTATTTTTGTGAAACCCTAGTGCCTATATAAAGAGAGGTGATTCACATTTGAAGGGTGATGCCAAACACAGGGCATAAAGCAGAGAAGCCGGATTTGGCGCATGAGGTACAATTTCAATGCAAAATAAAATGACAGATCATATAAATGAAGTGATATATTGCTTAGTACAATTTCTATCTTAATTAATTTAACGAGGATATTGTAAAAGCAAAATGAAAAGATGATCAACTCTAAAGCCTAATTTGTGTAAAATGTTTTTTTTTTGAATGATTATATAAACTGTTTAAAAGCATAACATTAAGTAATCAATCATCATAATTTAGGATCATCTTCCAAATATATGTCCATGTTATATTGGCAATGATTTTGCCAGATATAATTGTCATTATGGACATTAGCCAAATATATCTTGATTTGGAAAGAATCTTTGATATGTATTCTAATCACATATTTCATATGGACTATGCAATAAATGCATGAATATAGATTCTAATAAAGTTTACATTATCATATATATGTAGAGGAAAATTCTGGACATCACACAAATTTTCATGCAAATTTGGGAGCTCATCACAACGCTGTGAAACTCTAAATTCGCAAAAAATTAATGCGGACATTCCACGGGAGAGAACGGCTCTACATATAAATATATGTTGTGATGTGTACATTATTTCCCATGTATGGTTAAATTTTTATTTTATGATTTTCATTGTGAGAATAGAATTTTGGCCCGATAAGAAAGACAACGAGAAAAAGGAAAAAAAAAAATCAGAAGTTCAAAGCCGCAACATAATCAATAGAAGCTGAATATGAGCCATGTCACTTTATTGATGATATTAATTATTATTTATTATAATTTATGTGACATGGTTTTTCAAGGACAACTTAGAATTATATTGGCATCGCCAGGTTTTGCTTGTTGAGAGAAGAAGGCGGCAATGGGAATGTTGTGAAAGTCCAATCAAGCACCTGATGGCTTTCTGCTGCGTCGACCCCTGTAGATGCTGTGAAGCCAACATAGACTGAGCTTGGGACAATTTCATCCAAGTGAAAACACTTTTCAATCAACATCTCAAGTGGGTTCTCCGCATATGCCACAAAAACACGGAGTACTTTCGTCCATCCATCGTAATAAATTCGAACCTTGATCGGTTCCCCACTTTTGAGATCAATGCCAGAGCTGTTGAGACTCTCAGATGGACTTGATATTATGCTTGCTACGTCGATGCCAATATGGTTATCATCAGGATCAAAAGGGTTCTTGTATGTGTCCAGCTCCACGGCAAGTGGCGAAATTTTTTCATCTAAATAATTTGCGTGAATGGTCGTGATTATTTATATATATAAGTATTATATATAGAAAGATATATCATCATATTGTTTATCATTAGACTGCTATTATATATAATTTGTGCCGATGGACGCATGTGTCAGTACTTTATTGTTATCTGCATTAATTCTTAATTCTTAACATTGATCATCATACCTGATGTATACAGTCCAAGATATTGGGCGTTGAAGTTTCCTGATGAAGGGCTGCTATCGTTTGCAAAAACAAACGTCACGCCATCCGAACTTCTTGTATTTGGGTAGGGTGAGATCCTGACGGTGAAGGTGGTACTAATCATAGCTGGCCATACAGTCACAGGGTGCTTGTATAAAACCCGTCCAACCTTATTAAACGGCAGCTCTGATGAATTATATGTAGGCTCTGATGTGAGGCTTAAATAATTATAATCTGCAGTCACTGCGCCCATGCATATTAGTAGGCTGTCATCGCTACAACTTTCTGGGTCGAATGAGGAAAATGTGAAGCTAAAAGGTTCATCAGGAGGGACCGATGAAGAAGCTCCGCGAAGAAAAACTGAGAGGAGTAGTAGGAAAATCATTTTTTGCTCTGGGAGGGTTACTTCTTGAATGACATCGCCCAGCTTCACATGCACTTATTATATAAGGGACTTTGGACATTTTTTTTTAATTTTATTTTAATATTATTATTTTCTTGTGTGTGTTACGGCGATATTTTAAAGGTCACTCTCCTTTGAAAACCTTGTGTAGCACATGCATATAATTGTGAGTAAAAATCTATATTGATAAATTGGTATATATCCATACAAAAAAGTTAATGCTATTTGCATTAAAAATTGTACATGATCATATATTATTAAAAAATTAAATTATTTACTTTATAAATTTTGTCTTTATATACAAAAATCTTCATTTTATTTGTCATGTACAATTAACATTAATCAATTTTTTTTTAATCTTAATATCTTTGCTCAATTAAGAAATACAATCTAACGTGCCCACCCACAACAAATGTAGAGTCATAATGAGACTAGTGCATGAAATGTGAGTAAACATAGATCTACAATCTCTTGATAAATTTTTTTTGTATAAACTAATATGGCATAATTTAATTAGTTAGATTAAATATCTTTTAACCTATATGATTTAATTTTATTATTTTGTATTTTCATCTAACTAATAAAATTATACCACATCAATTTGAACAATGTTTTATAATCTTATCATCACTCTTGAAGTATTTTTTATGTGATCGCAGTAAAAGAAAATGTAATATGAGTGTGGATAATAATAAAAATTGAATTGGCAAATGTATACATATATAAATTTTTTTTTTTTTTGTCAGAGGGCGTCTGCATTTTGGAAATTGCAAGTTCTTCGACTAGCAACTAGCTACTAGATATGAAATAAACGCTTGTGAGCTACAGAAATATTATATGAGTCTAAGACTCTTACGAATGAACAATGGGTTATGTACAATTCGTTGCGACATAGGAAAATTCTTGAAACTTAAATTTTATATTTTTATATTTTAGCTTCTATTGAACCAAGGTCTCGATTTTGCTTAGTTTACAATTCTAAATAATGAATTAGGAAATTCTCATGATCTAAAGTTTTGTAAGTTTTTATATCTTTATATTAATAGATTTGAATATTAGTTTCACACAACAATGTTATTTTGACAAACAAATAAATTGAGTTACTTTCACAACCTCTTCCCCTTCCACGTACATGAACCGAAATCATAATCCTACATATAATTAAGTCATATATACTCATTCGTGGCTCCACAGAGAGTTTTATTTCTCTATTAGTATATAGTAAAACTTTGATAAATTAATAGTTTTAGAACCATAAATAATCTATTAATTTTAGTGAATAATTTTATAATTAATCGATTAATTAATATCTGTGTAAGTATTAAATAGTTGTAAGACTTTTGGTGACCGGCTTCTAACTTACTTGTCAGGTTACTTGAACTTTTACATATATCATTTTAAGTGACGATGCGGAAATGTTTGAAAGTTGATATACAGATGATAGACTAGGTTTCTAAATAATAAAATTTTATTAAGAATAATCTGAATGAATAAAAATTTATTAAAATATGTAAATCCAAAAATGATATAATAATTACATTCTCTTAATTAAAATAAGAAATCTAAAATACACGGTATCCAAATTTAATATTTAAAAAAATAGATAAAAATCTTAGAAGAGTCAGAAAAAAAAAAAGTCTCAAATTGAAAAACGATCGAGAAAGAAACTGAATTTCTCACTCGATCATGACACAAAACAGTGCAAGCAATTTTAATTTTAATTTATCTCAGTCGTTAGCTTTAAAATATTATACACCCCAAAATAAACATACGTAACCCGTGTTATGCTCTCTGAAACTTATCCTACTGTAGAGACAGCGACCACCCTACATTACTATTGGTGAAGACATAAATGGGAAGATACGTAATCACTGCCGAAAGGTACTCGTGGTCCTCTTTCTCTTGTTTTTTTTTTTCAATTTTTAAAGTGCTTGTGTCACAGTGTCAGTGTGTTGTCTCTATCTGGGCCCAAGTAAAAATATTTTACTCTTATCAATTTTCTTATTTTATTTTACCAAACTAACTCCCGATTTCTCCCCTCTATCCGTACCTCACCACTGCTACACTCCACAAATATGCAATCCTGTTTATTTATTTATATTTTTTTCCACTTCGATGGATATGCCAAACTTTTACATAAATTTCTCTCATATAATGGTATAAAATTCATATTTTTCTCTCGCTGACACGATTTAAAAGTATTTTACTCCTAAATAAAAGAATGTCTAACTACAATATATTTTAACGAGTCCGAGGTTGATCTATAGAAAAAAAATTTAATTTTTTAATTATAATTTATCTAAAAAATATAATAAAATTAAATTATAAGAAACTTAATTTGAGTGAAACTATAGAATTAAATTAATTAGGGATATGGATCCACTCTTAGTATTAAATATAATTTAATAAATTCTTTTTCTAATATTTCTTTATTGCCCAAAAGATTAATTGTATAAATTATTATTATTTTCCCATAATTTTATTATGGATTAAATACTTAGTGTGCCAAAATTTAATTTATCTACAATAAGTCAAAATATCATTTTACCATACTTTATACTAAGATAGTAAGAATTTATTATGCCAAACTACCATATTTGTATACAACAAATCAAAATTTCCAAATATAAAATATGGATAATATTAATTAGAAAATAATTTAATTTATATAATTAAAAATAGAACTTGATTAAATCATATTTTTCTACTAAGAGTTTCACCTTACCCTAACTATAATTATTTAGCTAGACATAACTGAAATAAAAACAATATTTGAAATTAAATTTAAAATAATTAAAATAAATAAAAACAACTAAATTTGAAATAAAACTAAATTAAAATTAATTTACTAAATATTACAAAGAGACATGTGAAGAAGAAGAATTTGGAGAGGAAGAAGTGAAGAAATGTGTATAGAGGTGTGTTCCTCCCTTCTCTATTTATACTAATTCATGATTAATCCACACTATACACCTAATTAAAGCTAATTACATCACGACCTTACATTTGTCACACTAATTAAAAATAAACCTAACCCATTAATCAAACATAAATCTAACCCAACCACTCAAATACACCTAGCTTATTCCATTAACAATTACCACACTTAACGTGGTGAAAACTTATAATTTTACAATTACCACACTTGACATGATAAAAACTTATTATTTTACAATTACCACACTCGACATGATAAAAACTTATAATTTTACAACACAAGTCGCGGATCCCCTTCGACAACAACTTAACTTTCGGACTTCTGGAATCCAAATTTGACATTCGTTTATCTGTTTCAAGCCTTGAATTGCGTGAAATTATTATTTTTACCTAATAAACACACAAAAATACACAAAATTAAATATTTAAAATATAATTAGAAATTCATAATATGTTACATAATTACAAATGTAAATTATAATATAAACACAAAATAACATTTTTATCCCTTAGTAAACATACAATTATTAACAGTAATCACACACTCCCAACCAGCTTATTGCTAGCCCTAGCAACTGAAGCACTATATTCAATTTAGATTTACAAAATTCACATGCAAGTAAATAATTGTTCATTTATCCTCTGAACTACCAAATAAATAAATTTTCCAAAATTTCTTTAGTTTAGCTAATTGTCTTTTAGTCATTATCTAGGATATCACCAAATATTCTTTTGTGCTCAAGAAATTAACACAATACTATGGGGCTTCATAAAAAAAAAAAAAACTTTTGTTTCAAAGATTCATCAGAGATACTGTCTTTATTAAGCAATAAATTATTCACAAAATTCATAAAATAACATTTTTAATCCATATAGCAAGTTTTAGGCCAATAACTCTCAGACCAATTGGCCTTAGGCCACTAGTTGTTGAGACACTCCCATGGACTTACTCGGACTATTTATGATAAATAAGCAAATAACATATCTGTCACCCATGTAGTGAGCTTTGGGCCAGTGATTCCCAGACCAGTTGGCCTTAGGGCACTAAGTATTGAAACACCCTTACGGGCTTAATTACTTGGGTTCCAGATAAGTAAACAAACAATATATCACTTCAACCCATATAGCGAGCTTTAGGACAGTGACTCCCAGACCAGTTGGCCTTAGGGCACTAAGTATTGAAACACCCCTACGGGCTTAATTACTTGGGTTCCAGATAAGTAAACAAACAATATATCACTTCAACCCATATAGCGAGCTTTAGGACAGTGACTCCCAGACCAGTTGGCCTTAGGGCACTAAGTATTAAAACACCCCTACGAGATTCATTACTCAGGTTTCAGATATAGCGAAATTTAAATAAATTCTTTATTTTTTTCTTTTCTTTTTTTAATATTTACATTTTCCACCTTGATATTATCTCCAATGAATCAAAAGAATAAAATTATTGCAAAATTTTAACTTATAACCCAATAGCATGCGTCATAGTGTGTGTGTGTGTGAAGAATGATTTAATAATACCTGATTAATGAATAAATGATAGAATTATATAATTAATGATAACCAAATGGAGAATTCACAAATTTGAGTAATGCAAAGAACATGGAACAAAAACAACTTACTATGAATTTCAAAATCAAAATATAATACAGACTAGACTATTAGGATGCATCTTAAAAGTAGTGACTCTTTACATAGCTATCTTAGACAATAAAAAAATTTGGATTTTTTTAAAATAAGCAAACACACATATTTATAAATTACGTCAACTATCCCCACCCCCATCCTAATAGAAACATTATCTTTATTATTACATAAATTAAAAAAAAGCATGCAAAAATGCGAAAAAGATAAAGTAAACATAAATAATAAGAAAAGAAGTAGAAAGAATCATATCTGACTTGCTGTAGAAGGTTAAATGAGATGACAAAGAAAAAAGAAAACATTAAATTTTTTTTTAAATTTTTTGAAATAAAACTCTAAGACTAAGAAGATGTGTTTATAGAGTTATTGTACTCCATAATTCGGCCATCTTCGAATCAAATTTATCCAAATTTAGTTTTTATAGCAAAAATAAAAACATCACCAAGACTGAGACATTCCACAATTGTTAACTATTTCCTCCTCCCAACCGGAATGAAACATTGCCCTCAATGTATTAAAAGAAAGAAGTAGAGTTTTGAAGATATCTCCTGAACACTGCAACAGAAAATATTTACAAACGGAGAGTTAAATCTAATATGTACTTCTTACTACTGTTACTGCTGCCATCATCGGTTGACCAATCCAACGCCAAGGTCATGGGATATGGCTCTAGTTTGTAAGCTTGTAAAAGATCAAGTAACTCATTAGCAGTATGAGCACAAATAAAAAGCTTTTTTACAATGGGTGAAGCAAAATGATTCTTAATTTCATGGTTAATAAATATTAGCAAGCCATCATAAAAATTATTAACATTTAACAAACTGAAGGGTTTGTGATGGATGTTCAAATGGGCCCAAGATGCAAATGTTATTAGTGCCCCTAGAGTTGCAAGATCTCTTGGCAAGAAAATGAAAATGTCAGCATGATTTAACATTTCGGATATTCGCTCTTGCATAACTGAGACGACTAACTCTTCTCTAGTTAGTGGGCCAGATAGGCATCCTAGAGGTTTTAGAACTTTTGGGATGATGCCTAACACTTGGCTTCCTCTAGTGGAAGTAGCTTCTGAGACAAGCTTTGATAACCCTCGATCACTTTCTCTATATACCAGGTGTAGTTTTCTCTTTGCTATGACTCGACCAAGATCTACAGCAGCTTAAACTAACTCCTTGTATTTTCCATAGTGAAATCCATAAAGCACGTACATATTTTTGAATTATCTATTCAATGTTTCTGCCATTAGGACAATCTAAAAAATAATTTGTGAGAGTTTGAAAAAAAAGCACATATTTAAAGATCTTGATGACAGATATAATGATACACAATTGCAAATAGAGTGGTGTATTTGTCAAATGACTCGTGAAACTTTGGCTCATTATTCAAAAGCAAACAGTAATTAGACATAAAATCACATCATTAAAAGCAATAATGCAAAAGATAAAAGATTATTAAAAGGAAATGATATTTAGTGGTAGTTGTGATTGTGGCTGACATCTTCCTTTGGTTTTACGTCCAGTAACGGCTTGAACGCCCTCTATGGGTTGAGGATAGGCTTCCCATCTAGTTTTCTTATAAACTAGCAAATAGGATCCTTTTGAGTCAGATTTCTAAGACTAAACTGTGCACTTTCATTTTAGAATAGTGGCCATAACTGGTAAATTGCATGTTGTACATATCTGCTTCGATGGGTTTCAAGAGATCGTAAGATATCCTCTAACGATTCTTTACTCAGGTCATCTTGAACGAATTTGATTTTATCCTCACGAGTATCAGAAACCATTCCTAAAGATTTACAAGGATGTCTTTTGCAAGTAAGTCTTACACAGTTATGACGTTCACAGCCAAGTCGTTTAGCTCTTCTCATTTTAGCGAATGTGCTTTTGCCAAAACTAGGCATGTAAGAAATAAATGGATAAAAAAACTCACCTGCTAATCGGACCTTTGCTTCAATTAACCAACGAATGTCAGAAGGAATGTCATGGATCATTAACAAACACAATCATTCACAATGAGCTTTGTAAATTTTTTTGAGGGCATTCTGAGGGAGAGAAGGAAAATGCTTATGCAGTTTACTTTGTATTTCTTTCATATTTGGTTTTGGGTTTCGGCTATTGTAGAAAACTGAAGATATCGAATTAAGAAATCATGGAGTACCGTTATTCACCATTTATATGGGAAAATGAATCAAAACAACAAAATAAAGAGAATAAAATCTGCAAAATAAAAAAAAGTGAAAGCGAACAAAACAACCAAAAGAGATCACACTTAAGAAAAATAAAACTTACATCCATCCTCGTATTGCATTAACCTCAAGTTCTAATTGGAAGTCATATATTCTGCCTTCTATTTGCCGGAGTTGTCTTTCAAGATCCTCAACGTACGACACTAGCATTAGTGATCGTCGTTCCCAAATTGGATGTGATTTACAACTTTGTATCAAGCCTCTTAAGTGAAATTCATATGTAAAATGCTTCTAAGATGCTTAAGGAGGATCTTTCTCACTGAGGTACTTATGACATATATTGAAAATATGGAGAGAAAACACAATTGTCAAACAAACACACTTAAGCAAGAGATAAAAAAAATGTATATCACTCAAGACATAGAAAGGAACAATCAGATAATTCAAACGATAAAGTAGCAGTAAAAAGTTAAATCACAAAAACTTAATCAAGATTTGATGGGACAATCAAATTTATCTCTGTGTCTGCATTACGTGGTTGGTTTTCTAGATATGGTGTTAACCTTTGACCATTAACTAAATGTGACACGGTTATTTGGATTCTCAATTTTTACGGCCCCATATGGATATACATTTTTCATAATAAATGGCCCATTCCACCTTGACTTTAACTTTCCAGGAAACAAATGAAGACGAAAATTATAAAGCAAAACTTTTTTTACCAATTTCAAATATTTTCGAAAAATTCTTTTATCATGAATAGCTTTAGCTCTTACCTTTATAATTCTTGAATTTTCATATGCGTCATTACGTAATTCCTCAAGTTCATTCAATTGCAACTTACGTAATTTACAAGCATCATTAAGGTTTGCATTACAATTTTTAACAACCCAAAATGCATTATGCTCAAGTTCAACCGGTAAGTGACAAGGTTATCCATAAACTAGATGATAAGGAGACATTCTTGAAGACGTCTTAAATGTAGTGTGGTAGGCCCAAAGTGCATCACTAAGTTTAAGAGACCAATTTTTTTGATTTAGGTTAATCGTCCTTTCCAAAATTTGTTTTAGCTCCCTATTTGTTAATTCAACTTGGCTACTTGTTTGAGGATAAGAAGGGTAGCAATTTTATGTGTAATTCCATATTTTTCATTAATGACTCAAAAGGCTTATTACAAAAATGTTTACCACCATCACTTATAAGGGCTCGAGGAATTCCAAATCAACTTAAAAGATTTTCATTTAAAAATTTAATTACATTTTTGCTAACATTATCAGGGCAAGGAATTGCTTTAATCCATTTTGAGACGTAATCAACTGCAACTAATATGTACACAAATCCAAAAGATGGTGGAAACGGACCCATAAAATTAATTCCCCAACAGTCAAATATTTCTATCTCAAGGAAGAGATTTAAAGGCATCATGTTTCTTTTAGCAATTGATCCCAATTTTTGGCACTTTTCACAAGTTTTACAAAATTCATGTGTCATTGAATATAGTAGGCTAATAAAATCCACTTTGCAAAATTTTAGCAACAGTTTTTCTTGAAGAAAAATGTCCACCACATGCTTTAGAATGACGAAAATTAATGACACTACTTATCTCATTGTTAGGAATACATCGTCAAAAAATTTGATCAAGGTAATATTTGAACAAATAAAGATCATCCCAATAAAATTTCTTTACCTCAACCAAACATTTCTTCTTATCTTGAGTGTTCCATTGTAAAGGCATTTAACCTGTAATAAGAAAAGTAACAATATTAGCATACCATGGCGTTAAAGTAATAGAAAATAAAAAATCATCTAGAAAAGAATCATTGAAGGGTGTTATGCCAGTGCAGAATTCAGATGTGAATCTTGATAAATGATTAGCAACGACATTTTCTGTACCCTTTTTATCTTTGATGGTGAGGTCAACACTACTAGAAAAATGGTCTTTATTGACATTAGAATAGTGTCAGTAATCACTTTTAGTGACACTTGTTAATAGTGTCAATAATCTGACAGTTAGAAAAATAGTGACACTTGTACTTGGTGTCATTGATTACTATTACTATAGTATTACAAGATTTATGACATCATAGTGTTAGTAGTTGCTGATATTATATTGGTGTATATAAATACTGTTACCATAGTATCACTATTTAATTTATTTAAAAAAAATAAAAATTTAAATTGGCTCATTGCCTATTGATTCAAGGGTAAAATTAAAGGACACCACAAAATAACAAAAAAAAAAACTAGATTTATATTACAAAATCTTTCATTTCATATTTAGAAATTGTTAGCATATATATTATTACAATTGTACCAAATACAAATTTAAACAAGTATTAAAGAAGCACACAAATTCAAAATATCTCAAATATAGTTTGAAAAACACACAAGTAGATATTTAGTTTGAAAAAAATACAAGTATTTAGTTGGCAACAAAATTCTCGTCAATTCCTCTACACCTTGAACTTCATTGTTTTCCCACCTACAAGTGTAACATATAGAATTAATTAGTATGCTACACAAATTAAGTCTTGGACATTTACAATAAAAAATATACTCATACATTACATGATGATTGTATGCTACAAAAAATTTGGCAACATATGCTGCCCACTCATCAAGAAGTTACGAAAGATCATCCATACTGTGTACTCATCATATTCAACTTCAAATCCAGCTACTAACAAGTCAGTATATATTACAAACTTGAAAACTAAAACAATAATCTATAACCAATCACTCAGCATTTTCTAGAAATTACAAAAAACAAGAACACGTAAATAAACAGTACCAGCACACTTAACAGTAATTACCAAAGTGCCTAACAAGCTCATAATTGATATTAATCCTTTTTATCTTAAGTATTCTTAGGCTATCACTGATAAATTACAAAACAATGAATTAATTAGGCAACTTACTATTTTCACGGATGAAATAGGAGGGCTCACAGTGTTGGATGGCAACCTGACAAATTGCAAATCAAGTAGAAGTCATCGTCTTGCAGTAACTTCTACGAAAATAGTAGAAACATATTACATATTGAAGAATGCCAACCTGCCAAATAGCAAATCAAGGAAACCAAGACTATGGTGAATTCCAAATTACTTCAAATTTCTCCTTGTCCTCTCTTATAAAAGCATTTCTTAAAAACCGTAGCTTTGTAAGTGTCTGTTACAAGGAAAAAAAAGCATATATCTCAGAAGCCGGTTGATTTTTCATGTAATAAGCAAAACTTAAATGCATTAGGTAGAGGTTAGAACTATAAATGAAAACTATTAAAAATAATTTTCTATGATTACTATAAGCAGTGCTCTATTTAAAAGAAAATTACTACAAGCATTTTTCACGCTTAAAAACAATTTTCTTCTTAATTCAGTGAAAGATTATAAAAGTAAACAAAAAAATTTATTTGGAATTGTTGGGTCCATCTCATTGGGTGGCCCAAGCCCAAAGTTCAATAAGTTTGGGTAGTTAAGTAATTAAAAGAAACTTGAAAGGGCTAGAAGAAAATTGCCATGAAATTTGCATATATAAAGAACAAAAGCAAGCGGCAACCTTAGACGCAAAATTGAAAAAGACAAGAGAGTGAGAGAGACAGTGGCGGTTCTTTTGGTTTTGGGAATAGTAATTTCAAATCTTTGATTGATCAATCGGAGGTGATTTTAACTCTGTTTTCTCCCAAATTTGGAGAGTAAGTTCCTGGCATCGCCCTCTACAATGCTACTGATCTTGATTTTTTTTTTATCCTCTTGTTGGTTGTTGTTTGAGATACCCCCTTGTTAGAGAGACAGATTTCTGGCTGTTACTGTAAGCCAATAATATTGAGATTCTTAATGTTGATAGCCTCTAGTATTATCTAGAGAGGAATTTATGCTATAATCCCATTATTGATATAGTGGAAGATTATATCGCACTACAGTCTCGTGATTTTTCTCATTTTGGGTTTTCACGTAAAAATCTGTGTCTCTTATGGTTGGCTTATTGCTTTGGATTTTATTGGTTTATTTTCTTCTTATTTATTTGTGGTACAAATCCCATTTTTAATTACACAAAGAGGAAAAGAGATTATTTCTGCTTGATTTGCAGCTGCTTGTGTGGGTTCCTTTCCTAACAGAGTGGTATCAAAGCGAGGTTGTGTTTTTATTACTTGTGTGGTTGAGATGGAGGAGTCTTCGGCATGTATGATTAAATTGAAGTCATGGAATTATGGAATTTGGATGTCTATAATGGAGGATTTGCTATACATGAAAGACTTACATGAGCCCATTGAAGGCGAAGAAGCTAGACCTGCCGATTTAGGTGATAAGAAATGGGCTCAAATGAACCAGAAGGCTGTGGGTACTATCAGGTCATGGATTGATCAAAGTGTGTACCAACATGTCGCGAAGAAATCCAAAGCTGATGTTCTTTGAAGGAAATTAGAAACAATTTATGAGCAGCATACAGCACAAAACAAAGCCAATTTGATGAAAAGGCTTGTTAACTTGAAATACAAGGAGGGGCGTAGTATAACTGAACATACTAGTGAGTTTTAAGGCTTAGTTGATCAGTTAACTACTATGAAAATTATTTTAGATGATGAGTTGCAAGCATTGTTGTTACTTAGTTCTTTGCCTGACAGTTGGGAGACATTAGTGGTGTCAGTAAACAATTCAGTGCCGAATGGGAAATTAACCTTGGATTTGGTTACAGATAGGCTGCGGAATGAAGAATCTAGAAGAAAGAGTGTTGAAGCAGTTCCCTCTGAGTCAAATGCACTTGTTTCAGAAAAGCAAGAAAGGCGGGAGAGAAGCCAAAGCAGAAATTTTCATCAGCAGAATAATGATAACCCCAGAGGAGAAATGTCAAGTGCTTTCACTGTCAGAAAATGGGTCACATAAAAAGGGAGTGCCGATTGTGGAAAAGAAAATAGGCGAAGGAAAAGGCCGATGGCCAGAAGAATGACAAAGAGGATACGGCAGCCATAGTTGATGCTGATATGGGTATTGTTTATGATGAGAGCTCTGTAAATATCACTTGCCATACTAGTGATTGGGTGATTGATTCGGGTGCTTCGTTTCATGTTACTACACATCGTGATTACTTCACATCTTATACGAATGGTGATTATGGCCATGTTCAGATGGGAAATGAGGGGCATCCAAGATTATAGGCATGGGAGATATTTGCTTGGAAACTAGTGTTGGCTGTAAGTTATTGCTCAAAGATGTTAAACATATACCAGATATTCGCCTTAATTTGATCTCCACAGGCAAACTTGATGATGATGGCTATTCTAACCAATTTGATGAAGGAAAATGGAAGCTTACCAAAGGCTCCCCAGTGCTAGCTAAGGGAAAGAAAGTAAATACTCTCTATGTGATAGAAGCCAAGATCAAGAAAGAAGATGTGAATGTAGCAGTAAAAGATTCTGACATTGAGACATGGCATAAAAGGCTTGGTCACATTAGCAAGAACGGGTTAGAAAGTCTTACCAGAAAAGGATTTCTTCCCAGCTTCACAGGTATATCCCTCAAGACTTGTGTTCATTGCTTAGTTGGAAAGACACATAGAGTAGCTTTTAAAAGTTTTTCTCCATCTAGAAAGCTGCATATCCTTGATTTGATTCACACTGATGTTTGTATAATGCAAAGTAGATCAATAGGAGGTGCACTTAATTTTGTAACCTTTATTAATGACTGTTCTAGAAAGGTATGGGCTTTTGCTTTAAAATATAAAGACCAGGTGCTTAATACATTTAAGTTCTTCCATGCTTATGTTGAGAGAGGGACAAGAAGAAAATTGAAATGTGTTAGGGTAGATAATGGCGGTGAGTACAGAGGACCATTTGAGCAGTATTGCAGATCCTATGGAATCAGACTTGAGAAGATTGTACCAAAACCCCCTCAGTAGAATGGTATTGTAGAAAGGATGAACAGAACCATTGAAGAAAGGATCAGATGTATGCTTTCTGATGCCAAGCTTCTTAAGTCTTTCTGGGCAGAGGATATGCATATGGCAATTGATTTGATTAACCTTTCTCCTTCAGCTCCATTAGATGGTGATGTACCTGAAAGAGTTTGGACTGGGAAAGATGTTTCTTATAAATACTTGAGAGCGTTTGGTTGCAGAGCATATGTCCATATTCCTAAAGATGAGAGATCGTAGCTTGATGATAAAGCCAAGGAATGCATTTTCTTAGGCTATGGACATGAAGAATTTGGGTACAAATTATGGGATCCAGTGGCAAGGAAACTCATCAAAAGTAGAGATGTTGTGTTTCTTGAAGATCAGATAGTTGGTGATGAAGATAAGAGTGATGAGTCTCATACATCTCCAGAAATTCCTATCATTCCTATTTCAGTTCCTCCACCTGTAGTTCATGATGATCATGGAGGAGCTGGAGGGGATAATAATAAGGGTCCAACACCACCAGTTGAGCTAGAATTGAGGAGATCCAGTAGAGAACGGTGACCTTCCACTAGATATCCTCCGCATGAGTATGTGATGCTTACAGATGGAGAGGAGCCAGAATGTTTTGAATAAGCTATGTCTCATCCATAGAAAAATGAGTGGGTTAAATTCATGCAAGATTCTTAGATGAAGTCCTTGAATGAGAACTACACTTATGACTTAGTAAAGCTTCCTAAGGAAAAGAGGGCACTGAAGAACAAATGGGTTTACAGGTTGAAGACCGAAAATAACTCACAACAGCGGTACAAGGCTAGATTAGTTGTGAAGGGTTTTGGTCAGAAGAAAGGTGTTGATTTTGAAGAAATATTTTCTCTTGTGGTGAAAATGTCATCTATCCGGGTTGTTCTGGGATTAGCAGCTAGCTTGAATTTGGAGATTGAACAGCTTGATGTAAAGACAGCTTTCTTGCACGGTGACTTAGAGGAGGAATTATACATGGAGGAACCTGAAGTGTTCAGTATCAAAGGCAAAGAAGAAGTTGTGTGTAAGTTGAAGAAAAGTCTATATGGGCTGAAACAGGCACCAAGGCAGTGGTACAAGAAGTTTGATTCTTTTTTGGAGAATCATAGTTTCAGCAAGACTATGTTTGACCATTGTGTTTTTGTGAAGAAGTTTGGCGATGATGATTTTATCATTCTTTTCCTTTATGTGGATGACATGTTGATTGTTGGCCAGGATGCTAGTAAGATTGATAATCTGAAGAAAGAGCTTAGCAAGTCTTTTGCGATGAAGGACTTGGGACCGGCAAAATAGATTCTTGGCATGAAGATTTCTTGTGACAGTAAAGCTGGGAATTTATGGTTATCTCAAGAAGCATATGTTGAAAGGGTTCTTGAAAGATTTAACATGAGCAAGAAAAAATCTATTTGTTCTCCACTTGCAGGCCATTTCAAGCATAGTTCCGAGCATTGTCCTACAAGTGAGAGAGAGAAACAAGAGATGAGAGGAGTTCCTTATGCTTCAGCAGTTGGTAGTTTGATGTATGCCATGGTTTGTACAAGGCCAGACATTGCTCATGCAGTTGGTATAGTTAGTCAGTTTCTCTCTAATCCTAGCAAAGAACACTAGACAGCAGTGAAGTGGATTATCAAATATCTCAGAGGCACTTCCAGGGCATGTTTATGTTTTGGTGGTGACAAACCTGTGTTACAAGTGTACACAGATGTAGATATGGCAGGAGATGCTAATTGTAGAAAATCCTTATCAGGATATTGGCTCATCTTTGTAGGGGGAGCAGTTTCATAGCAGTCCAGACTTCAGCAGTGTGTTGCTCTGTCTACCACAGAAGTAGAGTATATTGCAATCACTGAAGGTTGTAAAGAAACCTTATGGATAAAGAATTTCCTACAAGATTTGGGTGTGAAACAAGATAGTTATGTTGTGTACTACGACAATTAGAGTGCCATTCACTTGGCAAAGAATTCGACGTACCATTTGAAATCCAAGCATATTGATGTGAGGTATCATTGGATACGAGACTTGCTTGAGGAGAAACAGTTGAAGCTTGAGAAGATTCACACAACGGAGAATGGGCCAAATATGATGACAAAATCATTGCCAAAGGAGAAGCTGCAAAGCTGTAAGCAGAGAGCGGGCTTGGTGGTGCCCCCCACATGATCTGGAGGGGGAGATTTGTTGGGTCCATCTCATTGGGTGGCCCAAGCCCAAAGTTTAATCAGTTTGGGTAGTTAAGCAATTAAAAGAAACTTGAAAGGGCTAGAAGAAAATTGCCATGAAATTTGCCTATATAAAGAACAAAAGCAAGCGCAGCCCTAGACGCAAAAAAGACGAGAGACGGAGAGAGACAGCGGCGGTTCTTTTGGTTTTGGGAATAGTAATTTCAAGTCTTTGATTGATTAATCTGAAGGTGATTTTAACTCCGTTTTCTCTCAAATTTGGATGGTAAGTTCATGGCATCGCCCTCTACAATCCTACTGATCTTGATTTTTGTTTTATCCTCTCATTGGTTGTTATTTGAGATACCCTCTTGTTAGAGAGACAAATTTTTGGCTGTTACTGTAAGCCAATAATATTGAGATTCTTGATGTTGGTAGCCCATAGTATTATCTAGAGAGGAATTTGTGCTGTAATCTCATTATTGATATAGTGGAAGATTATATCGGACTACGGTCCCGTGATTTTTCCCATTTTGGGTTTTTCACGTAAAAATCTATCTCTTATGATTGGCTTATTGCTTTGGATTTTATTAGTTTGTTTTCTTCTTATTTATTTGTGGTATACATCCCATTTTTAATTACACAAAGAGAAAAAGAAATTATTTCCGCTTGATTTGCAGCTGCTTGTGTGGGTTCCTTTCTTAACAGGAACAATTTTTACAACTAATTAATTCGATGAAAGGGACAACTCTTTCCTAGTGCTCTCATTTTCTTCTTCTCTTATAGTGTCTATAATATTCATTTGAAAAGAAATAATTAAATAATTCAAATTTTGATAATTCAGTGAAAGAGATAGTAACGCATGCATTTGCTGGAGCAAAAGTAGAAAATGGAGCCTAGTACTCTCTTGGAAAGTTAATGAAATTGCTCTAATTATGCATAGGAATTATTAGGTCACTAATTACAAAACCAAAAAACTAAGACCAACCCCATTTGTTATTCGCCACTACTGGCAAACATGGCTCCCATGTGATTCTAAATGCCTTGGCCTTTGAGCTTTGAATGTAGAATTCCTCACTTTGACTTTCTACAATCCTTTGCTGTTTGTTATTAGTTAATTAATAATTTTTTAATGAATTAATTACTAATTGCACAAGACTACTACTTCTCTTATAGTGTCTATAATATTCATTTCTCTCATACTTTATTTCTGAATGTATCCATGAAAGCCAAAGCCTATCCGTAGCACGTATTCTAAGATTGGTCATTAAGTGATAGCAATAGTATAATATACTGTAGCAATTAGAACATTAAGCAAAATCAAGGGAACACTTACAATAAAATTATAAATACAGGAGACGATTATACACTTGGTTGAATATATATAATAACAAAAACCAAATAAAGAATCTCAATCATCTAACGACTATCTTGAATGACTTGAACAGACACTAAGTTCAATAAGCCAACACTGAGATTTCCTACAAACAAAGACAAGTTACCTAACAATTATTATGCCCTCAATTTCATGCAGCTACATTTGCTTGTTTTCTTTGGCATATTGCTTTTGTGAAAACAATCTACTATGTAAATTTCTAGTTTCCTAACAATTCAATGGGGCCTTGATTTTTATTTTTTTTCCTTAAAAAAAGATCAAAGGAGACCTAAATCAACATAGAGTCTGATATTAACACGAAAAAAAAAAAGAATAATAATCAGAAACCCAGCCCAAGTTCTTCAAGAAGCTAGCTTGATCAAGCAGCAGCATCAAGAGCTTTACATACTTTAATAGCTAATTCTCCAATAGCCCAACATGCATTATTTGCGACTGATACAGTTTCTTTCAGCTTAGGAGTGTTCTACATGGAACATATCTCGTGTAAACATATAGACAGCCAAATATAAAGCTTCGAATAAAAAAAATAGTTTTGTTTACCAGTTGCGAAAAAAAAGAAAAATCCTAGTCAAACAAAATTCTCAAAATTCTTTACCCAAGATAATAATCCAAGGATTCGAACTTCTAAATATCAAACTTTCCTTCTAACAATTGAAACAAGCGCTATCGAAATTGCACCACAAACTACATTAACGGGCTGTTTATTTTTTTGACTTAATGATTTAATTGACTTAATTTCAATCAGTTAAGTCATTAAATCTTTTTTTTTTTTAACTTAATGAAAATTTTCAGTCATTAAGTCATTAAGTTATTAAGACAATTTTTTTAGCTTTTTACTTAATCTCAAAAGTCTGAATGATATCATTAAAAGATATTATCTAAAATATCCCTATCTAATTAATTAATTTCTATCTTTACCTAAATAAAATTTAATAATTAATATTATTACACATCTCTATAACTTATGATAATATAAGAATAGACCATTATTATTTTTATCTTTTTATATTCTTCAAGCATTATTTATATTCATATTTTTTATGAATAATTTTCATATAAAAACATCATAAACTATAATAAAATTGATTAACCTATACCAACTTAGAGTATTAATTGATTGTATTCAATTGAATATGATTTATGTTATGATAATAAATTATCTTATTTATGTTCTTTGATATGTTTATTATTTGTTTCACATTTACAATTTGTAAGGGCACAAACGTAAAAATACCAGTTTTCAAATTTTTTAAGTTAAAAAACAAGCAACTTAATATTTATTTTCAGCGATTCAGACAAAAAAACAAACATATCATTCAGATTCAAACATTTAGCTCTATTCAAAATTCAGCCTAATCAGGTCTATTCAGATTTCAGACAAAAAAACAAACGCCATCTAAGTAAAACATAAATACACAAATTTTGCCAATGACCCAAAAAGGTAAATTCAAAAACTGATCTTATGGCCAAATCTTATATCATTAACACCAATAAATAGATAAGCAATAAAATAGCGCACAATAGTGAAGAAGAAAGATGAGAAAACCAAGAAAATAATTTCATTCTTAATAGCCATAATCCACAACCACAAAATAATCAAAGTTACCATCTAAATAAGCTTGTTCTAATGTGATCTACAAAGTTTAATTCGTTTTCCTTGCAATCAGTAAAATATTTGTGCTAATTCATTGCACACAGCCAAAATGACAAAACATAGATTGCCCATTCTGTGATGAATTTGTGTCAGATCAGGGCGACCTAGATCGTGAAATTAGTTTAAAAGCATAGATTTAATAGTTTTGAAATATGGGTATTGAGTTTTAATGAAGATTAAGAGATGAAATTACAGTAATGGAGCAAAGACTATGAGAGAACAGTAGCAATATTGAAGTAAAAATAACGCAAAAAAAATAGAGTAGTATGAAGGGAAAAAATAAAATAAAAACTAAATCTTTACCTTATAGTTTCTTCCAAGTAGCCAAAGGTACATAAAAGCTCTTCTTCCAATCACTCATTCAAACTTAAAAGAACAATTGAAAAACAAATCAAGATCTAGTGAAAATAATAGAAACCCAAAATCATAAAATAGAAAAAGAAAGAAGAAGTTAGGATTTTGAAGGCAAATGGCCGACTTGTTCCGCTAGTTTGACAAGATCATGGCTGAGAAGTTTTTGAAAATTTGGATGTTATGGATTTTTTAGATCTGGGGAGCTTAGGAGGGAACGAATATTTTAGTAGAGGGAGTTGAAAATTTTTTGTTATATGTTGGATAAGATTTGTTTTTATCTAGTTAAAAAGCACTTTTTTAATAAATTAAAAATAATTCATTGCCCAGTGGTCTTTTGATTCAATGTAGAAGCGTTAGGTTTGGAGGTCTTGGGTTCGAATTCAGACCGAAACAAAATTAAATGATAATTTTTTATTATTGATACCTCAGTGTCATTGATCTCTATTACTAAAGTTACTGATACGTTAGTATTAGTAATTAGTGATACTTATCTGTTAAAAGCAGAAAATGGTCCAAATGTATGTACTTGCTGATACTTTTTAATAAAGTATCACAAGACTAGTATCAGTAAAGACCATTTTTCTAGTAGTGCAAATTCTTAGAGTAACAAAATCTAATGAATTAACCTTGGCTTGACATCCTATTTAGTCATCAAATATCTCAAAGCAGCGTGGTTAGTAAAAACAATAGATTTAGAACCAAGCAAATATGAATGAAATTAGTTTAATGCAAATACCATGGCAAGCAATTCTTTTTTAGTTGTAGAATAATTCATTTAAGCACTATCCAAAGTCTTACTTGCGTAATAAATCACAAAGGGCTTACCATCCCTTCTTTGTCTTTAAACTGCACCAACAATAACATCACTTATATCACATATTAATTCAAATGGTAAAGACCAATCAAGAGATTGCATAATACGTGCAGATGTTAAAAGACAAATTACTTTCTCAAAGATTTTTGGCAATCATCAGTCCATTCAAATGGTGCATCTTTTAATAAGAGGTTACAAAGTGGTTTAAATATGACACTAAAATTTTTTATAAACCTCTTATAAAATCCTGCATGTCCTAAAAAGGATAGCACATCTCTAACTGTTTTTGGTTGTGGCAATTTAGATACGACTTCAATTTTTTATTTGTCAAATTCAATTCCTTTAATAGATACAACATGACCCAAAATAATTCCATAAGTAACCATGTAATGACATTTTTCCCAATTCAAAACAAGTTCTTTTTCAACACATATTTTCAAAACGTTTTCCAAATTATCAAGGCAATCATCAAAAGAATTCCCAAACACAGTCAAATTATCCATAAAGACCTCTAAACAACGTTCAATCACGTCATAAAAAATGCTTAACATATATCTTTGAAATGTAGCAGGGGCATTACAAAGTCCAAATGACATACTTTTAAATGCAAATGTTCCAAAGGAACATGTAAATGTAGTCTTTTCTTGATCCTCAAGTGCTATAGAAATTTGAAAATAGCCTAAATATCCATTTAAAAAGCAGTAGTAGGGATGTCCAGTTACTCTTTCTAAGGTTTGGTCAAGAAATGGTAAAGGAAAATGATCTTTTCTATTGGCTTCATTTAATTTCTTATAATTGATGCTCATGCTCGAACTAGATGTAATTCATGTTGGAATTAACTCGCCTTTTTCATTTTCAACAACAATGATTCCAGATTTTTTAAGCACTACTTGGGTAGGGCTTACCCATTTACTATCGGAGATAGAGTAGATAATTCTCACATCAAGCAGTTTAAGGACTTCTATTTTTACTAGTTTGTTCATGTGTGGGTTTAATCTTCTTTGAGGTTGCTGACATGTTTTAGCATTTTCCTCAAAATTAATTCTATATGTGCAAATTAAGGGATTTTTAATATCATTTAAAGTCCATCCAAGTGCATTTTTATGCTTTTTAAGAACATATAGTAACTTACCTTCTTGGTCGCTTGTTAGAGTGGACTTATTAGAGTGGAAGAAATCACAATAGGGTAAGTTTGTTCTTCTCTAAATAAGCATACTTCAATCCTTCAGGCAAAGGTTTGAATTCTAGTTTAGGTGCTTCTTGTGGTTCTGTCTTTTTAGTGATTCCAAGTTCTTCAAATTTTGGCTTTTCCTCATCATTTTATAAAGTCTGCACAAAATCAAGCAACGAATTTATATTAGAAGTATTAAGTTTAAGTTGCTTATTCGATTCAATTGAATTAACCAAACAAATATCAGTAAGTTCAGAAAAATCCCCTTTTTGAATATTTTCCTCTATACAAGACTCAAGCAATTCTTTTTGTTCATCAATATCATCTTCATTTGGTTGCCTACACATGTTGAAAACATTTAATTCTAGAGTCATATTTTCAAAGGACAAGTTTGTAATTATTCACAATAGTTTCAAGGTATATGAATTTATCAACTTTTACTAAAACATCTTCCACTATTCCTTTTGGTGCTTTAACTGATCTATCGGTAAGCAAAAGTGTAGTTGAAGTTGATTTTAACTTACCAAGAATAAGTTGAAGATAAACTGAATATGGAAGCAAATTAACACTAATACCAAGGTCTAGTAAAGCATGCTCAATTCTGTGATCACCAATAATAAAAGAAATAGTAGGACAATTAGGATCTTTACATTTCAAGGTATTATTAGTAGAGCTGGGCATTTTCGGGTTCGGGTCGAGTTCGAGTCAACCCAATCGGATATCGGGTTGGCAAAGATTTCATCCAAACTCTTAACCCAATCCGATCCAACCCGAATCAGTTCGGATTGGATTGAAAGTTCGGGTTGAGTTTGGTTCGGACCGGGTTCAGATATTAGAAGCTTCGGATCGGGTTTGAATCATTTTAGGTTAATTCGGGTTTAATAGGGTCAGATGAAATCAATATATGAATAAGAATTAACAAAAAAAAAGTAATTATTACCAATTAAGAATAACAATTAACCAAAAAAAAAACCAACACATGAATTTCAAAATTTTCTTGATTTTATAATTAAAATTTAAAAATATAATTATATATATTAGATATTACATATTATTAATCATTAAACTAATTAACAATTTAACATATAATATATAATATATAATATATTTCACAATTCACGATACACATTACAATTTACAAATTACAACACTATATATAGTTATATACCATGAAATGGATCAACGATTCGGGTTGCTGCTAACCGAGTTAGGATGGAGCTTGGAGGAGCTTAGCGATTTCGAGGCGTGGAGCAACAGATCTGTAAGCGGTGGCAACAGATCTAGTCACGGTCGTGGAGGAGCAGCAGATCTGGTTGGCAAAGGCGACAGATTCGATCGCAATGCTTTCTTTTCTGTTTCTGATGTGTGTGTGACAAACCAAAGAATGAAAAAAGTGTGTGTACTTATTGTTGTTGCCACTATCGGGTCGGGTGTATGGCTCTGTGGCTGTGTGTGCGTTGAATGAATGAAGAAGAATGAGTGATTGAGTGTTAAGGAATGATGGAGACTGCAGCCGTGCAGCGTGTGTGTGGTTCGCGACTGCGAGTTGGTGTTCGAGCAAATGAGCAGCTGCTGTGTTGACTGGCGTGTGTGCCGTGTGCGTGTGATGTGAGTGGAGTGAGAGTGAGCAAGCATTTTATAGTTTTTTTTAACCAACCAGATCGGGTTTTCGGATCGGATCGGGCGATCATGATTCAATCGGGTTGGCCAAAACAAATCCGATCGGATATTTGCTTTCATTCGATCTAATCCTAACATGATTTTTTTCGGATCAGATCGGTTGAAATGCCCAGCTGTTGTGCAAATTTTATTGAACTTGCAAGCGCACGAACCTATTGTAATATAGATTAATGGTGACGAGTGTCGATCCCACGAGGAGGTGGATTTTAATTTGGTGTAGGGTTAATTTTCTAATTGGGTAACTTGGATTTGTTGTGGAGATGATTTGAAATATTATAAAATTTAAATTAAAATGGCGGAATTAAATTGGAGATTAAACTATGTGAATAAAATGCTTGGGTATCTGGATCTATATCAACATACACCATGGGCTTAATATTCCTTATTATTGCCAATTAAATCATAAGGGGGGTTTCCACTCCTCATGAGCCACACTCTAATAAATATGGTATCAAGCACTTATCGTGCCAGACAATAATAATCTTGCACTAGGGAGACGGTAGCACCGATACAAAATCTAGACAAGATTATTACTATCTATCAACGAAAAGTCAAAAGAGCCGCATAAATTAGAGGGGAGAAGAAAGTAAATTTACCAAATTAGCCCATGGAATATGTTGAGACTTCACCTTCAACCCAAGCTTGAAAGAAAATTAGCTACTCATTATTGAACTAGGGGTAAAATGGGTATTTTATTAGAATACGAAAAAAATACAAGATGGAGAGGGAATTACAGAAAATGGACTCCAAAAATGGATTCAGGGGTGTCCAATTAGGTGGGGAAGCCCTCCTTTTATAGATACAATGAGTAAATCATAGCCATTGGATGAAATCAATTCGAACGCTCAGGATTGCACCACGTGGCAAGCTCTTATTGCTTTGAACACATCATCAGCGACTGTGATTCGGTGTGTCGCATGTAACTTAAGACAATTTTCGCATCCAATGATTTGTTGCCACATCATCGGTCAGCGTCAAAGTCAACCAATCTTGATCAAGTGCATTGCTTCTATCGTAAGCTCATTTTTTCGGTCCAATAATACACTGCCACGTCATCGGTCAGCGCCACATTATCAGTCAATGCCACATCATTCGTCCAATCAAATGCTGCCATGTCACCGGTCAATGACACGTCATCGGTCAATGCCATGTCATCGTACGTATGTGTGAATAGTGCCGTACATGAACAGTGACGTATACGTGAACAGTACCGTATACATGAACAGTGACATTTTTCTTTTTATGCTCCTCCTAAGGTTTTTGACTGTCCTGAGTTCAAAAATGTTGTTCGTTTTACTGTCCGATGTCTCATAAATTGTGAAATGGCCAGAATTTTCCTAAAATACATAAAATACTTAAATTATAATAACACACAAACAATTAAAGTGCAAGGGACTTAAATACATAAAAGTAGGGATGTTAGTGAGATTTGAAGTATAATATGATGATTTTATCCTATATAAATATACACTTTCTAGCACTCAACACACCCCCCAACCAGCTTATTGCTAGTCCCTAGTAAATTAAGCGAAAACAAAATTCAAAACCAAAAAATATATATTTTTTTTGGGCTAACAATTGTGTTTACTTCTTCAATCGGACTGATGACGGCAATCAAATAAAAGTATAAACATTATCTCCAGCCTAAAGGAATATTACTCCCACATTGACCATCCACATGAACCAGTCCAGTATACTATGTCAATGCCGCATTAATCAAGCCACTTTAAAAAATGACATGTCAATCCCCAAAATCTCACTGATAGGAGTGACACTCTCACAAGAAAATTGAACCCAATAAAAATAGTCACTCCAATGAATGGTAAATTGAGAGAAAATAGTACAAAGACAGTTTCACACACTCTCACCAAGATGAAATAATGCCCACAGCTTAGAAATAAAATGATCTCAAGTCAAACAAAGTGCTAGTCAAACCAATGTAGTCTTTTATGCATTACTACATCTTTTCAACCCATCTCACTAGCTTCTACTTCAGACTATAATACCCTAAAATCAAGAAGGACTTTTATTAGGACGTAACGTAGGCTAGGGACATGGCTAACAAAGAAGGGGATGATAGGAAATACAAAATATATGTTTGAGAAAAATAGAGATTTTTTTTGGAAATTACAAGGTGTATTTCACTTATTAGGTTCTTTTTTTTTTTCTGTGAATTGCACATCTTTTTTTTTTTTAATTGGACATCTTTTTTTTTTTCACATGTCATTTTTTTTATAAATATATATATAAATATTGCACCACTTTTCTGAATAAAATAGTCATCTAAATCTTTCTCAAACATGATTGGGTGATGGAACACATAAAATATGGGTGATACTCCAAATTGGAGTGGGACATGATGATAAGTTAAAAAAAAAAATTATTTTTTTTATATTAAAAGGCTCAAAGGGGCTAACTATGGATATTTCACTCAAGGGATGGCTAGAAAAGGCTCAAACGGGTCAAAGATGGCCTTTCTGTCATCTTCTAGAGCTCTAAATAATCTTCCATATCTACTAATCAGATGGACCTTCAAATGTAGCAATACAGAATTGACTCGAAGGAAAATATAGAGATCATGTGTAAAATGGTAAACAACTAAGCTGTATGAAGAATGGGCAAAAGGGTTATTCTCCAAGAAAAATGAAGGCTCAAAAACTCACTTGGAATTTATTATAACATGTGCATTCCTTCAAGTAACTCATTTAATTCCAGCCGTCAGATTTCTCCAATCAACATGCAGAGTAGCAAACATGGTGTAACATAACTCAAGGCCAAAGATAATACAAATACTAAAATTTGAAAGTCATCATGTCATCCAATGTCACAAGATCACACAAAATACCTTAAAAGAAGTTTTTTTTTTTTAGACATAATAAAAGAAAAGCAATTTTTTTTTGAACTACAAGACTGAGAAGATGCGTGTCTAGAGTAACTAACTCCATATTCTGCCATCTTCTGACTCAACAAGGTTAGTAAATATAAAACAACACTACTACTAAATATTCCACAGCATTCAACTATTCCCTCCCCCCAACCAGAACGAGACATTGTCCTCAATGTCTTAAAGGAAAGAAGTAGGGTTAGAAAGATATCACCTGGGTGCCGCAACATAAAACAAAAGCAAATTTTCACAAACGGAGAGTTAAATCTAATGTGCACTTCTTACTGCAGCTACTGCTACCATTATTAGTAGGCTACTTCAACTCAAGGGTCTTGGGATCTGGCTCTGGACTATAAGCTTGTAAAAGATCAAGTAGCTCATTAGCAGTAGAAGCACAAACAAAGATTTTTTTCGCTGTAAAAGGAATGAAATGATTTTTTTATTGCGTGGTTAAGAAATGCAAGAAAGCCATCATAAAAATTATTGACATTTAACAAACCGATGGGTTTTTGATGAATGTTCAGATGGGCCCAAAATGCTAATGTGATTAGTGCCTCTAGAGTTGCAAGATCTCCTGGTAAGAAAATGAAAGCATCAGCATGATTTAGCATTTCAATTACCCTCTCTTGCATACCTGAGACGACTAACTCCTCTCCAGTTGGTGGGCCAGGCAGACAGACATCGGAATGATGCCTAACAGGTTTTAGAAGCTTTGATAACCCTCGGTCACTTCCTCTAAATATCAGATGCAGTTTTCTCTCTGCTATGATTCGACCAAGATCTACGGCTGCTTTAACGAAATCTTTGTATTTACCAAAGTTAAACCCAGTAGCACACAAATGTTCTTGAATTGTTTATCAAAAGTAGCTGCCATTGGAACATTTTTCAAAAACAATTTTGTGAGTGCTGAAAAAGAAGTTCGTATTTAAAGATCTTGGTGACAATGCTTTACAGCTGTATATGAGGTGGTGTGTCTTTGTCAAATTACGCGTAAAGCACATGGCTCGAGAGTCAAAAAGTAAATAGTAAAAAGAAAAAAGCAAACAATGATAAAATCACAATATTAAAGAAAATAATGCAAATGATAAAACAACAGTGAATAAAAGGATATTTACAGGTAGTTGTGACTGTGGCTCACATCTTCTTCTGGTTTTACGTCCAGAAACGGCTTGAACGCCCTCTATAGGTCGAGGATAGGTTTCCCATCCATTTTTCTTATAAACTGGCAAACAGGGTCGTTTATAGTCAGATTCCCGAGACTATAATGTGCACACTCTTTCTGGAATAATGGCCATAACTGGAGAATTGGTCGTTGTACGTATCTACTGGGATGCGTTTCAAGAGACAAAAGGATATCATCTAATGACTCTTTATTCAAGCCATCCCTAATGAATTAAATCTTATCTTCCCTGTTATCAGACACCATTCCAAAAGAAGTGCATGGGTTTTTAACACATTTCATTCTAGCACACTTCTGACATGAAACTAGAAGCCATCGAGCTCTTCGTTTTCTTGAATAGTTTTCTTTACCACAACCAGGCATGTAGGCAATAAATTTTAGAGGTAACTCACCTGCCAATCGTACCTTGGCTTCAATTAACCAACAGATGTCAGCAGGGATGTTGTTCCTCATAAGCAATCGCATGCGTTCGGACCGAGCTTTGTAAATCGTGAGGAGAGCATTCTGAGGAGTGAAGGAAATCGTTTGTGAAGCTTTGTAAGAATTGTGTTTCTGTCCATACCTTCACCTCAGAATATCAGTTATTCTAGGAAACTGAAGTAACCGACTTTAAATGTCAGGGAGTACCGTTATCCGCCACTTAACCAAGGTAACAAATTAAAGAACACAAAGAAAATTAAATCTGTAAAATCAAAACAAAGTGAAAGCAAACAAAACAACAAAAAGAAAACACACTAAAACTTACATCCGTCCTCTTATTGCATTAACCTCAAGTTGTAATTGGAAGTTATATATACCGACTTCTATTTCCCAAAGTTATTGTTCAAGATCCTCAACGTGGGCTACTAATTCTGGTGGTCGTCATTCCCAAATGGGATGTGATTTATAACTTCGTATCAGGCCTCTTAAGTGATATTTCACACGTAAAAGACTTCTAAGGTGCCAGAAGGTGATCTGTCTAATTAAATTATGCATGATCAAAAATGAGAAAAGAAAACACAATTGTTTAAGCAAACACACTTATTCAAACATAAATAATTTCGATCGGCAAAAGAATAGTAAAAAGAAATGTCAAAAAGTTAAATTGCTTAAAAGAAAAGAAAAATCTCATTTCAAATTTGGTGGGTCCCCTAAATCAATTTCGGTGTCCTCTGCATATGGTTGGTACTCTAGATATGGCTTTAATCTTTGACCATTCACTTTGAAAGTAACACCGTTCTTTGGATCCTTAATTTCAATTACTCTATGTGGAAAAATAGTTTGAACAATAAAGGGTCCAGACCATCGAGAGCGTAACTTACCTAGGAATAGGTGCAAGCGAGAATTGAATAAAAGCACTTTCTGACCTGGGGTAAAAGATTTTCTCATAATTTATTTGTCATGAAAGACTTTCATTCGGTGCTTATAAATCTTGGCATTTTCGTATGCGTCATTGCGGATTTTCTCAAATTCTACCAGCTGTAATCTTCTCTCTGACCCAGCCTGTTGCATGTCAAAGTTGAATTTCTTGATGGCCCAGTATGCACGATGCTCGAGTTCCACAGGTAGGTGACAGGCTTTTCCATACACTAGCCTATAAGGTGACATCCCAATCGGTGTCTTCAAGGCTATGCGATATGCCCATAATGCATCATCGAGTCTCAATGACCAATCTTTTCTGTCTGGTCTCACTATCTTTTCTAAAATGTGCTTTATTTCTTGATTGAAGGTCTCAACTTGGCCGCTGGTCTGCGGATGATATGGGGTCACCACTTTATGTGTGATGGAGTATTTTGCCAAAAGAGCTTTGAATGGTCTGTTGCAAAAATGGGTGCCTCCATCACTAATTATTGCCCGAGGGAATCCAAAGCGCGAAACAATATTGCTTTTCAGAAATCCTATCACCACCTTGTAATCATTAGTTCTATATGGAATTGCTTCTACCCATTTTGATATATAATCAACAGCAACCAATATGTATTGATGGCTAAAAGAAGGGGGAAAGGGTCCTATGAAATCGATACCCCATACATAAAAAATCTCAACCACTAAAATTGGGTTTAGTGGCATCATATTCCTTCGCGTAATACTTCCCATACGTTGACACCTATCACATAAGGAACAAAAAGTTTAAGCATCTCGAAATAAAGTTGGCCAATAAAAACCACATTGTAAAACTTTTGTAGCCGTCTTTTTGGCACTGAAATGGCCACCATAAGCTTGCTCATGACAAAATGAGAGAATTTTTTGGAATTCATTTTCTGGGACGCATTGTCTAACAATTTGATCTGCACAATACTTGAATAGATAAGGGTCATCCCAAAAGAAATTCTTTATTTTTGCAAAAAATTTAGCTTTGTCCTGCTTAGTCCGGTGCTTTGGAAGTTGACCTATAACAAGATAGTTAACTATATCAGCATACCATGGTAGTACTTCTACACTCATTAATTGTTCATCTGGAAATGATTCATTCAATGGTAATGATTCTGGAATCGTATCAAAATTGAGGCGAGATAGATGATCTGCCACTACATTTTCTGAGCCTTTCTTATCTTTAAATTCGAGGTCAAATTCCTACAAAAGTAACACCCATCGAATTAGTCTAGCTTTTGCATCTTTCTTTGTTAGAAGATATTTAAGAGCAGCATGATCTGTGAACACAATTATTTTACATCCAATGAGATAAAATCGAAATTTCTCTAATGCAAACACTACTGCTAGCATTTCTTTTTCAGTGGTTGAGTAGTTCAACTGTGCATCATTCAATGTCATACTAGCATTGTAAATAACATGAGAAATTCGATCAACTCTTTGTCCTAATACTACTCCTACTGCATAATCAGATGCATCACACATGAGTTCAAAAGGCAAGTTCCAGTTTGGGGGCTGAATGATAGGTGATAATGTCAGCAACTGCTTTAGTTTTTCAAATGCCTCAAGACATGAATCATCAAAGACAAAAGGTACATCCTTACCAAGTAGATTGCATAAAGGTCTAGAGATTTTGCTAAAGTCTTTAATGAAACGTCTATAAAAACTAGCATGTCCAAGGAAAGATCTTACTTCTCTGACTATTTTCGGTGAAGGAAGATTGGCAATGAGATCCACCTTGGCTTTATCAACCTCAATACCTTTGTTCAAAATGATGTGACTGAGAACAATACCCTGTTTTACCATAAAATGGCACTTCTCCCAATTCAAGACCAAATGTTTCTCCATACATCTCTGCAGAACTAGTATTAAATGGTGCAAACACTGATCAAATGAATCACCAAAATTAGAAAAGTCATCCATAAAAACCTCAAGGAAACGTTCAACCATATCAAAAAAAATGCTTAACATACATCGTTGAAATGTAGCAGGTGCATTACATAATCCAAATGGCATTCTCCTATATGCAAAAGTGCCAAAAGGGCAAGTGAAAATGGTTTTCTCTTGATCTTTTGGTGCTATGAGAATCTGGTTATATCCTGAGTAGCCATCTAGAAAGCAATAGAATTCATGACCTGCTAATCTATCAAGCATTTGATCGATAAATGGCAAAGGAAAATGGTCTTTACGTGTGACAGAATTCAATTTTCTATAATCAATGCATACACGCCACCCTGTAGTTACCCTAGTGGGAATTAATTCATTATCGGCATTGGTAACTACCGTGACTCTTGACTTTTTAGGAACAACTTGCACAGGACTGACCCATGAACTATCAGAAATAGGATAAATGATACCTGCGTCTAATAGTTTAAGAACTTTATTTCTCACCACTTCTTTCATGTTAGGATTCAACCGACGTTGCATTTCTCTAGTAGGTTTAGCATTTTCACCAAGATGAATATAATGCATGCAATCTACTGGATTTATACCTTTTATGTCGGTTATGGTCCATCCTAATGCTTCTTTGTGCTCTCTTAAAACTTCCAGCAACTTACCTTTTTGTTCGTCATTTAGGGAAGATGAAATGATCACTGGCAGAGTACTCTCTTCTCCCAAGTATGCATATTCCAAGGTGTTGGGTAACAGTTTGAGTTTGAGTTTTGGTGGTGATTTAGATGATGGGCTAAGACTTTCTCTTGATGGTGTTAGTTGTTCAATTCCCAACTTCCATTTATGAGTGTCCATAGATGGTGCTGAATCAAGTAAGGCATTGACCTCATCAATAGATCTGTCAACATCAAAATCCAACCAAAGTGAGTTAAGCATGTATGTAAAGGGTCATCACTGAGGTTAGAAGGAAAAGTATAATCAACTAATTCTTCTATTAGATCCACATCAACAATTCCATCATCTGCATTGTGAGGTTGTTTGGCAATGTTAAAGATGTTCAGTTCCATGGTCATATTACCAAAGGACAACTGCATATTTCCAGTCCTACATTGAATGTGAGCATCGGCAGTTGCCAAGAAAGGTTGGCCTAGGATAATGGGGACGTGCTTCCTCGAATCCTGCACTGGCTAAGTGTCAATCACCATGAAATCAACAGGAAAATAAAACTTATTTAACTGGACGAGCACGTCCTCCACAATACGCGAGGTATTTTCAAGGACCGATCTGCAAGCTATAACACCGCTGGGGTTGAGTGTAATTCTCCTACTCCAAGTTTCACAAATACTGAGTAAGGCAACAGATTTACACTAGCTCCTAAATCCAACAAAGCATTCTCAATCGTGTGGTTCCCTATACTACATAAGATAGTGGGGGAGCTGGGTCTTTGTATTTTAGAGGAATTTTATGTTGAAGTATAGAGCTAACGTTTTCTATTAAAAAGGCCTTCTGTTGAACATGAATGTTTCTCTTTTTAGTACAAAGGTCTTTAAGAAACTTGGCATAAAAGGGTACTTGTTTTATAGCATCAAGCAAAGGAATGTTAACACTTACATGCTTAAAGATTTCAAAAATCTCACTTGTGGAATTTCCTTTCTTTGCTTTAGCTAACCTCTGAGGGAATGGAGCTTTGGGGACATATTCCCGTATGTTGCTGTCTTCTTTCTCCTTCGATGATGAATCTTCAGCATCTACAGGTGAATCTTGAGTCGTTTTTGTCACTGGCATTTCCACTTTGTTGTCGACTTCTTTTCCTTTTCGCAAGGTCATGACAGCTTTGACCTCTTCATGCTGTTGAGGTGAACTTACTTCATGCACTCATTTGGGATTAGGCACTGACTGGCTTGGGAATTTGCCCTTCTCCACGATCATTGCCAAGTTTTGAACTGATGAGGCAAGTTGACCTACCATTTTTTCGAGATTCGAGATTGATTAGGCTTGTGAGTTAAATCCAGCTCTCATCTCGCTCCGCAACTCATCAATGGTGCGATTTTGTTGCTCGATCGTGGAGTGAGTAAAATTCTTGAGATTTTGCAATGCTTCCTCCCATGGTCTAAGTTGAGAGTAGTTCTGGTTTTGATTGTATGGTCTAAATGGTGGCTGAGAGGCTTGAGGAGCCTAAGGAATTGGTTGCATTGGTGGAGTTGGAGCTGTTGGTCCATTCTGTTGAAACCCTTGAGACCATGAAAAATTGGGATGATCTCTCCATCCAGGATTATAAGTGTTTGAGTAAGGGTGTAGTTTGATGGCTTTCTCATTACACCTATGGCGTTGGCTTGATCTGGGTTTGAGTCATTGTCAAGTTGATTGTAGGTATGTGGCTCTGTTATTTTGGTAGCCGTTAATGATGAAATTTGTCGGGAAAGACCTTCAACCATTTCTTTGACTTCCTTGATTTCTGATCTTGACTCGCCCATGTGAACCTCATTTACTGCTTTGACTTTTCTTACATTCCTGAACGATCGGCTTCGCTGTTAGGAATTATCCGCTTGGCGCTGGAAGAAATCCCAAATCTCTGATGCACATTTTGACATTAGCTCTCCTCCACTTGTTGCCATTAGCCATTCTTGCACATGTGGCAATAATCCCTCCAAAAAGTACTGACATTGGTGCCACTTCTCATACCCATGATGTGGACACTTCAAGAGTAGCCCATTGAATCGCTCCCATGCTTCAAAGAACTGCTTGTCTTCTCTTTGGGTGAATTCTGAGATTTCCCTGCGAATAGCATTGGTTTTATGCACTGGGAAGTATTTATTTAAAAATTTAGTAACCATTTATTCCCATGATGTAATGCTATTGGTAGGCATTGTGTTAAACCATGAACGAGCTCTATCTTTTAAAGAAAATAGAAACAATCTAAGTTTAACATCATCATCTGAAAAATTTTCATATTTAAATGTTTGACAAACAACATGAAAATCATTCAGATGGTTGTATGGGTCTTCATTCTCTAGGCCATAAAATGTTGGGAGACAATTTAGCACACTAGGTTTTAATTCAAAACTCCTAGCAGCTACATTTGGGTATCTTATGCATGATGTGCTCAAATTAGCTAAGGGACTGAAGTAGTCCTTAAATGGCCTCTCATGTGGTGCTGGTGGTTGTTGTTACAAATCCATTTCAATTTTATTTTTAATTGCAACGTGTTTGCGTGTGCGAAGTGTTTTTTCTAGTTCAAAGTCTATAGGCTCAAGATTAGGTGATTGTGACCTTCGACCATGCATGCAAAAAAATAAAAAATAAAAGAAACGAATAAAAATGAAGAGAAAGGAGAAATTACAATACTAACCTTATCACTTTGTTACAACCTTACTACGAAAACACACCCAATTGCTATTATTGTACAAAAAGAAAGAAAAGGAATACGTGAAGTATAATAAATTAACTTAATATAAATTAAATGAAATTAAAATAAGATAATAGGCGGTGGAACCGGCCAAGTAAAATATGAAAATAAGTAAGAGAAACAAAAAAAAATGAAATTAAAATAAGTTAATAGGCAGTGGAACCGGCCAAATTAATAAGATAAAAAAATTACAAAGAAAAATTAAATAAAAATTAAATTACATAAATTTAAGAAACAGAAAAGAAATGTTTATCTTAATATGCGAATTCACTTTCTTCTTTTTATTTATTTATTAATTAATTAAATCAGGAAAAGAAAATTACAAGAAAATTATTTACACAATAAAGAAAATAAACTCTACAAATTAAAATGACTTACCTCCTCGGCAATGGCGCCAAAAACTTGTTGTGTAAATTTTATTGAACTCGCAAGCGCATGAATCTATTGTAATATAGATTAATGGTGACGAGTATCGATCCCACGAGGAGGTGGATTTTAATTTGGTGTAGGGTTAATTTTCTAATTGGGTAACTTGGATTTGTTGTGGAGATGATTTGAAATATTATAAAATTTAAATTAAAATGGCGGAATTAAATTGGAGATTAAACTATGTGAATAAAATGCTTGGGTATCTAGATCTGCATCAACATGCACCATGGGTTTAATATTCCTTATTATTGCCAATTAAATCATGAGGGGGGTTTCTACTTCTCATGAGCCACACTCTAATAAATATGGTATCAAGCACTTATTGTGCCAGACAATAATAATCTTGCACTAGGGAGACGATAGCACCGGTACAAAATCTAGACAAGATTATTACTATCTATCAACGAAAAGTCAAAACAGCCGCATAAATTAGAGAGGAGAAGAAAGTAAATTTACCAAATTAGCCCATGGAACATATTGAGACTTCACCTTCAACCCAAGCTTGAAAGAAAATTAGCTACTCATTATTGAACTAGGGGTAAAATGGGTATTTTATTAGAATACGAAAAAAATACAAGATGGAGAGGGAATTACAGAAAATGGACTCCAAAAATGGATTCAGAGGTGTCAAATTAGGGGGGAAGCCCTCCTTTTATAGATACAATGAGTAAATCATGGCCATTGGATGAAATCAATTCGGACGCTCAGGATTGCGCCATGTGGCAAGCTTTGATTGCTTTATACACATCATCAGCGACTGTGATTCGGTGTGTCGCATGTAACTTAAGACAATTTTCGCATCCAATGATTTGCTGCCACATGATCAGTCAGCGTCAAAGTCAACCAATCTTGATCAAGTGCATTGCTTCTATCGTAAGCTCATTTTTTCGGTCCAATAATACATTGCCACGTCATCGGTCAGCGCCACATTATCAGTCAATGCCGCATAAGTAGTCAATGCCACATCATTCGTCCAATCAAATGCTGCCATATCACCGGTCAATGACACATCATCGGTCAATGCCATGTCATCGTACGTATGTGTGAATAGTGCCGTACATGAACAGTGATGTATAGGTGAACAGTACCATATAGGTGAACAGTACCGTATACATGAACAATGACATTTTTCTTTTTATGCTCCTCCTAAGGTTTTCGACTGTCCTGAGTTCAAAAATATTGTTCGTTTTACTGTTCGATGTCTCGTTAATTGTGAAATGGCCAGAATTTTCCTGAAATACATAAAATACTTAAATTATAATAACACACAAACAATTAAAGTGTAAGGGACTTAAATACATAAAGTAGGGATGTTAGTAAGATTTGAAGTGTAACATGATGATTTTATTCTATATAAATACACACTTTCTAGCACTCAACACCAGCCCTAATTATTAGTAGATAGAATGATACTTACATGTTCAACCATAAAAGATCTTTTTGTTATCTTTAATATCTCTTGACAGTGCATAAGTTTTTCAAAAACTTTGCATATAAAGGTACCTACTAAATTGCGTCTGACATAGGAATGTTAACTTTCACTTCCTTAAAAATTTCATAAATCTCAAAAGAGTGGCTTGATTTCTTTGACGGAAAAAGCTAAAAGCCCCGAAGCACAGTTGGCCCCGAGGGCCCCTAAATTAAAAAATTTCAAAGTTTGAACATTTTATTCATTCACACCCCTAAATTTAGTAATTAATTGATTTATTTGATTAATTAATTGGATTAATTGAATTGATTCCACAAAACTGGTATCAGAGCCAAATATTTGGTTAAATAATAATTTAAAAATGGAAGATGATCTAATTATTTATAATATTAATCCTAAAGGATGTAATTTATTAATTGTTAGTAACACTATAAGATATAATATTGGTCAACATATTCAATATTATTCACAAGAAAGAAGAGATTTAGATATTAAACAGTTAATGCAATTATATTTATCAAAAGCTCAAGAATATAGAATTGGAGAATTAATAATAATAAATAGAAGAGATTTAAATATAGATCCACTCTTATTAGATAGGATAAGGATAGAAGTTTCAAGAAATAATTTTTCTTAGAAACAGTGGAATATTAATTCTGTTGAAGATTATCATGAAGATCTTATAATAGATTATAATAGACTTTTGTCTATTAAGAAAAGAGAAGAATATAATTGGAATAATAAAAGAATTAGAAATAAATACTATCCTTCTAGTAATATGCTATTAGGATATAAAGATTTATTTATACGTAAACTCTGTCTCATAAACAAAGGATTAGAGAAGAATTACATTCCCAAAGAAATAAAAGACATTATATGTCATAAATATTTGATAGAAAGCAATGAACTACTTTGCAGATGGTACATTGAATAAATTACCTGACCCATTAATAATTTCACAAAATATAGAAGCTAGTAGGTTTCCACCTTCTAGTTTTAGACAAAGAAGATATACATATGGAAGATTTCAACCTTTTAATTTAGTAAATGATTCCGACATGTGGGGAAATAATCAGTTAAATTGGATTTCTTTATATTTATTAAATAAATTAGGAAACCCTAATTTAAGCATAAATGATATAGAAAGTGCTAATGAAATACTAGAAATTAAAAATGTTAATGATGAAAATATAGATCAAATTAAAAGATTAGGAAATCAAATGAGTCAAGAATTTGAACATATTAAACAAATAATAAACGAAAACAAAATTGAAGACTTAGAATTATTGAAACAAAAAATTATAGATATAATAAATAAGAATTCTATAGAACTAAGATTGAATAAGATAGAATGCCAACTAAATAAAATAGAAAAAATTGTTGAACAACTTGGTAATAAATTTGCCATAAACATACATGAAAAATAACAAGAAAATTGAAGTACAAAGAATTGATAATAATATGGAAGAATTACTTATGATAATTCAAGAACAGAATAAAATTTTACAAGATACAATAATTTCTTTTAATGAAAAGAAAAGCAGTGAAATCCAACCTATGGTAAGGCCAATATTTAACAAAATAAAAGGAAATGAAAAATTAATAAGTTTAAGAATGTTAAGCGCAGATGCTGATAATGGATTAAAAGAATTATCAAATAATAATGAGGAATCTGAAACAGATGAAGAAGATGATAATGTCTTCATAAGTTTAGAAGATATTGAAAAAAGAATTGAACATTTAAAAATGAATGAATCAAAACCACGAGTCTTTGAACGAGGTGAATCTAGTAATAGAGCTTCCTATGCCAGAGAAAAAATACCAACATACGAAAATGAAAGATCACAAAGTCAATATTTTAGGCCAAGTAGAAGACCTAAGAGAGAATATAAAACACGAGGAGAATATCAAGAAAGACCCATCAGTCATGAGAGTATATGGTCAGACTTAGATGTGTTAAAGATAGAGATAAAATGATAACTACTTGGGTAAAATCCATGAAGATTGCATTAGTATTTTATAATCTAAATAGACAAAATAGCATTGAATTCCTTAAAACTTCGTTTGTAGGAATAGCTGCACAATGGTTTATGGGATTAAGTGTAAATAATTAAAATAAAGTATTATATGGGAAAAACCCTAATGAAAATGAATCCCAAGAACAAATCCTAACAAGATTTGAAAGTGAAATAAGAAGAGAATTCTTAGGAGAAGATTGGGAAGCCGATTATCAGTAAGAATTAGAAAGAAAAAGAATGAAAAATATGAGAAAGCTAACTAGGCTTAAAATATGTGATATATGTTACTTAGAAGCATACACATGTAGCTTCGAAGAACTATATTATAAATGTGAATTTAGAGAAGAAGATAATATAAAAATGTATTACAATAGTTTATATTTTATGAAAATACCAGACCCATGGGGTAAAAAGATTATGGAAGAATATAGCCAAGAATATGATGATACTACCAATACTGATACCCTTGCAAGTAGAATTAGGTTTGCTCGAAATAGAGTAAATCAGTGGTGTTCCGAAATAAGAGATAGACGATTAATGAAAAAACAAAATCGAGGATTATGTCGTTCAATATTAGAAGAACCTCGAAGATTTGGATGTTCTGAAAAAGTTTATAAACATAGGAAAAGATTTAAAAAGAAGAAATTTTTCAAGACTAATAAAAATTATTACAAGAAAAATAAATATAAAAGAAAGTTCTTTAAAAGAAACAAATAATATAAAAGAAAGTTCTTTAAAAGAAACAAATATAGAAAATCTAAAGCAAAAACGCCTAAAAAATGTAAATGCTGCTTATGTAATGAAGAAGGGCATTATGCAAATGAGTGTCCTAAGAAAAAGATATTAAACATTAAAATGTTTGAAGGTTTTGAAGAGTTAGAATTAATCACTGATAGTGAAGATGTTAGTGAAAATGATAATACATACTATCTGTCTGATGAAATTTTAAATACTTCAGAATCAGAATGAGTATAGAAGAAATATATAATAAAGATTTATATCAGGATGAAGAAATAGAAGAACAAGGTTCTTTTAATAAAGAATTAATCTTTGATAAAAAACAATATCTCAAGATTAATAAAAAGGGATTAGAAACATCTATGACTTCAGTCAATAGATAAGCACAAGGAATAGCTAACATGGTTAAAAATATATATATAATGTATTTTGGTGCCACTGTATGAGAAGAACCAATTGACATTAGGCATGCTAGAGGAAATATAAATATACCATTGTTATTAAAATCTGACATTGAAGAAAAAATCAATAAAATTAGACCTAGTGATAGGCATAAAATTGGATATATTCATATTGGAGGAATCCAAATTATGATAAAATCTCATTTCAGAGAAGGAATTGATAGTCCAGTAAATCTTGCTGTACTAGATAATAGAATAAAAGATAGAAAACATGCTCTTCTTGGAATAATCCAAGGAAATCTTAATTACAAGAAATTGATATTTAAGATATATCTTAAATATTCTATAAGTCTAAGAGATAGAAATATAAAAAAAAGTTTAACTTTATGTCATGATTTTAAATACTTTGATATAATGCATGATGGATCATATCCATATAGCATAATCTATGCCATAGAATATGCATTAATAAAATTAGCTAACAGTGAAATGTTTGCTGATAAAGAATTTATAGAAATAGACAAACTCTTTAATAAAGTTGGGAAAATACAACCCCCTGAATTATTAAGAGAAATTGATCTACCCGAGGAATGGGATATGGATTTAAGGAGTCAACCTACTTTAATCAGAGGGAATACCTCTAGGACTATAGAATATACACCAGAAGGTAGAATAATAATAAGGAGTGGAAAATCAATCTCCATGCCAAGAAATTTAAGTGGAATGCTAAGTTCTACAAGATGTAGCCCTCTTGTGATACCATCATCACAAGAGTATTAACAACAATAAGAAAAAATAATCAAAATCTAAAAATCAAAATTGAATATAATAATGGAAAGCCATGGCATGAGACTTTTGCCATCCTAGATACTGGAGTTGCGAAATCTTATGTAGATGTTAAGATGATTAAATACTTAGATAGAAAGATTTTAATTGAACCACATACTTATGTAGGGTATAATGGAGAAAGAAAAACATTAACCCAATACAGTGAAATACCATTAAAAATTAAAGGAATAGAATTTATCTTCCCTTTCATTATAAAACCAGAATATGAATCTGATATAAGTCCTTTATTATTAGGAATAAACTTCCTTGAAAATATCTCTCTTTACTGCATATGAGATAGAGAGATATCAATAACAATTGAAGGGATTAAACAAACCCTATCAAGATATGTCTAATCCTTTTATAGTAAATATAAAAGTGATTGTACCATATTATCAGCATAAACCAGAATGGTTTCATGCTTTAATTGATACAGGTTCAGGAATTAGCCTAGCTAATTAAAGAATTTATCCAAGGTCATATTGGAAAGATTATAAACCCTTAACGGGAAAAGGAATTAATGGTGAACAAATTTCTCTAGGAACATGTCGAATAAAAACTTTAATACAAATTAACGATTATATTCTAAGCATACCAATATTATGGTCATATGATTATATGGGTGCCGATATCCTTTTAGGGGTTAATTTCCTTTGTCAACTCATTTATATAATGATTAACGAAGCAATTACTCTTAAAACTCCTTGTAATCATACACTTACCACACCAAGAATTTATAATCCCGTGTGGCGCACTACCTGCCAATTCCCTTTTCGCCGCAGCCAGCGTGGTGATTTCAATCTAAAAATTAATCAAATTATATCTGATTATGAAAAATTTTTAGAAAAACTTGATAAAAATTTTGGCGAAAATCCAATTCAATTATGGGATATTGATAAAACTTATGCCAAGATAGAATTAAAAGACCCAAATGTTATTATAAGAGTTAAGCCTATGAGATATGGGCAAGAAGATAGAATATAATTTAACAAACAAATTAAAGAACTCTTAGATCTCAAACTTATCCGAGAATCTAAAAGTCCACATAGTAGCCCTGCCTTTATGGTTAGGAATCATGTGGAAATTAAATGAGGAAAAGCTCGTATGGTTATTAATTATAAAGAATTAAATAAATATACCAAATTTGATGGATACTTTTTACCTCACAAAGATACATTAATTACCTCTGTAATTAATAAAAGAATATTCAGCAAATTTGATTGTAAATCTGGCTTTTGGCAAATTAAGCTTGAAGAAGATAGTATACCACTTACTGCCTTTAGTATACCTCAGGGACAGTATGAATGGATTGTAATGCCATTTGGATTAAAAAATGCACCGCAAATATTTCAAAGAAGGATGGATAAAATTTTTAAAGAATTTCATGAATTTTGTATTGTTTATGTGGATGATATATTAATATTCTCTAATAATAAAGTTGATCATATTGCTCACTTAGTTTCTTTTGCAAAGAGATGTAAGAAACATGGAATATTACTTTCTAAAAAGAAAGCTGAAATAATGAAACCTAAGATTGAATTTTTAGGATTAATAATAGATGAAACAGGAATAGAGATGCAACCTCATATTTCTGAAAAAATATTTTTGTTCTCCGATAAATTAGAATCTAAGGAATAAATTCAAAGATTTTTAGGATGTCTTAATTATGCTGAAGTTTTCATAGAAAATTTAGCAAAAGAAAGACAACCTTTACAAGGATTATTGAAAAAGAATAATACAAAATCATGGGAAGAATCTCATTCTCAAGTAGTTAAAAGATTAAAAGAAAAATGTAAAAATCTACCAAGATTAGGATTCCCTACTGCCAGTGATAATTTAATTCTTGAAACTGATGCTTCTGATACTCACTGGGGTGCAGTATTAAAAACAAATCTAGAAAAGATTTGTAGATATACTAGCGGAACATTTAAACCCGCGGAAAAGAATTATCATAGTAATGAGAAGGAATTATTAGCTATTAAAAATGGAATAGCTAAATTTACTTTCTTTTTATTACCAAAGAAATTTAAAGTCAAATATGATAATACACAAGTTAAAGGATTTATATTTAATAAATTGCCTAATCTCCCTCAATATAAAAGATTAATTAGATGGTAGCAATTCTTTGCAGAATATAATTTTGAAATTGAGTATATTAACGGATCTAACAATTGTATTGCAGATTTTCTCAGCAGGGAATATAATTGATAAAAGTCTTTCCAAAATAATAAAAGGCATAATGATGTGCTTCGAAGGTCAAGAATTGCTTCTCAAGGGCAATGAATTGATTTATGATGGGCTTGCTATGATTGATGCTGCCCAAGAAGAATTTAGCAAACTTTGCCCAGACAAAAGTTTGCAAAATGATCCAGAAGTACAAACTTCAGAAGAATTTATTAGCAAAATGCTAAAAAAGGTCCATTTTAAGGACCAAAATGAGGGTCAGATCACCCAGTGTTCTTCACAGAATACAAAGATCCCAATGCCAGAGAGGTTCCTCTCAATCCATGATCTCAGAGAACAGTACATGAAGGGAGAGGGTTCCCAAAGCTCTTCACAGAGTTTAAAGCCCCAATATTTGAAAAGTGGACAGTCACTTTCAATGGCTAAAATCTCATGTGAAAATGACTACACTTATGAATATAAAAGAATTGGTAAATAGCCTATGGGATTTGTCCTAGCCAAGCCATAATACCAGATCATTCAGGGTTATACCCAAGGATTAATTTTGTTTTAGGTGGTGATCCTAAAATGATAAAAAAAATGTTTGATTATGGTTTTCTTAATTTCATTTATACTGATGAAAATTTTAGGGAATTAGAATTACTCCCCGAAAAGATCAAAGAGGTCGCCTTTGAAATCAAAAAGATAAGCAAGACAAAAGAAGCCATTTTTGTCAAATGGTATCCAGCTCATGTCCTGAATATTGCGATAACAAATGGTATCCAGCTCAACACATGATACAGGTTGGAGTTAGTAGCAAAAGGATTATTTCCACAATTGATTTAGACCAGGTTTATAATGATTATGACCCAGAATTATTTCAGCCCAAAGCACTCACCACCAAACTGGCAATGGGAATGAAAGTCCTTAATGAACAGCTTGAAAGGATAAGCAAAGAAAGTGTGTGGCTCTACGAGACCACAAAAGAATATATCATCTTTTCTATGAGTAGAAGAGAAAATATCCTAGCCAGACAGGCCATCATTAAAAATAAAAAAATAATATTCGAAAATCTTGTGGAGTCCAGTTTGCCAACATATCATGAAATATGCAAGGTGTTGAAACACCAAAATAATTGTGGCTATTGTTATGGAAAATTCAAAGATGGATCTAGTGATGAAGACATGTCTGTAGCTAATAATAGGCATGTGAAGGGTCCATGACAGAAGTAAAAGATGCCAGCTTAACAAGCTTCAATAATGTCAAAGAAAATACCAAAAGGATAAAGCTTATCAGCATAGTAGCTGTCTGTAACAGATGGGGTCACCTTATCCGAAGAAAATCTCCAAGATCTTTCAAGAATATAACATGTGTCATGTAATCTATCATGTAATCTTATCTTTTGAAAGATATAAATAAAACGATATAAGAAGGAGAGAGCAATCGTCCTTGTAGCCATCTCTAACCTTCAAGCTTCTGTAATCCTTTCCCTGTAACCATCTCCAGTTATGAAATAAATAAATATTTTGAGTGAAATTATCATCTTCTACCTTATATATTTTAAGAAATAAATCAAGTACTTTACATGCCAGCACTTGTGCTAATCGAACAAGACTTATTATTACTAAGCACTCTTCCAGAGACGTTTGCAAGGAAAGCACTTAGACAGATCCTTTTAGGACGTAGAGCAGTGTGTTCCGTGAGGCTGTCTGGAACAATCACTGAGGTGATCTTGCTGGACGCGTGGAGCTATAACGGTGCTGACCATGGACCTCTCTATGGTTGGAGGCAATTAGCTAGTCTGTCTTAAAATTCCATGAGATAGTACACTGGTTAGTAGTCCTGAACTATCTTCTTAAATTTTAGCAACAAACGGAAGCATGTTGGGCCTTGATTGTTTTCTTGGATAATATAAGATTGGAAGTGATAAAATTAGCTTAAATTTTTTAAAACATGGAACGATATGTTATTAAGTTTTTAAACGCTTTTATACAATTGCTATGATTAAAGATCATTTAAATCTCATGAAAATTCAATATAGAAATATGACTATAATAGATACTGAAGATGAATATGATATATTTGATGCCTTTGAAGAAGAAAATAGGATAGCATTAATGGAATCTATTTTAACAAAAGTCTTGAAGTAATTTAAGATAAGGTAGAACTAATAACAGGACTCAAAATCGCCCATAATGGATAACAATAATAACAATAATATAAAATTTTTAATTCAAAATGTAGAATTTAGATTACAACATTTGTGTGAAAGCATGGATGGAATGTGCCTAAGTTGGAAAGATAGCTTAAGAGTATATATAAATATGTTGGAAGAAAATATTTGGTCTCTGTCCCAAGAGAGACAAATAGTTATTAATGTAGGTCCTAATTTAGAACCAATAGATTTTTATGAATATGATAATCATGTAAATTTATATAAAATTATTATTAAAACTTTGCAAAATTTTAAAAATCGAAGTTCAAGAGATGGAAGGAAAAATTGTCCAATTATTCAAAACTGAAAACTAATTTTGAATAATTTCAACAAATATCACAAAAAGGACCTATTTGATTAATAGAAGAAGTTTAAAGGTGCAAGCATCTAAGTTAATTATAAACTTTTGACAAAGTCTAGAAAATATAGCAAATAAACCCATTTCGGGGTTTGACCCAGTGTAAATAGCATAACTGTTCTTTGATTTATTCAATGCGTTTGGAAATGGAAGTTCAAGTGTAACAATAGTTATTTCTTCACTAGGTTTAAGTTTATTTAACCCTTATTAACCCTTCCTTACCTTTTGAATTTTCATCATCTTCGTCTTCATAAGGTTCAAGAATAGGTCTGTTAACAACCTTACCACTACGAAGTGTTTTAACTGACTTGATCCATGGGTGGATTTTGTTGAATCTTCGGATTTGGTTGCGGTTGAGCTAGAAATTTACCTTTCTTTTGAATTGTAAGTGCAGAAGCAAGTTTAGCAAGAGTATCTTTCAGATCAGAAAATGTTTGTGCATTTTGATTGTTAATAACATCTTGCTTTCTAATGAATGAATGCATTATATCTTCCAGATTTTTCCATGGTGATGGAACATATGGTACATAAGGTTGAGAGTTTTGAAAGTTTTGTGGAGGTGTGATAACTCTATGAATGAGAGTTATCATGGCACTTTTAGGCTTGTCTTATTTTCTCTCTTGATTTTATAAATGGCTAAGATTGAATTTTGGATTTATTTTTTTTACTTTATTTATAATCAAGTCAATTTTCTTTATTAGATTATGAAGATGAGGAGAGGAAAGGATAGTAAAAAATAAGAAGAGTAATCCTAAAACATTTTTTTTTTGGTAAATGTAAACAAAAACATCTCAAATGTGAGGTCTTTTGATCTCAAATGTGAGGTCTTTTGAACCAACATATAATTTAATTATTTTTCGAATAGTACAATTAATTCGAACAATTTGTGTTAGTCTTGGACTTTGATTTTCCCTTTGACTAACTCTTCCAATGGTTCCCATTCTAATTCATTGTCAACTTTCAAGCTCATTTCATTTAGTTTAAATTTCTAAAGAAGATGATGATCATCAAGCGATGACACAGGAGTCTTTAGAACTATTTAAAGTCTAGTACAACTTTCTCCTAACTCCCTGAAATACGCTAAATCCTTGAAATACCCTCACTTATATTACTAATTTAAAAAATTCTCCTCATTTTAAATAATAAGAATACAAAATCAAAAAATCAAAACGAAAATCATCAGCAAGCAACCAATCCAAAACCCAAAACTGACAGTAACCAAAACTAGATCTCGTAGCACAAAATCAAACCAGACCGTTGTTTTGATTTGAAGATGAAGAATAGATGGAGAAGAAGAAGAAACGGCACCATCGGTTTGATTTGAAGATGAAGAAGAAGAATGATAAAGAAGAGAAAAAAATAAATCAAAAAAAAAGAAAAAAAATCGAAGAAGAAGTAACGAAAAATAAGAAGGAAAATAAAAGAGAGTTTAAAGATGAAGAATAGAAAAATAAAAAATAAAATCAAACGAAAAAAGAGAAGTAATGAAGCGTTTGCAGAAGTGAAAGAAAAAAAAAGAGAAGAGGAAGAGGAGAAAAATAAAAGAAACCGAAGAGAGAGAAAATAACAGTAAAAAAACAAGAGAAAAGTAATAATAATAATAATAGTAATAAAATCAATTATAATAATATGTTATTGTTATTATTATTGATTATTACTAATAAAAAATAAGTAATTAAATTATAAATTTTATTACTATTATTTTTAATCAATAATAATAACAATATTATTATTATTATTATTATTATTATTATCATCCTTCGTTTTATTATTATTATCATTAACAAAGGGTATTTTACTAATTTAAAACAGTTCATTCCGATTCCAGGATAAGGTAAACACATTAATGGGAATAGAGTTCATTCCAATTCCGATTCCTACAACTTAAGTAAACAGCTTATTTTTATTCTCATTTCTCATTCCCACTCCAGCCCATTCCGATTTCAACCCATTCTGATTCCAACCCATTTCGATTCTTGTTTAGTAAACGCACCATAAAAAAAATATTACTATGTTATGTTATCTTGACAGCGTATTCATTGTAATTTCGATTAAAATAGAAGATTGCAATGGGAAAACAACATTTTATAGATGTTCGTCCCAAAACATGATTTAATTGCGATCAATGTCTCCGTCGATAACATCAAGGAAGTTAAACAAACCCACATGCGCGGTTAATTAATTAACGCTAGCTATCGTCTGTCAGAACCCCATGCTGCTTAGGGCCAGTTTGGTAATGCCGTAACTTTTAAAATAATTACTGTTAACTGTGCTGTAGAAATAATCAGCTGTGAAGAGAACCAGTTAAATGTTTGGTAAATTTTATTTTTAGAAGTACTGTGACCTTTGAAAGCAGTTGTGAGTGTTTGGTAAATCTTACTGTTAAACTGCTATAAAAAAATAAATGACTAAAATGGACATAATGTAGGATAAAATTTACTTGCACATATAAAAATATGTACATACATTATTTTTAATTGTGTATTATAATAATTTAATTAAAAATAAAATTTATACTATATTGATTTTATTTTTTATAATAAAAATTTATTGAAATATTGATTTTGTTTCCAATTTGAATAAGGATAATTTTGAGTTTAGATAATAATTGTAAGGATATTTATGGAATTGTATTAAAGGATAAAATTGATTATCAAAACAAAATATAAACGCTACTTATTCCTTGCTTTTCAAAATCACTTACAAGAGAGACTGATTTTGACAAAAGTAATTTTGAATTTTTTTTATCAAACGCTAAAATTAGCTATTAGATTCTTAAAATCACTTTTAAGCCTCCCAAAAGCAATCCCAAATGGGCCCTTACACATTGTATATTCTGATTTCACAATCAATTCTTAACTAATTCTGTTTTCGCAAACAACGTGCATCAGATCTTAGGAGTTTGTATTAGACCAAATAAAGTTATATATTGCCGATTGTGGACTAAAACGAATCAACTAGCTACTCTTTCAAATTACAAGACATAGATCCATGCGTTAAGCTGATAATAAAAGTTGTCGGTAGATAAAGAAAAGACATAGATCCATATTTTAAGCTATAATTGTAAAATCGAAAAATATAATAAATAAATAAAGAGTAAATGCTTGTTCAATTCTTATATTTTGACTTAAATATCCATTTAATCTATATTTTTAAAAAATACCTCAAGACACCTCTGTTCCTAAATATGTTACAAACACCACCAAAAATTTTGAAATGAATTTTTGGGATTAAATAAGCACTCTTTTAGACGTTACATAAGCCATACTAAATCTGCATAATTCTTTAAACCCTAATAGCTCGTACATTCATTTTATGAGAGGGTTTTCATAGATAATCTTTTAATTCTTTAAATCCTTCTAATATAGGACGTTATTTTAGTAATTTAGAATTTTATTATTTTAGGTATTCGATATTTTCAATTTTAATTAGAGTCAATTATGGTATGCTTTTTAGTCTTTTATTTCTATTATAATTTTGATTTAATTTTTTATTTTTATGTTAACTTAGGGAAGTGAGTTCACTCTTTATAATTAGAAAGGTCTTATTATTATTTTCACAACTTCAACTTTTGATTAATAAAAAAAACCCTCTTTTAAAAATTTCCTTTGAAATATCTATAAAAGCTCTCTCTTATATAGTCGTTTGGATTACAACGTTATCTAATCTCGCTGAACGTGTTATTAACATCTTATTGAGTCATTTGGATTATACCGACATCTAATCAGGATTCAATTAGAGCGTAATCTAATCGCATTAGCTTGGTCTAGTGCTAGAATAATATCTGGTGCTATCTACCCTATCAATCAGCTTTCGTTACATGTTATTAACATCTAATCTATCATCAGTTCGTATCAAGTAGTTCTGTGCCAATTGCATAGCTTTGGCTACCCTCATCAATTCCACCGAATCCACCGCTAAAAAAAAAATAAAATAAAAAATAAAAAATTTTAAAACCTTAGTTGTCGCCAGCCACCACCACTCCACCAGCCTTCACTGTCGGTCAACACCACCACCAAACTCACCAAACACTGTCGACTAAACCCCAGCCAAGCTCGCCCTCAAGCCACTACCAAAGCCGCCACGAAACACCCAAACCCGCGAGCTCTCCGCTCACTTGCCACGGCCAAACCATCATCCTTTTCCATTAATCTGGCCAATCCCCTGCCATCGTCGTGTTCCTCACCACTAAATCTATCAGATTCGACCATCACCATACTAAATCACAGCCACCAGCTGTCGACAACACCAAACTTTGAAAGTCAAGTTTTTAATTTAAGAGAAAAAATAATAAAGATAAGAGTATTGAAGTTCATGTTGTTTTCTTGAGTTTGAAAATATCCCAGATTTCGATGGAAAGGATATATATATATATATATATATATATATATATATATATATATATATATATATATATATATATATATATATATATATATATATATATATATCTTACATGTTTTGATTAAATAAATGTCTCTTACTTGTAAGTTGTAACTTTCAATATTAATGTATTACGCTTATGGTGTGTTTACTTACCTAAAATAGGAGGAGAGTGGGAGTCCCACTCCGTAGGCCCCACTCATTTTTGGAGTGGGCTCCCACCTCTCCACATTTCTCCCTTTTTTTATTAATTTAATATAATTAATATTTATTAAAATAAAATAAATAATATTATATTTATTTAAATAATATTATTATATTATTTTATAAAATTACATTTATTAAAAATAATAATATTAAACTTATTTAAGTATAATATTGTTATATTTAGTTATAAATAATAATTTAAATTGATAATAAGTTAAAAAAATAATAATAATAGTATATTCATAGAAATTAACAATATTACTATTTACTATCTTTATTTAAAAATATAATATTATTATATATATTTAAAAATAATAGTATTAGATTTATTTAATATTAATAATTAATAATAATACTATCTTTATTTTTAATTTACATAATTAAAATTAAAATCAAAATTAATAAAAATTGTGATTTACATAATTAAGAATATTAAAAATTATTATTAATTTACAAATATAATAAAATAAATATTTTATTATATTCAAATATATTTTTTATTAATTTTATAATTAAAAACTACAATTATTTAAATAAGGGTAAAACTGTAATTTGAAATCATTTACTCTGAATCCAAGACAAAGTAAACATATAATTGGATTCTGATTCCGACTCCATACTTCCATTCCAGTGTAAGTAAACAACCTACTCCCACTCGCACTCCACACTCCCAATCATAGGATTCACACTCCTCAGGATTTCCACTCCAATAAAAAAAATAAATGCTAATTAATTTAACAAAAAAGCTACTCTATACATTATTACAAAACCCAAACGTCAATAAGTGAGTAAAACACATTGAAAATCGGTTATCATATTACTTTTGAGAAGATTTGATTCACAATTGATGAATACTTTCACCAAACCGCTTGCATGAACATAAACTTGCTCACAACTGTATTCTTGATATATATGCACATGGCAACTTGTGGGGAAATGTTTATGATATATATAACTCAAAATTGACCACACGATCAAACTATCTAATTTATGGGGATTTTGATGTCGTACTTATTAATGTAATAAATCAACGAACTAACTCAATTAATTTCACGTGATCCATGCAATATCCTTCGTCTATTTTGACAACAACTTTCTCATTTTTAAACATGTTATGAATTTATTAAAATAAATGTGGATGTTCAAAGCATTCATCCTTTTGTTTTCCCACTATCTCCCAATAGCAACCTTTGACTTCCCTATAACTCCCACTATCACACAAGAAATTATGATCCATAATGTTTTTATTCAATTCATGTAGTGATGATGTAACTATAAAAGGAGAGCCCATCTCCTTGTTTTGTATACACTTAAAAAAGAATAAAATTATTCTATAATATTTTGCTCTCTCATTTTGCTCTTCATCTTGTGTTACTTCTTCATTTTGTGTTGCTGGCTAATAGCTTTTCTAACACGTTATCAGCACGAGACGTTGATCAGGTATGAATTATTTTATTTCTTATATATAGCAAATTTAGTTGTTATATAACTATAATTGTTCATCACCAAATTATGTCATATTAGTTATTATCATCCTATTGATGTTTAAAATAAGATTGCTTTCCCATGATTGCATGTATATTACTATATCTCTTAAAATATGCATAATTGTTGATATGAGATTTGAAATGAATTTTGTAACATGAATAGTATATGTGATGATTACAAAATTTTATTATTTTATTTCTATGAGTATATGACATATCTAGTATTTACTTGTTAATAATGAATTAATTATTTATCTTTATTGTTTTATAGTTGTTTGAAAATGTCGAATCTCGCGAAACTTGAATTTGTGGCACTTGATATCTCTGGTGATAATTATCTATCATGGGTCTTGGATGCTGAAATCCACCTTGATGCAATTAATCTTGGAGATACTATTAAAGAAAATAATGATGCATCAACCCAAGACCGTGCTAAGGCAATGATTTTTCTTCGCCACCATCTTCATGAACAATTGAAAAGTGAGTATCTTACGGTCAAAGAGCCACATGTCCTTTGGGATTGTCTTAATGAAAGATTTAATCATCAAAAAACTGTTATACTTCCAAAAGCTCGTTATGACTGGATGCACTTACGATTACAAGATTTTAAATCTGTTAGTGAATACAATTCTGCATTATTCAAAATTGTTTCTCAATTAAAATTATGTGGAGTAGAGATTACTGATGCAGATTTGTTGGAAAAGACATTCTCTACTTTTCATGCTTCGAATTTGCTCCTGCAGCAGCAATATCGAGAGCGGAGATTTAGAAAGTATTCTGAATTAATCTCATGTCTTTTAGTGGCTGAAAAAAATAATGAACTTTTGTTGAGAAACCATCAGTCTCATCCAACTGGATCTGTACCTTTCCCTGAAGCGAATGGTACTTCAGCCAATAATCGTAATGCTAATCGAGGTCGTGGTCGAGGCCGTGGCTACAAAAATAATCGAGGTCGCGGTGGCTATAACAAGAAATATCGATCAAACCACTCGAAGTGGAATAACAGTAATGAAAAGCAAGAAAAAGATCCACAAAAGAAATATCCAAAGGATCATGAAAATGTTTGCTTTAGATGTGGTGTGAAGGGACATTAGTCTCGTATTTTTCGTACACCAAAACATTTAGCTGATCTTTATCAAGCATCTAAAAATGCAAAAGGAAAAGAAATTGAGACAAATTTCATGGATCATGAAAATCCAATTGATATAACTCATTTGGATGTTTCTGATTTTTTTGAAGATCCAAATGGCAAAATTGACCATTTAATTGGTGATGGACATGTGAAGACCGATTAAGAGTGCTATAATTTGAAATGTGTTATTTTTAAAGTTTGATGTGTTTAAATTCTAAAATAAGTACTAGTGTGTTTAAAGTTTGGTGTGTTTCTTTACTGTTATGGTGTGTTTAAGTTTAAATTGTAAGAGTGTTTATTGTTTTTAGTGTTTTATGAGAATTTGGGGTGTAACTTTTCAATTTCCTTAATAAAACATTTTCTATAATGTTTTCTTCATACTATTTGAATTTTTTTTTTTTATATATTCAATTGATTTATTTATATCTATGTGTGAAGATATACAATGAATTTGAACAATCACTTGGTGAATAATAAAGATGGATGTTTGGTGGATAGTGCGACAACGCACACAATTCTACGAAATAAAAAATATTTTCATAATTTAATATTAGCTAAGGCTAATGTTAATACAATATCAGGTTCTGCTAACCTAATTGAAGGCTCCGGAAGAGCTAATATTATGTTACCAAATGGTACAAAATTACAAATAAACGATGCTTTATACTCCAGCAGATCCAGCAGAAATCTGCTTAGTTTCAAGGACATTCGTCAAAATGGATATCACATTGAAACATCTAATGAAAGTAATTGTGAATTTCTTTGTATTACTTCAACTATTTCATGCCAGAAGCATGTACTAGAAAAATTACCTTCTTTTTCTTCTGGGTTGTATCATACAATTATAAGAACAATAGAAATAAACTTTGCAATAAACCAGAAGTTCTCTGATCCAAAGATTTTTAAACTTTGGCATGATAGACTTGGGCATCCTGGATCAATTATGATGCGTCGTATTATACAAGATTCACATGGACATCAATTAAAGAACCAGAAGATTCTTTTGCCTAACAAAAGTCCATGTGCTGCTTGTTCTCAAGGGAAATTAATAATTCGACCATCTCCGATGAAAGTAAGTTTTGAATCTCCTAAATTTTTAGAGAGAATCCAAGGGGATATATGTGGCCCTATACATCCAAATTGTGGACTATTTTGTTATTTCTTGGTCTTAATAGATGCATCAACTAGATGGTCACATGTCTCTTTACTTTCTAGTCGTGGTGTTGCATTTGCTAGATTTCTTGCTCAAATTATTAAATTAAAAGCACAATTTCCTGATTTTCCTATTAAAAGAATTAGACTTGATACTTATTTGGCGAATTCACATCTAAATCTTTTAATGATTATTGCATGTCTATTGGAATTGATGTTGAGCATTCTGTTGCACACACTCATACACAAAATGGTTTAGCTGAATCTTTGATTAAGCGTTTACAATTAATTGCAAGACCATTAATTCTTAGGTCAAGTTTACCTTTTTCATGTTGGGGACATGCAAAACTACATGCTGCATCATTAATTCGCATTCGACCAAGTTCTTATCATACATATTCACCTTCACAACTTGTTTTTGGCCAACAGCCAGATATTTCTCATTTGAAAATTTTTGGATATGCCGTTTATGTCCCGATTGCTCCCCCACAAAGGAATAAAATGGGCTTACAACGAAGACTTGGAATTTATGTTGGTTTTGATTCTCCATCAATAATTAGGTATCTTGAGCCTTTAACTGGAGATCTTTTTACCGCAAGATTTGTGGATTGCCATTTTGATGAACAAGTTTTCCCGTCGTTAGGGGGAGAAAAGACAAAAATTAATGAACGACGTGAGATTACATGGCATGCATCATCATTATCTCATCTTGATCCTGGTTCAAATCAATGTGAACTTGAAGTTCAAAGGATCATTTATTTGCAAAATATTGCAAATCAAATTCCTGATGCATTTACTGATTCAAGAAAAATAATAGAATCACATATTCCAGCTGAAAATGCCCCAGCACGTGTTGAGATCCCTGAAGGACAACACGACAGAAGTAAAATACGTCTGAAACGTGGAAGGCCAATTGGCTCAAAAGACAAAATTCTCCAGAAGAGGAAAACACAAGAAAGGTTAAAAAATGAAATAAGCACTCCTGAAGAGCCATTGACTACTAATCAAATAACAAAGATTAATCAATCAAATAGTATTCATCATGTTGATCTAGAAGAAGAAAATTTGCCAACTACTGAAGAAGTATCAATTTCTCCTGAAGAGAAACAAAATAATGAAATAATGATTGGTTTTGTTGGTATAGAAAAATCTTGGGATCGAAATGAAATAATTATTGATGATATTTTTTCATTCACTGTTGCTTTTAATATTACAAATGATGATGAGGATCATGATCCAAAAACTGTGGAAGAATGTCGACATAGAAATGATTGGCCAAAGTGGAAAGATGCTATTCAAGTAGAGCTAAATTCACTTGCAAAACGTAAAGTATTTGGACCAGTAGTCCTGACACCTGAAGGTGTCAAACCTGTTGGATATAAGTGGGTGTTTGTTAGAAAACGAAATGAGAGAAATGAAATTGTGAGATATAAAGCAAGATTAGTAGCACAAGGTTTTTCTCAAAGACCTGGCATTGATTATGAGGAGACATATTCTCCTGTTATGGATGCAATTACATTTTGATTTTTGGTTAGTCTCGCAGCCTCAGAAGGGCTTGACATGCACCTTATGGTTGTTGTAACTGCTTATCTGTATGGTTCTATTGATACAGATATTTATATGAAAATCCCCGAAGGATTTAAAATGCCAGAAGCAAACAAATTTAAACCTCGTAGTTTATATTCTTTGAAACTACAACGATCCTTGTATGGATTAAAGCGATGCAGGCGTATGTGGTACAATCGCCTAAGCAACTATTTATTGAAAGAAGGATATGTAAATAATCCAATTTGTCCTTGTGTTTTTATTAAAAAATTTGAAATTGGATTTGCAATAGTTGCAGTATATGTTGATGATTTAAATCTCATCGGAACTCCTTAAGAGCTTTCAAAAACAGCTTCTTATTTGAAAAATGAGTTTAAATGAAAGATCTTGGAAAAACAAAATTTTGTCTTGGCTTACAAATTGAGTATTTGTCAAGTGGAATACTCTTACATCAATCAACATATACTAAAAAAGTTTTGAAGCGATTTTATATGGATGAAGCCCATCCATTAAGTACTCCAATGGTGGTACGATCACTTGATGTGGGAAAAGATCCATTTCGTCCTAAAGAAGATAGCGAAGCAATTCTTGGTCCTGAAGTACCATATTTAAGTGCAATTGGTGCACTCATGTATCTTGCAAATTGTACTCGACCTGATATTGCATTTTCAGTTAATTTATTAGCAAGATATAGTTCTGCACCAACTCGTAGGCATTGGAATGGTGTAAAGCACATATTACGCTACCTTCGTGGAACCATTGACATGGGTTTATTTAATCCAAATGGATTAAAATCACTACTAATTGGATATGCAGATGCTGGATATCTCTCTGATCCACATAAAGCCAAATCTCAAACGGGTTATTTATTTACCTCTGGTGATAGTGTTGAATCATGGAGATCAACGAAACAAACAATGGTTGCAACATCCTCAAATCATTCAGAATTACTTGCTATTCATGAAGCAAGTAGAGAGTGCATTTGGTTAAGATCAATGATACAACATATTCGAGAAACATGTGGATTGTCATCAATTAAAAATAACCCCACAATATTATATAAGGACAATGCAGAATGCATTACCCAAATTAAAGGTGGTTATATAAAAGGTGATAGGACCAAGCATATTTCACCAAAATTCTTTTATACGCATGAGCTTCAAAAGAATGGTGATATAGATATTCAGCAAATACGCTCAAGTGACAATCTTGCAGATTTATTTACAAAATCCCTACCAACTGCAACATTCAAAAAATTGGTACACAAAATTGGCATGCGTCGACTCAAAGATTTTTGTCCAAATCTTGAAGAATTTATGTCAAGATGAGGGGGAGTACACTTGTTGGGGAAAATAATTTATTTTGGAGAAATATTTTATATGTTGTACTCTTTTTCCTCACTAGGTTTTTATCCCACTGGGTTTTTCCTAGTAAGGTTTTAATGAGTCAACTTTATATCTTCAAAATTATTTATTTGAGGAGATCAATAGATAATGTACTCTTTTTCCTTTACTAATATTTTTTTCCATAAGGGTTTTTTTTTTTTTTTAGTAAAGGTTTTAATGAGGCATATTCTTTTGTAATGAACATCCAAGGGGGAGTGTTATGAATTTATTAAAATAAATGTGGATGTTCAAAGCATTCATCCTTTTGTTTTCCCACTATCTCCCAATAGCAACCTTTGACTTCCCTATAACTCCCACTATCACACAAGAAATTATGATCCATAATGTTTTCATTCAATTCATGTAGTGATGATGTAACTATAAAAGGAGAGCTCATCTCCTTATTTTGTATACACTTAAAAAAGAATAAAATTATTCTATAATATTTTGCTCTCTCATTTTGCTCTTCATCTTGTGTTACTTATTCATTTTGTGTTGCTGGCTAATAGCTTTTCTAACAAAACAATCAATTTTGCATTGAAGCATGTCATAAAAATCCTAAATAAATAAATGGTAATATACATTTCTATTTAAGAATCTTAACATGCTATGAAACTTTGAGAGCATTAACAAGTAGACTATAGAACTCTACAATGTGATATCCCTCTTATATGTAAATATATTGGTGGAATTATTATTGATATAGATTTTTGCTGAAGTTGGCACTACAAGAATTTCATTTATTTACAGCATCTTATATACAGCGTTCCTTAAAGAAACGAGATAGTAAATAGTATAGACAGCGTTTTAATTTGAAAATGCCGTTACAAATTATTTATTTTGATTAATTGTAGCGTTAAATTTTAAAACGCCAGAGAAGCTATTTGTTATGTGCCACCCCAACGTTATTCCCTGCACCCTCCAATTAAAAATAACATTTACTTTTTGTTGAATGCATCTTTTTTTTTTATTTCACTTAAAATAAACTCACGCTAAACTCATGATCCTGGGTTCACTCTCAAATTAAAAAAATATATACATATAAACTCACAATCTTCAATTTCAAAAAAAAAAAAAACAAATTCACGAGCTTTACTCTCAATCCCCATAATACTCATATTGTTAACTTTAGATTCAATTTCATTTAACAGAACCAGAAAGATATTGCAAGGATTGTTTAGATCAACAAAAGCTTAAAGCTGAAATTGCAGTAATCGCTAGAATTTCTGGTAAATTTTCTCTCATTATCTCAGCTGCATGTGTTGATAAGGCAATTTTTCTCATTTTCTTACAATTTCAAGTAATTTCAGATTGGACGTTGATTTGAGAGAAACAAAAGTTGTCTTCAGTTTCACGATCTAGTAAATTCTTTAGCTCTATTCCTTTTAACTTTCAGCTGTATGTATTGATTAGGTTTATTTTCTCAGTTTCTTAAGATTCCAAGTAATTTCAAAGTAATTTCAGTTTGGGCATCGAAAATAAAAGTTGTCTTCGGCTTAATCTCTTAGTTTATTTATTTAAATTTTGTCTAAATTTTTAGCTGCATGTGTTGATTCAGGTAATTAATTTTCTTTTCATCTTCTGGTTATGTATTTCGAATTTGAGTTAAATTTAAATATTTTCAAACTATAATGTGATTTTGGTACTTGTGTTGGCTGAATTATGTAATTTATTTACTAAATTTTAGTGCTTATTATTTTATACGTTTAAATTGTAGTAGCAGGTTATATATTAACAAGTGAAGGACTCATAATGGATAAAACATGGGTGAATCTTCCAAGGTTTTAACATGAATTGGTATTATAAAAAAATTAAATCAAACAATTTTGTAATCAAATAATTAAAGTATAAAATTACTTTTTACGTGTAGATTTTCTAAGCAGTATAGGGATGATGCTCGAAAGTTTGTCAACATGGCTCAAGCAAGTACAGGGGATGGTGATTATATCACTTGCCCCTGTGCTAAATGTCGAAATCTCCGTTCTCAACATGTTGGCATTGCTTATGAGCATTTGGTTATAATTGGAATCAATCCTAATTACACTACTTGGGTTCTCCATGGGGAATGTCCAAGCGTGCATTTACAACATACAAATTTGGAAATGTCTGATTCTTACGAGATGTATAAGGACACTTATGATGAGCCTAATGAAGATGCTGATCAATCTGGTGATGCTTATGGGCGACCTAATGATCATGAAAAAGTATCTTATGAGAAAGAAGAGGATGTTTTTATTCAAAAGGATGATGTTGAAGCTCCTCTTTATCCTGGCTGTACAAAGTACACAAGGTTATCAGCTGCTACAGTTTTGCTCAAACATAAAGTTGATAATGATCTATCTGATAAAAGCTTTACAGAGTTATTTCAAATCCTTAAAGATATTCTTCCTCTAGAGAATACTATTCCAGATTCTATGTATTCAGTAAAAAAGTTATTGAAGGAATTTGACTTAGGATATGAAAAGATAGATGCATGTATAAATGATTGCTGTTTGTTTAGAAAAGAGAAAAAAAAAATGGACAAATGTCCAAAATGTGGTGCTTCTAGATGGAAAGTTAATAAATGCACTAATAAGATTAAAAAAGGTATTCCAGTAAAGGTGCTGCGCTATTTTCCAATTATTCTTAGGTTTAGGAGGATGTTCAATTCAGAAATAATGGCTGAGCAATTAATATGGCATGCCAAGAATCAAAGCCAAGATGGCAAGATGCGACATCCTGTTGATTCACCGGCATGGAAAACAATGGATAGGAAGTGGCCAGGATTTGTTTCAGATCCTCGAAACCTTAGACTTGGGCTTGCAACTGATGGATTTAATCCATTTCGTGATGTTAGCTCTAGATATAGTTGTTGGCCAGTGATATTAGTGACATATAATCTTCCTCCATGGCTGAGCATGTTGCAAGAAAACTTAATGTTGACTCTATTAATTCCAGGTCCAAAACAACCTGGAAATGATATTGATGTATATTTGGAGCCACTTATAGAGGACTTGAATGAATTAATGGAGCAATTAATATGTATATTACCCACTCAAATGTTTCTCAGCTTAAGAGTAGACTAAATGATCTTCATGCCAAATATAATGAACTTCAAGCAGCATTCATCAATTACATGAGCACACATGAGGTAATGAAAGTATATGTCTCTTTTTATATGTTTACATTTGCTCAGTTGTATAATGAACTTCAAGCCTCATCTATCAATTACTGAAAGTTGGTATTAATGATCGAATTTAATTTGAATATATAAGTTATGACACTTTATATATGTTCTGAAAGTTGGAAGCCACATTGTTGTTTAGTATGCTCTGATTTACTTCTTTGAAATGATTTATGTTCTTTTAATGCAAATTTTTCACTTTAGTTATAAGTAGAAGTAATCTTAACACATTTTTTGTACTTGTAGGTTCAAAATGGTAGAAATGAGAAAATGCAAGATTTTGAAGATAATTCGCAAGTAAGTTTTGGATAATTTTAAGAAGTCAATAATTATGTTCTAAGACTAATACCTTTGTTTTATTCATCTTGTTTGCGGTAGATACAAAGCTCCAATAGACATGGATTTAATAAATCTACTGTGGAGAATACACAATGCATATTGTTGGATTGGAGGGGTACAAGAAAAGTCGTCGGAGAAGGAACAGTTGCATCAACAAATCCACTTTCAAAGGTACATCACATGGATCTTGGACCAGATTGCTGGAAAGTATGGGTTACAGTAGCAACAATAGGGGAAACTCCTTTATATCGTACAACATCTGATTTTCATGTTCTTGATGATGTAATTGGAAGCACCATTGCTTGGCCAAAGAACTATGTAGCCTTAAACTAAATGGTTTATTGATGTATTGAATATTGTTGACTTGATGTGTATAATCTATATTGAATATTCAATTTTGATATTTGTATGGACATATGCAGTAACTTTTCAGATCCGTATATTTGTATGAATATTCAATTTTGATATTTGAAGGAACAAATGAATGTTGGTTTTTTGCAGGATAGTTTTTACAGCATTTAACTAATGTTATTTTTATTTTTACAGCATTTTTATTATAGTTTTTTTTAAAGCATTTGTTGACTGCTGTATTAGACCTATTATCTTTTGCAACATCGTCCAAAATAGCGTTGGACAAAATGTTACACTTAGACTTAATGCAGCGTTGGTCCAATGCTGCAAAAAGTAAACTTTCTTATAGTGTGGAGTCCATGCGAGATCCACTTTGGTGTGTCCACTGCCCACCTCCCAATGCTAACCAAATCTTTTATCAATTTCCAAAAACACTGAATGATCTGATCAGCTTTTTTCCTTTATTATTTGGACACAAATATTGAAAAGTTAAAGAAATTCCTTTTCCCTTTGTATATCTTTACAGGAGGCTATTACATGAACATGTAACAAAAGTAATAAAGGATTTAAAAAAATGAATTAATTTAATATCTAATTCCTTTTCCTAATGCAATAATGGGATAACAACATTATGTACATGTTCGTGCCAAAACATGATTTAATTGCGATCGATGTCTCCGTCGATAACATCGAGGAAGTTAAACGAAACCCACACGCACAGTTAATGAACGCGTGTTGTCGGTCAGCACCCCATGCTGCTTATTCAATGTATATTCTGTCTTCACAATCAATTTTTCAGCAACTAATTGAATGGGCAGCTACAGTAGCTGCGTGTATTATAGAATTTTTCATGCATTATATATGAGTTAAAAATCACCATTGGATTAAATCTAGTAAATCCAACGGTTGAGATGCGTTTCATTATTAAATAATAAAAAAATTACATATCCTGTTGGGTGCACTACCAATAATTTGTTGTGAGAAATTTTACAAGTGTTCATGCGGTGTAGTCTGCATAATTATTACGAACAAGACAAACATGACGGATGCCATACAATTATTGACGTGGTGGAGCATAATGCTAGTCCCGGACGGTGACTCCAACATAAAGATGGAACAGACCAGGCGGCACGTGGCACGGCACGTGTCTGTACAGTACGGTACGGCACGAGCACTTTTCGATAGGACATGTGGCACGGCATGACACGCAGGTGGGCCAAGCCGGACTTAGAAATTTCGACACGTAGGCCTTAAAAGCACAGCACGATTAAAGATGGGCTACAGCATGGCACGTGAAAAAGCACGCCATAAGCACGTTTCACTCTTTAGTGAAAGTAAATTTAAATTTATGATTTTACAAATAACTTGAAATTGAATCTTTTAATGTATTTTTTTGTTTGCATAATTTTTTTAAATTCATTTAAGTTTTAGTTTAAAAAAACACTCTAATTATTTTATGTTTATAATTTATTAAGTGAATAGCTGATATCATGATTTTAATAAATAAAAAGTATAAATATCTTGATTTTATAAAATGAATATAATAATTTTATTATGAACTATGATCTATGACTCTATGTAAATCTAAGTTAACAATTAAATTAATCGTTGAAAAAAATTTATTGTTATTATTGTTGTTGTTAAGTATAAAAAGAATTATAATACAATAGGACTAACTTAATAGTTATTATTATATTCTCTTACTATTATTAGTTTTTATTATTGAATATGGACTTGAGTTTTGAATTTTTTATTTATTGAACTTGACTAAAGGTACATGGACTCAAAAAAGGTACATAAAATAAAAAAAAATACATCAATAACTTAGCATACCTTCTTAAAAAAATTTTAAAAAAAAGCTTGGCGTGCTTTTTTTCTTAAGCATGGCACGGCACGAATAAGCACGGCATGTGCCGGGCCTGGCCTACGCAAAAAAATTAGGCACGGCATGAAATACATAGTAGACACAGCACGGCACGGGCACGAGCACGCATGTGCCTTCCTTTGATAGGCTGAACCGGCACGGCCCGGCCCATTGGCCATCCTTACTCTTACAGGGACTCCTCTAATTTGCAGCCTAAAAGTATTCACATTGACATTAACTCTAGAGTAAAAATTAAATATCTCATGTAATAAAGAAGAATAATGCAAAAATTTCGTATAATTTTTTAAAGCGAGCTGTTAATAATAGAGTTTTTATTAAAAAAATTTAATTATTTAATTGTCTTTTTAAATTAATTTAATATATAATTATACAAGTTTTTTAAAATTATGTTATGAAATTACTTCTTCATAAGATTGTAAAATAAATAACGGATATATTAGATTTTTAACTTTAAAAAAAATTCTACTATCTATATTGCATTTTTAATCTCTAAAACTCTACTGAAAATACAAACAACAGCAAAAATTTTGAAACGAACTGTTGAGATTAAATAAGTGTGTTTTGAGTCTGAACTTATGATCACCCTGTAGAAAAAATCAACAACTTAGAAAGTTTTCTATTAATGTATTTTAATTTCCACGACAAACCAGACTTTATAGTCTGAATAATTGAATGAGTCCTCTCACAATCTTAAACGGATCAGTCTTCAATATCTTTGCCTATATTTCACCCATTTTTTAATATATTATCATATAAGTAACTTCAAATATGAAGAAACTAACACATATATAGTTCGACTTAAATGTCATTAAAAAAAAAAAAGATAAACTCTAAAAGTTTGTTCTAAAGGGCAATTTACACTCATCGTTACATAAATGGAAACCTTAATTGCGGAGTGAACTTCATCTCTTTAGAATAGAACATTCATGTATCATAAATACAAATGAAAATTAATGTATCATAATATTTACTAAGATCAATGTACTACAGTGCCTTTATCCGATCCAAATTGACGAAAATCATTAATAGAATGGGGTCTTGGTGTCTAATTTCTAATAGATATATATCTAGTTGTCTAGTGCGGCAAACTTAATGGGTGGTTGTCATTTCTTCTAAAATCTAAAATATAAAGCTGTGGGGCCAAACTATAAAAAAGCAAGTAACCAATTTAAAGTTAAAATTTTGAAAAATTTGTGGCTTATACCTTGATCAATGGATAAAACTTGGTATAAACTACTCAATCCATTGAATGTGCTCAATCCTATTGGATGAAACTTTATTTGCCTAGGGTATCAATTTTATTTGTGGGCATCCCCTCCGTATGAGTATTAGTAATAAATGGTTCAATTTTTACTGTTTTAATGGGTGCAAATATTAATATGGGTGGGAGTTTATCCTCCATTTAATTCATGAGTACCAATTTAAAAATATGTTTTCATTATCCACTTAGGAACTAAATCCGATCTCTTTTGAATATGAAATTAAATTTAAGGTATATGTTTATATCACATTCATTACAATTTGAACTTAAAAAATTATTTTTTATTTAAAATCATTTAAACCAATTTAGATAATATGCTCTCACTATATTTCAATGCAATATAAATTTATATATTGTTATGGCAATTATTAAAGTTAATAAATTTTTTAAACTTAATTTTTGAAAAAGTAATAATAGTAAGCAAAACTTAATGGCTCTGTTTGATATATTTTTTTAAAGAGAGTTTTTACTAATAGAGAAATTATTTCATATCATTTAAATAGACCAGCTCTTAGAAAAAAAATTTATTACAAAAGCTACTCCTTAATTATCTTTCACATATTTTCTTCGTAATATGAGGCAAGTTCATAGTTTCATAATAACATATTTATCTTAATTAATGAAAATGATTATATATAGAACTAATTTAATTCTATTTTCTCAAATAAAGTATCTAACTGCAGATGCAAATTAATACCTAATTACCTTTATTTGATTAGTTTTTTAAATCAGAACTTGCAGTTTGTATTAGACAGAATAAAGGTATATATTAAATTTGGACTAGAACAAAACAACTAGCTGCTCTTTCAAATGACCCCATGAATTAATGAGATATCAGATAATCATGGCTTTGGCCACCTGATAAAACAAGTTGTCGAAATAAATAAATGAATTGCCAGGAGATGATTTTATCTGAAATTTCACTTGCACAGCCAGGCCACGTACAAATTTGTTCGGAAATTCATAATGGATTAATATAATTGAACGATATGACATTATATCATTAAATATCTGCTGATATTTATAATAAAAATATTTATCTACTGAGACAATTCTAGATCAAATGAATATATTATATATATCACTTTAGAGGGTTCATCGGTAGATTGCTCTAAGCTTTTTGTTGTAGTTTACAAATATTTTGTTACTAATTATCTTAAGTGCTGCAAGTAACGAAATATAAATGTAGGAAATTTTGCAAGTGCTGAGTAGTCGTACAATTATTATGAATCAGAGAAACATGACAGATGCTATATAATTATTGACGTGGTGGAGCGAAAGCTAGCCCCGGATAGTGACTCCTGTGGGAACTGGTTTAATTTGCAGCATAAAAGCATTCAATTTGACATTGACTTCAGAGTAAAAATGCTTGGTATAGTTTTTCAGAAGAAAACTATTATTGTCAAGAGTTTTTATTAAAAAATTTTAATTGGATGGTTGTCGATAAAATTTTTTATTAAATATAATAAAATTAATTTATATATATATATATACAAATTTTTTAAAATAATATTATGAAATCACTTATTCATAAAATTATAAAATAAATAAAAGGTATTTTAAACCATTTAACTTTAAATAAAAATTTTTATAATTTTATAATATATTTAATCTCTAAAAACTTTACTGAAAATACAAACAATACCAAAAATTTTGAAACAAATATTTGGGATTATTTAAGCATTCTTTTAGACATTATATAAACCATACAAATTATGCATAATTCTTTAAACCCTAATAGCTTGCACATTCAATTTATGAGAGGGATTTTATAGATAATCTTTAATTCTTTAAACTCTTCAAATAATCTTTAATCTTTTAAACCGTTTTCACCCATGTGAATAGGGTTCGAACCCAAGACCTCTTGTTTTCAGCACAAGAGATTTTATCATCTCAATAAAGATAGTACCCACACTTTACCTATATCACATGAACTAAGGATAACTAAATCCAAATAATAAATTTTACCATTATTAAGTAATAATTTCCTCATAGTACTAAAATTAATTTAGTCCTAACATTATAACTATAGAAATGTATTACTATATATTTGCATTCGTTTTATTGAGCTGGTGATATAATTAATTTGTGTGTATTTAATTGGATATTATAAACTATATATGTGTAAAATTGTACAGTAAAATTTGATGTAAGTGGCGGGAATTAATTATCCACAAAATCTGTCTAATGCCCGCACCCCTAACGGGTAAATGAGTTTGGTATTACTGAAAATTTACTAGGTAATTAGCAGATACAGATTTACTACTCTTTGATTATCTTCATCTTTTTTCTTTTTTTTTTTACATACTTTGTGTGGCTACTCTTTTAGCGTTTTACTACAAAATTTTTATCTTTGAATGAAGCTAAGCTAACACTTCAAAGTTCCAAAGTGAAATTGATAGGCGGTCCATTGAGCGTACAAGCAACAAAACTGATAAATCTAACACTTCTAAGTTCTGAACTGAGACAAATAATCTAAAACCAGGTGCTACTCATCAACTTTATATACCAACGTTTTTGGGAAAAATCTGGAGACAAGAAATAGCAGCTTCTAACGACTTATGCCACGCCAGCCAATATTAGCAAAATGACCTCTCAACTAAAGTCAATTTGCACTATGCCCCAGATATTCTTCCTCACTTGTAGTTGGGTCCACAAACTAGAATGCATTAACCTTTACACTCTCCACCTTGCAAACCTAATTCAGTTGATCATACAGCACAAAAAGCTACTTATAAAAAAAAAACCTTCAAAGTACTGATGGCAATGAGGGGTGGGGGTGGGGAGGTGCTGCGTGTTTAAAATGTGCAATATGTATCAGTGTGTAAGTAGACACAACAAGTAATATAATGATGAGTATTCAGATCGTCTCCACAGGGTTTGATGTATTGAGACTTGCTACAGCAATCTTACATGGTAATTTTAGCTAAATAATTAAACAAAATTAAATGTTAAGATTAAAGACCTAATGAAACTAAAAAGTGCAATAAACTAAATGCAGTGAAAGAAAGCTACGTCACACACAAAAATGTATACTCAATGACAAAGGGGTAGTTGGATTCTATATTCACTTAATGGTTATTGACAATTTTTCACTTAAGGTTCCGTTGCTACAGCATTTACTATAACATTAGGTAGAATCACTCATGCATCCTCAGCTATCGCCTGTTGGATATCTTATATCTAAAAGCAACCTAACAGTGACCAGTTGTTAAGCCAACATCTAGATATAGCATTACACATTCTAGGTTCCATTAACCCTACAAGGTGAACCCCTGTGTCTAGTTCATCACTAATTTTAGATTAAGCATGGTCCTATTCAAATCGAGATAACTCAACTTGAGAAACCCAATCTAAAATCATGTATTATCTTGGTTAGATCCACTAGGTTAGACCTTTTTTAGGCTCTTTTCTAGCTTGTATCTACTAAATGGGTGGTCAGCCAAAATAGAGATTTGCAACAAATACAACCAAGGCAAATGCTATAGTAAATACCACGCAACACAAATATATATGAGTCAAATAACCATCAAGTTCATTTATAATCCAACTACTTAAAAGTTTAGCTCATAATGAACCTTAAAACAATAAAAACATAAGTGTTTGTCATCAAATACATCATCAAAGAGAGGATAAAATAAGAAAAATACAAAATAAAAGTTGAGATGCTAAGAATCAAGTGTCACTCTTTAATCATCAACTATCTCTCCTTCTTCTTCTCCACGAAATTTTGCTTCTCTTATAGCTCCGAAAATATCTCTCTTTTTTCTCTTGGTGAATGACGGCTAACCTCCTTCATTTCCTTAAAATGTGCTCTTTTTATATCATAGGATTAGGGCAACCAAAAGCTTGAGGACATTTGTCACATTGTGGCATTCTAGAACCACATTTCTTTTTGTGCACGTCTGTCACTGTTTTATCTGCACCTGACAGTGACTATAGAATAATCAGCTATAGCAGATTCTATTAAGTAGCACTTGAGCTGTTTTAGTCAGTCTTGTCTGTACTTGCTTCTGGATTGTTGCAGCAAATCCTTTAGCATTCTCCCTGATTCATGCTTGATTTTGTTTACGTGCAGACCAATCTTTTATCGTTTTCTGCAAGCATGTTGCTGCAGCATGCGATCCTTCTTCTATAGCATCCCTTGTTAAACCATAAGCTTTTGAGTTCATCTATAATTATGCATAAAATCAGGGCATGAAATGGTCTTCCACACATCATTTTATTACAACTAAAATTAAATACATGCACATGTAAAAAATATAATAAAACTTCACCATTTACTCTCAAAGTAAAACAAGTTTTGGTCTACTTATATCATGATAAGTCTAATTTCATAGAGTTATCATACCCTCAAACTTAAACCATTACTTGTCCTCAAGTAATGACAATAATACAAACACTACAATCACACAGCCATGCAGAAAACTCTTAACTCTATTATATAGCTTGTTCTCACTTATCAACCCTCAGATTTAATCTTTAAACATGCAAAGTTGCCATTAACAGCTCTAGTTCTACACTGCGGTTTTGTTCTGTCCAATGTGTGTGTGTGCCACTTTGATCAAATTCAGAGTTGCTGCAGCATAACTCAAGCATCAGACACATCTTAAAGATAAAATAATATAAACATTTTCATTCATAAGGGGGAGTAGTAGACATAAAGAGCTACAAACTGTGCTACAACATTCATTATTCATTCATTTAATTCAAAAGTTTTTTTTTTTAGTCAAATATTGATACCTTTCAATGTAACACCAATTTTTCATGTGAATGCCTATCACTTGTAATGATGAACCCCAATTACTTCATCAATGTGCAAATCAGAGTTGCTGCAGTAGAAGCATCTAAAATGCTATAGCTATAGTCTTATCTTTAGACACCTTTAACTTCAAGGCTGAACATGGGGTTCATGGACAACCTTAGCTACTCAGTTTCTTAGACAAAGGACTTGGATATTTTTTCTTTTTCTTTTGGGTTGTTGCAGCAATGCTCATAACTCTAGCTGCCTTTTTACTCAAGTCTGCATATGGGGTGCATACACAGCCCTGGTTACTCAGCAACTAAGCCATTGAACAAAATTTATTTTACTTTCAGCACAGTTTGCTAAAATTTTTTAAAAATTTCCTAATTTTCCCCCAAACTTGAGCTATTCTTATCCATATTTTCTAAAAATTTTCTAATTTGCTCATCCTAGTTTTGCTATAGCATACTCACGCAACTCAACCAAAGTCTAAATGTTAACACAGAATTTTGACCCTTATCCACAAATTGTCTCTATTTAAAGGTAATTGTTCCTATATTTCATCACTCAAATCATATTCATTGGTTTCCTAATTCAAGAACAAATACTAGATAGAAAGAGCTACACACTTAATCACACACATTCAAGCAAGTATTTATAAAACTGAGAAAAAAATTCATTCACATTCTCACAAACTGAAATTAAATTTCAATATACCACACATTCATTCATTCATAAAATATATTACAGGATCATACTATAGCATAACATATCACAACTCCCCCCCTACACATGAAACAAACTAAAAACACACAAGTATACAAATTAAACTAAAGGCATTAATTTACAAACATGAAAAATAAAAATTAAAAAGAAGAAAAAAGAAAAGTTCAGCAATTGTAATGATAGACTTGGCAGGCAGGCGATACTCCCCTGTTGAAACAATGCTGCAGTATGTGTTGAATAGGTTCACTTTTTCTTTGTTCCACTCCTCAAGTTTTGCCTTGGTGAACCCATATATGCAGCAGCTAACTTTTTGTTAGTTTTCTTGGGTGGACTAGTTCTTGGGGTTGCAGCAACTTCTAGAACTTTAGGTAGATCAGTCTTTGCTCTCTTGGGCTCTGGTTCTTCTGGTGCCCGCGATGCTGCAGCACTTCTAGAGGGTTGTGCTCATTTTCGCTTGCTTGGTACCCTGGGTGTAGCTTTGGGAGACTTTGTCAGAGTTTTCTTTGCTGGAGCTGGGGGAGGAGTTGTTGTTACAGCTTCTTCAGTAGTAATGCTATCAATGAGTTCCTACAGGTACCTCTTTTATGCTGTTGTTCTTGTTGTTCTACTGATGGCTTCAGCAAGTTCTGCTTCAACATCCTCTTACTCTTCTGTTGTTGACCCCTCATCACTTAGAATTTGCCCTTTCCCTTTGCTTTTCGGAGTCACAACTAGTAGCTTATCTTGCCTCTCATCTTTTTTAGTCTCACCCTCACTTTCTTCTCCTTTACTCTCTTCTTCCTCTTCACCTTCTAGTGATTCTTTTTCTTCTGACTGTTCTTCTGATGCTTCTTCTTCACTCTTTTCTGCTTCCTCTACTGCTGGCTCTGTTGCTGGAGTAATTCCTGCTGTTTTCTAAAAATCAAATTACTGGAGCAAGGATTCAGGGAAATCTTTGTGCTTTTTCTTCATGAATACTGCGAATTGATGTTTTTGAGACTTGTTGTTAATTTTATGCAATAGATGTCAGTGCGCAAATGGACAAAACAAGTAATAAAATGATAAGTATTCAGATCGTCTCCATAGAGATTAATGTTATCAGACTTGCTACAGTAATTTATTCAATGCAATTTTTAAGACTTTAATAAAATTTAAATTAAATAAATGATTTAAGAATTCAATAAAACTAATTAAATACTAAATAAAAAAATAATAAAAGAAAATAGAAGTCTAACTTAGGTAGTTGGGTGCCTAAACTCACTTAATGATTATTGACTTGTCTAACAAATTCCATTTCAGTTGTTACTTAATTGACTACAGCACTGGACAAAATCCTAATGTATCCTCAGCTGTCGCCTGTTGGATATCTTATATCTATATGCTTCCTAATAGTGATCAGTTGTTAAGCCAATATCTAAATATAACATTATGCGCTCTAGAATCTATTAACCCTACAAGGTGAATCCATATGTCTAGTTCTTCACTAATTCTAGATCAAGCATAGCCCTATTCAAGTTGATAATAAATCAAATAAGGAAACCCGATTTAAAACCAAGTATTGCTTTGATTGGTTCCACTAAGTAGTCCCTTTTTAGGATCTAACCTAGCTTGTATCCACTAGGGAATTAAATTAAGTATAATCAAAACAAAGTGCTGCAGCAAATACAGAGCAACGATAATATAATCAATTAATAATCAAGTTTGTTTGAAACCCAACTACATTAAAATTTAGTTCATGATTAATAAAGAAATAAAAACTAGAATTGGTTCGGCCATCGAATTCAAGATCCAAAGAATTAAAACAAGAAATAAAAGAATCTAGGGCAAAAGTTGAATCCCAAGGAGTTGCTCTTGATTATGTTGCAATCTGCACTTTTTCTCCACTAAACTCCACTGTTGTAGCCCTTGCATTCTTCTTCTTCTTTGCTTTTCCTTAGTGCGACAAGTTGTGTATGTATATGACCGCCTCCTCCTTAAAAACGTGCTCTTTTTATATCTTAAATTAGGGTTTTTCAAAAAAGACAAGTAGATCTCCATGTATCTGATGCGGATCAGGAATCTTAATCAATCATAATTCTATTTAAATTAATATTTCTTATTGTTTAAAGTTTATCATTATTTTCCTTTCTAGTTTAGGAATTTATTTTTCTTTTTCTTCATAGTTTAGGATAATGATGATTAGTATAAATAGACATCTCTTGTAGCCTTTGAAGGCAGATTTGAGTTCAACAATATTTCAGTTTTCAAAGCTCTGTGAGAGTTTTTTAGTTTAGTTAATTCTCGGTATTCTGCAAAATCAACGAGTCTTAACCCCCTAGGTTCATGGTATTCTTTGGAATCATCGTGAATTTAGTTCGTTTCTTTATTCCAGTATTTTCCAGAATCAACGGAATATAAGAACATAAAACTTCCGCTGCATCAGCTTGGTATCAGAGCCAAAACCTGTCAATACTTACCCTTTTATTTTTATTTTTTTCATTAAACCCATTTATCTTTATTAAAAAAACCAAAAAAATCAGAAAATCACAAAAAATAAAATACACAACGCCTGCCGCCATCCACGGCCACCGGCGTGAACTTTTTGTCTCCTTTCCACTAATCAACGGCATCTTTCGAGATAGAAAACGCCGGCCATCATCCCTCCAGCAAGTACCGCCACCTATTAGCAATAAATTTCCAAAAAATAGCCAAAAAAGCCGTGAAAACTGACGCCTCCGTTCGCCAGATTATGCCGCGCGTTGGCAGACACAACCACCGATTGATCCATCGGTTGCCAGAATCAAAACCCAACACAAAACCGGCACCGTTATCTCTAAATTCAGGCCGAACCACTGCCTTTGAAGACAAACCGCCACCACCATCATATTCACCAACCTCAAATCTTCCAGATCCACCCATCTTAGTCCAATTTTCGACCATGATCACCGAAAACCCAAAATTTTCCTTAATTACCGTTTAACCCAAAATGTTTACCCAATTTTTAGTTTAGCCCCTAGTCCTTTATAAACTAAATTACGAACAATGGCTCCAAGAAAAGCCCGTAATGCCCCTCATGCAGTTCCTTACAACTAAGATAATGTACCTAGAGATGAAGCTATCGCTAGCATGGCGACCAGAGTTGATATGTTAACTGCAGAAATAGCAGAGTTACTCGCTGAGCGTCATCGCACACCAGAGCGCAAAGACAAATCAAGTGAAACCTTTGCTAATCCATTCTCCGAATGTCAACATAGAACTGAGTCCACTGGCGATAAAAGGTGGGAATCTAGGTTGAGAATTGACATTCCTGAATTCCAAGGAAGTGGCTAGCCAAAGGAATTATTAGATTAGATTTATGCCATTGAGGAAGTTTTTGAATATAAGGAAGTTCCTTAGAGCGAACTATAGTCTCGCTTGCTGCAACTCGATTCCGTGGAAGGGCAGCAGCTTGGTGGCAACAAACAAAACTCACAAGGATGAGGCAAGGCAAAAAGAAAATTGACTCTTGGGAAAATTTGAAGAACCACTTGCGTGCAACATTCTTACCTCACAATTATGCTAAATTGTTGTACCAACAGTTACAAAATTTGAGGCAAGGCAATCGATCAGTAGATGATTACCACATAATTTCATTGGTTGGTAGCGCGCAATGACTTAACAAAGACAGAAGAACAACAGGTTTTCCGCTACAATGGAGGTTTACGATCACAGTTTTAAGACCAATTGAATTTACTTGATTCTTACTCTATTTCTGAAGCACACCAATAGGCTTTGAGTTGGAGAAAAAATTTAATTGGCAGACTAGTGACTCAAACTTTCGTAGTTCTCGAAGTGTTATTCGTAATAATTCAAGTCAACCTTCCTAATTTCGCAATTTCACCCCTCCAAATCCTCCAAACAAAACTAGTAAATCTAGTAAAAGTAGTCAAAACAGCAAGACCCAATCTTCGGGCTCAGGAATACGCTGCTTCAATTGCGGGGAAAGTGGACACCGAGTAATAGTGTGTAAAAAGGGAGGAAAGTATGGTAAAGGCTTATTCATAGGCACTGAGGAAAGTGAAGAGTACCAAGAGGAAGAAATTAAAGAGTTCGCTGAAGAACAAACTTTTGATACCAGTGATAGTACACAATCTATCGAAGAACATGGTGATATTGGGACAATGTTGATAGTAAATCGAGCATTTTTTACTCCTAAAGGACAAGATAAAGACAAGTGGTTACGTCAAAATATTTTTCAGACTACTTGCACAATTGGGGGAAAAGTATGTCGTATGGTTATAGACTCAGGTAGTTGTGAGAATGTTATTTAAGAGGAAGCTGTAACGAAACTAAACTTAAAAATGGAACCTCATCAAACTCCGTACAAGCTCACATGGTTGAAGAAAGGAAACCAAGTAACAGTATCTAAATGTTGCTTATTTTCTTTATCTATTGGATCAATTTATAAAGACAAAGTTTGGTGTGATGTTATGGCTATGGATGCTTGTCATCTATTACTAGGTAGACCTTGGCAGTATGGTCAAAACTTAGTACATGATGGGAAAAGAAATACCTACAGCTTTAAGTTTAACAACAGCAAGATTGTTCTTCTACCTAATAAGGAGTTTACTCTCAAATAAGAATTGGGTAATTATTTGTTAAGCAAGAAGCAGTTTATAGATGTTGTAACAAAGACAAAAAAGGTTTATGTTTTATTGGGAAAAGAGAGCCATAATAATTCGAAGGTTCCTGAAGCTGTGACACCTATACTTGAAGAATTTCAAGATCTGTTTCTTAATGAGCTACCACAAGGCTTACCATCTCTTAAGGATATACAACACCAAATTGATTTGGTACCGGGTTCTATATTACCAAATCGACCTCATTAACATATGAGTCCTACAGAACATAAGGAATTGAGGCGACAAGTGGACGAGCTACTAGGAAAAGGATTTATTCGTGAAAGTCTTAGTCCTTGTGCAGTCCCTGCATTATTGACTCCAAAGAAAGATGGTTCTTGGAGAATGTGTGTGGACAGTCGAGCTATCAATAAAATTACTGTCCAATATCATTTTTCAATCCCTCGATTGGACGACTTATTAGATCAACTCAGTGGGGCAATGGCTTTCACCAAACTTGATTTGAAGAGTGGCTACCATTGGATTCGGATTCGGTCTGCGGATGAATGGAAAACAGCCTTCAAAACTCGCAAAGGGTTATATGAGTGGTTAGCAATGTCATTTGGCTTATCCAATGCTCCGAGTACTTTCATGTGAGTTATGAATCAAGTCCTTAGCCCTTTCATTGGACAATTTGTGGTTGTCTACTTCGATGATATACTTATATATAGTACCAGCCACGAATTACATCTATAACACTTAAATGAAGTACTTTCAACTCTAAAGGCAGCAAGTTTATACACTGCAGTGAACAAGTGTATTTTCTTGACAAAGAAAGTATTATTTTTAGGATATGTGGTGTCAAAAGATGGTATAATTGTTGATCAATCGAAAGTAGATGCTATTCAAGAGTGGCCATAGCCAACTACTTTATCTGCCGTTAGGAGTTTCCATGGGTTGGCATCATTTTACAGGCGATTCATTCCTCATTTCAATACTATTATGGCACCAATCACAGATTGTATGAAAGTAGGACAATTCTCTTGGACAAAAGCAACTACTAAGGCATTTGAAATTATCAAAAAGAAGTTGACTACTGCCCCAGTACTTGCCTTACCAAAATTTTCTCTCACTTTCGAGGTACATTGTGATGCATCCAAGATAGGAATTGGAGCTGTTCTTAGCCAGCAGGGCAAGCCTATAGCTTATTTTAGTGAGAAGTTGAATGGAGCAAAGACATGTTATAGTACTTATGATATGGAGTTCTATGCAGTGGTCTAGGCATTAAAACATTGGCGTCATTATTTGATTCATAGAGACTTTATTTTATACACTGATCATGCCGCATTAAAACATTTCAATAGTCAAGATAAGCTCTCTTATCGACACGTCACATTGGCAGCATTCCTTCAACAGTTTATTTTTGTGGTAAAGCACACTTCTGGTGAATCCAACAGGGTAGCAGATGCATTAAGTCGACGATCCTCCATGTTGACAAAAATGCGTAATCAAGTCCTAAGATTGGACACCTTTCGGGAATTATATGCGACTGACCCTTTCTTCGCTTCTTTACTAGAAAACATTGCTGCAGGATTTTGCTCAGACTATCATTTGCTTGATCGATTCCTCTTCAAGGGTAATCAATTATGTGTTCCTAATTCAAGTTTGAGACTAAAGATCATTGCAGAACTAAATAACGAAAGGCATATGGGTCGTGACAAAACCATAGTTCTCGTAGCTAACACTTATTTTTGGCCTACTATGAGGCGTGATGTCTATCATTATGTCGAGACTTGTCGTATTTGTCAGGTTTCCAAGGGAGCAACTAATGTAGGATTATATATGCTGCTGCCAATTCCAACACAACCTTGGGTTGACATTAGCATGGACTTTGTTTTGGGATTACCTCACACTCAAAGGGGTATGGATTAAATATTTGTCCTTGTGGATCGGTTCTCGAAAATGGCTCACTTTATTGCATGCAAGAAGACTATAGATGCTTTGACTGTTGCTCGTCTATTCTTTAAGGAAGTCTATAGATTGCATGGTTTACCGAGTTCTATCATATCTGACCGAGATACACGATTTCTTAGCCATTTTTGGAGGACATTATGGAAGTTAACTAACACTTGCATGAATTTTAGAAGTGCTTATCACCCACAGATAGATGGTCAAACTAAAGTTGTCAACCGCTTTTTGGAAAACCACCTACGTAGTCTAGTTGGCGATAACTTGAAGACATGGGATCAAAAGTTATACTAAGTCGAGTTTGCTTATAATCATTCTGTTAAGCTTAGTACTGGTTTAAGCCCTTTTCAAGTTAATTATGGATATAATCCACGAGCTCCCATCGACTTAGCCCCAGTTTTAGATTTAGTTCGCACAAACAGCAAGGCAGAAGACTTTATTGAGCAACTTCAACAAATCCATACAGCTACGTAAGAGTCTTTGAAGAAGACTACCGAAAGTTATAAGATTGATGCAGGCAAAAGGCGTCGAGCTTTAGAATTTCAAGTGGGAGATCTTCTTTGGGCTCTCCTAACCAAAGACAGGTTCTCAGTTGGAGAGTACAACAAGCTTTCTGCTAGAAAAATCGGACCTTTAGAGATTATAGATAAGATAAATCCTAATGCCTATAGACTGAAGCTTCCTAGTCATATCCGTACTGCAGATGTATTCAACGTTAAGCATCTTATTCCTTTCAGAGGTGATCATGATAAAGATGCTATTACTGACAATCCAAATTCGAGGGTGAATTCTCTCGATCCTCGGGGAAATGATATGAATTAGGAATCCTAATCAATCTTAATTCTATTTAAATTAATATTTCTTATTATTTAAAGTTTATTATTATTTTCCTTTCTAGTTTATGAATTTGTTTTCCTTTTTCTTCATAGTTTAGGATAATTATGATTAGTATAAATAGACATCTCTTGTAGCCTTTGAAGGCATATTTTAGTTCAATAATATTTCATTTTTCAAAGCTCTGTGAAAGTTTTTGAGTTTAGTTAATTCTCAGTATTCTGGGGAATCAACGAGTTTTAACCCCCCTAGGTTTATAATATTCTTTGGAATCAACGTGAATTTAGTTCGTTTCTTTATTCCGTTATTCACTAGAATCAACGGAATATAAGAACATAAAACTTCCGCTGCATCAGTATCCTTAAGATTCTAGGAAAGAATATTTGACTATTATTAGGATTCTAAGAATATATATTCTTATTTTTTTTCTAATCATGAAAGATCTTTTCCTTTAGATTAATGCATGCCACATCTGTCCTATTTTGTCCACCAAATAATAATTAGCCGCAGGAAATTTAGTTGCTTAACCTGCACACATTTGCATTTGTCCTGTTTTTTGGATGCTATAAGAGTTGCTGCAGCAATCGTTGCTACAGCAATGTTTACAACATATTCTCTGCTTCAGACTTGATTTATTTCTTTTGCAATTAAGCTCTTTGTCATTTTCTACAGATTTGTTGTTGCAGCAACCAGCTCCATAACCGAAGCCTTTTTTGGTTACCTACAATAATGCATAAAATTAGAGCATAAAATAACCTTAAACATATTAAATTATTATAACTAAACTTAAATAAATATTTATGCAAAATATAACTAAAATGAGATAAATATTCATCATTAACTTTCTAAGTAATACTAGTTTGAGCCTATAAATGTTATGATAACTCTCATTTCATAGAGTTATCAAGACTCCAGATGCAATAAGTAGGTCTAGAATCTTTGATTCTATTCCCTCTGTGACTCTACATATGCATAGTGCAAGCATCTTCTCAATTTTTGAATCCTTCCCTGGTTTACCTAGAGCAGGATGTTCTGGGGTTGCTGCAGCTACTGATTCTCTAGTAATTCTCTCTACTGTTCTAGTAATCAGAGCTCCTTCATTCTTGACTCTCTCATCACTTGCAGATATTTTTACTTTAGAAAACTCACAAACACCTGTGATGAGAGATGGAAACAACAAGGCAATAGATTTTACTTTTTCATAGCACACTCTCTAATTTCTTTCTCTATAATCCTTCCAACATTAATTCTAAAACCTTTCACAATAGCATACAATAGTATGAGCCTTCCTTGGGATATAGTGGTAGTGTGTGTGGTAGACATCAATTTAGATTTCAAAAATTTCACCCACACTTTGGCAATAGGTTTCAAACCAATCCTAACTGTGGCAATAGGTTTCAAACCAATCCTATTAACTACCCTTCCTTCTTCATTTACCCATTCATTGCCTTCTACAGCCAAGGTCTTGAGCACTTCATTCCACTTCTTTACATTCATAGTTTTAACTAATCTATTGTACTCATAATCTATGGTAGGGGGTAAATTATAAAAAGCATTTGTTACCCTAGAGTCTAGAGGGATTTGAACTTGCCTTACTTAAATGTTTCTCTGATTCTGTTGTAGCATGTTAGAGTAGAACTTCTTGGCGACTGGCAACACTGGGTTTTGAGGGTGAGCCAAAATTTGACCCATTCCAGCTTTGCTGCAGCATTGAAAATGGGGTTGATCACCCCGGTTGGTTGCTTGGGAAATTAAAAGTCCTTCTCTTCCAAGATCTTGTGAGGTTCAATGAAATCTTTATACTTTTCCTCAGCTTTGTAACTATGAAAACGCTCAGGATTTTTCAATATACTAGCCTTCATCTTAATTTTCGGCATTGTTCGAGCACTGGAATGGTTTTGGTGTGTTTGGGAAAATTTGGAATTTGAGAGAGACTGGTTACAGAAATTTTTAAGTTTGAAGAAGGGAGATTGTTGGGTGAAATATTTACTAGTGATGGCCTCAATTTATCGTGGGAGAGGAAGTTATGAGGGAAAGATTTTGGTTACTGGAAGCTAGGGATTTCATCCTTTTTTAAATTTCAAATGTTGCTGTTCTACTATCGTCAGCCTGACAGTCAACAATAGTTATAATTTTAATTTACCGTTTAAAACTGACAATTGAAATTTTACTGACACAACTATTGTAACATCATATAAATTGCTATAGCATGACCGTTCTGTACCCAATCCATCCAATAACCATCCTTTATCTCAGATGCTGCAAGTGATGCTACAGCATGAATACTATCAAATTTTTCTACCTAACCAATTTTACATTCACATATTTTGCTCCCAATTTCTTATTAAAGCAAGAAAAAAACAAAACAAAATAAAACAAAAATTAAATCAGAATATAGAAATTAAATTCATAAATCAAAACTAAATAAAAGAACAAACTAAATAACAACAAAATTAAATTTAAAACAAACTAAGTACTTAAAAATTTAAAACAAACTTCCCTCATTGGGTTGCCTCCCAACTTAGCTCTGGTTTTAGATCCTTCAGCCTGACCTTCCATTTTTTTATCAACCTACATCCTTCAAGAACATATCCTCCTTTGGATTGTTCACAATAGCTCCCATGTAATGCTTGACTCTTTGCCTATTAACCTTGAATTCTTGGCCTGTCTTTTCATCTTAAAGATCTATAGGCCCATGAGGATAAACTCTGATAAGTTTCAAAGACCCTGACCATTTAGACTTTTAACTTTCCAGGGAAAAGCTTTAGTCTATAGTTGTAAAGCAAGACTTGTTGGCATGGAATGAGTTCCATTTGTTGGATTTGCTTGTCATGCCATTGCTTGGTTTTCTCCTTGTAGATTCTTGCATTCTTATAAGAGAACAGCCTGATCTCATCTAGCTCACAAAGCTATAAAACCTCCGATCTGCTACAGCATTTATATCTATGTTCAGTTGCTTTACTGCCCAATATGCTTTATGCTTCAACCCTAGTGACAAATGGTAAGCCTTGCCATAAACAATTCTATATGGAGACATGGGAAATGGTGTCTTGTAAGCAATTCTGTAAGCCCATAAGGAATCATATAATCCAGTGGACCAAGCTCTTCTATTAGGATTCACCATTTTCTCCAAAATTCTTTTTATATCTCTGTTTGACAATTCTGCTTGACCACTAGTTTGTAGATGATATGTTATACCAACCTTATGCTTGATTCCATATTTAGCCAATATTACAGTAAACATCTTATTGTAAAAATGGGTTCCTTTATCACTTACGATGGCTCTGGGAGTGCCAAATTTTACAAAGATATTCCTCTACAGAAACTTTACCACTACCTTAGCATCATTTGTTGGCAATGTTGCAGCTTCTACTCATTTTGACACATAGTCCACAACAACTAAGATGTATAAGTTCTCAAAGGACAAGTTCCCAAAGGATGGTGGGAATGGTCCTATGAAATCTACTCCCCAAACATCAAAAAGTTCAACATCTAAGTTGTTGGTCAATGGCATTTCATGCTTTTGAGAAATGTTTGCTGTTCTTTCACATCTATCACAACACTTAACAAACTCATAAGCATCTATAAAAATAGAAAGCCAGTAATAACCTGATTGAAGGACTTTTGCTGCTGTACTGTGTCCTCAAAAGTGTCCACCATATGCTGCAGAATGCTTGGAATCTCTTCATCAAGAACACATCTTCTAATCACATGATTTGAACACATCTTGTACAAGTAGGGCTCATCCTATTGATAGCTTCTGACATCATGGAAAAACTTCTTCTTCTGCTGGTAGCTCAGGTCAGGTGGTTGCAATCCACTTGATGAGAACCCCTCTAGATCTAGCTAGAAAAATCTACAACTAGAATGATAAAAATCCAAGAAAGCCAATATGATCAGAATTTGGTTAAAAGATCCAAACCCTTGAGAAGCTAAGTCTCAAGAACCCGAATTGCTAGATAAGACGCCACAAAGGTTAGCAACTCCTTTGATAAGTCGAAAGTTCTTTCAAGAACAAGTTGAAAAAATCCTCTCAATAATATTAAACTCAATAATGTCAAAAGTCTATTCAAAATAACATAAAAGAGTGTTTGTATAAGGTGGCTAACCCTAATTTAACTTTAAAACAATAGAAAACCCTAAACTTAAAAACCTGGACCTACAAGACCCGCAGGGCCTTGGCCTACAGAGCCACTGATTTTAAACGGACTATAACTTGGTCAAATGATGTCGGAATTGGACCCACAATATACCGTTTCGAAGCTCTCAACGTAAAGAATGCATCTACAGAATTAGAATTACTTTTCTGGCCCTTATTTCACTTTAAAAATCACCCTCTCCGATACTCGTCACATCGTTAGCCCAAATCAAGTATACCTAGGCTGGTTCCTCCTCATTCAAGCCTATCTTGAACATTGGACTCTTGTAAATTGAATTTAAATTGAAATCATCCAAGGTAGCTTGAACAAATCATGGATTGCTTTCTTGATCTTCTTAGCTCGTGCTCTCATAATTGGCTCTTCTAGAACAAGCAACGGATCTTTAATTCTATAAGCACTCTGGATCATATCATTCCCCCTCTCCTCAAAAGGATTCATCCTTGAATCTGAACATGCATTAAAGGGAGAAAGATCAGAAACATTAAATGTAGTAGACACGTTATACTCACCTGAAAGATCCACTTTATAAGCGTTGTCATTAATACACTCAACAATCTGAAATGGACCATCTCCTCGGGGGTGCAACTTAAGATTTCCTCTGGACAAGAAACTTCTCCTTCTACTTATGAACCCAAACCCAATCACCGGGTTCAAAAATCACATGTTTCCTACCTTTATTAGCTTGAGTAGCATACTACTCATTCTTTTTCTTAATGTGAACCCGCACTTTCTCATGAATGGACTTCACTAACTCCACTTTCGTTTGACCATCTAAGCTGGCTCTCGCATCAACAGGTAAAGGAATCAAATCCATTGGAGTCAATGGATTAAAACCATAAACAATCTCAAATGGAGAATAAGAAGTAGAAGAATGAATGCTCCTATTATATGTAAACTTTATAAATGGGAAACAATCTTCCCAAGACTTCAAATTCTTATTAATGATAGTGCGTAAAAGTAACTAAGGAACTTAGCATCTCTATCCAAAATAATACTCCCAGGAATACCATGGAGTCGCACTACCTCCCTGAAGAACAAATCAGCTATATTGGTGGCATCATCTGACTTATGACGTGGAATGAAATGTGCCATCTTGCTAAATTTATCTACGATAACGAAAATGGAATCTCTTCCCTTTCAAGTTTTAAGTAGCCCTAAAACAAAATCCATCGAAATATCTACCCAAGGCTCGCTAGGAACTGGCAAAGGCGTATACAAACCATGTGGTAAAACCTTAGACTTGGCCTTTCTACATGCAATGCATCTAGTACATATGCGAATGACATCCTTTTTCATCTTAGGCCAATAAAAATGCTCATGCAATGTCTCTAAGGTTTTCTTAACCCCAAAATGACCCATCAAGCTACCACCATGTGCCTCTCTTACTAGCAACTCACGTATAGAACTATTAGGCACACAAAGCTTGTTTTCCCTAAAAAAATAACCATCATACTTATAAAATTTATCAAATGATCCTTTATCACATGTAGTAAACACATCAACAAAATCAGAATCATTAGTATATAACTCCTTAACATACTCAAATCCAAGCATTTTGGCACTCAAAAAATTAAGAAGCACATACCACTGAGATAATGCATTGGCAACTATATTCTATTTACCTTGTTTATACCAAATGACATAGGAAAATGTCTCAATGTACTCCATCCAAGTAGCATGCCTTTTATTCAACTTACCTAGGCTCTTTAGATGCTTTAAGGATTCATGATCAGTGTGTATCACAAACTCTTTTGGCCATAAGTAATGTTGCCAAGTTTCCAAGGCCCTCACAAATGCGTAGAGTTCCTTATCATACATAGGATACCTCAAGGCTGCTCCAATCAACTTCTCACTAAAATAAACAATGGGCCTTCGATCTTACTTCAAAATAGCTCCAATACCTATTCCTGAGGCATCACACTCAATCTTAAAAGTACGGTTAAAATCAGGTAATGCTAGAACAGGTGCAGAACACAACCTTTCTTTAAGATCAATGAATGCTTTATCTGGTTCAGCACTCCAAGTGAATGCAACATTCTTTTTAACAACATTAGTAAGTGGTGCGGCAATTGTGTTAAAATCCTTAACAAATCGCCAATAAAAACTAGCTAAACTAAGAAAGCTCTTTACCTCAGTTATGCTCTTAGGCGTCGGTCACTCCCTAATAGCCTTAACCTTCTCTTGATCCATCTCTATACCAATTGCACCAATAAAAAAACCAAGAAAAATTACTTTCTATATGCAAAAAGAACATTTCTTATAACTAGCATACAACTTTTATTTCCTCAAAACATCTAGCACACATCGCAAATGCTCAATATGCTCTTCTAAAGTCTTGTTGTACACTAGACTATTATCCAAGTAAATATCAACAAACTGACCTATAAATACACGCAACACATGATTCATTAATCTCATAAAAGTACTAGGTGTATTAGTAAGACTAAAAGGCATAACTAGCCATTCATACAATCCATACTTGATCTTAAAGGTAGTTTTCCATTCATCGCCTTCTTTCATGCGAATCTGGTGATAGCCACTTTTTAAATCAATTTTAGAAAATGAACAGCCTCCATACAATTCATCCAACATATCATCTAACCTCAGAATGGGATGGCGATACTTTATTGTAATATTATTCATGGCGATACTTTATCGCAATCAACACACATTCTCCAATTTCCATCCTTCTTTGGTACTAATAGCACTGATACTGCACATGGGCTCATACTCTCTCTCACGTACCCTTTGCTCATTAACTCCATAACTTGCCTTTTAAGCTCTTTGGTCTCCTTGGGATTACTTCTATAGGCTGGTTTATTGGGTATGATAGTTTCTGGGATGAAATCAATCTGCTGCTCATTGTCTCTAATGGGTGGTAAGCCAATAGGCATTTCTTTGGGAAACACATCTTCAAACTCCTGTAACAAAGAAGTAACAACACTAGGAAGAGAAGGATTAATGTCATCAAAAATTATATATGATTCTTTGAACACGAGCAAAACCATGAAATGGCTTGCTTTATATGCTTTCCTAATCTCACCAACTCCTGCAAAGAAATTCTTTTTCACTCTTCCCTCTTTCTCGCTCTTTTCTTTTCTCTCACTTTTAAGCTCACTCTCTTTTTTTTTCTTCTCATAACTCTCGGCCTCGCTCTTTTTGTATTGTCTTTCTTTTTCCCTCATCTTTATTTGGTCCTCGTAGACCTTATTTGGTGTTAAAGGAACAAGCGTCACGGTTCTCCCATCCTTCACAAAGCTATTCCTAAACCCATCATGTATTACCTTCCTACATACTGCCATAGCCTCCCCAATTGTAAATGCCCACATGCATAAGAATTACATCACAAAGCACCTCATCACTATACTTCCCAATAATAAATGTTACAAATACTTGCTTATTAACCTTGACGTCTCCACAATCATTTAACCATTACAATCTATAAGGCCTGGGATGTGTTAGCAAGGTAACCCTAACTTCTCTGCAGCAAGGTAACCCTAACTTCTCTACAAGGGTAGTACTAGCTACATTGGTGCAACTCCCACCATCTATTATCATACTACAAACATTGTTATTCAAAATGCATTTAGTATAAAAGTTGTTCTCTCTCTGTTGCTCCATGTCATCAACACTCATTTGTGTACTCAAAGCACACCTAACACCTAAGGATTCACCTTTCGCTAGGTATTCTACTCTATCATCATCACTAGCATCAATCAACTCTCGCAATTCTCCACCATCACTTTCACTCTTACTCACTAATTCCCCATTATCTTGCATTACCATAACTCTCTTATTTGGGCACTGAGAAGCAATGTGTCCAGAACCTAAATACTTGAAGCACTTGATGTCGTGATTCTTCTGTGGTTGAGATTCAGGCTTAGATTTATTTTTGCTACTGAAATCTTCTTTTTCTTTAAGTGGTTCATTCTTAATACCTTCATTTCATCTCTTATTACTACTCCACTTCAGTTTTCATGGGTTTGAAGAAGCCGAAGTATATCTAGCTGTACTTTTCCTCTTTATTTGTCTCTCTACCTTCATAGCCATATGGACCATATCCTCTAACTCCACATAATACTGGAGCTCAACTACATTGACAATCTCTTTGTTCAACCCGATCAAAAATTGTGCCATTATAGCTTCCCTATCTTTCTCTACATTAACCTTAATCATAGCAATCTCCATCTCCTTATGGTAATCCTCTACACTATTCGACCTTTGGGTAAGGCTCTGTAGCTTAAGATAAAGATCCTTATGGTAATCACTAGGAATGAATTGCTTCCTCATAAGCACTCTCAACTCTCCCCATGTAGCCACAGGCCTCTCACGATTCCTTCTCCTATTGTTCACCAACTGATCCCACCAAATAATAGCATAGTCAATTAATTCAATAACTGCTAACTTTACCTTTTTCTCCTCTGAATAATTGTGACAATCAAAGATGAACTCAACCTTCTTTTTCTACTCTAAGTAAGCCTCCGGGTCACTTTTCCTTGAAATGAAGAAATAGTCACTTTGATTTTGCCTAAGTCTCTATCCCCATCATCTCCCCTATACCCCTTTTCTTGCCTACCTCTTCTATATCTCACTCTATCCCTATCTACTTCGATTGCTCGATCATCACCATCATCTTCCCAAAATTCATTCTTTGCCTCATACTCATCTATAGGCTTATCTACGCCTATTATTTCTCCCGTTATGTCTTGCTTCATCATGTCTAGCCCTATTACGATCTCTACTAGTTTGCTTCTTCTGAATACTTTTAATGGCAGCTCCATGTTGCCTCAACTGGCTTCCTATCTCATCAAACCTCATATTCATCTTCTCAAATGCCTAGTGCATTGCCTTTAAAGTTAAAGTAAGGTCTATCGTGAAAGGTTGCGCCTCATTTTTATCATCCATATTAATTATTTGAACTAAGCTGCAAAGAGATGTTAGCAAAATAGAGAAAAAAATAGAAAAAATAATAATAACCCTCATAAGCCTCATGTGTTTACACTGGAGATGTCACTCTACTCGTGTTTACACTCAAATAGGTTTTTTCCCGAAGATGTGCTCTCACACTCTTGCCTTTTACCACTATTATATTTTCTTAGTCAAGTTCTTTAGGAACTAATGACTCAATCAAGGAAAAGCACCAAAGTATAATCTGTCTAACAATCACAGTCCAAGAAACAAGAATGACAAAAAAAATAAGAAACAAGAATAACAAAACAAAGAAACAAAGGAGATCACCCAATATAAAATTTTTTTATTTAAGTTTTTTTTTTGTAGTCCCTAAATAATTGAAATTTGAATGAATTTAAGGAAAGAAATAAGTAAAATTTAAGGATTTAAGGAAAGAAACCACAAGGATGAAGAAATCCCTGAAAATACTATGCAAGCAATACTATTCATGCGTTACTGCTCATGCGGCACTGTTCATGCGATAATGTTCATACGGCACTGTTCACAACTTTTTTTTTTTGTTTAATACAAGAACAAGAATGAATAATCTCAAATAAGAATGAAAACAATAAAAATAGATGAATCTGACCTTGGTGCCCAAGCTTTGATACCAACGAATGAGAACCCCTCTAGATCTAGCTAAAAAAACCCACAACTAGAATGATAAGAACCCAAGAAATCCAATATGATCAGAATTTAGATAAAAGATCCAAACCCTTGAGAAGCTAAGTCTCAAGAAGCTGGATTGCTAGATAAGACGCTACAAAGGTTAGTAACTCCTTTGATAAGTCGAAAGTTCTTCCAAGAACAAGTTGAGAAAATCTTCTCAATGATATTAAACTCAATAATGTCAAAAGTCTGTTCAAAATAACATAAAAGAGTGTTTATATAAGGTGGCTAACCCTAATTTAACTTAAAAACAAGAGAAATAAACTTAAAAACCTGGACCCGCATGGCCCTGGCTTGTAGAGCCACTGATTTTAAACGAGCCATAACTTGGTCATATGATGTCAGATTTGGACCTAAAATATACCGTTTCGAAGCTCTCAACAGAAAGAATGCATATACAGATTTAGAATTACTTTTCTAGCCCTTATTTCACTTCAAAAATCATCCTCTCCAATACTCACCACCTCGTTAGCCTAAATCAAGTATACCAATGCTGGTTCCTCCTCTTTCAAGCCCATCTTGAATATTGGACTCTTGTAAATTAAATTCGAATTGAAGTCGTCCAAGGTAGCTTGAACAAATCCCTACATTGCTTCCTTGATCTTCTTAGCTCATGCTCTCGTAATTGGCCCTTCTGGAACAAGCAACGGATCTTTAATTCTATAAGCACTCTTGATCACATCACCACTCACCAAATAGTTAGCAAAATATGTATACCAAGGAGATCCAGACTGTTGTAGCATCTGTGCATGTTATAGCATCAACAACTACTCATCAGGAAATGTTTCTGTAATGTCTTGCTTAGTCAAAGTGCTTGCATTTGCTTCTAACTTGAAAATGGACTGCAACTTGATTCTCAGTCCCTTTTAAATCCTTGATCTCCAAGTCAAACTCTCGGAGTAAAAGAATCCATCTAATCAGCCTTGGTTTGGCATCATTCTTGGAAATCAAATATTTTATAGCTGAATGATCTATGTAAACAGTCACCTTGGTACTAACCAAATAAGTTCTGAACTTATCAAATGCAAAAACAACAACCAGAACTTATCAAATGTAAAAACAACTGCCAGCAACTTGTTTTCAGTAGTGGTGTAATTAAGTTGTGCATCAACTAGGGTCTTGCTGGCATAATAAATGGAATGAAAAATCTTGCCTTTCCTCTATCCTAGCACTGCTCTAACATAATGGCCAATAGCATCACACATTAACTCAAAAGGCATACTTCAGTCTAGTGCTACAACAACTAGTGCTGTAAAAAAAGCTTTCTTCAATGCAACAAAGGCCTTCAAACAATCTTAATCAAAATGAAAGGGTCTGTCGTGCTCCAGCATGCATAAAAGTTCTAAAATTTTGGAAAATTCCTTAATAGACCTTTTATAGAATCTAGCATGTCCTAAAAAACTTCTTATGCCCTTAACTGAAGTGGGTGGTAGAAGCTTATCAATAACCTCTATTTTTGCCTTATCCACCTCTATCCCTTTTTTAGAGATCTTATGGCCTAAGACTATCCCTTCTTGTACTATGAAGTGGTACTTTTTCCAATTCAACACTAAATTGGTCTCCTCACATCTCTTAAGTACATTTTCTAGATTGTGCAAACAATCATCATATGATTCTCCAAAAACTAAAAAATTATCCAAAAATACCTTAAGTGTTTGCTCAATCATATCTAAAAAGATGGACATCATACATCTCTGGAAATTTGCTGGAGCATTGCATAGGCTAAATGGCATCCTTCTGAAGGCAAAGGTTCTATAAGGACAAGTGAATGTTGTCTTCTATTGATCTTTTGGTGCTATAACAATCTAGTTGTAGCCTAAGTATCCATTCAAGAAACAATAATACTCCTTTCTAGCAAGTCTGTCCAGCATCTGATCCATGAAAGGTAAGGGAAAGTGATCCTTCCTTGTAGCTTTATTCAGCTTCCAATAGTCCATGCAAACTCTCCATCATGTTACTGTTCTTGTGAGAATAAGCTTATTCTTCTCGTTTGCTACAACAATCACTCTACCTTTCTTTGGAACACATTGACCTGGACTCATCTATGAACTGTTTGAAATTAGGTAGATGATTCCAGCATTAAGCCATTTGATGATCTCTTTCTTCATAACTTCCTTCATAATGGGATTTAATCTTCTCTGTTGCTCTACAGAGTTGCTGTAGTAATTCTCAATCACAATCTTGTGCATGTATATGGAAGGACTGATTCCATTGATATCTGTCATGGTCTATCCAATGCCTTCTTGTAATTCCCTAACATAACCACCAAGCTCTTCTCTTATTCTGCATTCAAAGAAGATAAATGATTACTTGAAGGAATAAATGGTTCTATTTCCCTATTTGAAAGATCAAGTGACACAAATTACTTGTTAGATCTGAAGGATTGCTCCTCTCCCGACCATTTTATGTCACATGCTTAAAGCCTTGATATTCATCTTCAAGTTCTTCAAATGTTGCAACCTTGATTTCTTCTTTACTGCAGCAACTGTTTAGTCTTTCTACTACAGCAAAATCTATAGCACTTACAAATTAAAATCTTGATCCTCATCAGGACTCTTCATGGCTTCTAGTACCTTGAATGTCACTTATTGATCATTAACCCCCATGGTCAATTCTCCTTTCTGTATATCAATCAAATTTTTTCCCGTGGCTAAGAAAAGTCTACCTAAAATGATTGGCACTTCCTTGTCAACTTCAAAATCCAACACTATAAAATTAACTGAAAAAATAAATTTGTCAATCTTCACCAATGCATCTTCAATCTTGGCTTCTGGATAGGCATGAAATCTATCAATAAGTTGTAGGGTGACTGTTGTTGGTCTGACTTATCCAACCCCCAATTGGTTGAAAACTGATAATAGCATGAGATGATGCTAGCTCCTAAATCATAAAGTGTCTTGCCACTGCATTTGTTGCCTATAGAGCATGGAATTGTAAAACTTCCTGGATCCTTCAACTTTTGAGGCATCTTGTTATGAAGCATGTGGCTGCATTTTTGTATCAAAGCTACTATCTCAAATTCACCCTGCTTTCTTTTCTTTGTTAGAATATCTTTTAAGAACTTCATATAGTTTGGCATTTGTTCAAAAGCTTCCACAAAAGGTATGTTGATGTGCAGCTGCTTCAACAGTTCCAAAAACTTGCTGAACTGCTTGTCTTGCTTTTGGCTCTGAAATCTTTATAGAAATGGTGGTGAGTACCTAAATTGTTGGGCTGCAATAGGTTGTGTAGATTATTTCTTTTTTTCCATGTTCTAGACTGGTGTTGCAACATCTTCACCAACAGGTGCTTGGTCATCATTTTCTGCAGATGTTGTAACATTACTATTCTTACTAGTGTTCTGCAAAGTAAAAGATTATAGCTCCTCTTCAACTTGAGGGTCTTTTTGGGTTGAAGTGGGCTCAACTCTTCTTTTTGGTACACCCACTGGAATGTGAACATATTTTCTAGATCTCAAGTTAATCACCTTGCAGTGCTCTTTTCATTATCTTGTTAAATCCTCTGTGTTGCTTGGTAAATTGTCTTGAGGTAGCAAGCTATCTAATCTATTTCAAGATTTCTCAAAGATGTTGTTTAACTTTGAACAAATGCTTAATTCTTCACAATATAATCTTTAAGCAAACCTTTAAGAGAACTAAATTGATCAGTGATGCTGTTTCTTTGCCCTTAATTTTACTGTTGAAATCTAGGTGGTGATGCAGGTCTGTTCTGTCCACTAGGTGCTGCGGCATGTTGATTCTGGTTTTAATTGCCCCATGAAAAGTTTAGATGATGCCTCCATCTAGGGTTAAAGGTATTTGAATAAGGATTGTTCTGCCTGTTAAAATTACACACATAGTTAACTAAAGTAGGATTCCTAGGGAAATTATCAAACAAGTGCCCTTCTCCATAATAAACACAAGATGCCTCAATAACTTTGTTTATAAGTGCTAGAGTAGTATACATAGCTTTCACCATATTTGTCAATGATGCTACTTAAGCTTATAATGCTGTCAAGGCATCTACATTGTGAACTCCTATTGTTTCTCTTATTGTAGCTTGTCTGGTAGATGACCAGTGATAGTTGTTGTTGGCTATTCTCTCTAAAATATCATAAGCCATATTGTAAGACTTAGATAACAAAGCCCCATTTGTTGAAGCATCTACCATTAATCTAGTGCTTGGGTTTAAACTATTGTAGAAAGTTTCCAGCTGAATACAGCAAGGGATACCATGATGTGGACAATTCCTAAGCAACTCATTGAATCTTTCCCATACATCATACAAGCTTTCATTTTCAAGTTGATGAAAAGAAGTGATCTCATTCCTTAGCTTTACATTGTTGGTAGGAGAAAAGTACTTCATCAGAAACTTGTCAGCCAAGTCATTCCATGTAAAGATGGAATCATGTGGTAAAGAGTTCAACTATACTCTTGCTCGATCTCTTACAGAAAATAGGAAAAGCCTTATACTCAATGCTTCCTGTGATGCTCCAGCAATATTCAAAGCATCACTCACTTCTAAAAAATAACTTAAGGTGAAAATGAGGATCTTCTGATGGTAACCCATAAAATTGGCCCATGGTTTGTAGCATTTGAAATATCACAGGCTTGAGCTCGAAATTATTAGCTTGCACCTCAGGCCTTACTATTCCAGAATGTATTGTTTGTGGATTCAGTACAGCATAATCTCTTATGGATCTATCCCTCTCATTAGCCATGTAGATGATATTGTTGTTGTTGGTTTGTTGCCCTTAGCCATTTTGCCCTTCTTGGAATCTTTGTGCATTAGCTGGATCCATTCTTTCTTACAGATTTAAGTCTCCCATGTTTTCCAAATCTGACATGTCATCAACTGATTTTAATCCTCTACACTCCCTTTTTAGTCTCTTTACAGTCCTTTCTATCCCGAGATCAAATTGAAATTCAATAGGTTTATACTTACGCATACAAGGGTTGCTAGAGCAAGTCTGTCAACACAGTAAACAAATTAAAAGCAAACTAAAATTGACTTCATAAATCACAATATGCATTCAATCTCCAGCAACAGCGCCAAAAATTTGTTGCTTATTTAAAATGTGCAATATGTGTCAGTGGGCAAGTGGACACAACGAGTAATATAATGATGAGTATTCAGATCATCTCCATAGGAATTGATGTATTGAGACTTGCTACAACAATCTTATAGCAATTGTAGCTAAATAATTAAAGAAGAATAAATATTAAGATTAAAGACCTAATGAAACTAAAAAGTGCAATAAACTAAATGCAGTGAAAGAAAGCTAAGTCACACATAAAGGTATACTCAATGGCAAAGGGGTAGTTGGTTTCAAACTCACTTGATAATTATTGACTATTTTTCACTTAAGGTTTCGTTGTTACAGCATCTACTACAGCACTGGCCAGAATTACTCATGCATCCTCAGTTGTCGCTTGTTGGATATCTTATATCTAAAAGCAAACTAACAGTGACCAATTGTTAAGCCAAAATCTAGGTATAGCATTACACGTTCTAGGTTCCATTAACCCTGCAAGGTGAATCCCTATGTCTAGTTCATCACTAATTTTAGATTAAACATGACTTTATTCAAATCGAGATAACTCAACTTGGGAAACCCAATCTAAAACCATGTACTGTCTTGGTTAGATCCACTAGGTCAGATTAAGCTCTTTCCTAGCTTGTATCTACTAAATGGGTGGTAAGTCAAAATAGAGATTTGCAACAAGTACAACCAAGGCAAAATGCTATAGTAAATACTAAGCAACAAAAATATATATGAGTCAAATAACCATTAACTTCATTTAAAATCCAACTACTTAAAAGTTTAACTCATAATGAACCTTAAAACAATAAAAGCATAAGTGTTTGTCATCAATTACATCATCCAAGAGAGGATAAAATAAGTAAAATGTAAAATAAAAGTTGAGATGCTAATAATCAAGTGTCACTCTTTAATCCTCAACTATCTCTCCTTCTTCTTCTCCACGAAATTTTGCTTCTCTTGCAGCTTTGAAAATATCTCTCTTTTTTCTCTTGGTGAGTGACGGCTGACCTCCTTCATTTCTTTAAAATGTGCTCTTTTTATATCTTGGGATTAGGACAACCAAAAGCTTGAGGACACTTGAAACATTGTGGCATTCTAGGACTACATTTCTTTTTGCGCACACCTGTCACTATTTTGTCTACGCCTGATAGTGACAGCAGAATAATCCACTGCAGCATATTCTGTCGAGTATCACGTGAGCTGTCTTGGTCAGTCTTGTCTATACTTGCTTCTGGATTGCTGCAACAATTCATTTAGCATTCTCCCTGATTCATGCTTGATTTCATTCATGTGCAGACCAATCTTTTTTCGTTTTCTACAAGCCTATTACTGTAGCATGCGATTCTTCTTCTACTTAATCCCTTATCAAAGCATAAGCTTTTGAGTTCACTTATAATTATGCATAAAATTAAGGCATGAAATGGTCTTCCACACATCATTTTATTACAACTAAAATTAAATACATGCAAATGCAAAAAATATAATTAAAAATATAATAAAAATTCACCATTAACTCTCAAAGTAATGCAAGTTTAGGCCTAGTTATATCATGATAATTTTATTTCATAGAGTTATCAGGAGGCCTACCCCATTCCCCACCCTGTTAAAAATTTCGGCCCCATTCCCTAATAAATTTAGTGGGGTGAGGATAGGGAACCCCCATGTGGGAAATTATTTTCCCATCCCCACCCCAATTCCCATTTATTATTTTATACTAGGCATGGATACATTATTTCAGTAAATTAAAAATTAGAAACTTAAATAGAAATCATCACCATAATCTAAAGTATTTAAATTATTAAAAAAATCTCCAAAAATTTGAAACAATATCTTGAAATGATATGAAAATTGCATAGTATTTGGATAAATAATAACTAAAATTATAAAAATGTATAACAATGTTTCAAATCTTTCTTTGTTAATAGCTTTATCTTCTCTTTATCATATTCATATAGCCTATGATCATAATGTTTATCATTCTTTTATAAATAATCCAATGTTTTAAGGTTAATTGAGAATTATATTGTAGGATTTTATTTTAATTATAGGCTATTTATATTAGATAAAAATAAAAAGAAACTTTATTAACTAGCATTGTAATTGATAAAAAAATATTTATATATAATGGGGATTAGGGTGGGGGTGGGGGTGGGGTGGGGAGTACAAAAACAAACCCTACCCTATTAAGAATTTGGGGATTATTTTTTCCTATTCCCCAACCCATTACCAAAAAATTATTCAAAATTCTCTTCATTTGAGGTGGGGCTATAATGGGAATTAGGGTGGGGTGGGGGTGGGAGTACAGAACTAAACCATACCTTATTAAGAATTTAGGGATTATTTTTCCCTATTCCCCAACTTATTCCCAAAAAATTATTCAAAATTCTCTCCATTTGGGGTGGGACCCATAGAAGATTTTGCTATCCCTACTTCAAAGCACACGGCTAACACATATTATACACAGTAATCAACAAGAATAAGCCACAGCCTTAATCAAGTGAACACAATACGTGAACTTGGCAGTGGGAATGACTTTAGTGAGCACATCATTAGGATTAAGATTAGTGTGGATTTTGGAAACTATCATAGCCCCTTTAGCCACTTCATCTCTAATAAAGTGGAGCTTAATATCTATATTTTTGGTCCTCTCATGATAGTCTTGATTTCTAATGAGATGGATGGCACTTTAATTATCACGAAAGATTTTAATTGTCTTCTATTGTAACCAACACTACAAGAAAAATAAGATATAACAACAGGAATATAGCCACGTTCACCAAATAACTGTTGTTAAATTCACTTTTGGCAACGCGCTTAATACACGCGTTGTTAAAAAATATTAAAAGTTTAGATTTTACAACATTAAGAGGTGTATGTTGTTAAATATAAAATAACAACGTAGGCTGACTTATTGTCTTTTAGTGAACACGTACCGCAACGTACTTTAGCCGCGTGTTGTTAAATATTATAATTTTTAACGACTTACAAGAAGGAACGTTGTTAAAATTGGCATTTAACAACGTTTGTTAAATGTTGCTAAACTGCTCTCATCCCATTAAATATTTTCATCCCCAAATTTAAATTGAACACCTAACATTTATTTTTTTCTTCGTCTTCCCTCCTTTGCCCAAATTTTCCCTCTTTCAAACCCTAAAATCAGAAGCCATCAGTGGCAAAATTATTGTTTCCACTTCAATATTTTCAACTTCAATCTCTAATTCGTCATCTCCCTCTCTTTGCCCAAACATATATCGAAGCCAAAAGCCTTTCTCTTGACTCTTGCCAGGTCACTCTCTGCTCTCTAAATATTGAACTTTAGAACCCTAAGTCCACCTATTTCGTGGCAAAATCCACTAATCGATTTCATAACGAAATTGAGAGACCCATGACGCATTGGGTTGAAGAACTACCCAGAAATCTTAGGTACGATTTCAATTTGGGTTTTCTTTAATGAAGGTTTCTTTACTTTTTTATATATTTATGTTTCATTGCCAGTAAAATCATCCAAATTTTTATGAGTTGTCACCTGTTTGCATGCTTGCTTCGTTGTAGTGATTTAGCTTTTATACCCATGCTGTTGGTTTTTCTTTATAATATTTTTAAGGTGGGAAATATTTGACTAGGTGAGTGGTTTTTCAACTTTGTTTTTGCATATCCGTACATTACATAGCTTGTGAAATGTGGCCCATAGTTGATAAACATAAAAACAAAAAGTGATGGATATGACTCATGTGATCTATGATTGAGTTGGTGGGTTGAGTAAATATATGGCTTCTAAACTCTTATCTTTGTTGGATCTTGATTTAATATCAAGAATGCTATTCAAGCTTTTGATTTTATCATCTTTAAGTACCATGTGTTAACTGTGGCATTGCTTCATTGCAGCTATTTAGCTTATGCCCCTTAGCAGTTGGTTTTACTCTGTAATAGTTTAATGATGGGAAGCTTTGACTGAGTGAGTGATTTTCCAATTCACTTAGTTTTTTCCATACTTATATAATTACTTTGAGTTGATTTGAGTTTATGCTTCTTGATTGCAAACTTTGTGGAAATCAAGTGATTTTGAGAAGCAAAACATTGTGATAAAATAGTTGGATAAACAATTAAGAAGATTTGTGGTAAATTTCTGTGCTGAAGATTTAACTGAGCAGCTAAAGCTACTGCTGATTTAGGCAATTGTGCGGTTAATCATTGAGGCATTCATTTTAATGCTTTTGCTATTGGCTAGATAATGATGCTGATGATCTTATGTATCATGACACCTTCCTAAGTCATAGAACTTTCTCTGCATAAGATGTTCTGGAATTTTTGACTTCCATAGAAGTATTAAGTAAGATGCTAATAAATTATAGTTTATGTGATTACATAAACAATTCTTGGGTTTACTACTTGATTTATAAATTATGAAACTTACTTGTGATTGGGTAAACAACTAGTATTTTTAGTGAAGTATATCTTATAATCTATGGATTTTATAGAATTTATATTTATGGGCAATAATTATGTTAAAGACCATAAAAGTATTCTTTCTGGACTTCATTTTTAATCTACTTTTAAGTCATTTTATTTTTTATTATAGACTTTGTTTTTGTGGTTTACGGGCATGCTTGATTGGATATATAACTCTATGCATGTTGGGTTTGCCTATTTGCTTGAATTAGAATTTGAGCTTCAATTAGCTAAAAGTAAGAAGAAACTCCCAAAAATCAGAGCTTGTAGAAAGTCAAAAGCAGAGAGCAAGTAAGCTCTCTTAATTTGTTGCACTGTCTCAACCACATAGGATATTCCGTGTTACTAAAATTACAATAGAAAAGTCTTTCAAAAGTTTTATTAAGTAATCGCTGATCATTGATAATTCAATATTCGAACTTCTTTTTCTTCAAATTATTCACCAAGTATTTTATATTTTCTTATGAGCTATTCCATAAATAATTTTCCACACTTAATTAAAGTTACTGTGTGATAGCTGCCTATCAAGCTAATTTTTGTAAATATAATTAATGCTTAATAGTTCTAAATTAGATTGAATTGTAGTCAAACCTTGATAGTTCATATTTACTTATTAGCATTTTTCTTCCTGAACTAAGCTAACTAAATACTTTGTGCAGGGCAGGGCAGCCAGCACCTATAATAAAACTCTAACTGAGAGATTGGGACTAGCTATCGTTAATGTTTTGAAGGACTTGGAGGAGTTGCTGCTATATATTAGACTCCTTGATAGTCAATGAGAAGTAGAATTGAATGTTGTCATTCAATTCCTATAAACTTTACAATTCTTAATAATATCAAGCCATATGCTAGACATTAAAATTACTATTTGTGTACACCTTTTTTTTGTGTAACATATTTTTTTATATATATAATAGAATATAATTTCAGCAATTATAGATTTGCATTCATAAGTAGGTGTATGCTATTATTTAAATATGTTTTTTCACATGTTCAAAAAAATGGTTTATGGGACCACTATCACAAAATCAGGATTTATGAAAATTTAAAATCCTAGACATAATGTACAACATGAATATGCATGTTGTCAAATCTCATTAATTATCCATTTGATTGGCAACATTATTTGCACGCTGTCAAATAACGAACGGCAACACTCAAGATGACTTCTGACAATGAGTTCTGAGCGTTGTTAAAAGTGATCTATGTTTAGACAACATCAACATCCACAACGTGCAGATGTGCGTTGTGAAAGCCATTTAGCAACAAGCATTGCTTGTTGTTAAAAGTCATTTTTCTTATAGTGCAAAGCTCATTTATGATCCCATTAAGCCATGTTGACTCCTTAACAACTTCTATAGCTGCAAAAAACTCTACTTCTATGGGTAACAAAGCCACAATAGATTGTAAACTTGCTTTCCAACTAATCAAGCAACCATTCACCAAGAACAAATAACCTGAAATTGACTTTCTTCCATCCAAATCACCAGCAAAATCAGAGTCCACATATCCCACAAGCTGTCTTTCTCCTAGCTTAGCTCTTCCCTACATCAAGCCATGATTAGAGGTGCCTTTCAGATTCCTCATGATCCATTTTACTGCATCCCAATGCTCCTTTCTAGGATTGCTTATGAATTTGCTGACAATATTGATAGCATAAGCAATATTAGCCCTTGTGCAAACCATTGCATACATGAGGCTCCCAACTGCTTATGCATATAGAACTTCATCCATCAAAAGCTTATCTTGTTGAGTCATTAGTGCTTGGGCTATAGTGACCTTGAACTGAGGACCTAAAGGAGTTTGAAAAGATTTGGAATCCAACATACCAAATCTTTTAAGAACTTTTAAAATGTACCTCTCTTGGCTGACAAATAGAGTTCCAACAACTCTATTTATGATAATATCCATGCTTAGAATCCTCTTGGCATGGCCAAGGTCTTTCATCTCAAACTCTTCACTTAACAGACCTTTAAGCTTCTAAATTTCACCTCTGTTGTTACTGGCAATTCACATATCATCAACATATAGTAAAAGATATATAACTCCACCTAAATTTAAGCAACCAATGTAAACAAAATTGTCATATTTACTCCTACAATAGCCATTAGAAGTCGTGAACTCATCCAACCTTCTATACCATTGCCATGGAGACTGTTTAATGCCATAAAGAGACTTATTAAGAAGACAAACATAACTCTCTTTCCCTTTAACCTCAAACCCTTCAAGTTTTGTCATCAATATCCTTTCTTCAAGCTTCCCATGTAGGAAGGTAGTCTTGACAACTATTTGTTCAAGTTTCAAGTCGAGCAAAGCTATTATGGTCAGTGAGATCCTTTTGGAGCTATCCTTTATTACAAGAGAAAATCTCATTGAAATCCACCCCCTCTTTTTGTGTGAACCCATAGCAACTAGCCTTGCTGAATTTAAAAGCTTCAACACTTGGAATCCCTTCTTTCTTCTTGAAAATCCACTTGCAGCTGACCAGTTTTCTGTTTCTTGGATTTGTTATAAGTGTCCAGGTTTAGGTTCTCCTTAGAGAATCCATTTCTTCAGTCATTACCATCATCCATTCCCAGCTATTGCTATATTTTAAAGCTTCTGTGTAGTTTATAGGCTCCTTAACAGTTAAATCTTCTACACTCATCAATGCATATGCTATCATTTTAGCATAAGCATATCTAGCAACTGATAGCTTTGTAACTCAACGACTTGATTTCCCTTCGTGCTCTATCCCTTGCTAGCCAATAGCTTTGTAACTCAGGGGCTTGTGTTATGATTTTGTCAATAGCTTTGTAACTTAGGAACTTGTCTCTTGATTTTATCAACTCTAAATATCACTTGAGAATCCTCTGAAGCATCCTCAATTTGTGTTTCATCTTCACTGCCACTAGATGACTCCACCTCAGTTTTAGAAGTCTTTACGACTGCCATTTCATTATCTCCATTAGAGAGATTTGTGTCAAAGTTTACAATGTCAGGTTTGATCATTGCTTCCTTATGAAATATAATATCCCTGCTAATAACACACTTATGTGCAGCTCTACACAAGACTTTATACCCTTTAACTCTCTTTACAGCCCCTGCATCAAGCTTACCCTACTTAATGTGGATGTAAGCTGGATATCCAAATATCCTCAAGTGTTTGTAGCTAGCAGGGACACCAGTCCAAAGTTTCTCTGGTGTTTTAAATTTGATTGCAGCTGAAGGGCTCCTGTTGACCAAGTAACAAGCTGTAGCAACTAGGGTTGGCAATGGATCGGATTTGACCCAAGATCCACATGATCCAAATCCAATCGGATCAGATTTTGGTTGATCTTAAATGGATTTGGATTGGATTTAGATATCAATGCGAGGATCTAAGGTGGATCTAGAGCAGGTCTGGATCTATCTTAATATCCAGATCCATATCCAAATCCACTTACCTTTTAATTTAATTTAATTTTTAAAATAACAATCGTGTAATTATAAATGATAATAAATTTTATTCATAACATATTACTAGTATTTAGCATGTATTTAAAAATCTAAAAATGTAAAGGTTAGTTTTAAAAATTTTAATGATAATAAGAAAAAAATAATTAAGTGTAAAATAAAATTAGTGCTTCCGGGAAGAAAAAAATAATTAAGTATAAAAAAAATTAGGACATCTGGCCATAATTTTTTTAAGTCTATCACTTTTCAGTTCAGTCTCTTTCTTTCTCTTCAGTCTACTCTCGCTTCTCCACTTCATTTGAATGCTTGGATCAGTCCTTTAATTGCTAGGTAAATCTATAGACTTGAGTTTTCTTTTTTATTATTTTCTCATGACCTTATTCATGTTATGCAATCACTAATTAGTAGTGGCTATCTACCATAAAATAATTATGTTATTCATATATTTAGTTAATTATAGTCATAAAAAATAATAAAGCACCGAGTATAAATCATATTTAACTTCTATGCCATTATTTAATGTTGTAGGAATGATGACGGGTGTGCCTTGGATATCAGGATGATGAAGGAAACATTATAATATTATATTAATCTTACTCCTACAATTTCTTTTGATGGATATTTTATTATTTTTCTTATTTGTTTGTTTTGGTGTAAAAACATAAGCTACAATATTTATTAGATTTTTTAACAAAATATATAATTTAATTGTTATCAATACATTTTAGTCTTTAATTTATCTTTCTATAAAATTATTGCTCTTTTATTATTGAGTTTTAAAATTCATGAGGATCTAGAGCAGACTTGGATTCTAATTTTTTTATTCAGATTTGGAGCAGATATAGTTCTTTATTTTCTTTTCGGATATGGGTATAGAGCGAAAAACATGGATCTATGATGGATCTAGAGTGGACACGGATCTCAATTTTTATTATGGATCTGGATTTGGAGTAAAGTAGATCTAACCTATATCTACCCAATTGCCATCCCTAACAACGTTAGCCCAAAAGCTTTTCGATAACTTAGAGTTAATCAACAGGCATCTAGTTTTATTAATAAATGTCCTATTCATTCTCTCATCAAGGCCATTATGTTGAGGAGTAAATCTAACTGTTTTGTGTCTTAAGATTCCCCATTGTTGACAATATTTATCAAACTCCTTATTGCAAAATTTAATACCATCGTCAATTCTTAAAGCTTTAACTTTTTACCAGATTGAGTTTCAACCAATGCCCTCAAAATCTTGAACTTTTCAAGAACTTGTTCCTTGGATTTTAGAATATAATGCCGTACTTTCCTTTAAAAATCAACTATTAGTGTCATGAAGTACCTCCCACCACTCATGGATGGAACCTAAGCAGGCCTCCAAAGATTTGAATGTACATAATCCAACACATTCTTAGACTTATGTAATCCCTTACCAAACTTGATTTTATGAGCCTTCCCAAAGATGCAATTCTCACAAAAGTTCAGGTTCTTTAATTTTATCACCACACAACAATCCCTGTTTACTCAATTCTTGCATGCCTTTAACAATCATGTGGCCAAGCCTTAGTGCAACAATTTTGTTCTGTCAACATCAATTTCAATATGCAATGTAGACAACATAGGCACAGATGAGCCTAACAACACATATAGTCCATTTATCTTGACACCGTTCATCACTATAGTAGCCTCTTTCATTCTCTTTAAACCACTATGGTCAGATTTAAAGACATGCCTATGAATTTAAATTCTTTTTCAATATAGGCACATGCCTTACATGCTTTAAAGTTTTTATGATTCTATCATGCATTCTAATCTTAACATAGCTAATACCAACAATCTCACATGCATTGTGGTTTCCCATTAAGACATTTTTACCATTAATGGATTCATAATCATGAAAAAGACTCTTATTAGGACTCATATGGAAAGAACATCCTGAGTCAAGTACCTACTGACCTTGAATCTTTCCATTTGATGCAACCAACAAATCAGCACTCTGACACCCCTCATCAGAAGACTCATCTAAAGCTACAACAGCATCACCAGCCTTATCTTTATTGTCTCTCTTCTTTTCTACACAATCCCTAATGTAATGACCTTGTTTCTTGCAATAGAAACACTTTCTTCTCTTCATCTTTTTCTTTTCTGAATCATCTTCCTTCTTAGGTTGATTACTGTTCTTCTTTTTCTTCTTGTCTTTCTTCTTTTTTGATCTTGCCATTAAGCATTCACCAAGGCTTGTATCTAGATCACTTGAATACTTCTGAATCTCTTTTGAACATAAAGAGGCTTTTACATTTTCCTAGGACAAAGTTGTTCTCCCATACAACATAGTATGAACGAAGCACTCACAGGATTTTGGTACCCCTTGAGAAAGCTATGTCCTCATCACCAATCTTGATGTTTTCAACTCCTTCAATATCAAGAATGATCTTGTTGAAGACATCAATATGTTATTGCATTGGTACCCCTTCTTTCATGGAGAAAGTGTACAACTTCTTCTTAAAAAATAGCCTATGAGTAAGTGAATTCTTCATACATAGGGCTTTAACTTTGTTCCAAATGCCAGAGCAGTCTTTTCATCAGATATTCCTCTTAAGATTGAATCACTAAGACTCAAAATTAAGGTTCTTTGTATTGGAAAAATATGCTCTTTAAAGCATATTTGTTTATTTATTGTTATAAATATTTTTCTGATTAATAAAATGAATGAGGTATTTTATTCAAGTATCTCTATTACATTAATATTTTGAGTAAAGTCCATTTAATCATATTATATGTATTTATGTGATCACCATGTGGATTCACAGACGACATAAATACAAGTTATCTTATGATTAAATAAATTAAGTTCGCAGTTGATAAATAAAGTTGGGCGCTTTATTTAGGTATAGACTGTAATAAGTTCATTGAGTGATTTGTCTTAATCATATATGAATTTATTAATGTAGTGTGACTGCATTGAACTGGATCACATATGAGATTTAATTAACTTTGTAATAACTGTCAGACCTATTAAATCTCATAGGCATTGATTTAATGTGATCTTAATCTTGAGTCAATTATAATTTCTTGATTGTAATTGTTATTTCATTTGAGTTACCAATGGGCACGACATACACATGTAGTCAAGATTACCCGGTATCTTGGTGGGAGCGATTACAAGTATTGAATTTATAGATTGACAATATAGAATTTGTACGACACATCTCTTGATGGGTTTCAGTACTTGATCATAGAATTCTCTGGCCAGAGTGTATCAACATATATATATAAGTATGTTGAAAATGATCATTAGAGAAAACCAGTAAGTATCAAGGAACAAGATGTAATTAAATTGATTGGACAGTTAAGATATCAATTTAATTAACGATGTGGTACAAAGGATTGTGCAGTAAAGAAATCAATATGGCTTGGACGAATTATTATTCGAGCATACAATTATGGAGGTCAGTTCCAATCTTATAGTGGAGTAGAATTGGAATTAAATAATTCAGTTCCAATCTTATAGTGGAGTAGAATTGGAATTAAATAATTATATTTGTTTAATTACAAGCTTAATTATTGTAGCCACTATTGTATGTTCCCAAATGATCCCCGGGTTAGCTCATTTAATTGACAACACCATTACTAGACCCAAAAGCGAGAAAACTGGCATATAAGGTATAAATCTTAATTATAATATTTGTTAAGGCCTAATGTGTTATATATAAGTGTGAATGGGGTCTTGTGATATTTTACAAGGTAGTCCCCTAGTTGGTTACACATTCTCTCCACTTTTACGTAAGTGGAGAGATAAATGTTTAATTTAAAATATTTTAATATTTTAAATTAATGAGATATAATACATGCTAGGGTTTTTTCATGAGCTATTATAAATAAGGATTTTTCTAAAAAGAAAAGGGAGAGATCTTTTTTAAAAAAAAAAAAGGGGTAACACGCCAGTTGCAATTGGGAGTAGTGAAACAGACGCCCACACGTCCAGTGTTGATCAACTTTGAGTCATAGCCTGGAAGATCGTTTGGTGGTGGATCTGCAGCTTTCGAATATTCATCTTATCATATAAACAAGGTATGAGTTTCTAGATTACTTAATTCTTATATATTATATGAGATCATTATTAAAAATGAGATTTTTATCCAACACTTTGTGCTCTACTGAGAATCTGCCTCCTCTTCTCATTGGGCATAAAACATGTTGCCCCATCATGACCGTCTTCTTCCAAAGCAGACTCAAGCCCTTGATGAATAAACAATGCTCTCATCTTCATCTTCTAGAGAGAGAAATCACCACCAATGGTGAACTTTTGGTTTGGGAAGAGACAAATTTGCCTAAGATCAATCTAGGCTCTATACCACTTGTTGAGAATCAAAGTGTAAACAAAATTAAAAAGAATCCACAATGAACGTGAACCTTAATCAAGATCCAAGATTAAGAACAAAATCAGAATAAAAATAAAGCTTAAGAACTACAAGAATCAGCATTAAGTTTCAATATTAGAAGGAAAAACAAGCCAACTTTTATTGATCAATCTATCACAAAAATAGACCAAGATTATGGATGAGATTACAAAGATTCTAAAGGAACAAGAATCATGCAATTTCATCAAGAAACGAGAGAGAAAATCATCTAACACCAGGTGCTACTCTCATTAGCTTTATATACTGACATTTCTGGGAAAAATCTGAAAACAAAAATAACAGCTTCTAACGAATTATTTCACGTAAGCCAATATTTGCAAAAATACCCCTCAACTGAAGTCAATTTGCACTATACCCCAGATATTCTTCCTCAATTGTAGTTGGCTCCTCACATCAACATTAAGTGTAAAACAAAACATTAATTATGTAAATGGAACATAAGATTGGTAAATTGGTGTATTATTGGTAAACAAAACAAAAAACTTATAGATATAATATAAAACTTGTCAAACAATATTAAGTGAAAAATAAAATATAAATTGTGCAAATGGGGCATGAGGCTTGTAAATGAAAGGTAAACACGTAAATTAACATAGAAGTGGTAAATTGATGTATTACTAGTAAACAAAATAAAAAATTATGTATGTAACGTAAAACTTGTAAATCAATAGTATGTGTAAACTAAAGCATAAATTGTCTAAATTGAACATAAGACTTGTAAATGGAAGGTAAAACAAGTAAATCAGTATAAGAGTAGTAAATTGATGAATTATTGGTCGATAAAACAAAAATTTATAGATATAACATAAAACTTGTAAACAACATTAAGTATAAAATAAAACATAAATAATGCAAATAGAACATAAGACTTGCAAATAAAATGCAGAATAAATAAATTAATATAAGAGTAGTAAATTGAAATATCATTGGTAAATAAAACAAAAATTTATCAATATAACATAAAACTTATAAATCAATATTAAGTATAAAATAAAACATAAAACCTGTAAATAGAATGTGAAACAAGTAAATTAACATAGGAGTGGCAAAGTGATGAATTTTTAATAAACAAAACATAAAATTACATAAAACTTATAAATCAATATTAAGTGTAAAATAAAACATAAGGCCTGTAAATAGAAAGTAAAACAAGTATATTAACATAGGAGTGGTAAAATTATTGGTAAACAAAACATAAACTTACAGATATAACATAAAACTTGTAAATCAACATTAAGTGTAAAATTACATATAAATTATGTAAATGAAATAGAAGACTTATAAAATGAAATATGAAACAAGTAAATATTATAAGAGTTATTGAAAAAAAAACTTACAAATATAAAATAAAAACTCATTATATTAATGATTACCTTATATTTTTACTATTTTTATTTCTAAATTGAATAATGATAATTTTGGATTTATGTAATACATGTGATGATATATGTGAAATTTCATTAAGGTTAAAATTTATTTTCAAAATCAGATTTTGAAATTTTTTTATATATTTTCCAAAAATTTTTTGTAAGATAAGTGATTTTGCATCGTTCTAAACCTCTTCGATGGCAACCCCAAATGATCTTTTAGTATAAGTAAGAAGCAAAGTTTGAAATTACTTGAAATATGTATAAAACTAAAAATTATAAAAATGTCTAGTAAAATTATCCAATTTTATTGATATTTTATATATGTCTAGTAATATAATAATGTCTTTTTATTTTGTTTTGGCTTGATCCACAATAAGAAAAATAATTTTGCTTAATTAACTTATATAGTAAACAAATACTATGATAGAAAGTGAAAAAAAAAAATTTATAAATGTCCTAGTATGAATATAGAATTTATGGTTAAACTAATTTTATAAAACCTATTCCAATTGTTTTTAGAACAAATTTTTTGTTTTCAATTGATGAGTAATTTTTTTTCTTTGCTTAAATAAATTAATTAAATAAACTATTTAATCACTATATATAAGGAGGTTGGGTTCACTTATTTGTACAGAATAACACAGCAATCAATTCTCTGTAAGTAGATAGTTTCGGGTTCACTTATTTGTACAGAATAACACAGCAATCAATTCTCTGTAAGTAGATAGTTTCTAGTGTGAGAGAAACTGTAGGTCTATTGAAAGATTGGGTGTTATTAGGGTTTTGGGTGTGAGAAAAAGAAATACTAGAGTGAAATTAATAATTTTTTGCATAGTAGATTTTTCTCTCGTCGTCCTTGAAATTAAAAAATTTCCTAACAATTGGTATCAAAGCTAGACCTAGTAGCTAGAATGTGATGGTAAAACAACCTAGGTGTGTTGGATGAAAGGACCGGGGTCCGACGGAGGTTGGGAGTGGGAATTGTTGAGTTGTGATCCACATTGGCCAGCAAAGGGGTGATACTTGGGTTTACAAGTAGGATAGGTTACTCCACCCAATAAGCTAGTCTTTTGGGTTAGATACCTGGAAATCTTAGGCCCAGCCCTCTCTAACAAATTTTAATGTTGATTACAAGTTTTATATTATTTTTACAAGTGGTTGTTTTGTTGGTTTTTTTTTTTTTGTAATTTTAAAACACCAACTTTCCACTCTTATATTAATTTACTTGTTTTACCTTCTATTTACTAGTTTCATATATAATTTATAATATTTATATTTATCACATCATTCATGCCGTGATTAGAATTTTCCCCAATTTAAAGTTACAATTTTGAAAATTTGTGGCTTATACATTAGATCAATGGATAAAACTTGGTATAAATTACTCAACGCATTGAATGTGCTCAATCCTATTGGATGAAACTTTATTTACCTAGGATATCAATTTTATTTGTTGGTATCCCCTTCGTATGAGTATTAGTAACAAATGGTTCAATTTTACTGTTTCAACAGGTGCAAATATTAATATGGGTGGGAGTTTATCCTCCATTTAATTAATGAGTACGAATTTAAAAAAAATGTTTCATTATCCACTTAGTATATAAATCCGATCTCTTTTGAATATGAAAATAATTTTAATGTATATGTTTATATCACATTCGTTATAATTTGAACTTAAAAAATTATTTTTAATTAAAATCATCTAAACCAATTTAGCTAATATGCTTTCACAATATTTCACTGCAATATAAATTTATATATTATTATAGTAATTATAATGTTATTATATGTGGATAAATAGAGTGAGTATGATAAGCCTTGCTACACACGCACACAGCAGATACTCTCAGCCTAGAGCTTGCTGACTTGGCAGTTGATCACAACGTCGCTCATAACAGAACTTGATACAATGAATGAAAAAGAGAAAGATTCTAGTAGCTTCTGTAACTAGCTTAGATGAGCTCATTCTAAAATCTGTTACTGTATAAATCTCTTGTAAACATTCATTTCGTATGTTAAGTAATATACATTCAGTTTCTTTGTTTCTAGAATATTCTCTCAAGTTTCTCTCTCATTTTCTATCATGTTCTTGTTAACCAAACACTCATATTACAAATTTTAAAATGGTATCAGAGCCAATGGCCAATGCAAATCAAAATTCTCATTAATATAATTTGTTACTCCTGTTAAACTTGATCATAACAACTTCATGATGTGGAGGAATCAAGTTCTAGCTTCAATCAAAGGGAATGGATTAAAAGGATTCATCACTGGAGCAAATCAATGTCCAGATTAGTATCTGCCTCAAACTAATGAAGCTTCAAAATCATCAAATGCTGAGTCTGGATCTAGAGCTGAGAATCGTACATTTGCTGCTTGGATCAGACAAGATCAATTGCTACTTGACAGGATGTTTTCCACCATTCAAGAAAATCTTCTTGCCTCTGTCATTCACAATGTTTCATCTCAAGAGTTGTGGGAATCACTTACTCATATGTTTATTTCTTAAACACAAGCTAGAATAGTTCCTCTTAAGATGCAAGTCCAAATTGCTAAAAAGGGATCTATGATTATGAATGCTTATTTTTTCTAAAATGAAACGATTGGCTGATAGTTTAGCAATTGCTGGAAACCTTATTGAACATATGGTTACTTATATCTTGATTGGATTATATTCACAAGATTATGAGTCACTTGTCACTACTTTGCTCGCTAGAAATGAAACTATAAGCTTAGATGATATGTATGCATTACTATTGAGTCATGAGATGAGACTTGATCAAAAGAAAGGAAAGATGAGTGTTGAAGTTGGCCACAATCTTACTGCTAATATGGTTCAGAAGAATCAAGGCTCTCAAAAAAGAGGTTCTAGTTATCAAAGAAATAATGGAAGTTATGGTAATGGAAATTTTAGCAACAATCCATCTAGTAATCCAAGTTATAGAGGTTTTAATGCACATTCTGAGCTTACTATAATCTGCCAAATCTGTTTTGTACCTGGTCATGGTGCTAATAAGTGTAAAAACATATATAACTCTGCTTTTGTTCCTAAAAAATTTTTGGTATAGGTAATGCTAGACCTAGTTATGGTCAACATGGCATGGGTTTCACACCATATAATTTTAGACAGAGGTCTTTCAATAATTTTGGTAGAGGTGGTAATGGAGGTCAATATGGTGGTTTCTCAAGGGGCAATGGTTATCAAGGTCATATTGCTTATCCAGCTTGTCCAGAACAAACTACTGGATTTATATGTTCAACTTCACAGTTTGGCTTTTTTACTCCTGGTTATAGCAATCAAACTACTCTCAATTGCTATAATAGAATGCATGAGACTCAAAGGTACAATCAGAATCTTCCAACTCAAACTATTTCTTCTCCTAGCATAGTTAAAGATCCATCATGGTACATAGACAGCTACTAGCCACATCACAAATGATTCTGGGAAGCTTCTTGCTTTAAAACCTTATACTGGTTCAGATATGTTACTTGTAGGCAATGGTAATGGCTTAAAAATCAAGCATATTGGATCGGTTTTGCCTGCTACACTTTTACGTGACCCTTGGTTGTTAAATCATGTCCTTCATGCTCCTTAAATCACCAAAAATTTGTTAAGCATATCTCAACTGTTAACTGATAATAATGTAACAGTTGAATTTGTTGATAATGTCTGTCTTATCAAGGCCAAGAACACAAGAATTATTTTGCTTAAAAGGATTGCTAAAGAAGGCTTGTACCAAGTTCAAGATGTGTCATCTTCTTCTCAAATCTCCCATGAAACTCATTTAGTTTTCTGTTGTTAAAGTCTCAGGAATAAACATGTGTCTTTGTTGACTACTCTTACTAATCCTGGTGTATCAAGCTATAGCTCAGTTCCTTTAAAGTCTTTGTCATATCATAATAATGCTACTTGTAAGTCTGCTGCTATGTTAGCATTTGTTAAACCAGTAGATGTCATCTTGCTTTATCAAAGGCTTGGTCACCCAGCCATACATACACTCAAAATTGTAATGAAGCTTTGTAATACACTCACTGATGTTAATAAAAAATTGAATCTTTTTTTCTGCAATGCCTGCCAATTTGATAAAAATCATCTTTAATACTTTGATTCTGTAACCACAAAAGCAACAGCACCATTACAACTTGTATATGCAGATCTTTGTGGTCCCTCTCATATAGTATCAACACAAGGTCACAATTACTACTTGTCCATTCTAGATGATTTTAGCAGGTTCACTTGGATTTTTCCATTGTCAGCCAAATCAGATGCAATACAAGTCTTCACCACCTTCAAAACCTTTATTGAATAACATCTTAATGCAAAGATCAAAATTGTCTGAACAGAATGGGGGGTGAATTCAGGTCTTTCTCTTCTCTATTAGCATCATATGGAGTTCAATTTAGGCATCTTGTCCACACATTCATCACCAAAATAGAAGAATAGAAAGAAAACCCTAGCATATTATAGACATTAGGCTGACTTTATTAGCTCAATCAAAACTATCCTTGAGTTTTTGGTGGAATGCTTTCCACACTGCTGTATTTTTTATAAACAGAATTCCCACACCTGTGTTGAACAATTTATCACCTTAGTTCAAACTTTTCCATCATCATCCAGATTACTCCGGTCTAAGATTTTTTAGTTGTGCATGTTTTCCCCATCTTAGACCTTGTAATACACATAAACTTGAGTTCAAGACAAGTAGATGCATTTTCATAGGCTACAGTCCTCATCACAAAAGATATCAGTATCTTCACCCCTCTGGAAAGGTATATATTTCCAATCATGTTTCATTTAGTGAGCAATCTTTTTCTTACCAGTTAGGTGTTGATCTCCCCAGTGTCTCTAGTTCTTATATTTCAAATTCTAACATTGCAGGTGTAACTTCCTCGGTATAAGTCATTCAAGCACCTTTTTCAGTAACAAAATTCCAAGCTTCCTCACCACTATTGTCTCCACATGTATCTTTCTCTTTCTCTCATCCTAGTTTACCTTTGTCTCCTCTAAACCATAATACTCCTGTTAACTCAGAATCCAGTACATCATCATCATCCTCTTCTCCTATACATCAATTACCATCCTCACAACCTTCAGGCTATCCAATGGTTACAAGGTCTAAGGCTGGTGTTGTAAATTTTTTATGCAATGAGTATCAGTGTGCAAGTGGATATAACAACTAATATAATGATGAATATCCAGATCGTCTCCACAAGGATTGATGTTATTAGACTTGCTACAGCAATCTTATCAGTGTAGTTTTAGGGCTTTAATCAAACAAACTAAAACAAATAATGAACTTAAAAATCTAATGAAGCTAATTATGTAATAAACAAAAATGCAATAAAGAAAAACTAACTTCAATTGCAAAGAGATAATCAATAGCAAATAGATAGTTGGGTGCTTAAACTCACTTAATGATTATTGACTATTCTGCAATTTACGTATAGTTGCCACAGCACTGGGCAGAATTCCTAATACATCCTCAGCTGTTGTATGTTGAATATCTTATATCTATCTGCAACCTAACAATGACCAGTTGTTAAGCCAATATTAGATAGAGCATTATACGTTCTAGACTCTTCCTCTATGAACTGTATCCACATCATGCTACCAAGGCCTGCATAATAGAAAATGGCATGCATCCATATCTACCACATCACATACCACATCGCTCTTATAAATGTTTCCAATGGAGAAAGGCAAACGACACACCTCCGTCACTCACGTTTATGTCCCCTACTTTATCCACCCTATTCTGTAAAGTGCTGGATGTTTTTTTGTCAAAAGTCCCATCATGTCGACTTGCAACTTTGATATTATATTCTCGCTACTGCCACTATCGATTATTACGTTGCACACCTTGTCATTAATAGTGCCACGTGTCTTAAAAATTTTATTGCACTGATTATCTTCTTCAAACTTTGGCGTTGATAAGATTTTCTACACAATGCAATTCAGTGTCTCTTCTTCATTCGCCTCTAATTCTAAGGCTTCTTCATCATCCCCATCTTCAACATCGTTTAGCTCTACCTCGCTAACTTCAACCTCTACCAAATTCACATTTTTTGGATGACAATCACGTGATCTATGTCCTGCCTTTTCGTACTTCAAGCACTTAATCAACATTGGCTTTTCGTATGGATTGTTCTGCATCTGTGGTTGGTACTGTTGCTGCCTAGGTGGTTGCTATCCATGTGGTTGTTGCCTTAGCTATTATTGTGCGGGTTGTTGCGCCTGATTATTACTAGCCCATGTTTTCTATTTATTTTCAACCCTAACACTGCTTGACCTGTTCTACGCTCCAGTCAATTACCGCTGCTGAATTCTAGAAATAACACGTTGCTTCCGTTCTTCCAACTTCTTTGTCTTAGTAACCGCTATCCCCATGTCCCAAATCGTGTCTATAATCTCGTATTGCAACTCTTGTTTCAATCCGCCAAGATACTTCGTAACTGTCTGAAATTCTAGCTCATCTATGTTATTCCTTGTGTGCATATGGTAAAATTCCTTCGTCTATTTCACATACAACTGCGATTTCCTTGCTTGTAATTCTGATATTTCACATACAACTGCTGTTGGTAATCTGCTGGCAGGAAATACTCTTTCATCATCCTCTGCATTATAGACCACGATTTGATTAGTGGTTTTCTCGCAACAAATTTTCTGCATGTTTCCCTTTAATTTGAATGCCACAATTTTGACCTGCTTATCCTTGGGTATATCCATGTACTGGAAGAAACTCTCTACACTTGATATCTAGTCTAAAAATTCTTCAACATGCATCCCACCATAAAATTCTACAATATCAACGTTGATTTTGTAATCTGCATCTTTTTTGCATCTCTCATCATAATCCTCAGCATCTTCTTCTTCTTCTGAATCGTCAACTCGTCACGAACGTGCGGTTACACATCTCATGAGTTCTTGATCCTGTGGTACTACTTCACGGTTCATGCCCTAAGGCACTATTTCACTATAGACGCCCTGCGATATCTCTTCTCAATGATAATTTCAAGGTTGTTCTTCGCGATCAACTCTGTCAAAAACTTCCTCACGATTAACTAAGTACCGCTATATTCTCCCTAAGTTTTCACTCATAGAAAGCGTAAGATTCTCGATTGCACGCTCAATCGCCACCAATCTCAAAGTTGTAAGCTTCTCCATAGCTTGCAAAGCTACTTCTCCGGCCGCATGTATGGCAACCTCCACAATCCATGCTTACATCCCTTGATCATCGTCATCGGGATAATTGTTCCTTTGTTCGTGTGGTTGTATCATAATGACAAGCGAACTTGCTCTGATACCAATTGAAGAAACAGAAACATAAAAGGTTGTAGATAAAAGGACGAAAGTTTCTTAATAATGCAAATTTTACTAGAGAAGTCTGAATGAATAAAACTAGGGTTTTGATCCCCTTTTTATAACAAGCCTAAAATTAGAATTTACCAAGGAAAGTAAATCCGCAATATTATTCTATAATAAATTTCTTCAATCGAAAATAAGAAAGGCAAAAAAAAAAGGGAATCCAAATTCGAGTTGCAATAAAAAAGATAAAATCTTGGAAGAATCATGAAAAATAGGAAAAAAATCTTAAAACTAAAAATAACCAAGAAAGAAATGGAATTTTTGGCTTGACCTCGGACCAGAATGGCGCAACCCTCTGTTTTTTTGGTCCTATTGCAAGCTTTGAAACGGTATATTATACGCCAAAAACGGACACCTATAGCCAAAGTTATGCCCTCCTGAATGTACCCTGCTCGCAACACGCATACACCGTATATCAGTTTACTTAATGGCTTGCCCTTTGTCTCTAACATTTTGTAGATTGAGTTATAGATGGATGTTTTTGTTGGAGGCTTTGATATGTTGTTGTCCTAGACTCTTTGGACGAGTGAGTTTCCATGTAGATGATAAGCGGCGAATTTTTTTGAAATTCGGTCATGGGTCAGATGTCAAGCTCAGATTATGGCTTTTGTTTTTATTGTTTTTTAGATTTAAGGATGATTGAAAGGAATGTTTTGTAATGTCTCAGGTCCAAACAGCCTCGGGGAGCCGAGGTGTTACAGATGGTATCAGAGCATTCCCAACCAGAATTGTATGGATGTTAGTATATCCCGCATTGCTTGGGAAGAATGTTGTAAGTATTAGGCTTTGTCATTATGCTTCTAAGAATTATATTATTGAGGTATCAGAGTAGCACAACGAAAGCGTGATATGTTTCGTTTAAGTCTTTTAAGGATTTGTTGGTCATAAGTAATTTTGAGGTTTAGATTGTTTCGAACATAACTAAAAGTGAATTTCGAGGACGAAATTCTTCTAAGGGGGTAAAAATGTAATACCCCAATTCTCTTAAGGATATTTTAGTCTTTTTAATTTCTTTGTGATCTTTGTACCCTAATATAAAAAGAAAAAGATGCCTTACCTTTTCCATTAACAAGAGTGAAAGAGAGTGATTGGCTAAGAGAAAGAAAGAAGAAGAAAAGAGAAAAAAGAGAGAAAAGAAAAGAAAAAGAGATGAAAAAGAAAGTCTTCTTCTTAGTTTAGCCATAAGCAACACATGAGATCAAGCTGTGTCATGTGAAATGGATACTGTGCTGAGAGAAGATTGGAGGTAATTTTTAATTCTTGATTTTTGTTAATTGTTTTGGAGAAGTATGACTAGATAATTATAGTAAAAGTAAAAACTTAAGATTTTGCAAAAAATATGCTGACATTGAGTTATTTCGAAATCATAGTAATTTGTACATAATGATTTTGATTCTGATTTTCGATAAATTAGGTTAGACATCTTTAAGAATGTTTTGAAACTTGTTTCGATGAAATCGGATTTGAAACCACTTTGTTATGAATTTTTCAAATTAAGTCTGAAAACTGGAAATTGCTGATTTCAGTGAAGAACATGCATTATGATATTATTTTAACATAGCTAGACATCTTCAAAAATTATGAAATTTGAACGAGTGATTTTAATATATGGCTAGCGTGATTCTGGAAATTTTCATGATTTTATGATACACCAATAAATTGTTCTGTATTTAAAAAGCAAGTGTATTCAAAACATAAAACTGTTTGACAAAATTGATGGTGTCTGAAACGTAAATTATCTTCAATAGATTTTGAAGGTATTAAGCTATGAAATTTTAAATAATGAATATTCAGTATGTCTCCATATGCTCCGTAAAAATTGAGATTTTTCCAATAAGGTAATAATTTATTAAAAATTGGAGAACATGAGCTGTTCTGTTCTGGGGATCGAATATTGAGAGTATTTGAGGTTGAGTTTAGGAGATGTTTAAATGAGAAGTTTAAGAACATTGGAATTAATGATTAGGACTTGATTATATCTTATGAGAAATTCAATAATGACTTTTAGGTTGATGACATCAATGCGCATTTGTTACATGTGGATGCCAAGAGGTAAGTAAACCAAACTTTTAAATGAATCACAATAAACAATATATATATATGTTTGACATGTTTGAAAAACTTATTTTGATATGTACGGATATGGATTTATATGTCTTGCCCATATGTTTATGTGATGCGTTGTTATGTGATAGGCATGATTTTGTACATGGGCATAGGTATGTGTAAAAGTTCATTGGCATAAGCATGAACATGCATTATTTTTTTATGAAATGAGAAAGTGGCATTGGGGGCCACCTCTTAAGACTATACAAGGGCACTTCTAAGGACCGACGTGTCGCGAAGTGCCACACATAGCTCAAAGTCATAGTGCAAAGTGACACATGTAGGGGATATGTATTTTTGAAAGTGACACGAAGAGATATTGATGAACTTCTCAAACACTTCATAGCTTAATTTTGCCTAAGCCTATCACCTTATAGACGGCATTATTTCTCAAATCAAAGCAAAGTACTTTTAAATTTGAGTGTTTGGTAGGTAGGGTAAATGGCGAAAATAAAAAAAAATTAATCTTATAATAATTCATATCTTTGTTAGTTGTAACTTTTTTTTTAATTTATTTCTTCAAGATGTTTACTTTCATTCTTGGAAAATGATTCCTTTCCAACGTAGAAGGAATTAGAAGTTGAATAATATTTGGAATTCATTTAGAGATTTTAGACTTTTAATTGTCTTTGTAGTTGTTAAGTTATATATAGTAATATTATCATTTTACCACCTATTATTTTTTTTACATATCACTTTACCACTAAAGTTCTTTGACAATTAATTTTTTCCACTTAATATTTCAATTTTGTCATTTTACTACCAAATCATTAACTCCATTAATAAATTACTGATGTCACATGAGTATTTTAAGAATTTTAGTATATTCAATATTTTAGGAATTTCATAAGATATAATATTTACAATTTTATCAATTAATTATTTTAGATATATAAAGTATTATTTATTTGTATAATTAATTTTACATTTTTTAATTTAAAGTATTAAATTACACTTGCACATTTGAGGGGTAAAAAATAACACAGTTTAGGGGTAAAATAAACTTTTATTATAATTTTTGTTAAAAATTCTATTAACTTTAATGGTTTTGTGGTAAAATATTAAATAGGAAAAAGTAATTGTCCGAAAATTTTAGTGATAAAGTGATATATAAAAAAACTTTAGGTGCTAAAATAATAATTTCACTTACACATATGATCCTGAAGGCGAATGTCCACTTGATCATATGAATCATATCTACCTTGAAACGGAGATCGAATATAATTTACGGATTGTTATAACAAAGCTTTTAAATAGTTGGAGTGTATAGTGTAGACGTAAAACATAATGGATGTGGTAAGTGATATATGTGTAACGGTTGGTAAAGTAAGGGCTTGGGCTGGGCTTGATTAGAGAGAATTTATGAGGGTCTGGATCGGGCTTGGGCTTTATTTATTTTTTTTAATTTTTTAATTATTGTAAACTTGAAATAAATTAATAATCAACAAGTTATTATAATCAACAATGAATAAAATAACATGAAAATTTCAAAATAAAATAATAAGTAAAGAAAATGAACCAAATAAAAGCTTAGAAATTTAATATTTTTACTAAATTCTCTAATTCAAGCACTCTCTTAATTAATTAACGATTAAGAAAGAGTTTAGTATTATAAATTTTAGGTATTTTGAATCATTATTGATGTATGAATTAGGTATTTAAGTTTTATTTTTTTATTTTTCTATTATTCTTTTTAATTTTAATTTTAATTTATTATTCTAATTTATAAATTAATTTTTTTAAAAATGAGCGAGCTTGGGCCTGGCCCTGACTTTTTTCCCTTAGGCCCGTGTCCAAGCCCTCATGTGGAGGGCCGGGCTGAAGCCCGCGGGCTTGGGCTAGGCCGGGCTTTTTTGCCCACCCTATACTCAAGCATTTCACCCAATAACTCAAGGCATGCATCTAATCAAATAATACTTGAGTCATCGAGTGCAACTCTTTATAGAAATTTACAAATCTAACTCAACTCAAAAGCTAAGACACGCATCCAATCAAATAGGGTGAAACTATTGGCACCCCTTCATTTTCTTATAAAGCCCCACTTCAAATAAATTACAGTTAAGGACAAATAAGAATTAACACAATTAAATTTTTTTAATCCAACAAATTACTTACATTCATAATCAATTTTAATTTTCCACCTGTTACTTTCTATCTAACTAAAATAAATTGTACAAATTTAGAATAATCTATTATTTTCTTCATATTTCTATTAATTAAACATTTTTGTACTTCAGATTGCGTTCAAATTATAATTTAAAATATGTGTAATTTAAGCCAATTATTTATATTAAAAAATTCATCATTCAGAAAACTTTTTAGTTTTTGTGTAGGGTAATAATAAGATTGCAAAGGAAATAAAAAATAGCACATTACTACTTTGAGTTTTAACAATAAAAAAAAATAAATAAATAATTAGAAGTATAAAGTACTTGAAAAAAAAAAAGAGGGCATTTTCGAAAATAAAATAAATATAACTGAAGAAGGGGTTTCATGAGGAAATTAGAAGTGTGCCAATAGTCCAATTCAATTAAATACTTGAGTTATTGAGTGCAACTCTTTATAGAAGTTTACAGGCCTAACTCAATCCAAAAGTGATGAGAACCCCTCTAGATCAAGCTAGAAAAATTCACAACTAGATTGACAAAAATCCAAGAAAGCCAATATGATCAGAATTCGGATAAAAGATCCAAACCCTTGAGAAATTAAGTCTCAAGAACCCGGATTGCTAGATAAGACGCCACAAAGGTGAGCAAATCCTTTGATAAGTCGAAAGTTCTTTCAAGAACAAGTTGAGAAAATCCTCTCAATGATATTAAACTCAATACTGTCAAAAGTCTCTTCAAAATAACATAAAAGAGTGTTTATATAAGGTGGCTAACCCTAATCTAACTTAAAAATAAGAAAAAACCCTAAAATTAAAAACCTGGACCCGCAGGGCCTTGGCCTGCAAAGCCACTTATTTTAAACGGGCCATAACTTGGTTATATGATGTCGGATTTTGACCCACAATATACCGTTTCGAAGCTCTCAATGTAAAGAATGAATTTACATATTTAGAATTGCTCTTCTGGCCCTTATTATACTTCAAAAATCATTCTCTCCGATGCTCGCCACCTCGTTAGCTCGAATCAAGTGTACCAAGGCTAGTTCCTCCTCGTTCAAGCCCATCTTGAATATTGGACTCTTACAAATTGAATTTGAATTGAAGTCATCCAAAGTAGCTTAAATAAATCCTTGCATTGCTTCCTCGATCTTTTTAGCTCGTGCTCTCGTAATTGGCCTTTCTGGAACAAGCAACAGATCTTTAATGCTCTGAGCACTCTGGATCACTTCAAAAAGCTAGCTCAAGAGATGAAGGTTATCCAAGTCTTATATACTTAACGCAAGTTCAATACTCAGTCAATGTGAGATATTTTTCCATAACACCCTGTCACGTGCACACCGGATGTAAGATATTTTCCCATAACAGCTCGTCACGTGCATGTTGGATGTGGGATTAACAGCCTCAGTCACGTGTACGCCGATCTTTTTAATTGGTCATTGTCAGGTGGTGAGGCAGCGTGGTAGCTCAAGAATTGAGGGTTATCCAAGTCTTATATAATTAACTCAAGTTCAATACTCAGTTGATGTGGGATATTTTTCCACAACACCCCTCATTACATGTAAGCTAGTCTTTTTTATTAGTCCTTGTTAGGTGATAAGGTAGTGTGGGCCTTCTTGTAGGTGAGTTTAGCTATTTAACTATGATATCATATAGAAGTCTATAGGTCTAAGGGTGCGTTTGGGATTAGGTGCTATAGGTTTTAAAGCTACAGCTGCTGTGAAAAAAACAACTGTAATTATGCAACAAAAGTTAATATTATATAGTAAATATAATTTTGATAAAATTATTAAAGATATAATATATTTTTCATCATACAAGTAACAAATCATATTAATATAACTTCTAATCTACAGCAGCTAGTATTTACCAAACACTTCCAACCTCAATATCCAACCGCACTCTAACTCAACTCAAAAACTAGCTTAATAATTGAGAATTATCCAAATCTTATATATTTTACCCAAATTCAATACTCAATTGATGTGATATATTTTCCAATAACACTCTTGGTTGATGAAATGCCACTATTCAATAATGTTTCCCCTAAGTTATTGGTCAAATGTCTAATTATTTATAATCATTATATTACAAATTGTCCAAGACATTATCTTTAGGGGGGTTATTTTCATCTACCTCCCTTGAGGTTTTTCCTTGCTACACTTGGAGAAAAAGTTTGCATATATTATCATATAACACTCCTGGACGTGATCAGCGTTTGAGAACTGTTTGTTGGAAAAGTAAAAGTACAATAATACCCTTCATTACAGATTACAAGAACTGACAATACTTCTGTAGTCCGGAGTTGCAAACCATCTCCTTTTTTTTTTTTTTGGCGCCAAATGTATATATGAAATAATATATTATGAGTAATACTTTTTGCACCCCTCTATTATCCTTATAAAACCTCATTTTATTTATTACTAGAGGAAACTATGTAAAAAGACAATATATGAATCTGATTAAACTAAAATATCTTTTTAAGAACCCTAACTGTCTTTAAATCCTAATTTATGAGATAATTAATTTTTTTAATAAAATAAAATAAAAAATCATTTTGAAGCAATGATTTAATTATGAAGAAGTATATTTATAATTTAATTAATTATTTTAGATGAGAGTAACATGTAATTAAAACTCTATAGTATTTTTTTGTCTTTTTTTATAATTTCATATAAAAAGGAGGTATAAATATAAAATATGGGTTTCATCCGAGTTTTTGAGAGGTGTTACAAACTCCACTTGATTATATGTGTGTGCATTTTTTAATAGATAAAGTGTTTTTTATTTTTTATGAGGTCAATTTGATTCAAATGTGCTGCTATTTGCAAATAAAAAATAGGGTAGTGATATTTCCACATCATAACTTTTGTAAAATCACCCCACTTCTAGAATAATTATAAAAAGTTCACATTATTTTTAAAAATTTTAAATAAAGAAGAATTCTAAAGAATTAATCAATTAAATGTATCTTAATTTATTTTTTGCAATACTATAATTTATTTTTTGTGACTTAGATTTTTTTATTATATTTGATACTAAAACTGCTTTGGCCTAAATTTAAATTGACTATCTTATCCTTAAAAGTTAAAAATACCAAAATTTACTTTTAACTTCAACATTTTTTTTATTTTATCAACTTTTAATTAAACTAATATAATGTCTTCATGAAACAATACTCATGTAAATTATTAGGCTATCAAATTTATGTCATTTACATTTAAAATATTGAAAAATATTAGACTTCATTTAAAGATAAAATAATTAAATGAAACTTATATTAAAGTAACCTTAGCCGTAAAAAAAATATCAGAATGATTTAATTGATTAATTATACAAATATTTTTATTCATTTGCATTTATTAAAAATATTAGAAATTTATTGTAAATATTTTTTATAAGTGGGGTGAGTTTACATAATTAATGAGGTGGAAATATCCCCACTCTAAAAAATAACATGGGTTTCATTTGACCTTTTCAAAGGTGTGGGACCCAGTATATAATTAAAGCCAACCTAATACCAAAACAAGTTATTTTTTTTTTTTTGTTATGTAAAATAAAAAATTTGTCAAGTACGCTACCAAATTTCTTTGGCTACATCCAAATTGAAGGGTATTATTGTATTTTTATATTCCAACCAAACGGCTCTCAAAAGTTGATATACGTTTAGGGGTACTATATAATAATATATGTAAACTTTGACTCTAAGTGTAGCAAGGGCAAACCTCAGGAGAGGTAGATGAAAATAACCCATCTTGAGGGTCGTTGGCAAGTAATTTTCGATAGCCGTCGGCCACTCTTGATGAAAATAATGTTTCCGGTCAATCTGGCCACCATGTGCCTATTGCCATTCTAAAACAAAAATTCACAATCAGTGAAATAAAATATTCACCATGGTTGATGCGATCGTTTCCTCTCTCTTGGACCAGCTGAAATCCATTGCTGAAGAAGAGGTGAAAGAAAAGTGGAGGCTTGTGACGGGTGTCGAAAATGAAGTGAAAAAGCTTAGCAGTAATCTTCAAGCCATTCAAGCACTTCTTGATGACGCAGAGCAAAGGCAAGTGAAGGAAAAAGCTGTTAGACAGTGGCTGGATCAGCTCAAAGACGCATCCTACGACATGGAAGATGTGTTGGATGCGTGGATCACTGCGAGGCTCAAATTGCAAATTGAGGGTGGCGATGATGACGACGACAATACTTTTGTTACCCTATTGACGAAGGTATGTTCCTTCTTTCCTACCGCCTCAAACTGCTTTGGTAGTTTCAAACAAGTCAGTCTACGTCATGACATTGCTGTCAAGATTAAAGAAATCAATGAAAAGCTAGAAGATATTGCCACTCAAAAAGACAGGTTTAAATTTGTTGAGAATGCAAGTAACATTACTAAGAGACCCGAGCGAGTACCAACCACCTCTTTGATTGACGAAGGAAAGATTTGTGGTAGAGTTAATGAGAGAAATGAGCTCTTAAGCAAGTTGTTGTGTGAGAGTAGTGAACAACAAAATGACCTGCATATCATCTCACTTGTTGGTATGGGAGGTATAGGTAAAACAACTCTTGCACAATTAGCCTGTAATAATGATGAGGTGAAAAGAATATATGAAAAAATTATATGGGTGTGTGTGTCAGACACCTTTGACGAGAGTAAGGTTGCTAGAGCAATCATTGAAGCTATAGATGAGACAACATGTAGTTTGGAGGAATTCCAATCTCTCATAACCCATATCCATAAATCTATTGAGAGAAAGAAATTTTTTCTTGTCTTAGATGATGTGTGGGATGGAGATTTCAATAAATGGGAACCATTCTACTATTGTCTAAATAATGGTCTCTGTGGAAGCAAAATTCTAATTACTACCCGTAATGAGTCAGTTGCACACGTGATGGGATCAACAGATATTATCTCCATTAAGGAATTGGCTGAAAGGGAATGTTGGTCACTGTTTAAGCAGTTAGCATTTTCCAGTCGGTCCTTTGAGGATTGTGAAAAATTAGAACAAATCGGGCAAAAAATTGCACGCAAGTGCAAAGGCTTACCTCTTGCTGCAAAGACAATGGGGAGTCTCTTGCGCTCTAAAAAAACTGTAGTCGATTGGCAAAGAATTCTAGATAGTGAGATGTGGAGGGTAGAAGAAATTGAGAAAGGTCTTTTAGCTCCTTTGTTGTTGAGTTATAACGATTTGCCCTCCATGGTAAAACGTTGTTTATCATATTGTGCCATCTTTCCAAAAGACTATAATATTGATAAAGAAGAGCTAATTACACTATGGATGGCTCAAGGTTACCTTAACGTAGAAGAAGACCAAGAGATGGAGATGATTGGAGAAGAGTATTTCAACATCTTAGCAACACGATCTTTCTTTCAAGAGTTTAATAAAGATACTAATAATATTATAAGTTGCAAGATGCATGATATAGTACATGATTTTTCTCAATATCTTTGTAAAAATGAATGTTTTTCTGTAGAAATTGATGGCAGTGAAGAATTATTCACAAACTCTTTTGAGAAAGTTCGTCATTCAATGATAACCCTGAGAGAAGGAGCTTCATTTCCGGTTTCCATTTGTGAGATTAAGAGATTGCATAGCCTCTTAATTCGAGGTTATGTTGACTATTCCTCATTTAATAGTACTAATCTCCTACCAGAGTTATTTGGTGAATTGACATGTTTAAGGGCACTAGATATAAGTAATGATTCTTTTAAGGGCAATAATTTAATCGAAGAGATTCCACCAAATGTAGGAAAATTGGTACATTTAAGATACCTTAATTTGTCTGGCCAATTTATAGAGAGACTACCAGAGTCTTTGTGTGAGTTGTATAATTTACACAAGCTAGATGTCAGCTTTTGTATTAAACTTAGAGAATTACCTTCGGGGATTGGCAAGTTAATGAACTTGAGGAGTTTACTAAATGAATTCACTGATTCGTTGAGGTGCATGCCAATAGGGATTTCAAGATTAACCAGTCTTCGAATATTGCAAAAATTTGTTGTGGATGGATGTGTTGATGATAGCAAACCATGCAGTACTCTTGAATCTCTTAAGAAACTTCAACTCCTCCGAGATTGCAGAATAAGTGGGCTGGGTAATGTGTCAGATGTTGGTGAGGCCAAGAGATCAGAACTTCACAAAAAGAAAAACCTTCTGTTTTTGAGACTTCAGTTTGATGCATGGGAAGATGATGAGGAAGGGAGGAGGAAGAATGAGGAAGATGAACAACTTCTTGAAGCCTTACAACCGCCCCCGAACTTAAAGGAATTATGGATTTGGCTATACAGGGGCAAGGTTTTTCCCAACTGGTTGATTTCGCTAACCAATCTCAGGGATTTAACACTCGGCTGGTGCAAAAAATGTGAGCATTTGCCTCCTTTGGGAAAATTGCCATCTCTTGAAAAGCTCTTCATATGGGGACTTAAGAGTGTAAAAAGAGCAGGTGATGAGTTTCTGGGAATAGAAAGTACTTCATCTTCATCTTCATCTTCGTCTTCATCTTCATTAGTTATTGCCTTTCCGAAATTGAAATCACTTGAAATTTGGGGAATGGATGAATTAGAAGAGTGGGACTACAGGAGTACGAGAAAGGGAAACACCATCATCATGCCACGTCTTTCTTCCTTGCAAATTGAGTCTTGCCCCAAATTAAAGGTGCTGCCAGATTACCTTCTTCAAATGGCGACACTGCAGGAATTGAAGATTTATTTATGTCCTGTTCTAGAAGAGCGGTTGCAGGAATTGATGACTGGCCTAAGATAAGAGGTCCATAAATAAATTCACTACATCTGAGTCATTTGATAGAAGGTCCATAACTAAATTCTCAAATGGCTGCAATTACTATCACCGGCGAGTAATTTCTTCTCCTCTGTTTTACTTTGTTGTTACTTTATTTGTAAGGAAATTAAGAAAAAGTAATTTTTTTCGAATTCAAATTATATATTCTCTAATATTTTTATTTTCATCTGGAATATAACCATTTACTTCAACCATTAATGACCGGATCTTCTCTGTTTTCGCTTAAATGCATTCTCTAAATTCAAGTGTTCTCTAAAGAAAAAAGAGCAGTAGAAGGAATAGTGATAGCTGAATCTGCTCTGTTTTAATTCAAGCAGTTGATGCTTTTTTAAAATTTCTTAATTGTGGATGAATTGCTTCCCGAAGTCATGATGAGTATGTCATGGTTGTTAAGGTGCATTTTGATGAACTTCTTTCTTCACACACGTTTCAATGTTGGTTGTAATAACAATTTCATCTCTCAGGTGTATCATTGTTCAAGTTTCAAAGCTTTTGTAATGGCTGTTAAGAGGCACATTCAATTCGGTACGTTAAGTGGATCCTAATGCTAGTATCATGTTGTTTATATTTAGCTGCAATTAAAATGTTTTATTTCCAATCCTTAATATTTTCTGATATTTTTCTTTAGGGCTTTAAGCAATTTATAAGCCTGGACAAGAGAGCTCATACTGTGGCTGCAGAAATTGAAGGTGACAATTATTCTTTCAAGTGTACAATCTTAATTTGCAATAAATCGACGAGTAGTTGTGTACAGATTTTTCTGTTAATTATATGTTAACTGAATTTTTAATTATCATATCAATCTTCAATTTTTAGTTTTTTTGCTAATTCTCATTTACTTGCTTCTACAGATTACCTGTTTTAGCTGATTTGTCTAATTTATAGAAATTCATTTCAATTGGTTCGAGCATAAACAGAAACAGAGCTCTAAGGAAAAAGTATTCTACTTCTTGTGGTATTTTGCCTCTGTTTCTTCTTTCATAATATTTGTTGGAATTCATGCTCTCATTCAGAATATAAAGCCTTTTCCAGACAGCTTGTAGCCAAATGCATGATTCTGGCTGTTAGTTATATAAGTATCTTGGTCGCATGTCTAAGAGAATTAACAGAATTGATGTGTTGGTAGTGACAAATAACATGCTTATTGTAGCATATCAAAGCTGCGGTTACAGCTGGAGCACAAAGACAAACTGGCAGCCCAGCAAGTAGAGTACAAGCATCACAGCCATTAAATTAAATGAATGTACCATTAGAACTAGGTTAGTAGCTCTCCAGCATCTTGCTATACAGGAAAATGACATGTATAAATACATTATGATGATCAATAGAAAAAGCAGTGTGCTGTGTCTATTTCCTTGTTATACTTGCTTCCTTATATTCTCTGTTTTAACTCTGGCTTTGATTTTCCAATGCATAATTGTTAGGTTGGAGAAGATACTGTTAAAAAGGGCATTTAGCTTCCCATTGAATTTAGTTGCCAACAATGCTTTGACATTGAAAAGGGTAATGGTTGAGGAAAGTTATTGTCTTAATTAAATTGCAGGTAATAAGCTGTTGCTTGAGGCAAGCTTCTTGTATATCAAAGATTTTGCCCACATGAGCTGCTGTGATTCTTGACATCAGGTTAACTCAGGTAAATATTTATTATCAATATATTATCTTCTTACTATTTTGCCACAAGAGAATAAACTTCAGTAAAGTTGTTTTTGTTATTAGGTTAAGATACTAAGCAGCATATTAAGGCAAATGTCAGAATGAGGATTCAGTTCACTACAACCGCTATTATAACACAAGGATACCCTGTAGGTAACCACTGTGGATAATTGAGGCATTGCATTTGACTAGAAGATGTAGAAATGCTCCAATTTAGGATCCTAGATTATGTTAAAGTCCGGGAAAACTGTTAAGTCATATGGTTTAAGAGCTTTTTTGGACTTTATTAAAATCCAAGATTCTGGACCAGATTAATAATATACTCTTTGTTAAAAGTATATTTCTATTTCTTGTGGTTATTATTTTGTCTCTTGTCATCGTCTAGATTAATTTTTGTTCAAATTCATGCTCTCCCTCAGAATTTACAACCATTTTCAGGTGTCTTGTAGCTAAAGTTTAATGCCAAAGATATATACTCTACACAAAAATGAGCAAAAGGTGATGAATACATATGTAGTGGTCAAATCTCTTCATTTCTCATATTATGATACCAACATGATTTTGAATTTGAATTTTCATGAATTATTGTTAGATTGGCACAGATATTGTAATGAAATTGAAAAGCTATTAATTATTATCATAAATTACAGGTGATAAGATGTTGCTCGAAGCCAGCAGCTTCTGTTGGCAAAGACTTTTCCCCATGATGAGATGCTGTGATTGTTAATGGGCCCATGATTAATTCAGGTTTTTATTATCTACTCTGCATCATCTTTTTCACTATTTTGGGTAACTTAAACTTTAAACAGGTAATTAATAGGGCAAATGTCATAATGAAGATTTTGGGTTACAACTGGCGTGGCAAGGATGATGATAGCGAGGATGATTGTTCACAAGCCAATTTGATGAGAGTGAGATTTTTGCCTGTAAATAGAGCCTTCCATTTTGAGAAATATATCATCCTCTTATTTGAATTTTAGAGCATATCAAGTCAAGGTGAAGCTTTAAATAAGACTGTCTTGTGAAGGTTTCAGTTGAGTGAATTCAGGGAAATTTAATGCTCGAGTGAGAGAGAAATGAAGCATGTATCGGGGATTTGGATCGTGAGTAAATGTTATTGTTTAATATTTGTACACATTTTTTAGTAAAATCTTCTTCATCTTGGACCGTCACTACTAAAAAAATGGCCTACAACGACTGTTTTTCATCGTCATTGAAGCCTGTGTTAAGAAATTATCGATAACGTTTTTTTTAAGTCATGAATTTTATTATGTATTATCCGTCATGAAAATGTCATGCACATATGATAAATGTCAGACATGATATTGTCTAAGCGTGACTAATATTTAACATAAATAATCAAATATTTGATTGAAAACTAATATTCAAATATTTATTAAATAATTTAAAATAATAAACATTTAATTTGGCGGGAATTTTAAGTTATTTTTGTGGGAATTCAAATTAGTATTAAAATTTAGGTGGGAATTGAAATTTAATTCTAAACAAAATATTTTTCCGGGAATTAAATTTTATTTTAAATTTTAGTACCTATTTTTTTCAAATAATTATTTTTTATTTCAAAATATATATTTATAATTCAATTATTATTATTATTATTATTAATTAGCTAAGAAACAACTCAGATTCTACAACACATTCATAATCTCATAAATCATAATTCATAGTTCAAATTCATTGGTCATAATTCTCAAATCCATCTACAACACAATCAGCTATCAGTTATCAAATAAAATAAATACAACAATCCACAGTTAAATCAACATTTCGTCAGTATATGCTTTCCACAACACTAGCAATTAATGAACAACACTTCGTCAGTATACATGCAAAAGCGAAACTGAGCATGCCGACTTTTAGTTTCTAGCTTGGGCATGTTTGAGGTGCTCCCATATTGATCAATGTCAATTCCCTATGCTTGTATGATCCATCTCAAACGCAGCAGATCTGGAGCATGATATAACATCGAGGAAAAATATATTGCCTTCTTTGATGAACCAATATATTTACCTTACTTAAGAGTCTTCTAATTTAATAAAAAAACTTCGCCACAACATTGTTCTTCCTTTGTTAGCCACCAGATTTCAAAAACCACCGTTGATGTTTGAAGCTGCACAACTGCATGAATAGGATCAAGTGTAGCTGCAAAATCAAAATTAGACAAAGTCTCTTACAACAATTAAAATTTTACTTTTAAAAACCTATGTAATAAACAGCATCAATCAGCAGAAATCTGATACTTCAAAACACAATGTCACAATATTAATTCTCACACAGGTCATTAAGAAAATATCATGTTGCATACCAAAATTTATTAGCGAATAATCAATAAAAGATTATTTTAATTTCCTTAAACCAAGTACCAAATAGCACAATTGAACATACATACCTTGTTACCTATAAGAACACCAACATATCCAATTGCCTGAGGAGGCATCCATATAACGACAGTCTAAAGGGAAACTACAGAAAATTTCACATCTTTTCACAATTCAAACAGCCTGAAAAAGGGTATTCATGGTCTGGATGCTTAAGAATTCTATACATTTGAGTCGCTGTATCCATTGTCAGCATATTGCCATTAACCCGGTACCTAATAAATTTGTCCAGACAAACAAATTAGGTAATGGATAATGAAAGAAAATACTAGAAAACAGCAAGAAGAAGAGCGGCAAAAAGCAGCACAAAGCAGTTGATAAAACAGCGGCTATAGGAACTAATAGTAGCAAACTACATGTAAAATCATAGGAAACATCAGGAAACGCAGTTAACAATGACAGAAAAAAGTTAAGAAAAAAAACCAGCAAAGAATTAAGCACTATCAATAATGATCAACGAGAAATGCAACCATCATTGAATGGTTCAATATTTGAGCAAACAACTAATTAATCATGGAAAAAAATATTAACTAGATAAAAAAGTGCAGAGAGATGTGAAACCAAAAAGAGGACAACACTCTATAAGGACTGGATGTCAATTCACACCTCAAAATCCTACTGTTTTAATATATATATATATATCAGATAATATTTGGGAAAAAATAAAACCACAGATTCTATTAACCTTAATATGATGATTAGATGCAGCAAAGTTTTAAGTTCTCTTGATAATTAACTGGGAATTATGCAGGGGTTCTAACTTTGACTATAAATTTCAAATGAAAAGTTATTGACAAATATATCACAGAAGCAATAGATACATGTCTAGGCATACAAAACACAACAGATACAAGTCTACGCGTACAAAACACAAAAAGTGCATCTAGTATGTGCCTCAGATGATTTTTTTTTTTTTTAATGAAAAGAAGATGGAATAATATACAATTCTTAGTAGGAAAAACTCCAATAGATTATGCAATTCTAGGTCCAACTTCCAAGTCTATTTTTGTAAATAAGAAGCAATGGGACGCGTGGAATTCTTTTTTCTAATAAAGATCCAACATATATAATAAATTTAAAAGATAAATATATATACACACACACATGCACACACACCAATTAAAACAATACTTCAAAATTTCCAAATAATAGAGTTAAGAATCTACATAAGTCACTGAACTTTGTAAAAATGTGAAAGATCAATTGTCCATATGAGAATTTATTGTGTGATTAGTTTGTCATTATTAAGTTTAGCATTTACCAGAATAATAGTCTGCTAAAAGTTGAATACAGAGAAATTATTATGGGAAGCTAAGTAACTATCTGACTTACAATGCCAAATAAATTCTTTATTTTTGAAAGAAAGGATAAAAATAAAAAAGTACAATCATAAAACTAATTTAAAATTTACCAGCGGCGTCAAGACCCACCATCAGAATTCGCATCTCTTTTTTGGCAGAAAGCCAGCTAAAAAGCTTGGTAATTGACAGCCTTATTTTCTATTATCTCACCTGTGCCAAAAGCAATACAAATCAAAACCTTAATCAACATAAATCAAACAATATTCATTCATACACACCACACAAAATGAAATAAAAAATATAAATCGTTAAAACACATAGCAGTGACAATATTCCAACAAACCTCAAAACCTAACAACATTGTCGATAACCTTACAAGTGAAAATCAACTTCATAAATATCTAAGCATACCAAAATTTAAAATTAAAAACTCCAATTTTTATTTGGAAAGAAAAAACACCAAAATTAAAAATAATCAAGAAACCTATTCATGACTACTGAAATTGAGTCCGAAGAAAAGGATTAGAGAGAGCAAAGGCCTACGGAAACACGAAATCTATTCAAATGACCTTACATTGAATTGAGATGGAGCTCTTGGATCTTCGTGCAGCCAAGTTCGTTGTGGTGGTGGCCAAGAGAACGAAAACTTTTGGAAATTCGAGTTAGGGTTTTGACTGTTAGACAGGGAAAGGCTATTGAAATGCGAGAGAGTGAGAACTTTTGACGACGTAAGGGTGAGGGATTGAAAGTTTTTGGAAGAGAGAGCAACATTTGGGAGCGAGCGAGCGAGCGAGCGAGACAGAATGAGAGACAGAAAGAGAGAATGAAAGCTGAGATAAGTGTTGGATACTACTCATACCAACTCCGAATGACACCGTTTACAAATAAGGAAAATTTTCAGTCCACAACAGATACCTGTCATGCATAGCAAACCACGTCGAATTCCATTGTGCAATGACTTGCCGTTTTAAATTTTAAAAAAAATAAAAAAATTCAAGTATGACATGAATTTATCATTTATTTGTATTAAGTGGTAAGTCACTAATCTGTCATGAAATCTTGACATATGATTATATGTCACGAATATGTCATCTCCTCAAGTTAGAATCATGACTCAATTTATCTGTTATAAAAATTTTGTCATAAATATTTATTTTTTTAGTAGTACATGAAAGTAGGCTATAAGTCAAATATTATAAAATTAGTATGTTATCTTTTTTTTTTTTTATTTATGCTTGTTTTGCTATTAATATTTCTCTACAATCAAGAACGTGATTTTGTGACTATTCAACTCAGCTTCTGCATACATGCAGTATAACAAGTGACAGGTTTGATCATAGTTTAAATAAAGAATCCTGAGTTTGCTATCCATAACTAAGAAACTGCCAATTAAATTAAGTATTTCATTCAAAAAATATTCCCATCCCCAAACTTTTTGAGTTGCTATTGAAAACTGATAAGAAAATGCAAATTAAATATTTTATTAGAAAATATTCTCATTCCCACAGTTTATATTCTCATTCCCACAGTTTCTTAGTTGTACGTGATCCAAAACTAGAAAACTGCTAATTAAGCATTTCATTACAAGATATTCCCATTCCTAGATTTTTGAGCTGTTATCCAAAACTAGCAATCTTCAAATTAACATTTGTTTGGTATTGAGATATTGTGAACTTTCAAGCCAAAATAAAGCTGTATGTGTTAAATAAAAATTTATAGTTGTTATAAAAATAATTTTTAAATAATAATATAACAAAAATAATATAAATATTATAAATTTTTTATCATACAAGTGTGTGAGAAATTAACTCAATTTTGAAATTATAGCTGCTAGCTAGTGTTTTCCGAAACACTTTAATCCCATAGCTTTTGTGCCACCATAATATCAAACAAAGCTTAAGTATTTCATTCATAATTATTGCCATTCCCAATTTTTCTGTGCTGCTGTCGAAAACTAGTAAGAAAATGCAAATTAAGTATATCTTTGAAAATATTCCCATTGATTTCCAGATTCTGCATTGCAATTTTAGAAAGTAATGATTTAATGTTAAAATCATATCAGGTTATCAATACATGTTTCTGTGCTATAAAAAGATCAACAAAGATTATAAATTTCTCATTAACCTTTTTAAGATCGTATAAACAACTTTATATATTCTTCAAAAGATGGCAAAGTTCACTACTATCGTTTGCTTCCTGCTTGTTGTCCTTCTTGTATCTGGTATATATAAATATGATTCTTTCTCTTTTCAATTAAAAAACTTTGTATCGTTGATTCAATATATATAGTTAATTTCGAGTATATATATATATATATATATATATATAAATATGATGAAAATTTTTCAAATGATGGCTAACAACTAACATATATAATATTATAATGTTCATGAAAAGCAGATGGAAACATGTTTCCTGGGGCAGAAGCAAATACTTGCGACAAATTTTGGACCTGCAATGGCGATGATCAGTGCAAAGCGGATTGCCAAAACAAGTACAATGGAACAGGATGGTGTGATTTTCACAAGGCATCGCCGCCCGAAAAGTACTGTTTTTGTCAGTACAATTGCTGATTGTTAATTTCACATTATTTCTCCAGCTTCGTGTACTACTTGAGGCTTGAAATAAATGGAAGCTGTTCCTGATTGAAAAATCATTTTTCATTAAAGATTGATACGCATTCTTGATACGTCAATGTTATTCTACATATATAGCTAGGGACAAAGTTATGTGATAAATTAGGAGTTGGCATAGTGCCGAAATTATAAGTTTCAAGTAGTACTGCCATTGGAGCTCTGTGCCAACTTTTTATAAAGATGAAATCGGCGGTTAAGCCTTGATTTTTCATTTTGTGAATGTACGAATTGGCAGAAGATTATGAAAATATGAGTGTACAAATCAGCTTAGCATCGTGAAAATTAAGTTTTGGAAAGAACTGTGTATATTCATTTTCTGACAGTCGAATAAGAGATTTTTTATATACAAACAAATTACGATCCTAAATATAAAAAAAAAAAAAAAAGTAAATAATGATTCCATATTCAAAGGGATAACAAATCAGCCATATATAGGGTAAGAATCTCTCTTAATTACTCGGATTTAGCTAACCAAATCTTAACATATCGGATCTAAATTCAACATTGGATCGTTATAAGAATTCATCTTTTGATTCAAACAATTACTTTATCTTTTGGAAATAATTGTTAAATACATACATTTTTTTTTTATAAGGGAAACTAAATGTTCTACATTCCTACGCCATTAAAAGATATTTTCATTAACTTATTAGTCTGATAAACTCCCAGCTTTAACATTCTGAATTGGAGCTAGCTGTATCCTGAATTGGTGGGCTGATTTTAAATGAAATTGATCTGCTGGTAAATATTGCAAGAGTCGGCTAGAATTTGCTGTGTGATATTGGGCTGTCGTTAGCTGTTTTCTTGGTGGACTTCAATTGACCTGTTGATGATGTGGCGCATATGTGGCGGCACTGATGATATGTCGAGATCTTTCCAATTATAACTATGACGCACTACAGCATAAAATTCTTTAATTTGTTCTCATATTATAACAAAATTAACCTTTTACACACCTATTATTTCTTGTTACATAAAATAACTATTAAGTATAATTAAATTGTTAAATAAAATTAACTAACAAATATAAGTTAAAAATAATAACTATTAGAGTTGTTAAAAATCATAACTATTAGAGCTGTAAGTTTCTAAAAGCCAAATTCGAAAACAATAAATTTTTTCCATGTGGAACAATAACACAATCTATTGGAAACAAATTTTTGAATATATTGATGGAAACAAATTATACTTTTTCACATTAGTGTTACATTGTTGTATTTAGGAAGTGTAGTATTAAGGGTAAGAATTGCGATGTTGCCTTAAGCCCTCCAATGAAAGGGCCCTTAAGTCTGTAATTTTGTTTTACCACCTCATTATTTTCCTATATGACCCTTGTCGAACTAAAATCATGTTCCACCACTAGTATTATTGTACTCTTATGTTGTCTTTTTTACTTTATTGATTACATATTCTCTTATAGATTAATTGTACTAATATTTTTGAATATTTGAATGAATGATATGGTAATAAATATCATATTAATTGAGACACATAGTTTAAATATCTTAATTCTCAATTAAATTTATGTATAACATAGTTAACGAAAAAGAAAGTCCTTTGAGAAAAACATAAACAAACCCCTTTTAATACTTTAAAATCTTATTAATCCAAGTCAATAGTCTCTTAATAAATAACAACTTTGACTTGACCAAATTAATTAATAGCTTTTGTCTATCCTAGCTGGATCAACCTACCATTTGAATGCAGTAGGCAATTTGAGAAAATTCAGGAACCTAAGTGGTAATAATGGAGGAGAAAAATAGGGACATAGAAGTAATTTACTTTTATGTTAGTACAACTTTCGACGGACCCCTGGCCTTCCTCTTCCCTACTAGTTTTGTAAACCCACCATCCTCCTTAAATATTTATCAAAAGTTCACGTTATTTTAAAAAAATTATAAATTAATAAGAAATTTGAACAATTAATTAATTATATTCTCCTTATAATCCTTTTTTTTTTAATTTAAGGGCTTAGGTCTTTTGACAATCTTTGATGATCATTTAAGTTCACTTTAATATGCATGTAATTTAATTATTTTATCTTTGTGATATAAAATGACCAAATTACTAAAAAAATATGTTATTGTATCTAATAATTTAGATATTTATTTTCATGTTTTACAATCTAATATTTTTAAATAAAATTCAGTAATTTTTAATATCTAACATGTTATAAATACATTTTGTTAGTTCAATTGAATATTAATAATCAAACCAGTCAAATAAAACTTATACATTTTTTAGAAACAATACATTTTGTATAAAAGACTAGTCAAGTTAAAAAAAAAATTTGAGTATATTGGTACTTATATCTTATGAGGGTAAAATAGCCAAATTACACTTGTGTTAAAATAATCTTAGTGGTCAAATAAAATAAAAAATCTCAAGTAAAAAAAAAAAGATGTATTTAATTAATTAATGCTCCAAATTTCTTCTTTATTTAAATTTTTTTAAAAATAGTGAAACTTATTGTAATATTTTTTTGAAAGTGAGTTAAGTTTATAAAAATTATGGAGTGGAATTATCAACACCCATTCTGACAAAAATAATTTTACGTCCAACTAAGTTATATGAAATGTAACTTACATCACTCACAAAAATATGCGAGATTCACTATTTTATAACTAATTTTTACATATTTTTATGAATGATGTAAGCTACATTTATGTAACTTACCAAAACCCAATAATTTTTCGATTCCTAAAGTCATTTTCAGTTAGACAAACAAACACGTTGCCTTATGAATGTTATAAATGCTAGTTAAGGAATATTATGTGAATGTGGTACACTCTCCATTGGTCCCAGCTTGCGAAATTAAGAGCATGGCAGTGATACCAAAGCTCTCCACCGTACGTATGTATGCCTGCACGCATGCGTGTGTTTGTGTGTGTCTTATGTATATGTATATTTATATATAATAATAATAATAATTTTTCAGTGAAGACATTCTTATTTTAATAAAGTGAGGATAGTATTAACAGATAAAAAAATATAAATTTCAATACACTAATAGAAAAAAAATAATTTTTAATATATTAAAAATTATATATTTTTTTTATATTTTAGTGTGTATCATCACTTTAATAATGTGAGGATACCCTCACTAAAAATAGACTATATATATAATTTTCATGCGGAGACGTTGGTACAAAATTTCATAACAACACACTATTTTATTATATTATAAAGGATTTTACAACGTTGTGGCGCATCCACATTTTATAAAATATGGCCATTTACTTCAGAGAATGATTATATATTCTTGTTAGTTTCAAATGCATATTCTCGCATTTTAGGCCGTTAGATTAATTTTATTTAATTTTTAATTCTTTCAGTTGTGGAGTTCACTGTCAAAAGAAAATTGAGTAAATCCAACAACCATACGTGAGATCTTGTATTTGGAGCTAATTTTTTTTCATATACACACATGTAAACCATTGGATTTTAATCCAACGGTTGTAAATTGGCCAAATATCAGACTATCATTCTTGAGTAAATTCTACAGTATATATATCTAATATCCTTTTCATAGTGTTGGACAAGGAACTTTAAACACCGACTAGTCAAATAACTCGTATTTCTCATGATAAGTACAAATATGAATCCCTTGCTTTTTCTTTTCCTTTTTTCTTTAGTAGTGATAGAGGTACCAGCATGAATGTGAGAACCCGGGAATATGGAAACGACAATAGTGATTGCGTTTAGAAATTTTAATGGTTGCACGTGATTTTCACGTGATCAACGGTAAAATTAAATTAAAATAAAAGAAACAGTAACAAAGATATTGTCGCCATTCCCTCTATTGTCTTCTCTAAATAGATCACCAGTTCACCAGCATGAATGTGACACCTTTTGCTTGCTCCTTGCACTTGGTAAGTCAATCATCTTTTCGAATATTCCATGCAAATCAAATACCAAAATAAAGCATACTTACATGGTGAAGATAAGTGAAGAAGCCAGAATCGTGTTGATGGATTTCTTTTTATTGTGACTGGGGAATCGATTAATTTAGAAGATAATGGATTTGGGGATTTTTCCATTTCGGAGCTGAATTTTCCTTTTTTTTTTTCATTTCATTTTTACTGAGTATCACGTGAAAAACACGTGGGATTCATTAAAATTCACAAACATAATTATTATTGTCGTTTAGGTTTTCTCGGACTTTAATAAGTTCGCTACGTCTATCGTTTTCCTTTTTTCTTTTTTTAACAAATACAAAGCACTAGAAAAATAAGTACCAAGGTATTGAATAAGCTTAAAGACAATCTTGGGTATATTACTGTTGCCGGAAAATTTTGAATTATCAACAAAAAAGAAAAAAAAAACTATATTTTTTTTCATGTGATGAAATCAAGTTGATCTCAACCCAAGGCGCGCAGTCGCCTACCTGGGGCCCCTCTCACTCAAAAGGGAAACTTGTAGTCTTTTTAAAAAAAAATAGAAAGAAAGAAAGAAAGAAATAGCAAAGTTTAAATTAATTTTTTAGTCTATTATTTTCTTTAAAATTTAAATTAGGGTGGTAAAAATAAATTACTTGATTCACTCGAACAAGCCTCCGTTTTTTACTTCTCTTTTTATTTTGGTTAAGTTCTTTAAAATTTTTTTTTAATTTAAGGAAAAAAGATACTTACACTCCCAAGTTTTCAACAAATAACATCATTAAGACCCCCTTCTAACTATATTTGTAAATAAGTGACTAAAAAAAATGACTTTAAATTTTTTTAATAAATACAGGAATAATTTAAATATTTTAAAATTTATCTAGTAGACAAATAATTTTAAAATATTTGTTAATATATAAAATATTTTTAAGATGTAAATTATTATATTTATTTTAATAATAAATTTGTATTATAAAAATTCTAAATAGTTCTTTAGGTTAAATAGCTTTTACAATTAATAAAATATATCCCATGTATTAATAACATTAAAATTATTTTATATAATATTGAAAATAATTTAAATTTTTTATATTTATTTTAATATTATGTTTTTATTTATAATAAAATTTAGTTTAGTATAATATAAGATTATAAAGTATTAAAATATTTTTAAATATTGATTTTTTTAAAATGTATATTTTTACGTTAATTTTAATATTATATTTCTATTTATTATAAAATATTTGATTCAATTTTTTTAAGTTAACAGAACCAAGGATATTATACTCAAAAGGGGATCTTGGTGTCCCTTATTAAAAATTTGTAGGTCTACATGACCATTTTCCTAAATCTTGGTGGTGAATGTGTCTTTTTTCCTTTAATTGAATAGTCAAACATTTTTACTTAGGGGTGGGGCTATTTGAACCCACCAAATTACTTAAACCAACTTTTAAAAATAATTTTTTTAGATTAAAATACCTCTAAATTAAATTACAGTTATGGACATTAAAATATAATTAAAAAAATATCATTTTTACTCTTTGAATCCATTTTATATTCAACATAATTTTATTAAATCCTAATCATTGAAACCTTAATCATATCTTTATTAAATCCTAATCAATCAAGAGATTAATTTTTTCTATGAAGTGGAAGAAACCCAAGCTGCAATCCAGAAAATACATGAACAGAAAAAACATGAGCAGCTGATATAATCTCAATAACTCAACAATCAACATTCAATCTGATTAGTCATATGTGTGCATGCACTCTTCTTGGTCTAGCGCAATCCAAGTTTACAATCAGATTTGAGATCTCAAAAATCAATTTTGTTATGGTCTATGTCCGATATCTCTTAAACAGGCCGAATTTATTTTCAAACATTAATTATATTTAACATAAAATCTTGTGCATGGAAACTCAAACTATTTTTCACACGTGTAAGAGAGAGATTTATCACCCAATTAATAGGTGGTCTCGTCTACAATATTCCAAGTTGAAGTCCTCAAATTTGCCTTTGGATTATTATTTGAGGACGTATATAATTAATATGCATGATTTTGGAAGAGTAGTTATCTGGGTATAAGCATAATTGCAAAGTTTTATATGCTCTAATAAAGAAGAAATGAAACAAGAAAAAGAATCAAATCAACCCAACGGAGAACTCAATAAAAACGAGAAAATAAAAAGAAAAGAAAATGGGTGTTACCAACATGTAATTGCTTGCAAAGGAAAAGTCGGACAAGTGTGAAGAATTGCTCAAAATGAGGAATATATTAAAGCTGTACGATTAATCTTTGCAAATCAGATCGCCAAAATAAACACCAAGGCAAAGGAAAAGCTACGAAATGACAATGAACTGCATAATGGAGCGCCCAAGTAAGGGTATAACAATACCATTAGAGAAGTTGATCGAACTATCCAAGCGCGAAAGCATACCACTTGAACATACTTGCAAGCCATCTATGCATGTAATTACGACATCTAAGCACAAGAGAGGAGAAGCTAAGCGGAAAAAAATTTCTTCTCAAGTGGAATTACTCAAAAGGAAAACTTGAAGCGAGTAATCAAGGCTGCTACACAGTAAAGACATCTTACCTCCACACGGCACATTGATGATTGGCAAAAGATTACACCAAATCCAACCTGATTTTATCATACCTTGTCGCTCTAAACAATGAAACTTCTAATATCGCCATCAAAGTATTTTATCTTGTTGAGAAGTGGCTATTGTCAATATCTTCAAAACAATATAACTTAAAACAGCTCCACTAGAATGTTGGAATAGGCTCCGTAATGCTATAAAGTTTCCTAAGAACTATTCAAGTTCAAGCGATAAGGAATGTCTCTCCTCCTAGCCATGAAAGGTGCAGAAGAAGAATCATGAAAAACAAAGTTAGCAAGTTAAAATGATTTTATCATGCAAACATAGGCGTTAGACCAAAGAGTGGACGCCTAGAAAATGAGTATTGACATGTATTAACTATTTACTTAGTTAGATTTTTGAATTTCAAAAACTCTTCTCATGAATTGGTGGCCTGTGTTGATATAGAAATTAGTCACTTGCACCACCTCGAGGGGGTTAGGATCACCAATGGGGAAATACAGATCCCTCAAAGGTAGAAATGAAGACCATCAAGTGGGAATTAAGGATCCCTTAAGGTGGGAAACTAGGAACTCTCAATCGGGGCCATGAAGTGGTCAAAGACACTAAGCCAACAGGGCGAAAATAAAGGGATAATACTTATCAATAGAAGAGAATCACGAAAACACGATAAGAATGGATAAAGAGGCTGACTACAACACCACGAATTGCCCAAAAGTAACGGCACGACCCCCACTCCTAAAAACATGCTCCACTTTTTTATCACCCTAGGGGTCGAATTAAGCCAGCTGTGCCGCCATCCCACGACCACCTAAAATTCGGGAGATGGAGTCATAACCGCCACGCAGCACTTCACTCCACAATGGAAAAACTCCACCACAAGTCCATAACTCCCCACATGCACCAAAATAAGGGGACCAACTCACCTAAATATGTAGTATACTATAAATACTCAAATTCTCTCTCAGAGAGAGGTAAGTTCACTTGAACTCCAATATTTTATGATTCAACTTGAATTCTCCAGCCACTGACTTAAGCATCAAAGTGGGATCACTGGAAACCCCCATTTCCGACCCCATTTCACCGCTTTTGGTTTGTTACTCTGTGCGAAGGTACACCTCGATTTGTTGCAATTGGTTCGACCCCAAGCAGGAAAAAATCATGTATCAACGATTATGTTTAAGATTTTTTTTATTTATAAAAATAAAAAAGATGTCACTTATATTCAAATACAAAAAAAAAAAAACAAGCATGTCATTCAGACATTTGTATTCATACTCATTCAGACTTCAGAAAGATTCAAATCCATTTAGATTTTAGATTAAAAAAATGATGTTTTAAGTCATTAAATCATTAAGTTATTAAGTCATTAAGTTAATTAGTATTATAAGCTAATTTTAATGACTTAATTGACTTAATTTTAATCAATTAAGTCATTAACCCGCCCGGGGCTGTTTGTTTTTTTGACTTAATGACTTAATTGACTTAATTTTAATCAATTAAGTCATTAACCCGCCCGGGGCTGTTTGTTTTTTTGACTTAATGACTTAATTGACTTAATTTTAATCAGTTAAGTCATTAAATCATAAGTTATTAAGCCAATTTTTTTTTTTATCTTTTTGCTTAATCTAAAAAGTGTTAATTATATCATTAATAGATATTCTCCAAAATATCCTTATTTAATTAATTAATTTTCAACCTTATGTAAATAAAATTTAATAATTAGTATTATTACCCATCTCTATAACTTGTGATAATATAGCGATAGACAATTATTTTTTTTATTTTTTTATTTTTTACAAATTAGCATTATTTATCTTCATAATTTTTTATGAATATTTTTCATATAAAAACATCATAAACTGCAATAAAATTGATTAATATATGCTACTTTAGAATATTAAAGGATTGTATTCAATTGAACATGATTTATGCTATGATAATATGTTATTTTATTTATTTTCTTTGAGATGTTAATTATTTATTTCATATTTATAATTTGTAAGGGCACAAATATAAAAATACTAATTTTTAGATTTTTAAGTTAAAAAAGCAATCAACTTAATATTTATTTTTAAGGATTCAGATAAAAAAAAATATATATATCATTCAGATTCAGACATTCAGCTCTATTCAGAATTCAGACTAATTCAAGTCTGTTTATATTTCAGATAAAAAAACAAACGCCACCAACTTCTTCTGTTTTTAGAAAATTTTAGATATTTTTGTATTTTTATAAGAAAGCCGGATTTGGGTTCTATTTTTTTTTTCTTTGTTTGATATAGAAATTTAATATTTTATTTTGGAATAAAATTCTGATTCTTGCTTCGCGACTCACGAGGAATCCACAAATTTAAATTTTTTAAGAAACTTTATTTCTTCTATCCTCTTACATTTCCATTTTGTCAGTGATATATTAAACAATTCATAAAGTGTGTTTTCTTTTATAAAATTGAATCCAATAATTTTCAATATCTAACATGTCATAAATAAATTTTGTTAATTTAATTAAATATTAATAATTATATTAATCAAGTAGAACTTATATATTATTTAGAAATAATAAATTTTGTATAAATGAATCGGTTAAGTTAAAGAAAATTTTTCGGTAGTTTGGTACTTTTACTTTATAAGGATAAAGTAGTCAAATTACACTTATGTGAAAGTAATCTTAGTGGTTAAATAGAATAAAAAATCTCTAGTCACAAAAAAAAATTAAAATAAATTTAATTGATTAATATTCCAAACTTTTTATTAAAATTATATTAAAATAATGAAAATTTATTATAATAATCTTTTGAAAGTGAATTTACGAAAATTGTGCAGTGGAAATATCCGACGAAGACAATCTTTAGAGGCCTAAAGTCATCTTCACTTAACAAACAAACATGTTGCGTTATGAATGTTATAAATGCTCATTATGGAAGAGTATGTGGATGTGGTACGCTCTCCATCTATATTGGTCCCAGCTTGCAAAATTAAGGGCACGACATGTGATACCAAAGTTCTCTAGCGTATGCATGTTCACACATGAAATTTTTAGGTGCAGACGGTCGCACAAAATTTCATACTATTCGGACACACCATTTTACAACATTATAAAATATTTTACAATGTTGTGGCGTATCCATATTTTTATAAAACATGGACATCTATATTAGAAAATTACTATATATTTAGGGTTAGTTCGAGATTGCGATAACTAATGAAATAAGTTATTTTTACTGTGCGGATCAAATAAGCTACTGATTAAAAAAATTATTTGGTGTTTGGTAAACTGTATTGTTGCGATTGTTGTGAGTTTAAAAAACAACATACATACGTTTGGTAAATTTTATTATGAAAGTATTGTTTTATTAGATAATTACCAAAATAGAAATAAATTTCAATTACCTTTTGTTTATATTTACGGTTTATGGGAAATAAGACATAATTATCTTTTTTTTTCAAATAATATTGTTATAATAGGAATTTTAAAATGTGTGGTTACTTATTTAGTAAACTGCTTATAAAAGTAATTCCCAACCTGCTTTTAAAACTGCTGCAAAAATAGATAAAATTATACAATAAGCAGCTTCTAAAAATTTTACCAAACATCATTTTTGTCAAAATTTATAAAATAAACCGTTAGTTTTAACCTCAATCTCAAATAAGACCTTAGTTAGCTTTAAATGCATAATTTCGCATTTTAGGCTGTTGGATTAATTTTATTTAGTTTTTAATTCTTTCAATTGTGGAATCCACTGTAAAAAAATAATAATAATAATGATTGAGTCACTCCAACGACCATATGTGAGATCCCCCTATTTAAGGCTAATTTTATTATATACACACGTGTAAAACGGTTGTTATTGACCTAATATCAGACTATCATTCTTGAGTAAATTCTACGGTTCATAAATATAGTTAACGAGCGTATATATCTAATATCCTTTAATTTCCGTAGTGTTGGACAAAGAACGTTAAATGCCGACTAGTCAAGTGACTCATATGTCTCATGATAAGTACAAATATGGACCCCTTGATCAAAAAACAATCAGGTAATTGCTACAAAGCCTACAAAACAAAATGAGCTTGCTTTTTCTTTTTCTTTTTTTTTTTTTATTTGAACATACACAAAGCAATAAAGAAATAAATACAAAGGTTTTGAATAAGCTTAAAGACAATCTTAGATTATATTACTGTTATCGGTAAAATTTGAATTATCAACAAAAATAATTTTTTTTTCAAGTGATGAAATCAATTTGAGTTTTGAGATCTCAAAACAAGGTATAATATGATGCAATATATGAGAGGGTTAAAATCGAAAGAAGACTTATATAAGAATTAATGTCTAATCCAGGTAATAATAATCGATCGTAAATATATTAGTGTTAGTCTCATACAATATGAGTTGTAATCTGAACATTAATCTCATGTAATTCAAAAACAAAAAAAAGTATGATGCAGTCAACTTCTCTTACTCCACAAATGGGAATTTAATGGCATATGCTCATGTCTTTAAAATACAGCTAAGTTTTGGACTAAGAAGTTGGATAAGATCCTGTTATCTATGGAAACCAGGCTCTCTCAATTAACCAAATAATTTAGGCTTCATTTTATTGTGACAGTTTTTTTTTATATATTTTATTTTATTTTATATGTATTGCATAGATGAATAGAAATCAAGAATTTAAATTCAATCTAATATAAGGTGTGTTGATTTTTAAAAAATCTAGTAACATGTGTGTATTTAATATTTATATTCAATAATTACAAATCACAACTTTCTAAAAAAATTGGGCATAAAAATTAGATCAATACTGAATTTCAGTTCGAAAAAAAAAAATTAAACTCCCTTCTCATTCATGTAAGAGAGATTTAAAACAAAAATCACATTTTTAAAAGCTAAAAATGATTTTATCATGCAAAAGAAATTTAGGCTTGTAAATTGATTTGAGTTCTCTAACATGATAAGATCACATTTGCTGCTTGTTCGTAGGAAGCTCACGCCTCAACGCTCAACGCTCATGTGTGGATCTATCCCACTACTTTCAACATGTTGAGTGGGTGTGGATCTACTCATGTAGCTATTTTGTATCTCAAATGTAAATTGACTTTTTAAAAAAAATAAAAAGAGATTGGCAAAGTCTAAATTAATTTTTTAGTCTATTATTTTTGTTAAATTCAAATTCCAGTACAAAAAATTACTTGAATTCACTCAAACAAGCCCCCGTCGTTTTTCTTTAACTAAAAGTCAAACATTTTTTTAATTTTTATATTTAAAAAAAATTTTAAATACTATATACTTAATTAATTACAGTAATAAACTCGTTTCTTTACCTCAAATAAAGCTCAAACCTCTCCATAGTGTATTTGTGCTTAAGCCAAAATAAAGGTTTTCCTCTGAAGATCAAAAGACATTAAGACAGTGTATAAAATTACAATCAAATTTCAATTTTGGTCCGTTAAATGATTTAAAAAATCTAACATCCATTGCAAATTACTGTTATAATTATCTTTTAATGTTTTTATTTAATACAGAGTATACTTGTTTATTTGCTTAATCAATGTTCGGTAATTACATTTTTGCAAGAACGTTTATGCTAACTTAGAAGAAAAAGGAGGACTAAAGATTTTATTAGTTTAAATTTGAAGTTCAAAAAGTATGAAAATCCATTAATAATAAAAAAGATAAAGTATCTATGTTATTTATCGGAAAAAAATTAGAAGATTAAAAAATGAAATTTTAATTGATAATTTAGTATTTAACAAAAGTCAATATTATAATTTTAAAAAAAATGCTATTTTAGTCATTTTTTTTTTATTTACTTCAAGATGAGAAGGTGAAATTTCATATTTTCATTAAAACGCACCTCACGTGGCCTTGGGCTGCCATTTTTTCCCTACGCACACAAGAGTAGGGACATGGAATAATAGTCAAACTCAAACAAACCATGCACATATCTTAATTTCTAAATTATCTCTGAAAATAATAATAATAATAATGCAATCACACTAAATTTTAACTTTATAAAAAGAAAAAGTTTAAAACAAATAGGAGTACCTTTTGAAAAATTTTAATAAAACTTGTGGTTTGCTCATCATCCGAGGTGTAAATATAAATATTTGATGAAACTGCAAATTAAAAATAATTTTGATTATGTTATTCTAAGAATTTATTTGGAGAAAAAAATTTAAACACTTGCCATTTTTTTATTGTAAATACTGCAAAAATATTATTAATAGAAAAAGAATAGAAACTAGTAAGATTACAAACCAATAAAAATATATATTTTGGAAAGTCCCAAGAGTGTTCACGTAGACTTTTACGAATAGGGGCAGACGGAGCATCCCACCAAATATAAGATGAACAAGTAACACCCACATTGGCCAAGATATCCGCAATCGATAAATTGCCAATCTGTAGAATCAATGGGGAAGATGGAATTTTATTTGGACAAAACCGAGTAACCGACACGACTAGGGAATATGACTCAAAATTAAAAATTTAACTAAACAGGTGTACTTTATTTTAATTAACTAATGTGATAAAATTGTATGATACATGTTTTTTTTTTAGTTTGGCCTTTTAATATTATGTTTACTTATTGGAGTGAAAGTGAAAAATATGGATTCTTTACACTTCAGCGTTTATTCACCAATTTTAAGGAGAGAGTGAGAGTGGCACTTCGTGGACCGCACTCAATTTTTGAGTGGGGAGTGGGGTTTTCACTCCCGTGGGTGGAGGTGGGACTGGGAATCCACTCCCCCCTTTTTCTTTTTTAACTATTTTTTATTAATTTAATATAATTAAATTTAATAAAATAAATAATATCATATTTATTTAAATAATATTATTATATTATTTTATAAAATTACATTTATTAACAATAATAATATTAAAACTTATTTAAATATAATATTATTAGTTAAAAATAATAATTTGTATTGATTCTAAGTTAAATAATAATAACAAAAATAATAGAAAATATTTATTTGAAAATAACAGTATTATCTTAATTGAATATTAATAATTAATAATAATAAATAGTTTTTACTAAGAAAATATTAATTTTGTAATATATTATTAATAATAATATTTCATTTGTGTTGCTCTTATTAATAATTTTTAATTTACATAATAAAATTAAAATTAATAAAAAATTATGATTTACATAATTAAGAATATTAATAATTATTATTAATTTACAAAATAAACATTTGATTTTTCAAATATATTTTTTTTATTAATTTTATAATTAAAAACTATAATTCTTTAAATAAGGGTAAAATTATAATTTTAAAACTATTTACTCCTAATTCAAGATAAAGTAAATATATTATTGGATTCTGATTTCGATTCCACACTCACATTATAGTGTAAGTAAACAACTTACTCCCATTCATGATTCTCACTCTTTAGGATTTCCATTCCATTCCAAAACGTAAGCTACCTTAATTTAGCCTGGAACTATGAAAAAAACTATATTAATTCAAAAGAAATTAAAATAATATTGAGGGCAACTAAAAGAAATTTAAACATAACAAATAATAAGTATGGCTTAGAAAGAGATTGAACACAGCAAATTCTTTGGTTTAAAAGCAAAAATTTATGAGTTGCCACATGTTGTATTCATTTTAAGTCGTTGAATTTGGTTCGGAAGCATTTCATTTTCAGTTGGTCTCATAGATCATAAATACTACAAAGAGCAAATTCATTTTAGTTGTTTTTCAGCAAAAAGAGTTTGAACGAAAATTCTTGAAGCTTGCAAGAATAAAAGATAAGGTAGTTAAGTTGATGTATTGAATGAAAGATTGAAGATAGTAAGATCATAAGGGGACAGTTGGATGCTATTACTTCATTAAAATTTACAAAAAGACAAAAAAAAAAAAAATCACACACGTATACAAAGAAAATATCGTTGTCTGTCAATAATCAAAATTTATGTTGCCAGCTGAGGTTTAACTGTGGACAACTATCACATACATTGATGTGGAATAAGACAACCTTTCCCCTGTGCAACTGAAAATATATTAATTTGCGAATTAGGTTTGAACCTTTATGCAAGAAAAAACACTCATTGATCTGTATACTTTTTTTAAGAATTTGTTAGAAAATTAATTACTTTTAAGATATTGAGAAATTTTCTTAATTAATTAGACCAAAGACTCTGCCATGTTTTAGGATTTTATTAGAAACTTCCTACATAGATAGTGAGTGCACTCTCACACACACATATATACACACACACATGTCCAGAGAAGATTTTAAAACATAACAAAAGTTAAAACATAAGAAAAATATAAGTTTCAACGTATAATTTTTTTGTATTTTAATTATTATTATTTTTGTTTTTCAATTTCATATGGATGATTTTAAAATGCAAACATATGCACCCAAGCACGATTCATATATGTAAATATTTCAATGAGGGGGCACGACTCCGTATTTTACTAAAATAAAGGAATTTTCATTAAAAAAGTATTATATAACTATAATATTCTCTAATAAGAATATCCTCATGTCATTAAAATATTAAAAAATAAAGATTTCAGTAGATTAAATAATATGGCTTCTTTTTTTCTTACCTACTATTGCATTGAAATTTATTTATTTTTAATATTTTAATAATATTCTCACGTTATTGTATATTAGTGGCACTATACACACACATATACGGTCCCATCGTTGATCTTACTTTAGGACTCATAAAATTTAATATTAAAAAATAAAAAATCATACAATATAGGACCCACAACTCTACCATTTGGCAAAGTATTAATGGCTGCTCCTACCTCTTCAACATACTGAGGTGGTAGGCCAATTCTAGGCAAGTTTTTCCCCAGTATTGGGGAAAGAAAATATAAAATTATATTATATTAATTTTTTCCACTTTTGTGAAAGTAAACTTAAACGGGGGCACTTGTTCCATAAACTTAAATGGTACTTGACCATATATTTAATTTGACGATTCCGTTTGGTTTGTCTCAGTTACAATAATTTATTCGAGTTTGGTTTTGGAGTTTACAAATTCTATTTTTTTTTTTCAAGTTTGGCATCATAAATATTATGGTATTTCTTTATTTAAAATTATCACGTCATTTATCATTTTATCATTTTTTTAACTATACGACAATTGTAAATAAATTTGACATTCTTTTTGTGAAATTTGTCCACCTAATATTTATTAGTTACATTAGATTTGATCAAGGGCTGAGCCAACAATTTCACTAGTGGGACATCAAATTCTGAAAAGTATCAAAACTTAACTAATGTTCTAGGGATTTAATGCAGTGTGTTTTATTTAGTGTATTGGAGTATGTGTTTTCGTTATCTTTTAAGAAATTTTTCATTGGAACATTACTCTCGTGTGTATTTGTGTATCCCTCGTTGGAACATTACTCTCGTGTGTGTTTGTGTATGTGTTTAAAGTAATGGATAAGATAAAAAATAAAAAATAAAAAAACACACACTCCAATACAATATATTGAAATATATAGTTTATTCCTTCTTTTATTAAGTGATTCCCTTCATGCAAAATTAATATATATATTTCAATATATTAAATATTGTATTTTTTGTCTGTTAATATATTGAAAACTGTATCTTTTCAAATTTTAATAACACTTCACTTTATTAAAATGATGATGTCTTCATTAGATAATTATTTTATATATAAATATAATGAATTTTAAACTTGTTATTTTTAGTTCTTCAAATTACTGTATTTTTCTAAAATTGATTTTCTTTCTAATATAATTAGTGGTGAAAATTGAGCTTATGATGATACCGCCATTTTCATTAAATAAAAGAGAATTACTGATACCATCAGCTCAAAAGAAAAATTAAATAACTAGTAACTTAGCCACACCCTAATTTAGTAACATATATATATATATATAATATTTTTAGTTCTTCAAATTACTATATATATATATACACAGACACACGCCACGTGTATTTTCATATTTAGCAGTTTGAAATAAGTGATAACACTCCACTTGATTATTGTATCGATGATGTGCATGGTTCTTCTTACATATTTTAGACTTTGTCCAGACAGCAGGAAGTTCATTTATCTTGTTTAACAATTTTTTTTTTGGGTTAAAAAAGACAATTTCGGGTAGCATTTATATCTTACAATAGTTAACTTTTTTCCCCAATGGGTTAGGCAGAGTCTCTTAATAAATTAACTTCAGACTAGGGTACGAAATAGCTGTTTACTGGGGCTCTAGCTAATTAAATTAGCTGAAGAGGAAAATCCTTAATTGGGTGCCTATAGTTCTTGGAAATAAATAGAAAGGGACAATTGTAATGCCATGATGCCATGCAATTCTAAAATAATTTTGAGAGCTTGAGAAAACAATACCCTACATATTCTTCTCTATACTCATCAAACACTCTCCACTCATCAACCCTTTCACTCTCATCTCTCTCTTCCTTCTCCATCAAATGGCCGCCGTTGCTGCTGTCGCTGCCGTTGCCGTCAACACGACAACCACCTCGACTCTTCTGACTATAAACCCTCTATATTGGCTTGTGAACCACCCAAAAATCCTCAACTTTTCATGGATTCAAGGGGAGACTCTAGGCTCCTCTCCACAATTCCTCACACTCACTATCTTCTCTTATCTCTCTCTCACTTTCTTCCTATACCAAGTCCCTATCATCTCCCTCGAACCCCACCTCCGGCGACGGATCACAGTCCTCCATAACTTCTTCCTCATCATTGCATCCTTAATCATGGCCCTCGGTTCCTCTCTTTCCATTCTCTCCCGGTCACCATCCATACACTACATCATTTGTTTCCCCACAAATACCAAACCAAACGGACCTCTCTTCTTCTGGGGATACATGTTCTATCTTTCTAAGATTTATGAATATGTTGATACCCTTTTGATCCTGGTGAGCAACCCCATCAAACGGCTGTCATTCCTCCACGTGTACCACCACACAACAGTTGTGATCATGTGTTATTTAGGGGTACAATATACACAATCATCCTTACCATTGGTGGTTGTCACCAATTGCATGGTGCACGTTTTCATGTACTTCTACTACTTATTATGTGCATTAGGGTTTAAGCCAAAGTGGAAAAGGCTTGTCACAGACTGCCAGATACTTCAGTTTCTTTCAAGCTTTGTGATATTCAGCTTGATTTTTGGGTACCATTTCACCACTTCAGGCTGTGCAGGCGTTATGGTTTGTTGCTTCTCTGCTACATTCATCATCACACTTTTGTATTTGTTCATTGATTTCCACTTCAAAAATTACCCAGCAAAAGCAGTTACTAAGGATCAAATCAAGAAAGCATAAAATTTCACAAATGGGTGGTTTGTTAATTTAATTGCTTAATTAGTATTTTTCATTTTATTAAATGTCCTACGAGATTGGGAGCTTGCATTTATTAATTTATGGGTTTCCTATAGCTGGATGGATATGTAATCCTTTATTTCTCTGTTTGTTTGGTCCAAAATTATAAATTTGTATTTATAGTTTATCTCTCATATAGCAGTATTTGAAATGTTTGTCAGTGACACATTATTTCACTCAACAAAAGTTGTGGTGGAGTTGATATATTAATGGTCCCAACAATTTATTTGAAATATTTGCTGCTTCTCTTTGTAAAGGTTCTAATTGTTGCTAGCCAGATAAAAGAACAGAAATTTTCAGTAGTGTTTCATTTAATAACTATCCTTTTTAAGTGTAATTTGTCTCTAATTAATGAGCTGCACTCAAACAGACATTGCATATTATTACGTTCTTTTTTTTTTTTTTTTTTTTATAAAGCATATTATTATGTTCTACTGTACAACAAAGTTGAGTTGCTAGGTAGAGAAGAATTATTGAATCCATAATATACGTAATATGGACTTTCAAATAAGGAAAACGATGTTCACACAAATCATTGCACAAAGGTTTGCACAGAACTCAAGAGCTTCCCTCATACGTGCAACAAACTTGAACACACGCACGCAGCAAATTGGTGGTATTTTTTCACGTGGCTCCTTTTCCCCCCACAAACCAAAATCACGCAGCTCCTCTCTCTCCCGCAACCTGCTCAGGGATCTCAGTTAATTACTCCGTTCTCCGCTCTGTCTCTGCTCCCTCACTCTTCCTCGCTCTCTCGGCTGGATCTTGCGGCCTCTCTCTCGCCCAAATTTTACTTTAATTATAGCATTGTTTTGTCAATGTCCGTGGCTGTATTTTTTTTTTAATTGTATTCAAATAATGGGCAATATAATTTAGGAAACAAAGCAGAACAATTTGAGCAGCCCAACTTTTGCTAGAATCCATAATTACACACATGGCAGTACAATTAATTTGTGTGTTTACCAATTGTTGTTGCAGAAGATAGAAGAGTTCTTGAAGATGGAAAACAGTTCATTTATAAGCAACAAGACTATCAAAGAAGCGGTTTTTTTAATTAATTCTTCTAGTACAATTAATTTGACATTTTCTTCGTATTAACTCTTAACAAAATAGAGTGTGTTCTATGCAACATTATCTCTCTTTCTTTTCTAAACGAAATCCCAATTCAACAGCTGCACCTTTAATTACAGACATTGTGGAATTTAAAACCCTTGACAACTGATTCCGAAAATTAAAGCAATAAAGCGATAAATTAAAGCGGCTGATCTCGAAAAGCCGATTGTGTTTGGGGGAGCTGTGTGGTGAGTGACGGAGAACGGAGAACGGAGCTGCGTGGTGAGTGACTGAGACAGGTTGACGTGAGAGAGAGGAGCTGCGTGATTTTGCTGGATTTGGTGGGGAGAATACTCTGTGCTCTGGATGGAGTTTGGCGAAGAGAGAATGCTCTGCGTGCTGGATCGAGTTTGGCGTGCGTGTCTTGTTTGCTGCTCGTACGAAACTTTGCTTTTAAAGTTTCCGGAAAACACACCGTTTTGTGCTAAGTTTTGTGAGAATATCGGCACTGTTCAAATAACTTCAGAGATAGAGACTTCTGTATCGTGGCCTGTAGGAACTTGGCCCTTATGTCGAAAAAACATTTCAGGGAAGACAAGAGTCATAAATGAAAATTTATTGGCCTCCTAATTAAGTTTACATTTTTTTTTTATTTTGACTTCTCGGTTTATAATATCTGCATTATTTTTTTTTCAACAACGGACTGTTACATTACCGAAATGTGCATTATCATCTCCTTGCTGTCAAAGCCTCTCTATATACAACAATGGCGAATATAGTTTTACATTGACAGCTACATTTCTAAAGTCCTGCCATTAAAGTTGAAGTCTCGTCTTAACATTTTTTTTTTTTAAAACATTGGCAGAGTCACTTGGTTCTAGGGCAGAGTCAGAAAATTGGCTCACAAGAGGCATGCTGAATAAGAAATTAAAAAAAATTAATAAAAATATTATAAAAATGGCAAGATAAACAAATTTTATAAGGTAAACTAGTAAAAAATGTTATAATTAAATTGTTTTATATATAATGTATGTCTCCTCAGTGGAAAAGAAAAAAAAATTACGGAGGCAATTATATATATATATATATATATATATGTGAAATCTTATTAGAAGAGTTTTATTTACCCTTCGACATTTTGTTATTGCTTTTATTGTAAAAAGTTTTTAAAATACCTAAGCAGTGAAAACAATGACCATAATAGTATAAATCAATATATACATAAGAACAAATGGAAATTATATTCATGAATGGGATATTATTATTTTTATACGAGGTTTCCAATGTCAAAAGTTAATTAATATTTCAAAAACAGGAACATTTATCTCTGCCAAAGTAGCTACACACGTTCAATTTAAGACAGAAGACTAAAACGAAAAGCTAACAGCATGATCAGAAGCATGAGCTTCCTGCAAAAGAATTCACTGCACCAATAAATAAGTACAATAATGATTTTCTTACTTCAAGAAAACTATTCGATTAAATGGTAGTAGCCAGATGCAGCTACTTTACTTTAATTTTTTACTGATCAAAATTGACTGATGAGGCTGCATTTTTATGGCTACTCTTGTTAAATTTATTATACAACTGCTTATCTAGCCAGTAATAGAGCAGAATAAATCTGAAGAAACTGGTGAAGAGAATAAAGGAGTCACTGAAACTTTTCAAGTATGTGAGTTAAGTAGCGGGAACGAGATTACCATGTAAACCATAATTGATGTCATGATGTGAAATCTCTAAAATATCCAAATTTCTCACGCTTGTGAGAATTCGAATTTCTAGATCGGAGCTTCTTAATAAATAAATAAAAAAAAAAACATCTAAAATTTAAATGTACTGATGTCGCTCAAAAGCGTATCTCCTAAACCTTTACCTTATTAAGTATAGAAGCAAGTAAAGGTCATTCCCCTATAAGATGGGTAATTTTCACTTTCCTCCCCTGAGGTTTGGCGCATCTTCACTTTAATAGAAAGTATGAGTATATCTCCACTTCTTCCCCTGCCGTTTGTATACCGTTTCGTATATTCTTAATGGACGAGGGTAAATTCGTAATAACTCATTTTCATTCCAAAATTCAATTAAGAAAATATAATCCTGAAGCTCCAAATTATTATCCATCCAATGCATCTATAGCTACATTATATATCCAGCAGATTTGAGAGTGTTTCTTCTCTTTCATCGAATCTATCCATCACAAAAACAATTCTCTTTCATCTAACCGAAACACACACTTACTCAATCCCTAAATGCTTTGAAGAAAAATAAATCAACCTAATCATGCAATTTTAGCTCAGAGAATCGGATGAGAAAAGAAAAGGTGTTGAATCAAGGGTGACGGCATTGAGTAAGTGTCGCCTGCGGTCGACGTTAGAAGCGACTGTCACTCAATCACGTAGAAGGTTAGTCTTTGGAAAAACTCTTTGGGTGTTAGAAATCAGTGATTGGGTATTATTTTGTTATTTAAAAATGAAAATGGGTTTATTAATGTGTCGAAGAATATGCTCTGTTACTGATGTTGTTTGTGGATTAAAATGAAAATAGGTTTGTTGATATATTGAAGAAGTTGCTTTGCTGCTGGTGTTGTTTTATTAATTAAAATGAAAATGGGTTTGCTGATGTGTTGATTAAGCTGTTGAGGATTTTTGTTGATTTAAATGAAAATGGGTTTGTTAATGTATCGAAGCTGCTGCTGGCATTGTTATTGTGACTTTATTTATCCAATTGATGAAGTTATGAGCTAATAGTATTGTTTGATCAAGTTTGCTTCTTAATAGTGAAATCGATATTCCTACAAGTGAATTTATGATTATGAGAAGATGGAAATTGAATGGCATGTAGAGGTCTAGATTAATCACTATCGTATATGTTTCCAAAAAAAGGAGTAAGCAGCAATCGATTTGAAAGTTAAGACTTTAGGCATATGTAAGTGCAACTGAATCAATCATCAGTCACTATCTTGTAAGTTAATACTGGCATATTACTATTGGAAAAATATGCTCTTTAAAGCATATTTGTTTATTTATTGTTATAAATATTTTTCTGATTAATAAAATGAATAAGGTATTTTATTCAAGTATCTCTATTGCATTAATATTTTGAGTAAAGTCCATTTAATCATATTATATGTATTTATGTGATCACCATGTGGATTCGCAGAAGACATAAATACAAGTTATCTTATGATTAAATAAATTAAGTTCGCAGTTGATAAATAAAGTTGGGCGCTTTATTTAGGTATAAACTGTAATAAGTTCATTGAGTGATTTGTCTTAATCATATATGAATTTATTGATGTAGTGTGACTGCATTGAACTGGATCACATATGAGATTTAATTAACTTTGTAATAACTGTCAGACTTATTAAATCTCATAGGCATTGATTTAATGTGATCTTAATCTTGAGTCAATTATAATTTCTTGATTGTAATTGTTATTTCATTTGAGTTACCAATGGGCACGACATACACTTGTAGTCAAGATTACCCGGTATCTTGGTGGGAGCAATTACAAGTATTGAATTTATAGATTGACAATATAGAATTTGTACGACACATCTCTTGATGGGTTTCAAGATTTGATCATAGAATTCTTCAAGTTGTAGTGTATCAACATATATATATAAGTATGTTGAAAATGATCATTAGAGAAAACCAGTAAGTATCAAGGAACAAGATGTAATTAAATTGATTGGACAGTTGAGATATCAATTTAATTAACGATGTGGTACAAAGGATTGTGCAGTAAAGAAATCAATGTGGCTTGGGCGAATTATTATTCGAGCATACAATTATGGAGGTCAGTTCCAATCTTATAGTGGAGTAGAATTGGAATTAAATAATTATTTTTGTTTGATTACAAGCTTAATTATTGTAGCCATTATTGTATGTTCCCAAATGATCCCCGGGTTAGCTCATTTAATTGACAACACCATTACTGGACCCAAAAGCGAGAAAACTGGCATATAAGGTAAAAATCTTAATTATAATATTTGTTAAGGCCTAATGTGTTATATACAAGTGTAAATGGGGTCTTATGATATTTTACAAGGTAGTTCCCTAGTAGGTTACACATTCTCTGTACTTTTACGTTAGTGGAGAGATAAATATTTAATTTAAAATATTTTAATATTTTAAATTAATGAGATATAATACATGATAGGGTTTTTTCATAAGCTATTATAAAATAAGGATTTTTCTAAAAAGAAAGGAGAGAGATCTTTAAATAAAAAAAAAAAAAGGGGGAATGCCAGTTACAATTGGGAGTGGTGAAACAGATGCCCACACGTCCAGTGTTGATCAATCTTGAGTCATAGCCTGGAAGATCGTTTGGTGGTGGATCTACAGCTTTCTATTATCCATCTTCTCATATAAACAAGGTACGAGTTTCTAGATTACTTAATTCTTATATATTACATGAGATCAATGATAAAAATACGATTTTTATCCAACAATTACTTAATGGTAACTTAAGTTATTTTATGCGTATTGCTGCCTATCAAAATGTTTACGTTGTTAAGTTATCTCCTTTTAGGAAATGGAATGCTTCTGCAAGTTCTTTAGTAAGGGATATTTAACTAGCTCTAACAGATTCCTTCGTGTGCATTAATTATCTTAATGGTTTATTAACCCATAACCAATGCATATTCTCCATTTCTCTAGCAGCCTAGCTTTATGAGTGTGTGAAGTAAACTTTTGTTTTATGTTTCAGGACTTGGGATTAGAAGTGTATGATATTCAATATCTTTATATCAAAGAACTGATATATGTTAATGTAGTGCGACCTGGTCTTTATTAGCTTATTGATTTGCAAGGATGTTTGACAACCGTCTTTGATTATGATTGCCAACATGTAAGCTGCTACATATTGAATCTCAGGAATCACAACAATTTATTATCGTAATATGGTGATTTTGAATCCAAAACTTGGTAGTGTCTAGAAAATTGACCCATGTTTATTTATCTTCATGTATACTTATAGTTTTATCGAGTTTTTTAATTCAGTTATTTCAGCTGAACTTTGTTCAATTGTGGTTTTCTGTAACTGAGCTAATAATGTTGTTTGGTCAAGGTAAGTTCGGCTTTATAAGCTTCATAGTAGAGTGTAGAATTGGGTACAATTTTTGGTTAGACAAGTCAAAAGTCTTATCAAGTTATTGTGTTGCTTACTGACTTGGTAATTGTTGATATTTCTTGGTATGATTTGGAACATTAGAAAGTAGAAATCAATCGTAGGTGGTGTTATTTATGTTAATAATGGAAAATTATAAGTACTTAGTTTATTAAACATGATTAAAAAGTTAGGTTTTTTGTTAAGGAGTTTTCTTTCCTTGAATTCTTGATGGACTTTTTTTTTTCAAATGACATTTTTTGCATCTTTAGATCTCACTCTGCAGAAATTCCTTAAACTCGTGCTACTATTATTATTATTTGGACTAATAGTGCTAGACTGCTAGTATTATGATGATGATGTCTGTAATGATCAGTATGGCAATAACTGATTGCAACATTGCTAAATAATTCTATTTGTTCTTTTATTTTGTTGACTTCATTGTATGTCATATTATTTCATTTAATTATTTTCTCAGTCCTTCTAGGTGAAAATTTCAGCTTCAAGACCAAGCTAATCATCCAGTAAGCAATTCAGTGAAACCAGGACACAGTGGCTCATAAATTGTTGTTGGTGATCCAGCCATTTGGGTGCTTGCCAGTCCTAGATGAGAAAACTTTCGACGTGGCACATAAATTGTTGTTGATCTGCTTGATATATTTTGACCTTTGTGAATCCATGGTTTGATTCCAGTGTTTACAACTTTGAAATTCAATTAAAAGTTGAGCTGTGTTAATTGATGAAAGAGTGTATAGCTTGAGAAGCAAATGAAAGAAATGGAAAATGTGGGTTTTTTTTTTATCTATTTTTTTTATTTTTGGCTTGGAAATGTAACAATTTATAGCTAACAGAGTTGCATGTAATTTATTAATTTTTTATTTTAATGATGCGGTAATGTCATTGTTTTCTCAATGGTGTTTTGCTATTTCGGAAATACTTTACCCTTTAGCGTCAAAGCACATTACAGCAGTCGAAATTGTAGCTTTCAGTTATTGTTTTTAGCTTGAGCGGTATCTTTGTCTTTTCACCAGTCAAGAAGCAGTCAACAAAACAGTCTACAAACGGTAGGGGAGATACGTTGATACTTTCTATTAAAGTGGAGATGCGCCAAACCTCAGGGGAGGAAAGTGAAAATTACCCCCTATAAGATTGATCCCAATTAACAAGTTATTAATACAATATACATAAACTGACCAGCAAAAAAAATTGAATTAAAAATCATATTTAAACTTAACGAAAATTAATTAACTCAAAATTTTCAAATCTACTAGGGACACATTAATGAACACGTACACAAAATTTTGGGGGAATTTTGAGTTGATTTGCTACGTAAACTAAACTAAAGAATTTAAAGCAGAAGATCTAAAATTATAGAAAACAATTTTAAAGAGGTTTATATATGATGTGAAATATGGTTTAAGGAATCATTCTCTACCACTAAACATTGAATTTTATGTCAATTAATTATTAGAATAGTCATTCAATTTCTTTCAAGATAATTACAAGCTCAATTATCTTCATCTTTCATTATTAGCTGCTAAGTAAAATAAGCTCTTTACTTAATTTCTTCCATAAGATAACCTAGAACAAGCTCTCTATATTCAATTTAATGAAATCATTAAAATCAAGAAACAAACACACTAGCTCGGTTTGTTTATCTTGACTTATATTCCACATGTAACCAAACAAAAATATTTCATAATCTTGATCACAATCTACCACTTAGGTTTATTTCTTTAACAATTACGGATCAAGAACCCTAAACTAGCAATCAAATCACCATCAAATTCATATAGGTGGCCACCCAAACAAATAAAGATAGCAATTTTTAAACATTAAAATCATCGAAACATAAAATTTTCTATAGAAAGATGAAGAAGTTCTGATTTTGAAACTTTATTAATATAAATTCATCTCTATTATTTTGAACTTTGAAATCAACCCTAACCAATAAAAAGATTACTCAGCACATGTCTAAGTTATTCAATATCAAATCCATTAAAGAAAACTAACAAAAGGCAGGAGAAAGAAAGGCTTATTGATTGAATTATAGATATAGTAACCAAGTCTTCTCTCTAATTTACCTACTCCTCTCTTCCTTGTGATCTTCTCTCATCTAAATTGATGCTTCACATTTTTTTTCGTTCCTTTTTCTATATTAGGGCTTGTTTCTACTTGTGCTTATGTAGATCTTTAGGCCTAATACTTGTAGGACTGGTAAAATTCGTGCAAGCTCTCATTTTCCTAGTAAGAATAGGACTTGGAGCCTAGAAATTAGGCCTATTTGTCAAAATAGGTTCAAAATGCGTTTTTAATGTGGCTCAAATAGGAAATCCGACCAGCCCTTCAAGAATCAATCTTTATGGCCAAAATCTGACCCTCAACTTTCATACATGTCGAATATAGCTCCATAAAAATCCATGAAGTTGCAATCTGGCTATTATTCATATAGCATTTCTACTCTTTTTTTTTTGTATTAAAATATCCTACAAAACGTAAAAGAGTAATAAAAATTCAAGAAATTCGTGGAAATATCAAATAACTACAAAGAAAGTAATAAAAACTAATGTCAAATTAAACACTAAAAGAGTAAAGAAAAACTTTTAAATATTTCTAAAACCATCGAGGGTTTGGCCGAGTAGTTTCAAGTAACTCTCTTTTGTTGGCCACCCGAATTTGAATCCTAAAAAAAGTAGGAGTTTGAAAAATCAATTAGAAAAAGTAAAAAATAAATAAAAGAGATTTTTTTATCATGCGGTCAAGAGCTTTGAAATAGTATATTATACGCATAATCTAAATATTTGTAGCACAAGATACATTCTTTTTAATTTATTCCTCTCATATGTCATACATCAGTGAGTTACACAATACCTTATTCAGTCCCCTCTTGAAACTTATTTTTACAACTTTAAACGCTGATAAATTTTTGATACTATCATCCATGGCGTTAAAACAACAACAAAATAGACACATTATTGAAGCACAAATGTAATCATTTTACATATAAATTCATGATTCAAGGCCTGCAAATAAAAAATTGCGAATTTATCTGTTAGAAGGTAATGTATTTTTTTTCTGTCTCTATTCGAACTCTGAAGATGAAATGAGGTATATAAAAATATTGAAGACTAAAATTGTAAAAATAAGTTCTAATAGCGACTAACGCGTCATACTCCCTTAAAATATTAAATTTTTTAATCAATATCTGAAGATAAGCCTATTAGAAGCATGGATCACTATTGAATTAGCAAAATAGATGGTAGTTCCAATACCACCCAGACAGATGGGGAAGAATTTGATTTATTTCGTAAAATGAAGAAATCTTTAGGGGGTTGGGGGGAACTAATAAATGACAGAATCATTAATTGAAAAAACAAAGACTAAAAAAATATTTGATAACTGTTAACATACTTAACAATTTGTGGCCACACATTTACAGTTTGAAAACGTTGGATGATAGTATCATTATCAACATTGAATTGAGTCCATCTTTTTCCAATTTTGATAAAAAGAATAAAATCTTGATAAGGAGAAAGATAAGTCCGAGATTAAGAACTGACGAATTTATCAAGTGAATGATTATGTCTTAGAGTGAAGTTCAGTATATGGTAGTACGGTATCGATTAAATTAGCAACTAATGCAAAATTTGAAGTAATATTTCATTTAAAGTTGTAACATCAAACAATTTTAGTCTATCAATTTTCTGTTTTAATGCATACCCTACTCTTGTTTTATTTGTATGGTTGATCCCACAACTACCTGATCGAACAGCATTTATATATAGATGTTAACTAGTCAACTAAGAGTCAGAACAGAGAAAAATAATAATAATACTAATAACGATAATAATTAATGCTTTACTTTTATACATATATTACTAATAAACTACTGAAACTTGGGACTTTTGGTAGGTAGTTGGTGGTAGCTAGATTTGGTAATTTCGTCTAATTAATATATTAATAAGAGAAAAGAAATTGTTCGTCTCCCACAGATTAATTAATTTAGCACATATGAGGTATAAAAGGTTTGAAGAAAGGGATATCAATTCTAATATCATGTTAGTTTTAACTATATGAAAAATAATGTGTTATTTATTAAATAATTAAATAATTGATAATTTTCACAAATTATCGCATGAGTCAATTCATGAGTGACGCATTATCTGGAATGAAATTTTTTAAAAAAATTTGAGATGCAAACAACTACTCATCAGTCTACTGTAGCTTAATTGTAAGAAAAAGCTATCGTGGACAAAGTAATATTAGTTAATTTCATATTAGAGTTTGTTTTGTTAGGAAATATGTCTCTTTTTCAATAAAGATTTTCTAGAATATTTTTTTCTTTAGTAGATTCATACTTAAGGAATAAGTAGTTTCCTCTTTAGGACTTGACTTATTCAAGAAGGAATGCAACTAGTATAAGGAAAGAAATACCTCGTACAAGAAATAATCACTATATATAAAGAGGTTGGGCTCACTTGTTTGGATAACACAATAATCAGTTTCTCTACAAGTAGATAGTTTCTAATGTGAGAGAAACGATATGTGAGAAATTAGGTGTTATTGGGATTTTAGGTATGAAATAAATACTGTAGTGATTTTAATAATTTTTCACATAGTAGATTTTTCTCTCGTTGTCCTTGGCGGCTGTGATTTTTCTCCGTTATAGAAGTTTTCCATGTCTTGTGTTATGTAATTGATTTTATTTTCCATCTATTTTCTATTTATTATTTGTTTGATTTTTTTGGTTGTAAGATCTTGTGTGAAATTAAAATTCCCTAACATGTTTTTCTTTTTTTGGAAAAACTAAATTTTAGATTAGATTATAAAGTGAAAAGTTTGAAATTGTAATTTTTTTAAAATTTTTACAATTTACAAATATCGTACAATTTAATATCTACAGCGACACTATCTATCTATCAAAAACCTGAAAATTTGCTTCCACTTATACAGTAAAGATATCTACTCTACGGCTCTACCCATATATTTAAAAGGAAAACAAACCCGGGCGGAGCTCGAACTCACATCCTCAAACATAAGCGAATCAACGAACGGATCAAATTAAAATCGTCCAGTGCACAGCCCTTCAATCTATTTCAGCATGCCTCTCAAAATAGTATTTGATGCAAGAAAGTTTGTCTTTTTGACAAATAGAACCCATGATTCAATGACTCAATCATTGTAATTTGTAAGAATGCGCATTCAATACAAAGATTTAGAAACAACAAATAAATAAATAATGGTGTTTATTTGGCATTATTTCTTGGATTCTGAAAGAAAGACATTTTTTTGTTGTTTTTGTTTTTTTAAAAGAGAGAAACAGAGTTAGATAAAGAGAGTGAAAATCAACTTTGATAGCGTTTGCACCCTTCTAAATTTAAATTCAAAATATTTAAAATAATTCAGATTTAAATCATTATTTGCTACCATTAAGTCTAAAAAAATTGGCTTAGCCAAATATGTGAAGGTACGGATGGCTTTAAATATAGAGGAAGAAGGTTAGGATCCCATATTTAAAACGGTCATAATTTTTTTTTTAGTATTTGCCTAATAATACTCAAACTAATAAAGATTTTTTTAAGTAATGTATTGTAGAAAAGTCTATTTTTGGATGTCTCTCTATTTAAATATTATACTATAATATTTATTTTTTGAAAAAAAAATCTATATTTGATAATCTTATTGTTAAAAGATATAATTATTGTAGAATGATTAATTCATTCATTATTAGTCTTTCTAAAAAAAAATAAATTCTTTATATTTTCAGTTTCTTAAAGATAATTATTTAATATTAGAATCTTCGAATTTTGGTATTCCTTATAATTTTTATTAAAAATCTTATAATCTAAACATTAGACAAAAAAAAATTATTGATCTCTAAAAAGAAAATTATTACAATCATTAACTCACATTAAAATAAAAAAATTAGTTTTTTGAAATACAAAGTTAATAGCCATCATTTGATCATCAATTCATTGTCTTAACTTTTTAGGTGCTACCATTCTAAAACTTCTACTTGAAATTAGTATCGCTCTTATGTAGTTATTATTTTTAATGGTTCTGATGGAAGTAATAAAATATTTTTTTGACTATTTTTTTTAGAATTTCCTTTTGAAAATTTGATAGGATCCTCTTTATTATTGTTGAAATTCAATATATAATTAAGCAAATTATCTACCGACCACCCATTTTTTCAAGCTTCTTCTCAAAATACACATATAATTTTTTTCTTTGTAGAATACCACCTGAAGTTGACATTGTCTTTCACTCGTCCACTTCCGTCTTCGTTAAAAGAGAATTAACGAATTAACGAAATATTAGTCAAATGACATTTTTGGCTCCCAAACATAAAATTACTATTTTACCCAAAATAAATGCCAAAAAAATCAGAGCTTGAAGCTTAATTTACTCTGAGCTCGAATCTGAGCCCAAGAAAGGCTCTAACAAGAAGAGCAAAATGAAGCAAAGCAATAAAAGAAATAGCTCAATCTTTTCTCGCTTCACCCAAAAGATCATAGCAGCAAATTAATTAGATATGCATGATCAAGAAAATAATAATGTAATGGTTGCAAGTTTCCATTTCAATGTGGCCACTGAGTCACCGACAACACCACCACTCTCGACGGCCTACTCACGGCATCGGAAGAGGACCCATTGTCATTCCCACCGCTATTGAGTTACGGTGACGGTCACCGTGAGAGATTATGGGCTTGTACGGACGATGATGAGGTGTAAAGAGAGGGATGCGAGTGAGTAGAGGTGGGTGAGTTACAGTGAGGTGGTAGATTTAAAGAAGAAAACGAGGATTATTAAAGAAGAGGAAGGGAGTAGTTGCATTAATGATGAGCATTAATGATGATGATGATGATGATGATGGGGATGCTAATGCCGTAGGTGCATGGCGCTTGAAGTGTTGGGGATATATATTTGTGGCGGAATGGCAAATGTAGAGAATTGCAGTAATAATGATGGAACTTTATTATATAAGTAATATGTTTATAATTTTGTATGTAGAAAGAAAATAATAGTATTAGGTAAATTACAGAAAAATAATGTGTACTTCAAGGCACGTTATAAATATCACTTTCCTTAAGACGTTATTTGCTCCTACCAATTGAGTGATGCACATGGGTTAAGCAAATACGCCTCCAAGATACAATGAAGTACTTGTTTGTTTGCTTGCGTTGTGTATTGACGAAAACAAACCTGAATACTTTTGAATATTGCAAGCCTGCTAAAAATCAATATATTGTTCCTGCAGTAAACAATATATATATATTATATGTTTTATGATGAAATTCATTTTAGGAAAGATGCGTGAGAAAAGAGTGGTGTAGGATAATTAATTTCATATCTAAATGGCCTAAAACATGGCTTCTATTTATAGATATACTTGTGCCATTTTATTTGGATTGTCATCTTTCATGATACCCCTTCATTCATGGCTATTAGATCAAGATTTGATTAAATCAATGGTCCAAATTGAACCATCAGCATTTCAAATGAAATGCCACCATGAAAAGATGCATCTTTAAGTGAAAAGATATATATTCTATAAGGCACAATTAATTGGACATATTTTTACAATAAAACATTATTTATTTTGAAAATTTTCAACATAAAGCAGGTGCAGTGAAAAAAGAGGTTGTTGTTGGCTTTGAAGCTTGATTATTAGGAGGTCTTGAATGCTTGGTCTGATAAGGTCTAGTTGTTTTGCCAGTGTTTAAACGATGTTGTTTTTTGGCTGTTAAGGTCAAATGACAATTTTACTCCTATAACATCAGTAAGATTATAACAGCGTGAAATCAAAAGTGGATTGTAAAGAAAAAAAATTATATATGTATTTATAAAAAAGTTCGAAAAAATAGGTGATTAGTGGATAATTATTAATTACCCTATCATTAAAAATATAATGAATTTTGAATTTTTTTATATTTTTTTAATATTGAAGTTGTTGAACGAAATAAGACCTATAAAAAAAAAATATTGGCCTAAGCCCAAATACTCCAAAGTCGACGCTACGTAAATGAAATTCCATCAAAGCCGACACTGTGTAAAGGAAATTCCATTAATGTGTCGGACATATTAATTAAGAACAAATGGGGTAAGAAAAGTTGGAAGAAAAAGATATCAATTCAAATATTATTATATACTAGTTTACCAAACATCTACTTCTATTAAATTACTAAGATATGTCAAAATTTCATTGGCCATCTAATTTCTCCTATTACATTCAATAACTCTAGACATTTAATGTGTGAAAGGTACTATTACAATATATAGCACACTTGATGTCTGCCCATTTGTAATTCGTGGGCGGTGCATTAATTAAATCTTTGAGGTGGAATATTACTCATGGGTGTGTTTATTTATTGAAGTAGGAGCGAGAAATATAGAGTCATTTCATTCTAATGTTTATATACTTATTTAAAAGTGGGAGTGAAAATTTCACTTTATAGATCCCACTCACTTTTAGGATGAGGAGGGAATCTCCCAACCCTATAGAGAGGTAGGACGAAAATACACTCTTACCTCTTCTCTTTTTACCATTCCCTTTAAATATAACATAATTATATTTAAAATGAAATATTAAATATAATATAATTATATGTATTGAAATAAAATTATATTACATTTATTTAAAAATAATAATATCATATTTATTTAAATAATATTATTATATTATTTAATAATATTACATTTATTAAAAATAATAATTTATATTGATTCTAAGTTAAAATTACTTAAAAATAATAATATTATATTCACATAGAATTAATAATATTACTATATAATATTTATTTGAAAATATAATATTATTATATTAATTTAGTTTTAATAGTATTACATTTATTTGATATTAATAATTAATAATAATATAGAAAATGTTAATTTTGTACTATATTATTAATAATAATGTTTCATTTGTGTTGCTCTTATCAATAATTTTTAATTTACAATTAAAATTAAAATTAATAAAAAATTGTGATTTATGTAATTAAGAATTTTAATAATTATTATTAATTTATATAATTAAAATTAACAATAAAATAAATAGTTTATTTTAAAAATATATTTTTTATTTACTTTGTAATTAAAAACTACAATTCTTTAAATACGGATAAAATTATAATTTGAAGCAATTCATTCCTAATGCAAGACAACGTAAACACATAAATGAGAATCTTATTCTCATTCCACACTCTCATTCTGGTGCACGTAAACAACTTACTTTTATTTCCGCTCTACACTCCTAATCCCAAAATTCATATTCATCATGATTCACAGTCCTATCTAAAAAGTAAATGCTACCAAAATGGATCACAACATTACAAGTCAAACCCAATTCAATCCAAGTCAAGGGATTCAATTCAACTCAATTAAATTTAGATGAGTTGATTGGATCATTTTTTTTTCAACTCAATTAATGATTAGGTTTGATTAAGTTCATGTTAGTGAACTCTTATAACTTAACCTAACCCATAAATAATAAAATTCATAACAAAATTAATAACAAATGTCAACCTTGTTGTAAATGTTTGAATTCATATTTTGGTGTGGAATCCCACATTGAAAAATTAACAACCCCTCTCCCTTTGATTAGCCTATAAATATGTGTATTATGTGTTAATGTATGTAAGTTGAAAAATTAATAAAAATTAAAGAGTTTATAATATAATTGTTATAAGTTCATTGTGAGGTACTTGTTTCAAGTGTCTCCATTAGTATAAAATTTTATCTACTGAGTAACGTAATAAGGTACGTTAATCTATTCCATCTATTCTTTTATTTTATAACACGTTATCAGCATGATAGCTTCCTTCGTATGAATAGTTTAGTTCTTGTTTGTAAGCATACTTATTATGGTTGCTTTGTTACATGTTAGATTTACATATTAGATCTAATTATTGTTAGATGGTAGATGTTTATGAAGTATGCTTAATCTTTTTACATGATAAGCATGATATAAGCATGACATATAGATTGTTGCTTGCATAAATGGTAGTATGAACTTGAAGGTCTAAACTACTATAAAGAAAATGATAGATTTCCTCTACTTTATAATAAGGTACTCTGAAAATGTCGAACCTTATAAATCTGTAAATTTCCGCCCTAGAAGTTTTCGGAAGAAACTATCTAACCTGGGCCGTAGATGTTAAAATGCATCTGTAAGCCATGAATCTGGAAGATACCATAGAGGCAAGCAATAATGCATCAAGGTAAGATAAGGCAAAAGCAATGATTTTCCTCAGACATCATTTACACGAGAGCCTGAAGGCTTAATATCTAACTGAAGAAGATCCATTAGTTCTGTGGGAGAATCTGAAAGAGAGATATGACCACCAGAAGGATATATTCCTCCTACGAGCTGAGTACGAATGGTCGCAATTGAGGCTACAAGATTTCACCAAAGTGCATGACTATAATTCTAAATTATATCGTATCACCTCATAGCTGAAATTGCGTGGTGCGGAAATTAGCGAGAATGCTATGGTAGAAAAGACGCTCTCGGCCTTCCACGCATCAAATCTGGCTCTACAGCAACAGTATCGAGAGCGTCTATACACGAAATATTCAGAATTAATATCCAGTCTCTTAGTGGCTGAACAAAATAATGAGCTACTTTTGAAAAATCATGAGATGCGACCAACTGGTTCCCAAGCATTTCCTGAAGCAAATGCAAGTGCTTATAATAGTCATAGACGCAATAAAAGAGAAAGACGTGGCCGTGGTTATTATCTTTATGATGGTCATAGACACTCTGGACAACGAAACAACAACAATAGACGCCACCAGAAGTGGAATGTCTATAAAAGACAAGATGATAAAAGTCCAGAAAAGAAAGACGTCAGACGCAAATCTCCTAAGAGAGACAATGACAATATATGTTATCGATGTGGAGGAAAAGGACATTGGTCATGTACCTGTCGTGCGGATAAACATCTGGTAGATCTCTACCAAGCATTTAGAAAGGGCAAAGGGAAGATTGAGACCAATTTGGTTAACGATTCTGATCCTGTTGATCGGAGTACTCACCTCGATGCTAGTGACTTCTTGACTGTAAATAGGAGTGAGAATATGGATTAAGTTATCATAATCATGCTTGTATTATGTTGTAATAGATTTTATAATCTTGTGACTAAACTTATATTATCCTAAACTAGTGTTACCTTTTGTGTTTTTTCTACATCTTATAATATGTATGTATTTAAACTTTTTATAAGTTTATGGATTTTAGAAATAAATTATCTGTTTTGAGAGCGAAAACTAGGGATGTATGTTTGGCTGATAGTGCAACCACACAAACTACTCTTCAAGACCAGAAGTATTTCTTGGAGATAAAAGAATTTGAAGGAAAGGTAAACACTATATCTGGTCCTACAGACCTGATAAAAGGCTCTAGAAGAGCTATAATCCTGTTAGCAAGTGGAACAAAATTGATAATTGAGAAAGCTTTATTTTCAGCCAGATCCAGAAGAAATCTGCTGAGTTTTAGTGATATTCGCCGAAATGGATATCATATTGAGACATTAAATGAGAATAATATAGAGTATCTGTGCATTACTAAAAATGTCTCAGAAAAGAAATACATTTTAGAGAAACTCCCAGCTTTCTCATTTAGATTGTATTGCACGATCATAAATGCCATAGAAAGCCATGCAATAATGAACCAGAAGTTCATAAATCCAAAATTATTTATGCTATGGCATGATCGTCTTGGACATCCAAGATATACGATGATGCGTAGAATAATTGAGAATTCTCATGGACATCCACTAAAGAACCAGAAGATTCTTTCATCAAACGAAATTGTTTGTACTGCTTGCTCACAGGGAAAATTTGTGATTAGGCCATCCCCATCAAAGGTTGATATTGAATCTCCATCCTTTTTACAAAGGATTTACGGAGATATTTGTGGATCAATTCATCCACCTAGTGGACCATTTCGCTACTTTATGGTTTTGATTGATGCATTTGTACGATGGTCGCATGTATGTTTACTATCTACATACAATGTTGCTTTTGCGAGATTATTGGCCCAAATTATAAGATTAAGAGCACAATTTCCAGACCATCCAATCAAAACCATACGTGTAGACAATACTGGTGAATTTACATCTAAGACTTTTGATGACTACTGTACATCAGTGGAAATCAATGTTGAATATTCAGTTCCTTATGTACATATGCAAAATAGGTTGGCGGAATCATTGACTAAGCGATTGCAAATAATTGCAAGGACTTTGCTCATGCGTACAAAGTTACCAATATCTATATTAAGCCATGCTATTTTGTATGCTGCCGCATTGATTCGTCTCAGGCCCACTACTTATCATCAATATTCTCCATCCCAACTTGTACTTGGTCATTAGCCTGATATTTCCTATCTACCCACCTTTAGTTGTGCTGTGTTTGTACCTATACCACCTCCTCAACGCACAAAGATGAGATCTTAACGACGTTTGGGAATATATGTTGGTTTTAACTCACCTTCTATTATCAGGTATTTAGAACCCTTGACGGGTGATCTTTTCACTGCATGTTTTACTGATTGTCATTTTGATGAGACAGTTTTTCTATCATTAGGGGGAGAGAAGCCTCCTGAAGTAAGGCATGAGTTAATTTGGAAAGTCTCCATTATGTCTCACTTAGATTCTCGTACTACTCAGAGTGAGAATGAAGTGCGAAGGATAGTACATTTGCAACAAATTGCAAATCAATTACCAGATGCATTTGTAGATGCGTCAAAAGTAACCAAGTCATATATACCTGCTGCTAATACACTAGCCCGGGTGATTGTTTCTGCCGAACAGTCAAGTGTAAAGGCAGCTAATGAGTCATGTATTGTACGCCAGAAGCGTGATAGACCACTTGGTTCTAAAGATACTATTCCCCAGAAGAGGAAAACGAAAAATCAAGATCCTGTTGAAAATGAAGCTCGAGCATTGGATGTTCCCTCATTAATTGAATCACCAGTTCTAGAAGAACAGATAGTCCCTGAGGAGACACATGTCCCTGAAGCGACGGAAGTCCCTGTAGAGACAATAGCCCCTGAAGAGGCACAAGATTTTAGAAATAAAGAAAAGTCTACAAATTTTACTTATACAAATGAAATGTGAGACCGTAATAAAATCATTATCGACAATGTATTTTCTTTTACAGTAGTTACTGAAATTGCAAATGAGTTTGAGCCTCAAACTGTCAATGAGTGTAGACAAAGACATGATTGGCCCCAATGGAAAGAAGCAATTCAAGCAGAATTGAACTCTTTGGCCAAACGCCAAGTATTTGGACCTGTAGTCCAAACACCAGAAGATGTCAAACCTGTTGGATATAAATGGGTATTTGTACGAAAACGTAATAAGCATAATGAAATCACTAGATACAAAGCACGACTAGTCGCACAAGGTTTCTCGCAGAGACCTGGTATTGATTATGAGGATACGTTTTCTCTAGTGATGGATACCATTACGTTTAGATTCTTGATCAGTTTAGTAGTCTCTAAAAGACTAGACATGCGCCTAATTGATGTAGTGACTGCGTACTTATATGGGTCACTTGACACTGATATTTTTATGAGAGTCCCTGAAGGATTTAAAATGCCTAAAGCATTAAAGGTAAAAGATCGTAACTTATGTTCGATCAAGTTACGACGATCATTATATGGGTTGAAACAATCAGGACGCATGTGGTACAATCGTTTGAGTGGATATTTGATTAAAGAAGGATACAAAAATGATCCTGTTTGTCTATGCGTGTTCATTAGAAAATCCGAATCTGGATTTGCAATTATAGTAGTTTATGTTGATGATATGAATTTGATAGGAACTCCTGAAGAGCCCCTCAAGACTGCTGAATATTTGAAAAAAGAATTTGAGATGAAAGACTTGGGAAAAAATAAATATTGCCTCAGCCTGGAGATCGAGCATAAGGTAAATGGGATACTTATCCACCAGTCTGCATATGTTGAGAAAATCTTGAAAAGATTTAATATGGATAAAGCATATCTTTTAAGTATCCCCATAATTGTACGATCTCTTGATCCTAAAAAGGATCCATCCAGGCTCAAAGATGATGATGAAGAAACACTTGGTCCAGAAGTACCATAGCTGAATGCAATAGGTGCATTATTGTATTTATCTCAATGCACTAAAGCAGACATCGCATTCGCGGTGAACCTGTTAACGAGGTATAGCTCAGCACCAACAAGGCGACACTGGAATGGCATCAAGCATATCTTTCGATATCTCCGTGGAACAACTGATTTTGGATTATTCTATTCAAATGAACCAACACATAATCTCGATCTTGTTGGATACGCTAACGCTGGCTATCTGTCTGATCCCCACAAGGCTCGTTCACAAACAAATTATGTTTTTACTTATAATGGTACCGCAATTTCATGGCGATCTACAAAGCAAACTTTTGTTGCCACCTCTTCTAATCATTTGGAGATCCTTGCACTGCATGAGAAAAGCAGAGAGTGTGTTTGGTTGAGGTCTGTTATTCATCATATTCAAAGCACGTGCAATTTGACCTCCGCAATAGATATTCCAACGATTATCTATGAAGATAATGCTGCTTGTATTACTCAAATTAGAGGAGGATACATCAAGGGAGATAGAACTAAGCACATCCCACCAAAGTTTTTCTACACTCATGAGCTACAGCAAGACAAGAAAATTGATGTCAAACAGATTCGCTCCACTGATAATTTTGCTGATCTTTTCACTAAAGCTTTGCCCATATCAACGTTTGAGAAATTAGTCCATAATATTGACATGCGTCGACTCAGCAAATTGACACAAGACATTTGACAAGATACTTCATTAGGGGGAGCATATTTTGAAGATAAAAGTTTTTGCAGCCATATTAGACAAATGTGCACTGTACTCTTTTTCCTTCGACTAGGTTTTACCCCACTGGGTTTTACTGGCAAGTTTTTAACGAGGCAGCATTAAGCACATCTAATACATGTATGTAACAAAATGGTGAATCCAAAGGGGGAGTGTAGTAAATGTTTGAATTCACATTTTGGTGTGGAATCCCACATTGAAAAATTAACAACCCCTCTCCCTTTGATTAGTCTATAAATATGTGTATTATGTGTTAATGTATGTAAGTTGAAAATTTAATGAAAATTAAAGAGTTTATAATATAATTGTTATAAAGTTATTATGAGGTATTTGTTTCAAGTGTCTGTATTAGTACAAAATTTTATCTACAGGGTAACGTAATAAAGTACGTAAATCTATTCCATCTATTCATTTATTTTATAACAAACCTCCCTTTTTATTCTTTTATGAAAGACACTCTTTTCAATTTCTTTTTGTTAAACCTGATATCGATTGGATTCTCTTGACTCAAAATTCAGATCTAAAAATAAGTTGGTAGATTTTTAAACATTATCTCTTACAATTTTTAATACAAAGTCTTTATTTTTGTTGCATTGTTTTTAATAGATTGTTCGGTACAACGGACAGCATTTAATGTCATAATAGATAATTAATTTTTCTTTTTCCTATTTGAATTAATTTTGAGTACCAAATAGTTTTTTTAATCTTTTTTCTATGTTTGAATTTTTTTAATTTTTTATTTTTATCAACCCGATCATTCGAATTCAACCCAACCCATCCTAATAATTTAAAGGCTGTATTGGTCTAGATTGGATATATTTATTTGGTTGAGTTAGGTGGATTTTTTCTCAACCCAATTAGTAGTGAATTGGGTTGAATTTTTACAAACCCAATCCAACATAACCCATACCCACTCGTAGACTGCAAAGTTAAAGGAACAATGTTCAAGTCCAACAAACAACCCTTATAGCTCACAAATGGAAATTACTAGCTAGATTTTTGCCATTTTCCTACTTTTGTATTATATTCTTTATATATTAACCACCAATCACTCGCATATATTTTGTTGACAATTAGATTAATACCACTAAATAACTGATAAATCAATGCCATGGATTATATTTTTATTTTTTGTAATTTTCTTATCATATTCTTTATCTACTAACCACCAATCCCTTACATATATTTTGTTGATAATTCGTTACCACCAGATAGCTGACAAACTAATACCACCGTTCTTTTTCTCACTTTTCTTTTTTAAGATTTTAAGTTGAAAATATGATCCTTTCATAATATGAGCCTCACAAGTTTATGAAAATGTGCTATGAGTGTGTTTGGCACACTTCATAGTTATATTGCATTAAGGTGCATTGCATAAAAATGTAATGTTGTAATATGCTTGGTGTACCTTGGACTGTATTATATAAAATAATAGTAAATATTTGTTTAGTCTCTATATTTTAACTTAAGTGTCCGTTTAGTTCATATATTTTAAGAAATTTCTCAACATATCTCTACTATTAAATATGTTACACTCTTATCCTTAATTTTTCATTGTAACAATATTTTTTACATTAATTTTTTAATCTATAAAAAAATTAATTAACAAATTAACCACCAATTACTTATTAGCAAATTGAGAAATATATATCAGTATGAAACAATTGGTATTTTTCATATCCGTACAAATCTTGCTAATTATTATTTATATATAAATTAATACAAGCCAATTTAAAGCACCGATTAATACCCTTGCAACAATCTTACTACTAATTTTTTTGTAAAAACTTAATTTACCAAAATTAAATCTAAAAGTAAAATAATAACAGCTAATTTTTATTTTACTTTTATGGCTAATTTGATAAATTCACATTTTTTTCTTTTCATTAATATTTCCAAGAATATTACCACTAGGATATCATTATAAAAGCAAAGAAAAAGTAAGGGTAGAATTGTGATATAATTGCCAACAAGGGTGTCTTGAAGTATTTTTTAAAATATAGAGACTAAACAAGCATTTAACCTATAAAATAATATTATTTTAGATTAATGTTAAAATTAAATTAATATATTTAAATTTATTAATATTTTAGGTTTTTATTATTAATTTTTGAAATTAAGAATGAAATAATTATTTTTATGTATTAATTTTTATAATATAAAATGATTTAATAATATACTATTACTTAATAATAAAATATTACAATATTATGTTATATTATTAATAATATTATATTGTAATATAATTTATTTCTATATAATAATTATTATAATATAGTATTGTTTAAAATTTGCTTTGTCCACAGAGGGATAAGAGCTAGATTCCCACCTCTTCAATTTAAGCATACCGATGGACGAACGGGACAATGAATGGAAGCAGATAGGATTCGCTATTATATTGTAAAATTATATTATTATATTTTTACATAGAGTAGGTTATTTGTAATCTAAAAATTATTCTGAATATTTTTATTTTAATAAATTATCATATTACAAAGTTCTCAATAAATGAATTACTAATAAGGACTATCTGTTGTAAACTAACGTAATATAATTACTCTAAACACTTATATAGTACACTTATTATTCAATATACAATTTTCTTGCCATAGTCCCTAAAAATTTTATTTCCAATCCCTTGTATAATATTATTTAAACAAGACGCAAATCATTACTTTAATTTATTTTGAACATATATTTTACTTTTTTATTTCAATATATATATATATATAGATAATGTAGTCTTCTCCTTCTTCTTCTTTGTCTTCTTCATCTTCTTCCTTTTTTAAGTCTTCTTCTTTTTCTTCGTCTACTTCTTCCATTTTTTTTCTTTTTTGGCCAAATGGCCATTTTTTTAATTGTTAGGTTAAAAAATTAGAGTGTAAAAATTAATATTGAACATATTATTTAATAGACAAAAATTAATAACTAAAATTTATGTCAAAGAATTTGTATATGACATATTTTAATTCCATTGTTGCATATACTAAATTGTTATTAATTTATTTTAGATGTGCTAAATAATTCGATTGGTATTTTGAGTAAATTAATTTAACTAGATTAAATAAGGTCTTTTTTGATATTTTAAAGAATGTAGAAAGTAAAACTTAATTTTTTAAATTTAGCACATGAATGTACAGAGTAATAGAGTGTTTAGAGTAATTTTTAGAGTGTAAATAGCCATACTCTTTTACATAACATAATATAAATTATATTAAATTAAAAAATAATATATTATTAAATTATAAATTTATTTTTTATTAATGTCAAATATAATTTTTTAATTTAAATTTAATTTTTTATTAAATAATAATTGATTAAAAAAAATTTATAAATTTATTTTTGTTTACTAAAAAATAAATGCTTAAATATAATTAAAATACTTTTTTACGTATTCAAAGTAAAATAATTAAAATGATTTTATGTAATGAAAATAAAATAATGTATTACCATTTTTTTGTTAACTATTTAGGTTTATTACTACTATATTATATTTAAATTAATTTTTATTTAAATATAAATATAAATTAATATTTAACAAATTGAAATTTATTATAATTTATTAAATAATAAAAGTTAAATTTATATTTAAATTTGAACAATATTTTAATGCAAATAGCCTAAACTCTACTCTCTATGAGTTTATTTTATACACCTTTCATTGTGTTGGCCACCTTTTTAATGCAGTAAAATACAACTGGAAATTGTAGCCAAACATAATTTAGCATAAAAATAATATTTTAATATAATGTAATACAGTATAATACAAACTACCAATGCATCTTGTTCCTATAACCACCAACCATTCACATGTAATTTACTTGGAAGACAAGCTCATATCCAGAATGAATCTGGTTCCTTTAACTTCAAATCAACTTCAAAGATAAGGGAGATGATTCAAGTTTCAACTAAGGAGTCATTCACAAATTGATTACATTACAACAAGGACTTGAACCTTTTGTGGACCAAGAAACTTGAAACCCATTCGACAAGTATCGGGTGAATTATCTTATGAACCTATTTTTTTTTTTAATTTTTTAACCAATGGAATTCAATTGGAAATTGAATTTTAACATCCGAAGAACCTTATTTAGCCTAATGGAACAGGAAAAGACTTTCAAAAGATAAAAGAAGGAAAAAAGAAATAAAAAGGAAAAAAAATGAAAAGATAAGCTAAAAATTAAGCAAATTTTCAGTTGGGGCAAGGTATCAGTTATGCAAGTAAGCAAAGAACCATTTTGTGCTGACACACTTTGCGCAGATTCACTCTCTGCTTCAAGTAATCTTCTCCTCCTCTTTTTTGTTTTCAATTTTTTTTATTATTCTTTACTAGTATAAAATGCATCTCCAATATCTCTGTCATCAAGTAGCAAAATTTGAGTGTGCCTAAGATGGCTCATAATTCCAAGACTCATTTGAAATTCTTGTCCATCTTCATTATCTTGGCATCAGGTAACAATTTCTCTTATTTGAACTGAGAGTTTGGTTGCCAAGAAAGTGGTGTTTAAAAAGAACACTGGCAATTCTAGCCAACTGAAATCAAATCATTGTCCATTCTACCACTTGGTATTGTATGGTATAAAGTTCTCTATTTCTTACTAACGTTCATTTTCTTGGACAGGGGCAACAATGTATGCAAGCGCCAAAAATATTACCCTAGTGAATGTCTGCAAAGAGACAATATGGCCTGGAATAATAACACAAGGAGCCAACTACCATGGTGATGGATTTACATTGAAACCAGGCCAATCTGCTTCCTATAATCCTCCTGATGGCTGGAGTGGCCGCATCTGGGCAAGAACTGGCTGCAATTTTAATAACAGCACCAGCTCTTGCAAAACAGGCAGCTGTGGCCCTTCAATAAATTGCACAAGTCCTGGCAGCTTACCTGTCACCATTGCAGAGTTTACCCTTGGTGCCAACATAGACTACTATGATGTTAGCCTTGTCGATGGGTTCAATGTGCCTGTGTTGGTTAGACCTTTTAATGGTAAAGGGAATTGCACCAATGCTGGTTGTGATGGAGATTTGAGGCAAAACTGCCCCTCAGAGCTGGCTGTAAAAGATAATGGAAAGGTAGTCGGTTGTCGTAGTGCGTGCGATGCGTTTAACAGTGATGAGTATTGTTGCAAAGGTGCATTTGGAGATCTTACCTCATGCTTGCCTTCAAACTATTCCAAGAGCTTCAAGCAAGTATGCCCTGCAGCATCTAGCTATGCGTTTGATGACCGTACAAGTATCATAACATGTTCCGCGACAGACTACATTGTTGCCTTCTGTGCTTCAAGGTAACCTAACATTTCTGGAGAAAAAAGTTAGGAAAAAAAGTTAAAGAATCATTAGCTTCATGCACAGGTAAGAAATGCAGTTCTGACTGATTTTTTTGGTATATACAGGAATCAAACTGTGTGCTCTTACCATGACAATAAGCTTTTCTGTAATGAATCAAAGGGCTCAAAAGCGATCTCTCAAAGCTGGTGGCAGCTCCTTCTGATGCTCGCACTGCCACTGACTTTAAATATACAAGCTTTATTTTAGCAAACCCTGTATAGAAGTTAAAACCATTGAACTTTATCATGTTTGAGAAATTCCTGTATGATGTTTATTGTTTTGTAATTTGAGATGCATTGTTTTCTGTAATATTCATCATATTTTTCACATCTTCTCAAGTTGATAAGGAATCCAGTCATGGTTAACTACAACAATTGATCAATGCCCCACCGGATGCTAAATGGACAACAAGCCAGGCACAATCTTCTAATTTTAATCTTGATACCACAAAATCCCTGCTTCTTCCCTTTGTGGACATCCAAAAGAAAATTGCAACATTTGAAGAAGCAATTCAGTTGATTATTAGTAAAATGGGATACACTGAGAAGTAGCAGCTTACCGGGAATATTGAAGACAATATCAAACAGGATCAGCTTCATGCCTTCATGACATCTGCAGCAATGAAAATGCCTGATCTTGATCCATTTCATGCCACTGCCAAAAGAATGCACCGCTACATGCTTGTCAAGCTAAAGGCTTATTATATCGACCCTTCAAGAACTTTACCATTTTTCACTCGGTCCATTAGTCATAGATGTGCATTACATACTGTATAATCACTAAATGAAGATTTCATCATATAGAGCACAAAAATTCAAAATCCCCCAACTGAAAGCAGTAACTTGTCATCAATTATATAACTGTTTACACAGCATGAACTTGCCACAAATACACATGCAAAATACATGAAGTACTTGACAAAAAATCAAACAAAATTAATAGGAAGAATGAAAATCAGCCAGCATGAAACAAACTTGAAAGAGAGAAGAGATGGAACTCCCCTTCAAGGATTTTCCTTTGTCAGCTTTGAATCACACGGCTCAATCAGTAAATAAGGTGTTGTGTACAGGAGAAACCTCAGCACACAACCTGGAATCTCTTCAAATAAAATTTTACACATTTTGATTCAAACGTGCATATGTCATTATCTCCTAGAAAGATGTGATAATCACTACTAAAGTGTGAACATATTGCAGACATGATTAATAAATTGCCGCGCTTTATTAATATACTCAATCTTCTATACAGAAGGAAAAAGAAAAGAAAGTTATGTGCATTGTTTTTCAACTGCAGTGATATCAAATTTCTCCATAACTAAACTGCCCTGTCTGAAAGGCTAACAATCTGTCTATTCTTTCCACTAATCTAACTTCTTTCTGATTGCTTGTGCTGTTTCCCCTCTTTCATCTGTTGCTTTAGACTCTTCACTTTCAAATGGTAATACAATCACAGGCGCTGCAGGAATTGTGTCCCATCGCTCCTTTAAGATAGTTATGAATCTCTTAACCATTTCCCTCCGAAACTCAAGCTCCCGAGTGAATAGATCAAAGAGAAGGAAAGCGAGAATGTACTTGAAAGGAACAATTAAGAGAATAGTTGAAGAAGATAGCAAGACTAGTGCAACCTCAGTTGTTATCTGATAAGAATTTAAGAAAATAAAATCTTTTAATTCACAATGTACAACGTGGAAATCAACTCCCAAAATGTATAAAGGGTGATGTTGATAGTTCAAACCATTGGTGTGCCAATATCTGACAGGAGAAAATAAACACACACACCAAATTTACAAGCTCAGGAGCTCCTGAAAACATCAGCTAACAATTCTTGGTATTTTCATGCAGTTAACAAACCCTTAAAATAGTAATGGGAACATACCTGAGGCTGACCGGAAAGAAAGATTGTGCGTATTTTTAGAAGCGTGATATTCAGATTCTGGAGATAATTCTCCACATCATGCATGGCATCTTTTACAGCTATAATCTTTTGAATAGTATTTGAAGGAGGTTGATCACGAATTGTAACTCTTCCAAAAGATCTACCCAGACGACCTTGCTCCTTCAGCCCTTTTACTGTTAGCATCCCAGCTGCCAAAACCATCAACAACATAGGAAATACATATGACAGCATGTTTCTGCAAGGAGAAACCAATGGTCAGCTAAGATTCAAACTATACAACAATGATAATAATATTGACAAGCACAATCCACTTCCAAGATTATCCTCAGTCATAGAAATTATAAAATAACAACCTAGTCCACCTCGAGCAACGTCAGATGAGAAAATAATTGAGTAACTTAGGCAAGGAATGCTAGAAAATAAAAATGCAATTTCATAGCTTTGGCATTTATGATGAAAAATATAATTCTGTAACTTTTGCAAGAAATGGCATAGGAAGAGGTCCCTAACACACATGCTTCCATAAACCATTAAAAAGCTTTTCAATTGCAAACCATAATAACATAACAATTATTGAAGCAATAGAATCAAGCAGGAATTGAATCACTTGAACAAAATTCAGTAACCAGGAAACTGAACATCAAAAGCTAGAACGATCACTTCAACAAGAAAGATTTTGATAAAAATAACACGATATAAAAACTTGAGACAGAATTGTTGTGATTTCAGGTAATCAAAGAATTCAAAATAAAAAATTTATCAAGTAAAAAATTTCACCATAAGTTTATTCCTATCCCAATAAATGATGACAACAGAAAAAACACATTTGGACTTTTGCCGATGTTCAAGATGTCCATAAGAACTGAGACCAAGTTAACAAGTTTCGCAACCAGCATATCTACCTGAAAATAATTGTATATGCAAACACTAGAAAGGAGACAGTCAGAGGTGGCTCCTCCCAGCGTTTCAGCTTTTCGAAATTCTTGGCAGTTATACTCAAAGGAAGCAATAGTTCCTGCAACAAGGCAATATACCAACATTTTTAACAACCAACGACATGTAAGATTCACAATGAAGACTAGTGCAGCTAAACATAATTGAAAAGTATATCCGTGCAACAGGAAAGGTGTTGAAAAAAATATTTACAATTGAGTTCAATGTCGCAATCCATTATTTCCTCCAATTATTCTAGCACAAACATCATTTACAATGCAGCAGTTCAGTTGAATGTTCATTAAAGAAACTACATATATTTGTCAGATTTTCTTCTCGAATGTTATTTGGGCTTCTAAGAAACCTTAATAATGGCAGCAAATAAGAAAAGATCAATTTGTTAGAAGAGAAAAATATCAAGTTTTTGTTAAGACGATAAATACTTTTTACTAATACCGAAAAAGAAATATTAGCTGTCTACTGAACATGATGAGTACACATTATGAAATTACCTATGATAATAAATATCATGCTTTGTCTACTGAAAAAGAAAAAGTTGAGCAATTATAACCCAATGAATAGAAAAGCTACTCATCATCTAAGGAGAGAGAGAGTTTTTGTTTTATCCAATGAAAAGAAATAAATCAAGAAGGAAAGAGAAGAATTAGCCAAACCTTGAAAAGGTCAATGTTACTGGGTATCCCTTTAACCATTGCAGCATCAATTGTAGCTTGTGTTTTTTCAACTTCCTGGGACTTCTCTTTGCATGTTGTTGCTGCCCTTTCTACAAGAGCCAGACCACCTACAACAAGATTTTTACTTAATATTACTCCATCTTTTGTTGAAGAGTTCTTCCAGAATGCAATGGAAGCACTGGAAGCCCAAGATGGAGACCTCATCCACTTTTGCAAGTAAACACTTCCATCTATGTCAAACCTGTGATTACTACTTTCATATGTCCGATCCATATGCTTGGCTCCTTCAACAGACGGTTCCACTGTCTCCATAAATTTAGTAACCAATGGTCCGCCCCAGTAACTTACAGCTAAAGTTTGGCAAACAACATCACCATAGGGTGCATTTTGCAAATAGGAGAACTGAACAAGTTTGATAGGATCATCCAAAAACTTGCGCATAAATTGAAGGGCCTGTAGTCTAGCAATACTATTGATGGCACTTATTGCAGCCCTTTCCTTCCCTTTATGAGCACCATACACATGAAATATTGATGGATCACTCTCCCTAGGCCCATACTCTCTTATAAATTTGTGTAAAGCAATAACTTCACTGATGAATGCCTGCCACACATCTCGTCTTAATTCACCTCCCAAGTCAACAAATTCCAGAACCCATGTTTCCGACCTGGAAAAATGCTCACAGTTGAGACGTAATTATCAAGAGCGAAAAAAGTGTAAAACAAACCGCACATAAAATACAGGATCATCATGAGTGCCTCAAAACAAATAATCAAGGAACAGTATTGAGCAGCTGATAAAGCAGCCATTTTAATTTATGAATTCCAACTACAGAAAAATTCACAGGCAAGAAAACTTTATAAAGAAACAAGACCAGATCCTACTGACATAAGCTTGCAGGTCCGATCAACAGGAAACTCGTCTTGCCATTAACTTATTGAAAAATTTGAATTCAACATTCAATCCAGCTCAGCAAAGTATCAATTCCAACTAACAAGTATCAGCCACACTCAGAGCCCTAAGGCTGTTATTTCTGAGAAAATGAAGATAAAAAGAGGAAATAAAGGCTTTTGATTGAACTAATTTATTATCAACCTCCGTTATTGTTGCTTACCCTAAGGCTGTTATTTCTGAGAAAATGAAGATAAAAAGAGGAAATAAAGGCTTTTGATTGAACTAATTTATTATCGACCTCCGTTTTGCTTGTCAATGCCTGTCACTGTACAACAAAATGCCTGTAATTGTACAAGCATTGCTGCTCCTCAATCACAACTGAAAGAACTGAAGCAAGCAACAATAACGAACGAGCACAAAATGAAGATACTCTGTCCTCATGGATTACAAGGCAAGCACATTTCTAAAAGATAAATAGAAACCATTCCGCATCAATTTTTGTTACTTTCATAAACAAACCCTTATCCAAATAAGCAACCTCAAAGGAAAAGTTAGAAGAAGCTTACTCACTCGAGGCCAGATGAAACAGAGACAGCAGAGTCAAAAAGATCAGAGCCCAAAGGTCCAACTTTTGCTTTCTCCACCCTTAAACCATATCTTGTAAGATCAAACCTCATAGCATCTTTAGGCCCTAGAAGGCCAACTGCCTACAACATAGTTGAGATGAGATAAATCTCAGGATGAAAATGCTTCCAACATGATATATAAAGTGACAGAAAACTCTATTACACAATCGTAAGCCTGACTGACACTTTACTTAATTATAATTGGCAATTGAAAATATTTCAAAAAGGAAAGGGCTTATGACCAGGTCCAAAGTTATCTTTCCCAACTTTACAATCACAAAAACAAGCCCTATACTTGTGATGGGCACAGTAACATTTCCTATACGTCAAATCTTAAAAATCAAGAAATATATAAGTTGTACGAAAGCACTAAAACATTCTTATTTCACTACTCTATAATAACACTATCAAGTAAGACAATTTGTTGATGCAACTCATAAGAAGGTTTAACATTTCACTGATTGAAATTCGCAAGTCAGAAAATGCAACTAGTATCCTAGAAGATTTCATCATTTATTACAAAACAAAAGGAAGGGTATCACTAGATATTAAATGCATACAACAAGAAATATGTCAAGTTGGTACCATGCTACAACAGAATTTATGAAGTTTATTTAGAACATTGATCTTCATCATAGGATTTTGGCCACAAGGAGTCTGTTATAAGCTTATAGTAGATTTCAAATTCAAATCATTAAAGTTTACAGTCAACAATTGGGTAATGCAACTCGGTTTTATAGTAACAAGAGTCAACAAGTTAGAGGTTGAAAACACATTTTTAGCATGAAAGCTATAATGCTTTACACATATATTGTTTAACGAAAATGCTTTGTGCGTTCAAAATTTCACATGTTATAAACATGTGCTATGTAATCCATGCAACCTATCAAAGATAAAAGCCACATTATTATGATAGGTATTGATCAATGTTTTGAACTTAAGTCATTATAATCCTGGAACCAATATGCACACCGATCAGGTGTATGAAATCAAAGGAATGCTTTTTCTTTTAAAAGTTTAGACTGAACATTTATTGGCGCCAACTAATCAATCACTAAACTTTCTGTAGAAAAAAGATTAAACACTAAGTTATTTTCCTTAATATATGAGATTTTCCTAGCATTTGTTGTCAAAACCTTTGGAATTGAGGGGGACAATATGATCAATTGGTTGTTATTATCTATTCCCAGTTTCTTTGTGGAACAAGAGAAAGACTCCTAAGCTCCAACATTACTCACTAATCAAGTAGACAATAGGAATACCTCGAAGTAGAGTGCTGTATCAGTTAAAGTCAGTTTTCCAGGCCAGGCCATGTTATTCTCCCATTTTATAACAGGCCTCTTCTTGCTGGAAGCGATGCATAAGATTCTCTCCCTAGAAAACTGAGGATATTCACGAATCTGGTATGAATTCCGTCCTCCATGTACTCTACATGAGAACCAGCAGGAAATCAGCAAAGAAGAATATAATAAAGATTATTCAACATATCAAATAAAATGCATATTAACAAACTGCAGACACGTCATTTGAGACAACAATCTTAAACCAATTGAAAGAGCAGTCTTAGCAATCATTCTCATCTTGTCCCATACTATCAACCTAAACACTTGGTAGTCTTGTTCTAGTGTTGCTTAATCTTCTTAAGAATGCATTAGTTCCTTTTTCAATCTGGTAAATCCAGTAAAATAAACAATTTAAGTTGCCCAAAAGAGCAGGCCAATGCAAATTTATTGATTCTGCACAAGCAATTGCGTACCAAAAATATGCCCAGGGTAACCAACTTTTCTGGAAATTGAGAATAACAGTTTTATATGATAGGCCCATGTACATTAAAATTTAAATGGCTCCCTGATGATATCAAGTTTGCTTTGAGAAGGTTACATAAACATTAAAAAGGAACAACTCATAAAAACATCTACACGACAGAGCACAGAGGACACATTACCAGAAAGGAAAAAATCATTCAATTCAACATCATGAAACTGGCTTCATTATTGAAATGGTTTATCTCAAAGTGCTACCTGAGTTTGAAATGTACAAGGGAGTTTCACACATTATTTGACTAAGAAGGGCTATAATAAAGTGGTGACAAAGTACGGGCACAGAGCTGGAAGCAGTCACAAACCCCACTGTGCCCATAAGATAGTTCTCAAAGTTGAAATCCCTTTTAGGTCTTCCAAATATCCAGGAGATCAAGAGAGGATGTGGTTTACCATCTAGAAACTAAGCAATCAGTTTAAGCTGGTCATTTACCAGGAAGTATTAATTTAGCTGCCACATGCTCCATTTTAGTATAAGATTTTCCTTTGTCCAAGAAGCATCCACATTGCCTTGGCTCACACATCTCTCTATCGAAATGAACCATATGGATCAGGAATAAGCATACTGTTGGGACTTCGGAGACATTGTAGAGAGTTTGAGCTGCAATTGGCAGTCCAATCAATCACCCCTTTTTCAGTCAATTTTTTGTTAACTGAAATGGATGGGGGAGACTAACTGAAGAAAACTCTTATTATCAGTAGAGTTTTCATAGTATAATAGTCTAAGTGCCAAGCAGCAAAAATGCACAAAGTCATATCCACAAACTGCAACCACAGTTTGTAGGATGCATTTTGACAAGCAGGATCAAACAGAGCAAAGCCCAAAAGCTGACAGAACAAAATCAGTCAGTAACCCAGAAAACATCAAACACATACTGCATACAAGATTGTATGCAGCAAGAAATGCATCACTTTGGAAGGTATCAATGTTTATAGTAAATATGTGAGAGTCGACCAAACATAACATCTCAGAAGAATTTTAATTAAAACTCAAAGTTCCCTTAATTTATGAAAACTGCCCGATTGAATCCCTTTACATTGCGGAACACAAAAGGAGAGCATCACACACTAGAAAAATGCCTGACATCACAATGAATTAGAGCCAACGAGCAAACAACAAAACAGTCAAAATAGAGATGATCAAGTAATAAGCATCTTCAAGCGCTCAAAAGACAGAAAACAAAGTCAGTAGTATCCTTGCAGATGAGAAAAAAGATTATAATCAAACTGTTGGACCAAGATGTTGAGGTCATAAATGGTTGGACCAAGATGTTGAGGAGAAAATTTAGATCAGTTCCAATGCCATATAAAAATAAAATAAATAAAAATTCTAAAGGAAATTTGTGGGCTGTGAACAGAAAATTGCTTAAAAAGTTGAGAATGATAGATCTCTGGTTGCAGTCAATTCTTCTTAAAGTTACATACAGAGAAGGTAAAGACAAAATATTGTGCAAACAATGTAATAGACACTTCACTCATAACGGATTACACTACTTTTATGAACTTAAGTCAATAAAAGAAAAGGAAATTCTTTACAAGTAAGACCACAAGAGCATTGCGCCTCGAATAATAGTTTATCTTTCTTCTATTGACAGTAGGACCAGGACATAAAATAAAATTGATTATTTGACTTCATATGAAAGCTTTGAAAAGTAAACCATATGAATGATATCATGATGTGTCATGAAGCTTACTTGAGAAGTTCATCAATATAGGTTAACCACAAGCTTAAAGAGATGCCCTGTTCATCACCAGCAAGAGCCTTGAAAAGATTATGCACTGTTACTTGATCAGCCAGACCAGAAATTGCTGGAGTTATGCGAACAAAAGCCTCTTTTCCTACAAGCTTGCCCTGGTAATAACCAAAAATAGAAATAACGCTTTTAACTGATAAATAATTGATAATAACAAGTTAAAACAACAAATCAAAATGGATGATATCGTTAATAATTGTATGGGAAATAACAATTGCTGCAATGATGCATGACATTATCAGAAGTGAACCAACTCAAATTATATAGCAGGTTCAAAGTCACTATTCTTATGATTGTTGTTACTATAATTAACAATTTTTAGTAATCAAGATGTTGGGCTTTGGTTTCAAAGAAAGTTCGGGACGCTTCTTGTTTCCTCGTTCATGAAAAGTAAGGATGCTGTTTTGTGTCAAATGTTTCTGGATTCTATGTTCCAGTGAGAAGGCTAAGAGCATGTATTGTTCAATTTTCCAAAGCTGTTCACCTTCATTACAAAATTCTTTTGATTGTTTCATTAGTAAATTGTTGTATTTTTTATAATCATCACCAAAAGCAACAATAAGAATAATAACTATGAAGGATCTGAGAAAACAAACCTGAAAGAAAGCTTTATCCGGAAAATTTTCTCTGGATTCATTTTCTTCACAATAAGGATTCTGCCATGCCAGCATTGTGATGAATATTAATCTCTGGAATGCAGGTTCCTGCATACATATCATCCCAAGAAAATGTCATTACCACCCCACCACTTCCAGTTATTGAAGCAAAAGTTTAGAGCAAACAAATTTAATAGCGGATTTTCTTAAGCTTTATGAAGTAAATAAAATATCTAGGGTAGGACATAAGAAGAAGCTGTCCCGTTAAAGTTCTTATTTAACAATGAAAATTTTCCATCAAAAAGGATGAACCTAACTAAAATTGTTCAAGGATAAAAGAAATCTTTAACATAAAATTCACGTATACAAAGTCCACAAACCTTCAAGCATGGATGGATGTCTGAGTTATCCCTGGACAAAAACCTAAAACAGCAATATTCTACCAAATTACGGGCATCATTGCATACAGGATCAGGAACAAGTGCTTTAAATATCTTCTGCACCTTCTGTCCAGTCAAGCCATTCATCCTGCATATCTTAATTCCAAAATCCATATCATATTTCCAGTGTTCGTCTGACAGGCAGAGAAAACTCAGCCAAAATGAAATAGTTTCTTGCTATCAGTCATGATGATGCTATCAAATGAAAGTTCCAAATTCAAGCTAAGATCTTAAAAACATGTGCATGCACACACTTTCACAAAATATACAACTACACATGGAGATTTGTAATGCACATGGATCCAAACTATGATATATGGAATGATTGTTCCAAAATCTCAAGAAAAGTATTGGAGGATGCATATTTATCAAATATCCAAGTTTCTTCAAAAGTCAGCTCCCAAAAATCATACAGTAAGACATGATGCGTTCTAAGCAAATTAAACCATAATTTTAGAACTACAATTCCAAAGAAATGAAAACTTGCTTCTTCTGTCTGATTCTAAACAGAACATAACTTCAACTCCAAGAATGTAGAATGTAACATCTTCTACAGTAGATCATTAATATGTGCAGCCCATTACATCAATTGATATAATGAACAACTTAAGGGCATAAAAATTTTTCAACTATCAAGAACATTTATTTATCTCCTTTGCTAACCAACAAGTTTAGTATAAAGAATGATGATTGTAGTACATGGAATTTCATTATTCGAGAAGAAATGACTACCCTCGACCATGATATTGGAGACTACTTGTTGTATAGTTTCTATTTCTTTCAAACTTTTTGTAAAGGAAAATTTGTTCAGGAATTCTATAATTTCATAAGTCCTAATGACTATCCTTAATTAATAAGAATCTCAGATAAATAAAGCTAGTTCATAAATCCAATTCAAACCAAGTTAGTTGCACCTGCTGAATTGCTCAATTGATACAATAGCTGCTAAAGAGAGATTCCCATTTGGCGTTCTGCCATCAATGGTCTGTTCTGCCATAAATATGTCCTCCATATCCTGAGCATCAAATGCATGTTCAGGAACGCGCTTTCCACTTTGACCTGTTTTCACCAGTGTCTCGCTGAAAAAATTTTGGGTCTTCGATAGCCATGAGTACAATCTTTCTTGCACAGCATCTGTTGAAACAAATGAACATTTAGAACCACATGCCCCACAAACAAAATACAACAAAAAGACACTCCATAACCTTCTCGGAATCAAAAAGTTTAGTTTACTAAATATGTATCTAATGAACTCCATCAGAAATATAAACATAGGGTGTGATTGGTAGTGCTTTTTTATAAAGTGCTTTCGAATTAACACTCAGAAAAGCTCCTTCTTTTTGAAAAGTCCCTACTATATGTTTCTTCCCCAACGCTTCCCCAACGCAGTTCAAGTGCTTTTATGACATCAGAAGTGTTTTTCAGATTAACGCCAATGAAGTGTTTCTTCAAAAGTACTTCAATTGCTTTTTCATCTCCAAAAGCACTTTTCCTTACTTCACCCAAAACACTACAAAAGATATACAGAAGCGTTTTCAACTACTTAAAAGCAAGTACCCCATCACACTATTAGTCACTTAAACGAAGAAACACTCTTACATCTTCTTTGCAGCAGAACAAAATACCAGACGGTAATTAAAAGGCGCAAGAGCAAAAATTAATGTTTACAAAAGCAAAAAAGCACTTACGTGTATCAATATCTTTGAGCTTCCATCTATCTCCAAGAGACTGACCCACAACCTTAAACCTTAACCCCTGCTCCGAAGAAGAATTTCTGGGAAAATATCCAAACCTACACAACTCTTTATGCCTCAAAACTACAGAATTGGATACAGCTGGTGATGGTTTCAATTGGATAACTGAAAGTCTTGATACCATCTCCAACGATTCTGTTCTGTTTTTGCTTCTCAAGATTCAAAGTTGAAGAAGCACATTATTACTTAAATTTTAAGAAGAAAGAAAGTTGATATACGCAAACAAAAGTGGGTCACAGCAAAAGCGCCGTACACGCCATCGAGGTGCTGTGCTGAGTATGCAAAGATAACATTATTGAGTCAACAATGAAGCACATTTTAAAATGTTACTTCACCTTTCCTCTTATTTTACTATTTTTATTTTATTCCCCATCACGTCACCCCACCCTAAACAATAAGAATTTTTTTAATTTAGACTTAGGTCTTCCCAGAATTCTATTGACGTAAAATCCTTAATTTATTTACTTGTTTCTAAGGGTAAGTAAAAGAGTAAAAAAATTATAGTCTTTAAATAAAAATAAATATATATTATTTTAATTAAATTTTTATTTAATAAGTTAATATCAATTATAATATTTCTCAATCTTTAAGAATTATGAGATAAAAATAATATAATATTAAACTAAAGTCTTCAAATAAGATAGTGTTTATTAAGAAACACTATCTTATTTGGAGAGTCTTTAAAAAAATTTTTTTTTTTATTTAGCTCTTTAAATAAGTAATAATATTATATTTTAAGAATTTTTTGGTGATTTTGGTAAATGCTCTAAGAGTCCAAGTACTAGAAGTCTAGAAGTGACTTTTTTTTCTTTGTTTGTTTGTGTTTGGTTGTTTCGGAGAAAATCTAAATAGCTGCCAAAAAGAAGCACTAAGATGGTATTATATTGGATTAAAATAAATTATAATAAAATTAGTATGTAATCATGTTTGGTGTGATATAATTGTATTAAAACAGTTAAATTTAATTATTTAATTAAAAAAATCAAATGTTGTCGACCTAGTAGTCAGAATTGATAGCCATAAAAATTTTGGTTCGAAAAACAAATCGAATCTCTATACACATGCGAAATGAAATCTTGTGAATTTATGTCAAATTAGTATGTCCATGTATTAATCAATTGGATTTCATTATATTACAATATGATCCTATTGCGACGTGAAAAAAATATGCTACACGTGCTTAATTAGGTGAAATTTAAATGAAAAGGGTGGGCGTCAATGTTTTAAAATGCAAAGAAATTTTGTTTTTTTTTAAAAAGAAAAAGACGTACATCGCCCCTGACCATCGTAATGCCAAAATTTATACAAGTCAAATTTAGTACCATTCAAATTTTCGTCGCCAAACCTATAAACCAGTACAAAGATATTCAACAAAAAAAATTTCAATTGCTAAAAAAGGGTTGACAACAGGACCGGCTCTAACCAAATGGAGGTTTTAGGCAAAATTTTTATTTTAAGCTTTTTTACATTAAACAACATCAACTATACCAAGAACATTAAATAGCTCAACATTCAACTACCTTCAATAACATCTTGAACTTCAACAATTATCACCAAGATTAAAAAAAAATAAAAAAGATATCTATTTATTTCCACAATAACATTGACTAATTGACTAATTGATAGCACTTCAAAAATTGACTAATTGAGATAAATGTGATGATGGCAAATGGTAATGAATTTCGTAAACAAGAATTTTCTTTGTAGAGAAGAGGACAAGAAATTTTTTTGCTGAGAGTATGTATATCGGTTCTTAGGTAATGAAGTTTTAAACAGATTTTAATAAAATACTAAAAGATAGCTCTCAATGTCTAACGTTAACAATTTCAATAGAGTAATTTTTGGAAAGGGAAAGCATTGACTTTTTTTAAAAAAATAGTAAAAAAAATAAAGAAGTAACGTTTAAAATAATTATTATACCATAAAAATATGTCTTATTTTTAAAGTGAAGATTATCAAATATGGTGAGATAATTATGAATGAGAGTAATAATAGGGTAAAGCCTAAATATTAGACTTTCTTACAATGATTTCACAACTTAAATTTTTTTTAGAACCTTAAAAAAATTTTTAATTATGCTACTTAATGTATAAATACCCATAAATTAAGATTTTTCTAAAAATATGATCTTAGGCGATCGCTTAATTCACTTAGTGCTAAAGCCGCCACCGGTTGAGAACATCTGGCTTTCATTATTAACGGCAGCGATTTGGGAGTCCCTGCCACCATCGTCTACTTAAGCGTCTTCCACTCATTGTCATGATGGTGGCGATACTGCTTAACTCGTCGTTGTTAAAAGGCAGTGAGAAATGAAAGCCGATTGTTTCCAATAATTTTCCAGCGAATGAAACATTTGTCGTTGGTTAAAACTTATAAACGACATTGGGCTAACGTTGGTTAAACATACATTGGGTCAGCCCGTAAATTGGTGGGCCTGAATGAATGGCATCAAAAGAGTAGGGGTAATATTGGAATTGTAAAGCAACCCCAAAGGCACAGGTACTTGACACGTGCACAACAAACTGATCGACCATTATTAGCGGTTATTACAACAAACAGAATCTCTCCCGCTTCAAAAAGCTTACCAAGTAATAATAATAATAAGATTAAGAATAAATGGCCTTATCTTCATCATCATTATCTTCTCCTTGTCCACACACTGCAACGATCCTCACTGCCTCTCAGTTTTCAACCCCAAAATTACTCTTCCCTTCAAGGGTTTCTTTCTCTGACTTCCCCTCTAAGCTTAAAAACAACAATTACCAAAACAACCACGACCTCTCAAGCAATGAATATTGTTATTCTTCAGCTTCTCAGAAATGGAGAGCCAATGTTTCTTTCTTTCCTGCGTTCTTGAAAAAAGGCAAAGATGCTAAGGTTCTCAAAGAAGAGCTCCTTGAGGCCATTGCCCCTCTTGATCGTGGCGCCGAGGCCACTCCTGAAGACCAGCAGAGAGTTGAACAGGTTACTATTTGTTTTACCATCAGAAAAGACATGCAAATGATATTTTATTCTACAGTTTAGTTATGCTATGGCTGTCAAGATAATCACCTTTATCCGAGTATCCGGTGGTGGAAATGGAGAAAATATAAACTAAAGTAGGCTGTAGCATTATATCAGTAAAATTAAGGAGACCAATTGCTGGGGTCATTCTGAAGAAATTATAAAATACAGCAGTTTAAAATCAAATAATGTAAATATTGGGGGCCAATTGTAAAGTCCACAGAGACGTAGGTAATTTCAATTTAGACCCTTATTTTTCCTGTAATTAATTTTCAGCCTGGGGGTGGATACCTACTTCTGCCTCTGCCTCTGCCTCTATCCGTGGAGAAGAAATGAGTAGTTGTGAAAAGTCAGTTAAGTGTTTAATAAATTATTATCTGAAAATTGCTTTTGAAAAGAGATTATATTTGTTTGGAGAACGTTGTGAAAATTGATGCAATGCAGCTATATGTGTTTTGATTAGGGTACCTTTAGTGCCTATGGATTGAACCAAGTACCTGTTAGTCGCTATATTTAAAAAAGTTGTCCAAAATATTCCCGTTGTATATCAGTTTTCAATTGAGATCTATTTAATTATTTTCCACTTCACTTGTTATATGTTGATTTTAATTTATATCAGTCAGAAATACTATCTTACCCTTGAAAACTTAGATTCTACAGCTATAAGAGTAACATAGAAATATTTTAGGTAATATTTTGAAATAAAGGAACTAAGTGAGTAATAGTCCAAAACTTAGGACTAAAGGAGAATTTACCCATTATTCAAATGTAAACTTAAGTGTCAGTTAGTCGTACTGAAAAAATAAAAAATAATCAACTGTAGAGAGGAGGCAATTAAAACAATTGATAAAATATATAATTTTAAAAATTATTGTATGTTCCATTTGGGAAGAAAAAAAATTATTATGAGTTGTATAAGCGATTATAACTGTTTGGTGAATTTCAATATCAAACTGTAGTGACAGTAAATAAGGAATAAAATAGACATATAATATGTACTACTTGCAATAATATTAGATAGTTTATGGAAGAGTATGGAAAATACATGAAATTGGAAAAGCAGCTCATTCTCCATCTCATAATTTGTTGTGAAAGACAGGTGATTTTGCCTAATGCGATCTTGAAAATATTTCATAACATCTAAATTGAATTTTAGCTTAAGAAACAAACAAAACACTTTTAGGCTTTAGCCATTCCAAATTGGCCCCACCTTGAATTCTTCTAAGCCAGATGAAAAGTAATTTGACGCTGAGATTTATTGGTTTATTTTCCCTTGAGCACAGTTTGGCTGTTAATAGGGTATAAAAGGTTGCAAGTCAGTTTTAGCTCCTTTTTTTGTTTGGTTGCTGAATTAGCAGGATCTGGAGAGTGAAAATCATTGTTGTTAGTGATATTTAATTAAAATTGTCATTGGATAGTAATATGCCACTGTATCATCGGACATGGTGGAGGGGAATTTCTTGTTTTTTTACATTCTTTTGCCTCTGATTCTTGAAATTTATTTTTGAATAGATAGTTCGGGAACTTGAAGGAGTTAATCCAACAAAGGAGCCACTCAAATCTGATTTGCTAAATGGAAAGTGGGAGCTTATATACACGACTTCACAATCAATTTTGCAGACCCAGGTAAGCTAAACTTTATTTCATTTGTTTATCAGTGGAAAGTGTCATTTATTTTCCCCCTTTTATTCAGTGTAGAAGTGGCTTAATTTATCTTAAGGAGATAGCCTAGTTGTTTATATCTGGTCACTGTTAGTAGAGGGGAGGGAGATTCAGCAAAACGGGGAATTCAGTTTCACTTGTGTTTGTGCTTGGGGATGGGGTGTTCGTTAATACGAAGAGTAGTTAGAATTTCTTTCCTTTGCTTCTACAATTGAGTGACTCAAAAAGTAATGTTGTTACAGAGGCCCAGATTTTTGAGATCAATTAGAAACTACCAAGCAATCAATGTGGACACACTTAGGGCACAGAATATGGAATCTAGGCCTTTCTTCAACCAGGTATTCTTTTTCAAATGCATCACTGACTTGTTGACTTCTATTTAAACTTTTCCTTTTGGTTATTTCTTTTATCACACTATTTAGTGTTTACTGCAGGAAGAATTAATGCTGTGTTTCTACCTAGTCAGTTGCCATTTGTTTCGATTTTAAGCCTCTATGATCTCTAGCCTTTGTCTTAATCTTTTTGGACTTTCTAATTATCATCACAATTACAATTGTTTGCATTTTTAACTATTTTGACAAGGTTTAGTTGTTATGGCCCAATGCAAATAAAAAAATTTGCACCAATTCTCAATATGATTTCTGACTTTCAAGGTTGACGAAACATTATATGATAGTCACACTGTGCAATGTCAGGTATAGAAGCATCTACAATCCTTTAATCATTTTACTGAAAGGCATGTGAATGCTTCTTTGTTGCCATTAACTAATAGATTTAGGAAAGCAAGGAGTGAGAAAGTGGTGTATTGGATAAAATGACGGTGTATAAATCGACAGTAAATTGTCTGCTTAAGCATAAGTAATGGACCATACTCGTTAAAGATGGTTCAGTTTGACCTTTACTTGTCTTATAGTGTCTTTGTTATCTTTTCTAATTCATTTTAACAAAAGATGATGACAAAATTTGAAGTCTGTTTACCAAAGGTTGCTGATCCAGCTACGCATTGGCTCCACACCTAAATCTTCGCTGGGAGCTATGTTCCAAGCTCCACTACTTCCCTCTGTTAAACTAGCTTTTGACTTTTTATCTTGTATAATCATCCTGATTGCACCCAGCCATTTTTTAGTGGAAAAATAAAATAAAATAAAATAAAATAAAATACACTTACAAATAATTTTTTGACTCGTAGGACCATGCTCAATCTTCACATTGTACTTGATTTTAGCCCAAATTATAAGTAATTTCATGCTATGTCTCTAGGACAACAATTAAAATGCATGCATCTTCTATTTGCTTTAGAGTAATGATAGACATCCCAAATTTTAATCCCAAATTTCATCTCAAATCATGTAGCATGGGCTGTGTCATTTATTAAGTGGTTGATAATGAATTAATTGTATTATCTCTCCATCCAATTGATGAATACCACATCATTTGGGATAGATTTCTAGGATTGAGATTTATAGCACTACTCTTTGTTGTATGATATAGTGATATTTATACTTCGTAGGTTACAGCAGATTTGACACCTCTGAATTCAAGGAAGGTGGCTGTACAATTTGATTATTTCAAAATTGGAGGTCTGGTAAGTTTTGTACTCCCATTAGTGATTATTCCGTTTTTAGTTCTTTTTTGTTAAATGAGATTGTAAATATAGAGTTGATCTGACCCAATATATATCCCTGTTCTATCTTTCCTGTTCTTTGTTATTTAAGTAATCTATTTCGTGCTCAATAGGTTCACTCCTAGTCTCCTATCATGTATTTTGTTTTATTTAATTTTCTATGCTAACCAAATTTTTTACTCTAGTCTGGATAACTATATTGTTATACCACTTGATAAAAGAAAACTATGGATAGTACTGGAGTAATGTAGTTCTTTTAAACCAGTGGGTCAGACACAAATTTAGGTGCTAGAATGTATTTTTCTGTATTATTTGTATATAGTAATTAATTTGTATTTTTGTATATTATTTGTACATAGTAATTAATTTGTTCACAGACCATTAAAGTGAAAGGCCATGACCTTATTACTTAGATACTAGTTGGGTCCCTCTTTTATTAGATCACTGTTGAAAACTAAAACTATCTGTCAACCATTGCATGCAATCAATACACAACCTTTGGGGTCATTTGAACTTTTTTTTGGGTCATTTGAACTTTTTTTTATCTTCTGTAGTATATATATTTGAAACAGCACAAAAAGAATGAAATGAATCACACTGAAAATTGAAATTAGTATATTTCTTCTAGAGTTTGATGTACTGCCAGTGTCAAATGGCCAAGGAAAATCATACTTTAATATTTTCTCTCTTTCTTTTCTACATTTATTTAGCTTCCATAACTAAAATTTTATTAGACTGTGAATATTGAACAACAAACATTATGAACTCAATGAATTGGACAGATATTCATAGTCAGTCCAAACGTTTCACTAGCTATGCAATCATGTCTACAGATACCCATTAAAGCTCCCAAGTCAGGTCGTGGTGAATTGGAAACCACATATTTGGATGAAGATTTGAGGTGAGTTGACAGGCTATAAACCTTAAAGTTTACTTTAATGTTTATTTCTTCAAAAATTACATTTTCTTTTATGCTTGCTAAGGTATAACTTAACTTTCATGTCAATTCTATAAATGTGCTAAATTCTGTTGATACCCCTTTGATTTCAAAATCCAATAGAAATCTTCCCTTAGATTTTGAATATAATCATTAACCTTGCAATTCATCCAAATCCCTGAGGTTTCACAAATTTATCAGAAACCTCCTTTCTAAACTGGGAGGTTTGCTGTAATTAGGCTACCTTAAGGATGTGGATGAAATTTACACAAATATTTTTCATCACATGTTTACAAATTTTCAATTTATTCATTTGCCATGCCTTCTGGAAATTATCTAATTTATATCTGGGAAGAATGTGTAATTAAATGGTGTTTTCGATTCTTTAATATGAAAGAAGTTATTCTCCCACCTCACAACAAATTAAAGAAAAAGAAAAAAAATCTGATTGTTAGTGAAATTAGATGACTGATCTCTTCTTGAAACTGAATTTGAGCTCCATGGATTGTATTTTGGATAACATTTCTTCTGACATGTTTGGTCCTAGTCCATTATAATGGATCCGGTGCTCAGCACAAGAAAAGCTCAGCACCGGATCCTGGTCCCTATTATTTATATTCAAACAGTTGACTAGTTGCCATATATTATTTATTATTTTTGCTTTTCAAATTGGCTCATAATTTTTTTCCCTTTTTTTTCTCATCATTCTCCAACAATCTTCTCTGTAGTTTCCATCATTGAGAGTCCTCTTGCTTACTAAAGCGAGGTGAAGTAGAAAAGAATAAAGAAAGTAGGAGTTGTAAGAATTTGGCCCAACTCTATAATTATGAAATGAAATTTATTTTCTACATATAAACACAGGTATAGACAAATCCTTACATGCAGACTGTATCGTGTACTGGATTTTGAATTAGGATAGACAACATAGAAGCAAAATGGGGCTTAGTTATGCCATGCTAGATTCTATACCCAAACGACAGGGGATCACTTGTAGAAAATTGATTGAACAAAAATCTCCTAAAAGCAAGAAGACCGTGTTGAATCTAAACTTTAGCTTATTGGCGGCCAATGAGTTGACATTTGTTTATTTATGGAAGAGCAATAGCATATGGAGATAGGTAGGCTTAAGAAGGGGTGGTTAGAAAGCTTCTAAAGTTACTGGTGGAGCTGGAGTAATTAGTGAAGGGGTCATTTGAAGGTGTTTTGGGAGTTCATAAGGTTTCTCATGAGTTTGAAGATCTTTAAGGAGGCTATGTAGGCTGGAAGAGGTGTTAGCAATTCAATATTAGTTAGTAGAGATCTTGGTGGCCTATTCGGGTTGCTTTGGCATCTTAGCCATCAATGCACCAAGTTAATTTCTTCTTAGGTGGTAATATTTGATTAATAATATGTTACACTCCCGAGTTTCCTATTGCTGAAACCTTAAGTTTTACAGTAGTGTACATAATATATCATAAGTTGGGGGATAAGAACGAAAACTTGGGGTGTCAGCAACAAAAATTTTGAAAACTTGAAATTTTTCAACGGAAGTCAGCACTAGATTATTTCTCCCACCTAACTCTTCATTGAAAAATTTCAAATTTTTAAAGTTTTTTGTTGTTGACCCTCCAAGTTTTCGTTCATGTTCCCCAACTTATGATATAATATGTGCGTTATTGAAATCTTAAGGTTCTAGCAATGGAAAACTTGGGGTGTAACATAAACTAGAGACTTGCAATTTCTTGAATGAATCTATGATTTTATCAAGTCTTTTAATTTTAGTGTCAAATTCTTTGTAATTGCGAGTGCGTGGCTAAACAAATTGCATGTTATAAAATGTAGATAGTGTATATAGGCATTTTATTTTTAATATAAAAACTTAGCCCTTTTAGAAATCTTGTAAATGTATGCTGTTCAGGGTTATAATAATATTCATGCCCATAAAATTGTTCAAACTTAGAAATATAATCAGAAACTAATCTTGTACCTTGTTGTGCCAAGCAATAATTAAAAGGAGTAAACTTGGATCTCAAAATGCGCTTCATATGATTCCATGATCAAATTTTGCATTTCCTTTGGTTAAGTTGAGACTTGTAACTGTTCCCACCAAACTAAAGCACTTATTCCTAGTTTACGAGCAACACAGGATACTTGATTTTCTGCAAGAATCCATTTATCTATAAACCATTGCTCAATCGTGTCCAACCTGTTAAGAAATTTCTCGGGATGCCAGTATGTAGGAAGGAGCGACACATCATAAATGGGACAGTAGTTTAATACTGCCTTTAATTTTCTCGCAATGGCAAAAATGTAAATATCCTTCCTTTGACTCTTGGGTTTGGGTGTTACCAGTGGCTAGTGGCCGAAATTGGATTGGTGAGGTTTGGATCTGGTAGGTATGGTTGTGAGGAAGTTAACAGTGGTGGTGTTGGAAAATTGACTTATAGTGGCGGCGGCTTGTAGTGTTTGGGTATGGTGGTTTCGGTGGCTAATTGGACTTGATGGTGACTGAGATTGGATGGGTCGCATGAGGGGAGTCTAATAACAGTGTCGTTCGACGGTAAAGGTGACTGGATTTGGTGATGTAGCAAGCGATGGCTCGCAAATTTGGATTGCTTCGCGAGATGGTTTCAGGCGGCTGTTGGCGGATGCTGACAGTTGAGGTTCGGTTGGTGGAGGGCGGTGAGTTTGGTGGTGGTGTTGATTGATGATGGTGGCAACTAGGGTTTTTGATTTGGGTTTTTCTCTCTTTTTTTTTTTTTTCCTTTTATGGGTTTTTTTCTCAGCGGTGGAAAATGATGGAGGGACCCCTCATTTATTTAACAAAGGGGGATAATTTTTGTTAATTAAAATATTCATATGAAAACAATGATAAGACCTCTTTATTTATAATAGGGTAAAACTTACTTGCCAAGTTAAAAACGAAACTTAATCACAATTAAGTTAGAAATAAAAAACTAAACACGTGCATAATATGTTGCTAATTAAAATAGAAAATAACAAAAATGGCTAAAGTAATAAAAATTTAAAATCTTCTAAAAATCATCCAACATCAACTCTGCTTGTTGATGCTCTTCCATAGCACAAACAGATCTTAATTCAGTTGGCTCCTAACACACTCTCCTTACGATTTTTATAGCTGTAGGAAAGTCTTTTACATAATTTCAGTTGTCTATCTGATAAATTGTTATGTTAAATTAATCCTCTTGGGGACAGAAGGCTTGATTTTGTTCTTCTTTATAGAACAAACCTATTTCATTTTATAATCCTTAAATTGTGCTTCGAACGAACTTGCTCATACCAATATTAATGACAATTTCTTGATTGATAGAATCCAGGAATAACGATACTGTGATTCTCTTTATTTTGACAGGATCTCAAGAGGTGACAAAGGAAACTTATTCATCTTGAAAATGGTTGATCCATCTTACCGAGTGCCTACCTGAGGTATCAATTCAGAAGCTGTATATTAATGAATGGCAATTAAACTTTCTTGGTTATGAGAATACATCCACAGAGTCTCTGTTGAAATAAATTTGAAATTTCTTAATATACTTTCTTGTATTATAAGTTTATTTGACTGGCCTTCAAGGTTCTCCTGTACATAATTTATAGAAAGCTTCTTTTAACCATTGAATTGCATGAAAATAATGGTTGAAATTTTGTTGTGTTATCTTGCCTAATGAGGATTAGGCCATTGGAAAGTGGGAAGCAGATCTTATATGGCATCTTACAGATTTTTATTCTTCTCTTGATGACCATGCTATCTAGTGTATTTACATATTTTATGTTGGATTTGATATTTCAATTCTATTCAGTACAACAGGATGTGTAATCTAGCCCAAATTTTTACATCTTTCCCTTGAAGGATTAAAATTCTGTTCTGATGTGAATTTTTATCGATCAAAATATGTGATTGATGCTTAATAGATGAAAATATAAAAATTTTTACGTACGTTGTCATTAATAAACAATGTAGGTAACAAATAGCAAGATAGCTCAAGGGAAGCTAATCTATTGCTAAAAAAGAAAAAAATGAAAATTTTTTTTGATGCAATGCACATTCAATTCAAGAGGTATTGCAAAATTGAAGTGCTTCAGCGAGCAGCAAGTGGACGATACACAAATATTAAATACCAATGCAATACAAAATTAAAGGGTATCTCTAGTGACTTGCCATTAGTCATATGTAAAGGCAGATGAGTGGTGCATCATTCGTATTTATTCATAGCATATGCAAATATCTAAAGAAAAACAAAAATAATGCAAACCGACGACTTTAGAAGATAAGACATGCTGATAAGCATAAAATAATTTTATAAAAAATAATGCATGAATATTGAATAGTGACAAGCAAGGTATAGAGAGGTGGTTGCCAATCAATGGCCTTTATCAGCTATTCTTTTAGAAAATCTGAAAAGAATGTATACAAGCTTGCATTATTTTATAACTTAGAAGCATGTACTTCTCATGCATCTTGATCACTTCAAAGCAACACCATTTCCTGACGGGTGGGGTTATTTGCACTCTAAAATTTATTTTAGAACACTCTATTATTCTATATACTCATGTATTTAAGTTTTATTTTCTACACTCTTTAAAATGCCAAAAAAGACCTTACTTAAACTTGTTAAATTAATTTACTCAAAACATCAATTAAACTATTTAGCAAATTCAAAATGAATTAATAATAATTTAGTATAAATAACAATGAAATCAAATTAAGTTCTAAAAAAATCCTTTAACATAATTTTTAGTTATTATTTTGTGTCTATTACAGAATATGTTCAATATTAGTTTTACACCCAATTTTTTTAACCTAACAATTGAAAAAAAATCTAGCTCAAAAAAAAAAGTAGAAGAGGAAGATGAAGCATACGAAGAAAGAGAAGAGGATTAAAAGAAGGAAGAAGAAGAAGACAAAGAAGGAGAAGACTACGAACTTTTTTTTTTCAATCAAAAAGCAAAAATATATTCGAAATATATTAAAAGTATTGATTTGCTTTTTGTTTAACTAAATTTTGTTTAAGAGATTGGAAATGAAATTTTTAGGGTTTATAGCAAGAGAATTATATATTGAATAGAGAGTGTGCTTATGAGTGTCCAGAATAATTATATTATGTTAGTTTATAAAAGAGAGTCCTTATTAGTAATTTATATGATGGATATTTTTGTAATAAAATAATTTATTAAAATAAGAGTATTCAGAGTAATTTTTAGAGTATAAATAGCCTCATCTTTTCCTAACTCTCATCCCCTTCTCCAAAAGTTAGTCATTGCATTATATATAGTGTATTTTTTTGAAAGGAATTTGATAATTTACAATAATGAATTATCAAGAAGAGCAAGAACTACTCTCTCCATCCACCTTGCCTGTTCTTTCAAGATTGGATCGCCTTGATCGTTCGGTAAGTGAATTTCTTCTTCTTTTTTTTTTTTGTTACTGTGCTAGTTGTGTGTGCATGTGTGATTTGTTCCAGGCACTTGGCTGAGTGATTTTCAAGTAAAATTATTTGACTGGCTAGTTATATTCGAATCCTTATTGAGATAGGGGGTTAAAAAAATCAATTTAGGCTTTGTCCGATTGCCGAACCCTCACGTTAATTTTTTTTATTCCAAAAAAAGTATGTGTAGATATTTATAACCTATAAAGCTTTTGATGAATGTATATATGCAGATGTTGTTAGAAGAGAGGCATTGCTTGTCAACGAAGCATATTCCAAGTTGTGTTATCGGAAGAATGAAGAGTAGTAGAGAAGATCAATGCAAGACTTTGGCCTCTGCACTTGAAGAAGTTAATTATAAAGGAATGGACCCATTAACCATGCTTGAAAATCACGTATTAGAGGTTAATAAGTACCATATATACATTGCTTAATTTTACTCTAATTCTATTTAATCTCTGTGTCAATATGTGTACATTTTGTTCTATATATTCAGTTGAGCCTAGTAATGGAAGAAGTAGAAAAGACATCGAGATCAAGCTCTTTTAGCATTGAAAGGGCTGAAAAAATTGAACATAAATTAAGTTTTACAGAAATTACAGGTCAAGATGAGGATACAATTAGCAGCCTTCAAGTAAGATGACTATTCATATTGAAAAACATAGTTCCTAATTAGATACCTTAATTTTTTTTTATATTCACCATATTAATGTCGATTTATAACAAGCATTTTATTTGCTAATTTCAATTAATTAGATGATTGATAATGGTGATTAATTTTCAGGGGGCTACCAATTTGGTTGAAGCATGTGCATGTGGAAGAAAAGCAAAGGGTGGTCATAAAGACAAAAGATGGAGAAATGTGGCATTATTAAGACATAAGAAATGGCTTGGATGGTTTCGGATGGGATGTTGATGCTATTTAATTATCTATTTTATAATCTTTTATATATAATTTCTGACTTTAAAAAAAAAAAAAAACTAATTTCAGTTTGTTTTTAGTGGTCATCTTGGGTTGAAGAGTTTCTTGCTCTGTTATCCTGATAAAAATAATGACAAAATTTGATTCTATTGGTTTTACCATATTTATATTCTGATTAACTTTGGCCCTCTAACTATTTAACTAATTTTATGTTACAACAAAAATTTATAATTTCTTCACTACGGTCTCCATTGAACCAAAATTTTGATTTCGCAACTAAATATGACTTGTGTAGTGGATGTACATCAATTAATGTGATTTGGATTGTATTTTAAATCTACTATGCATATAATTTTGAGATATAAATTATAAAGTATGATTAAACAATTTTTTAAAAATAACGAATGCACATGTTTTTATTGGATAAAAAAATTAATGCAACTAATTTTTGAAAGGGTGGTGATATTTCTCGCTCACATTTTGTGTTATGGCACCCAATTGATAAATGCACCCCATTAAAATAGTAAAAATTATGTTATTTTGTAAAGAAACCCCGATTTATGACAAAAAATATTGCTCACTAATTTATAGATAGGTACCGTTAGTTTCACTCTAAAGTACTATGAACAATTTATTATTTTATACAATCATCAATTAAGTTTAAAAATTTAAGTTTTGCTTGTGCACTCATTAAAATGTTAAAAATATCTTAATATGAGCCATTTAAATTAAATTACTCAAACCAATAACAAAATGTTATGCACAACAAAAAAAATTAGTTATTCAGCATATACTTACAACATACAGAATCAAGTCAAGTTATAAACAAATTCTTTGACACAATTATATTTATTATTTTTTGTTTACTAAAAAATAGGTTGACTATTGATTTTTGCATTTATGCACTCCCGAATTCTTTAACATAACATCTCAAGAAGCAAAAATTTTCTTTGCCCCCAGTCAGAATTGAAAAAAATGGCCATTACACAGAAGAAGAAGTTAGAAGATGCTGCTACTGCCTACTGGATGCAACAATTGAATTGGCTTCAATTTCAGCTTCCTCTTATGTCTTCCGATCTTTTTGTTTTTAAAATCAAAAGGCAAAAATATTACCATCTTTACAATACTTTAATTTAATTTAATTTAATTTTTAAAAAATCAAAAGGGTCATTCCAAATCTTGTAGCTAGAATGTTTTAAAATATTGATTTGCTCATGGTTAAGTTTTGTTTAAAATGTTGAAAATAAAAATTTTAGGGTTTAAAGCTGTTGAATAACCAATGAAGCAAATCAATGTTGCTGAAACGACAGAGGTTATGTGCGTTTTGGAGGTTAAGTGACTTAAGCAAAACGAGGAGCTGAGGGTCGTTTGGGATTTTGAGATTTCTTGTTATGTTGTTTCTGCTTGAATAAAACGACCAGAAGCTTTGCCGTTTTCGGTTTAATGAAACATGAGCTCTGCACGTGAAATGAGATGACGTGTGAAGTTTGTTAAGAAGCCGTTATGGTGCAATTCTGGGCAAGCTTCTGGGTTTGTTGTAAGGCTCTTTTAACAGCTGATTCTGGTGCAACATTGAGAGAGATCTAGAGACCTCGAGAGAGAAAGAAAGCTTGAGAAAAGAGAGTATTCTTGTTCCTTGTAGTGAGCTCTGTAAATATCAGTGTAAAGATACCGGTATCAATCAATAAAGCTGATTGATTTGTTCCTATCATTGATGCAGGTCAATGCAAATTGGCTGAACCACATAATTGGCCGTGTCTGTGATTCTTTGGTGTTTTGTGTTTGTTTCGATAGCTGCTGGTTTAATCATCATTTTGTTCATATTCAGATTCTTAATTAACTTTTTAAATCATCTTCTAAGCATCTTGTAGGGTCTGAATTGAAGATCTTGGGCAGTGTTTGGTGAATCTTGGTTTGTATAGCTTCTGAATCATTACAAAAGCTAGAGAATTGGTTGAATAACGGGCGTGCTATATGAGTGTTCAAATTATGTTGGCTCAAAATAAATTATCTTTAATAGTAATTTATATGATGTATATATTTGTAATAAATTGTTCTGTTGAAATAAGAGTGATTAGAATATTTTTTAGTATGCAAATAAAACCACCTTTTTAGATTTTTTTTTTTTTTGGGTTTTCAATGGACATCCTAATGTATTTAATTTGTGGATAAAAACTCTCTTTTGAATTGATTATTTTGTTATTACTTATTAAAAAGTTTGATTGATATGATAATGATATACAGAAGATCTTAAAAATAAGTTATGTAATTACAGCTAAAGACTGCTAATTACATACTGATCTCATCATATAAATGAAAAATAAATGTTTTCCATAAAATTGGGAAAAAGAATCCTTAAGTGGTAAAATCTGTGCATTTAGTGCTACACTTGAATTAATACATAAATGGATACATACACTGAAACAATCCATTAATCTTAAAAGAATAATACATCTTCAGGCTGCCTACACCAGAGAAAATAAGCATCATTGATCCACTGCGGATGCACCAAACACTTCTTCTCCTGCTCTGCCCATTCAAAAGTCTCAGATTGTGTATTTGATGAAACCACATGTGTAATCGATGCGTCGGTTACGGATGTGCAAATAGCTCCCATCTCTTCTGCTCTTGACCATATTAATGGTAACTCCTCAAAATCATCATCGCCGAACAGTATAGTACACCCCATCAGAATCCTGCTCCGAATTTTTGCCAAGCAACTTCTAACATCTCTGCCCGCAGCATGACTGGCCGGATTGTTAAAATACAATGCATGAACTGCTTTCAGAACTTCCAGAATTTTAGCCAAAGCCCCATCACTCTCACTTTCATCACTCATCTGTTCAGAGTAAGACTTGCAATCATTCTTTTTCTTATCTTTAAAGAAGTCATAACTTCCCACAGTAATCAAGTTCTCCTTGCGCCCACTCCAAACACTCTCTGTATCGTCAACGATGACAATGCTACTCTCTTGTCCCAACACCAAGTCCAGGTTTTTCCTCTCCCTTTGTTTGAAATCTTCACGTGCAATGATTCTTGAATTAAAATACTTGCAATCCGGATCAAGTAACTTCACAGCCCTCGCGGCATAGTCTCTGTTACCCATTGTGCAAACACTGATTTCAAACAATCTGCTTGCTGCTTCAAGAAAAGATCTAACGAAAGGCCTCAACTTCACCATTAAAACATTATCACCGATAATGAGTTTGAACAGATCATTCCCTCTCGAAACCTTATCAGAAGAATATGCTGCTGCTGCCTTCTCCAAATATTTCTCATCAGATGTTAACTTATCAAGCCATCGAGAGTGAAGTAACGTGTGGTCCAAGTCAAGAACAAGATGAAGTTTCCTCGTCCTCAACAAATTCTTGGTGTTTCTTTTCTTCAAGCGAGAAATCTCATCATGGCTGTACCTCAAACCCTTCTCAATATAATCAAAACAAACGCCATAAGAATCTTCCATGAGCTTGTCACATACCACACACATTCCATTGAGAATGGTGGCATGTGGGCACGTTGTGGGTTCCTCTGAAACTGAAAACAGTGGCAGTGGCAGTGAATCAGAACCAGTCCAAGAACAAAATCTTTTGTTGTTGGCAACAACACCATTAATACTCATTGTAGCATACATGGTGGTGGATTTTACTTATGTTGTGTGAAACCGGAAGAAGAAACTAAATATTTGCGAAGATTGGAAAAGAATGAAAAATGGGTATCTTTTAAAGGCTCTGTTTATATACTTTATTTATATTTTGATGTCCTGTTAAGTTTAGGAAACCACAAATCGGTGAGTAATTAGGATTACAATTTACAAAAAGTTTCCGAATTGCTTTAGGAATCCAAATTTTATGTGTTTCCTAAATTTGTTTCCGGCATCCACATGTCCGTTAGAGTGATTCTAAGTACGCGTATTAATTAATTAACCGCACATTATCCTAAATACGCGTATTAGTTAATTAACCCTATATTTTAACCAAGACATTTGGATAAATTAAAACTACAGTGTAATTGTTGTTGTTAGAGGTTTAGAATTTATTATTAAAAAAAAATTCATTGGAAATGTCAGATTCATTACATCGAGGTACGTAAGATAATGAAATAAAATATCCCAAAATCAGCACAAGAACGCAAGAAAAAAATAATTAAAATAATTTGAATAATATTAGTATGTCTAGGTAGAATGGGGTTCTTCACCGCCGGCCAGCCCTAACTATTTTATCGGCACTTTATTACAGTTTTAGTTCAACCATCATTCAATTAGTTTCCTCCTTTTTTGAAAAAAATTAAAATCTGTCAAATTTTTAAGTTAAATAATTTAAATTTTCAATAACCAATGGCATTGTTGTCGTCGACAAAATAACCTAGAGTGTGGATATTTGAACCCACTAAATTTCTCTTTAACACCCATTTTCTTAATTTACCTATTATTAAATCATTAATTTTAAATTTTTACTATATAAACCGTTCAATATCCCAACATTAACCTTAATTATATCTTTGTTATTCCATTTTAGTTTTCTCTTGAAACCCATACCAGCCATTCTTCGTTTTCTTTTTCGTTCTTGTTCTTCTTCTCTCCATTCTCCACTCTTTTTATTTGTTTGGGAAATTCGGTTAATTCCATGAACCAAATCACAGTACTCTTTTCAAACTTTTATAGGCCATTGAAATGGTGAAAGCATTATTTTTTTGTAGCTCTTATTTGCAGTAGCCATAGTATTTAATCAAATGAAAGATTTAGTGGGTTTAGGGCTTTTATAATTGATTATACAGTGATTCCATAAGCAAAGTAAACAGAAAGAAAAATCGTAAGAGATGATAGTGAAAAAAATCGTAAGAGATGATTGTAATACTGTCGAGAAGAAGAATAAGATTTACGGTGTTTGTGTAGAGAAATAAGAAAAAAATTTAATTTATCTTATTAATAAATTAGTAAATATGTACTTAATGGTAAAATATTATTGGGATATTTTAGTATTATAAAAATTTATTAAAAAAATGAATACTAAGAGTATTTTTATGAGTTCAAATAACCTCACTCAATAACCTATACTTCCATTGTAGAAAAAGAAAAGAAAGAAAAACTTACTAAAAAAATATATTTGCTGTTCTCGGAGAGGGTAAAGTCAAGTCAGCTGGCAGCTCTAACAAATATTACAAGAACTAATTCTTAGATATCAGTTGTACAAATTCTTCCCATATGGTACCTCAAGAGTCAAGATAATGTGCTTAATTATAGGCTCCATAATATATAAATGCTTGATCTTAGAAAAAAAAATATGCTGCAATATCTGATAACGGAAAAAAAAAATCCCTAATTTTAACAAAGTCAGGGATGAACTAAAAGATAAAAAAACACAAACTCTAATGTATTATATTTTATTATGTAGTACATTGAAATCTGTGTTTTTTTATCCTTTAGCTCATTCCTGATTTTATTAAAGTCAGGAATCCCTGATTGGAAACCCACTATATATATATATATATATATATATATATATATATATATATATATATATATATATATATATATATATATATATATATATATATATATGTTCAAATGCAGGATCCTGAATTTTGTTAAAATCTGGAAAAGTTATTAAGTCGTATGGTTTAATGGTCTACTGATATAATACTATTAAATGGCATGACTTAATAGCTTTTTTTTTACTTTAATAAAGTTCAGGATCCTGAACCAGATCAAGACTCTGTGTGTGTGGAGAGAGAGAGTACTGATCTAGTCCAAGGTCCTAAAATCTGAGAAAGCTATTAAGTTGTATCTTTTAATAGCATTAGGCCATTATACTATTGAACTCTATGGTTTAGCTTTCCCGGACTTTAACAAATCTAGGATCTTAGATAGGAATATATAAATACATAAATGTACACACACACACACACACACACACACACACACACACACACACACACACACACACACACACACACATATATATATATATATATATATATATATATATATATATATATATATATATATATATATATATATATATAATTCTTTAGTGAGGACATCCTCATTTTAACAAAGTGAGGATGCACTAACAGACAAAAAATTACAAATTTCAATATACTAACAGACAAAAAAATACATTTTCTAATGTATTGAAATATGTGTTTTGATTAAAATTTGATCATGGAATCATATGAAGTGCATTTTGAGATCCAAGTTTACTCCTTTTAATTATTGCTTCCTACAACAAAGTACAAGATCAATTTCTGATTATACTTCTAAGTTCGAACAATTTTATAGGCATGAATATTATTATGACCCTAAAGAGCGTATGTGCATTCTCATTTTTTTTTTAATGCAGACACACTGTTAAACCGTGTAGTTTAATAGCGTGTCTGCTCTAACTTTATTAAACAACATAGTTTAACAGCATGTCTGCATGATAAAAAAAAAAGGGCGCCCGCACTAGAGAAGGACTACGTAATAACTAATATTATGGTGTGTTTACTAAACAAGAATCGAAATGAGTTATAATCGGAATGAGTTGTTTACTTAAGCTGTAAGAATCGGAATCGGAATGAGCATTATTGCCATTGATATGTTTACTTTGCCTTAAAATCGGAATTAGAATGAATTAGATTGTTGAAAATTATTAAAAGGTCCATAATTAACTATGCCATTGTTAATAATAATAATAATAATAAATTTCTAATTTCTAATATTTTTATTTTATTATTAGATTTCAATAATGATAATATTAATAAAAATAACAATTAAACTAATAATAATAACAATAGATTTTAATAATGATAGTATTAATAAAAATAATAGTAAAGATAATTAACAATGAATAAAATAATAAAGTTAATATATTTTGATAAAAATAATGATGATGATGATGATGATAACAATAATAAATAATAATAATAATTAATAAATTTTAATAATATTTATTATGGCCATATTTTTATCAAACCCGAGTCCAAGGACTCATATCCAATAACTTGTCATAATCTAAATAAGATAAAACAATACAGTTTTTAATCATTGTCAAACTCGAATCCCACAAGATAAGAGATAAGTTTTCCTAATTCAATTATATTTCTGAATACTTTCTCTTATAAAAAGAGGTCAGCATTCAACAATATAAGTATCAAAGGTATGAACTAGAAAAAAGCATATTGGATCTTACTCTCTTTTCTCTCTCTTATTTATTTGTTATCGCCTCATTCTCGATCTCTGAATTAAGCATTGAAGGGTTTATGCTGGTAACACCCCTGGTGACTCCGGACGGGTTATTGTTTTGCAGGATTCTGATCTCCGAGCTCCTTACTCTTGACAATGGAAATTACAAGGACAACTCGTTCCATAAGTAAAACAACTCTTTCCCAACTCTTATTGTTGATCCAAATTTTGGTATTAGCATTTGACGCCATCTGTGGGGATCGCGCAAGTCAACAACCAGAGGCACACGAATCAAAATTGCATATTCCTCAAGTCGGAAAAGCAACAAAACCAAAAAAAGAAAAAGAAAAAAGAGAAAACAAACAAATACTAGAAAAGAGGCAAAACGGGTCGAGTATGCACCCAAACTCGAATAACCTAGCCACCATTCACGACAGCCACCACATCACCAGCATTGGTGGTCATCAAAGGAACCACCAAGCACCAGTGACCACTCCCACATCATCTTTGCCGGCGGAACACGGCAAAAAACAGCCACACGAAGTAGTGAACAGCTGCAGAATTGCCTCTTTGAATTTATGATATTTGTCGAATTTCTACACCCTATCACTTTGGTTTTGCTCCTTACGGCAGCCCCTTTAAATTCTAGACTGCCACCACTGCCTAGAAGTGGCTAGAGATGCCGCGAATGATCATCAAAACCCGCATGGCCGTGGATCTCAATTTATCACCGACGACAATGCGTCTGCAGGCACCGTCACTACCGTTGCACTCCTCGCGGACTGAAGCTTCTAACCCAACCGTAGTTGCTTGATTTCTAATGGCCGACGAGGTAAAACCCTAAATTCACATAAATAATTTTACCCCTTTATTAATTTAATTTATAGTTTTATCATGATTGCTTTGATTACATGATTATGCTCATCCTCATTCTAATAAGCCTCGATCTCATCATTCAATCTTGGCTTTATACTCTTAGACCTCGATCTCGTAATATGAAACTCAACCTTATACACTTGGAAGTGTTACAGCCCTTTACACGGCTTATTTTGTAAAACTTATTGCCCTTGTCGCAGCTTAATGATAATTATTTTGGCCCTCACTGTGGCCCAAGTTTAATTATTTTAGCCTTTGTTACAGCCCAAATTCAATATTTTGGCCCTTGTTGCGGCCCGAGTTCAGTTATCTTGGCCCTTGTCAAAGCCCAAGTTTCGCCCTTACTGCGGCCCGAGTTCAGTTATTATGGCCCTTGTTGCAACCTTATTTTAATTTTATGGCCCATATCATGGCATTATCTTAATTTTACAGCCATATCACAACATACGAGATCTCTTCATGTCATTCAAGTTATCCTCATGATATTTAACATCTCTTCATGTGATTCAAGTCATCCTCATGGCATGAGGAAATAACATTCGAGATTTCCTTATGTCATTCATATTCTCTTCATGCCATTAAGTTGTCCTCACGACATTTGAGATTTCCTCATGCTATTTGTACTTTTTCTCATGTCATTCAATATTTCATCACAACACTTGAGATGTCTTCATGTCATACAATAAGGGATGATAAGAAAATCTAGTGTACTATAAATTATATTAGTTTACAACATTCACTTATAAGCTAGTGAACACTATAAATTAAGAGGCTCCTGTTATGGCCTAATTTTTATCAAACCCGAGTCCAAGGACTCACATCCAATAACTTGTACTAATCTAAATAGAATAAAACAATACAAGTTCTAATCAGCGTCAAACTCGAATCTTACAAGATAAGATATAAGTTTTCCTAGTTCAATTATACTTCTGACTATTTTCTCTTATATAAAGAGGTCATCACTCAACAATACAGTTATCAAAGGTATGCACGAGAAATAGAAATTTTGGATCTTACTCTTTTTTTTTGTCTTATTTATTTGTTATCGTATCATTCTCGATTTCTAACTTAAGCATCGGAGGATCTACACCAGTAACACCCCCAGCGACCCCTGACGGGTTATTGTTTTATAGGATTCCGGTCACTGAGCTCCTTACTCTCAACAATGGCAATTATGAGGACATCAAGTTCCCTCACAGCTTGTTCCCCAAGTAAAACAACTCTTTCTCAATTCTTATTATCGATCCAAATTTTGGTATCAATAATATTAATATCAATAATATTGACATTATTAATAGTAATAATAACAATTAAAATAATAAATTAATAAAATTTGATTATAATAATAATAGTGAAATTAATGACAATAATAATAATTAAAATAATAAAATTAAATAATTTTTTATAGTATTATTATTATCATCATCATCAAAGGATCTATTTACAAATAATACAAAAATTTTAGTTATTTTCATAATTCTGCTAGGACTGAAATGCAAAAATGACAAAACTTCGTTGATGGCATTTTGGGGATTATGAAAATTCATTGGGGGTACGTAGAATGGGAATTCCAGGAAATGGGAGATTGATTCCCAACCATCCCTTGGAGATCAATTTCACATTTCTCATTGCCAAATTGGAGTGAGCCTCACGATTCCGATTCCGATTCCGATTGCCGTCTTCATTTTGCAAAGTAAATGCACCATTAATCTATTGTCCCATAGATACCAATTAAGTCACCTGGTAACGGCCGTGGTCAATTAAAAATTACATACTTGGACAAGGAGTTAAGGTATAAAGTGTAAATTTGCAGCTACTATTAATTTTGATACAAGTACTGTAAATTGTCATATATACATATACAAAAATAAATAGTGAGGAAACTTGTCTATTTGCAGGATTTTGACTTAACACTTTCTAAAATTGGGTTAACAACTATCAGTATAATCCGTAGTCTCTGTATCAAATGATAGGCATGCTCACTTCAAATATTTTATAGGCTTGACTAAATTTTTTTCTAATACCCACTTAAAGCTCTTTAGTAGTGCTTTCAAATTTGAAGCGAGTGTTCCACCCCCTGCCGCCCGGCCCCCGCGAACAAAATCGGCCTTCGCTGTACTACTAATTAATTCTAATCAATAATCAAGCTTTTTGTCTTGTAATTAACTATAGTTTTAAGTTCTGTTTCATTTTTCTAGCATTCTGAATTTATAATCACTTAATTATTACTAAAGTATATGCAAAACTAGAAATTAGTCATAAGTCTTGCGAAAACTAGCTCTCTATTATCATTTATTCATTTTTATTTCTTTTGGTGAATATTTTTATTTAAAAAACATTAATTATTTACATTGAATTAGGGTGGGCAATTTGCGGGTCCGCATGATGATGAACAAGCCCAGATCCTTTAACAGTCTGTCCAAGTTTGGACAGGTCGGCCTATTCAAGCCTGGGCCGGGCCTGAGACTTTAATTAAATTTTTTTATAATTTAAAAAAATTTTAATTAAAAAAATTATTCAATACATAATAGAATAATAGTCTAATATACAAAATATTAGTAATACAATATAATAAATCTCAAATACTAATAAAAAAATATTAATCTAATTATTTTTTGATTTTTCCCTTTTATTTTAATTTTATTTATTTTTTTATTTATAAATTAAAAAGCCTGGGCTTTCCAAGGCCCATGTCCAGGCCCACTCGATGAGAGCTTTTTATTTTTTGATCCATGTCCAGGCCTATTCCATGCGGGCCGGCCAGACTTTTTTGTCATTCTTACATTGAATCCAGTTTTCTCTTTCATTAAGAATCTCAAGAGGGAATGGAGAGAATCTGTTCATTTTGAAAATGGTGGATTCGTGCTAAAAAGTTCTTCTCTGATGCAGCCTTAGCGAAAAAATGGATCATTGAAGCACACATAAGTAGATTTTCAGATTGACAAAGTTGATATCAAAGTTGATCAATCGATTAGCTGCCAAGGGGCCGAGGAAATTGAAAATATACTTATTCTGCTTTGTAGCTAGAGCATAGTTGTTTGATAAATTCCAAAACACCTAAAACACGATCATTCACTGCCGGGATTTGAACGTCGAATTTAGGAGTAGCAAAAATATCCGTACGGACCTGAACCCGACTAATGCGGGCCGGGTAATACCCGGACCGGAGATGAGGAAGGGCCGGTCTCGGGCATCGCTTGAAAAGCCTGGGTCCGGCCTAGAACTCGGATTTTATAAAAAAAAATATTATAAAATATATATTATTTTCAATAATTATATTTATTTAATCAATTCATTATATATATTTAAAATTTTAAGCATTAAAACTCATATTTTCATGTCTAATTTCATTAAAATAAATTATAAAATATTATAAAATAAATTAAAAAGTATTTATATTTAATATTATAAAATATAAAATCCGGGTTTTTTAACCCGAATTAAAAAGCGCGGACCGGGTGGCCAAAAAAAAATCCAGGCCGGGTTCGGGTATGGTAATACCCGGCCGAATTCTAAGGAAGGTAGAATTTGCCAATGTGCTACAGTGGATTTCGTCTTGAAAATGTAAAATCAAGAATTAATATGTTTTAGGCGTTTTGGAATTTAAATTAATTATTTTATTTATTTATTTATTTTTTTGTTGAGCCCTAACAATGAAATTTGCCAATGTATTACAGTGGATTACATGATAGTGATGTAAAATGAATTTAATTATTATTATTTTATAGACATAAAAATTATATTTTTGGATCAAACACGAAGGTGTTACTTGGGCTTTTGGCTTTTTGATATTTATTTACCTTTTAATCTGTTGAGACCTAAAATAGGACTTCAAAAATACTTTGAAAATTTACTACATAATAATTGTATTTCCTTTCATGTGTAACTGTGTATTTTCAAAGATACTTTAAAAATTTAATTTATCGAATAAAAAAATTGGACCAATGAGTCAAATTATTTTGTTATAAAAAGAATTTAATTTGTTTTTGAAGTTCATTGTTTGGGCTCAACAAAATATAAATATATATAAATTCCAAAAAGCCTAAAACACGTTAATTCTTGATTCACTGGTTTAATTTTTTTGTATTCAATAAATTAAATTTATTTTAATTTTTGGATTGGGATTTGTAGAAACTCATTGGAATTTTTTTTTGTGAGATTTTTGTGTTTGATTTGTAATATTTGAGTTTGTTAGATTGATTGTTCTAGTTCGCATTTTTTAATTTCTCAACTTTTAAATTTTTAGGAAAGTCTATAAGCCTAGAATTCTCAAACTTTGAAAGAATTATTTTTGTTAATGTTCTTATTCTCTTGTCACATATTTTTCAAGTAAATAAAATTATCTAAACAAAACAACAATCCTTATCATCCTAAAATAGCATCCTCAATTTTGAATTTTAAAAGCAATTTTGAATTTTAAAAGCTCTAATTTTCGTCTACGATAAATTCAAAACTAATAAACCTTAGATCGTCAAATCTAATAAAGTCAAAGTTCTATGGTTAACTAATCTTCAATTTTATGTTTTGATGCTCGATTTATCTATTTTAGCGAGTCATCCATAAAAGGCTAATAAAAATAGAGGTTGATGGTGAAGAACTTCAATCTCGCTCTCTCTCTCTCTCTCACTTCAAAACCACATGAATTCTCTATTCTATACTTCTTAACTTAATTTTTGTTTTATTTTTTTAGTTAGTTAGTGATAAGAGTAATTGAGTATTTTCACTTACTATTAGGTCATATTCCTGACATGTGAGCTATTAAATCATATTCTTAGCATTTACTAACTACTGGGTCATATATATGATGCAATTTCATTTAATATAATTTTAAATATTTGTCTATTAAAGTATTTTTATAATTTTTAATAAAATTTCTTATTCAACCAAATAAACATAAACTTTTTAGCAAAAACTCAACAAAAAAAAATTTATTTTATAAATTCTATTTAAAAAATTATGCTAAACAAAATTACTTTTAGTGCTTTAATTTCAATATCAAACAAAGTCTAATACGTCTATTCCATATTGGCAACAATAAGAAGGCACAGCATAACCACACTATCAAACGAGCCCTGGTCCTCACGTAATAAGCCCGAGCATTTTCAGCCACCACTCAATTTTTAATTATTATTATCATTTTTTTTATAATAACTACGTGGCCGTTTTTTCGGTTATAAAAATACAAACAGAAGGAGACAAACCGCCATTCGCCGATTCTCTCTCTCCTCCCGGCAAAATTTAATGAAAGAAAAATAAAATATAAAAAATAAAACACAAGCAACACACTTCCAAGGTTCCAATATAGAAACAAAAACAAATTGGAAAAAAATCAAAAAAAAAAAAAAAAATCAAAATCAAATGAAACGTTAAAATGTTATTCACCAAGAAATCACACGGAGCCAAGCAACATTTTCCATTCATGGCTCCATCTCTTTCTTCTCTACTCTCAAATTCCACTAACCCTTTCCTTTCCCCAAACCATTACCCTAACCCTAACCCTAACCCTAATCTCATCCACAGGAGGTACCTTTCAATTTCATCCTTCACCCCAAAAGCAACCCAAAAAAATCATAATCTTACAGCTACACCCCTACCCCCACCTCCTCCTCCTCCTCCTCCTCAAAGCGAAAAACCCACTTCAGAAAAACGGTCATTTGCCGTTGCAACGGGCGAGCTTTTCCTGGGAATTGCCTCGAGGTTGTTGAATAGAAGCAACAGAATTGCTGCTGACAATTTTGAAATTATCCCATTAATGGACAGGAGTAAGAAGATGGGTTCTTCTGGTGAAGATTACGAGGAGAGAATTGGGGCGGTGATGGAGGATGAGATTGAGCCGGAGGTGATTTGGGAGCAAAGAGTGAAGGATATTGAAGCTGAGAAAGAGAGGAGAGTTGTTACGAGTCCTGGGTTTAGCTTCTCTGCCGCTGGACTTTTGTTTCCTTATCATCTTGGGGTTGCTCAGTTTCTCATTGAGAAGGGTTACATTAAGGTTTGCTGTTATGTTGTGTTTGTATTTCGTACTTTTTTTTTTCTTTTTGATGGGTTCAGCTCAATTTGCGTTTTTATTAATCTGGGAATTGTTAAATTTTAGTGCCCTGACTGAGAATTATTGTAATTCAGGTAAATAGAGCTTGGATTTGCTGTCAAAACTTGAATTTATTGGTCGATAGGTTCTAATTTCATTGAATTTGCATTTTGGTTCATAGCAATGTCTTTATTTTATGTGCACATTCGAATGACTGTCTTCATTTCAGACTTTGCTATTTTTTTGGAAATAGATATTGCTTGTAGTTGATCTGTGGTATTACTACTACGAAAATTTTGATTTTGACATGTTACTTGAATTTGATTTGGGAAAATTTGCACTTTCGTTCACTTAAAATCATATTGTGAAGAGATGGATTAAATTGAAACATGGCATTTTGGGGAAAATCTTCTAGAATTCTGTATAAGATCATTCATTTTCTATAGATTTTGAGAATTCTGATTGATTTCTTGATATTGACATAGGAAACAACACCATTGGCTGGTTCCTCAGCTGGTGCCATAGTTTGTGCAGTTATAGCCTCTGGAGCTAGCATGCAAGAGGCCCTAAATGCTACAAAAATCTTAGCTGAAAATTGCCGGAGTAGAGGGACTGCATTTCGTCTTGGGGTATGCGTATAATGTTTTAGTTCATTAATTTTCAGCCAGAATGGGTATCCTCTCAGTACCAATCACCACTTAATTGATTAAACGATGCGACTTTTTTTGTTTAGTAGTATATTTTTAGTGAAGGATACTGCTATATGGGGAATGCTTACCAACAATTAGTATGTATATTGACAATTGAAATTCACATCTCAATGCCTGCAGATCCCTAATTTCAAACTTCTGTGATTGTTACTTATCTACTCCTACGCACAAGTTAATTAGGTCGTATGTATTCATGTCTCCATATAGTTTAATGCGATATGCTCTGTTTTCCAAGAGTGTTGTGATCAGATATGTTTAATAACACATTTTTCTCAATGTTGAGATAAGATTTTTGTAAGAAAAAAATGGGAAGATTTGTATCATTGATCTATTTTTCAGGTACAAAGAGAGAGTGCCTACTTATAATTGAAAATCGGGATATTGGAATATTCTTCATTTGCTTTCTATATATATTGTAATATGATCCGAACATTCAAATATGGGCTAAATAAGGTGTGATAAAAATTGATGCCATGCTAGCAAAGGAAGAGATAAAATCATATTTTCCTATCCATCTTGTGATAAATTCAAATTTTTAATATTAACTTATCCATTCTTTTCTATGCACAGGCTGTTCTTCGAGACATTCTTCAGAATTTTTTGCCTGATGATGTTCACGCTAGGTCCAATGGAAGGGTTCGTGGTGAGACTAATTTCAATTTGCTATTTATATTCCTGTTTTCTCCTATAATCTTATATGTCCTGAATTATCAAACACGTACTAGAGGAAGAATCATCTTTCCTTATGATCATATGTTTTTTTTCCCCCCAATTTTATTTTGGTTCTGCTGTTTTTTTAATGGATCCCTTATTCTCAAAGAAAAAGAATCTAGACACTTGAGCAGGATAAAATTGATCCTTTTCTTATGTGGTTTGCGCATATATATTCCAGAGATGAAAGTATGGCTAAACATGCTAATACCCTGTAGCTTAAGCCATCAATTTTTTGATAAACTTCTAGAAGCAGCTGCTTATATTGCAACTCTTATGACAGTTGCTGTAACCCAGATTCTTTGGAGGCCAAGGGGATTACTGGTGGATCAGTTTGATTCGAAGGAAGATCTAATAAATGCAGTTTTTACATCATCCTTTATTCCAGGGAGAGTATTATATCTGCAGTTTTGATTGTAATAATACCCAGTGAAGTTAAACTGATAGAGTGTGCTGGTGCAGATATCTCGCACCACGACCAGCAACAATGTTTCGGAATCGACTTTGCATTGATGGCGGTCTGACATTGTTTATGCCTCCAACATCTGCTTCTAACACGGTATTGCTTGTGATGATTTGCTTACTTGAAATTCATAATTCTCTCAGTTACGTACAATTGTTTTGTAAAACCTGTTATTTGATTCTCTGAGAAGCCTTATTAATTATTCTGCCTGCATTTGTTGTTGGCATCCCAAGTCTAGAGTTCTTGGATGAGAAGACATTTGTTTGAGTGAAACTATTTTAAAGCCATATGCATATGACTGCTTTTTAATAGACTACAGTGCATCAGGGGTCCCATTGTTTCCCCTGCACAGACTGAGGAATATGTGCTTCCAAATGCCTTGGAAGCAAACTCGTTTTTGTGCCAGCAGGGACAAATTTATATCTGATTATGTTATGGCTGCTTGATTGTCTTTGCAGATTCGTGTTTGTGCTTTCCCAGCCAGTGCACTGGGACTTAAGGGGATTGGGATTAGTCCAGACTGCAATCCTGAAAATAGGGCTAGTCGCAGAGAGGTATTAATTATAGCTCTATCATTGAATGATCTGTTTTCTATCAAATTTGGCTGCTGAATTTTTTTGGCTTGCAATTACTGCAGCTTTTTAATTGGGCAATGGAGCCTGCAGAGGATCATATTCTTGATAACCTCTTTGAGTATGGATATCTAGATGCTGCTGTTTGGGCTGAGAATAACCCGGTTGAGAAAATAGTTGAAGATGAGTCCATCAGTTAAAAATGATTCTCCGAAATAGCTCCCCAGGAAGATGATTTTTACCCAGGTTATGTTGAAGATGGAAAACATGGGTGTTCCTTGGCAGGTTAGGCGTGAACCTTTCTGTAGATTGCCAGCAGTCAATTTGACGAATAGAATTTACATATCTAAATATGATTGTTTCGTAGTGAAAGATAAAATTATTTTATGTGAGATAGCTGATATAGGGTCAAGAAAAAGGATCTTGAGAAAAGTGGTAGAATTTATAATTTAGGCCATCAAAGCTATAAATATTAATTGAATGAAAAGTCCATTTATAAATGGCAGAGATGTTTGTTTATATGACATTTATACTTGTACTTACAATGATGAACTTTGTAGTGGAAACCAAATGATATATGAAAAAATTATGCCATTGAAGCCTAACATGGCTAGCAGAGCACCTAAATCGAAAGTAGGTGAAATGGAATCATGATATTTAGCAAAGAGGTATGCTGTCGCACTAAATTTAAATTTTTGGTAGTTAGTTCATAAATATAACTGTATGAAATAGCAGAAACTCCTAGAAATTTGATTATGATTGGAGTAAGAGTACATTACATATAAAAACCAATCATACAAATTCACCCATACAAATTAGTGTGACATGATATATATAATTGGAAGGGTGGAAGTAAAACCAAGTACGGAACGGCTGGAATATTAAGCAATTCCCTCTTAAAAGAATGATGAAGATTCCAATCAAATGACCTTTCCACTTTCACCCTTCCAATCATTTTTTGCCATGCATATTTGTATCAATAGTTTTGTATGATTGATTTGTATGTGTAGTATATACACTTTGAGAATGTCTTATGGCCTTGTTAGGTTGTCCATTGATTATCATGTGTTTCAAATTTTCTCTTTTCACTTATCCTATCTGCTGATATAATTTCTTGATTTTAAGATGATATGTATATGTATGTAGTGAAATTTTATTGAATGGGTGCATGAATTATTCAGTGCTCCCAACTCACCTAAGAGTTTCTTACTCTTGTGTTTAGCTTTTCTAAGGGTAAATGGTCATCTGGCTTGTTGGATTGAAAATACGATTAGTAGGGAGCATCTGATAAACAAATCATATCAGATAACAAAATCTTCGTAATATTTAGTGAAACCGACACTTAAATCTTTTTTTTTTTGGGTCAATAATACATTGACCCTTATATGCCACTTTCATCTTGTGTTGTTTCTTTGTAATTATTATGATATAATCTATCAGTTGCATTTGTATATGGTAATTGTGAATTTAGATAACAATATTGTAGCCTTAATTACTATTTCAATCGAGTAATAGTTTCTTGGTATGAGATCAAAGGAATTGTGTACTTATCATACTTACTATTTAATAATTAATATTATGGCCAAGAGTCTTAGATATTTTTGGTGCATTACATCTGTTCCATTCTCTTTTTGCCATTTATATGTTGTTTTCTCACAATTGTTGAGACATACATGTGGCAAAAATGATAATGGAATTAGTGCTATACGGGAAGTATCTAAGATTTTTAAGTATTAGTACTAGTACTACTACTACTAATATTAAATATAGTAATAAATATAAAATATACAATTCGTGTGGTGCACCAAATGCACCCATTGAGTCCATTCAAGCCGTTGTTCAGTCTTGTTTTATTTAACATCTAGACCAGCAATTCTCTGAATATGTACTTATTAAATGATAAAAAAATTTTCAAGTGAAGAGTACAGCATCAATGCAAAAGAATTGTCAATTTTATGTTTTGGCAATTATTCGTATAAATAAGTTGTTACTCGTTCGAGGAAGATATAAATGTGCCCAAGAGATACTTCTTACAAGCATATGTGAGCTAGAATTAATTGAAGGGAATTGCTATTTTGGAGGTGTTCTAAGTTAGAGCATCTCCTATAGTCATTGGATCTAAGGGTGAAATGAGTATTGGTTCTTTCAACTTTAGATTTAATGGCTGTAATAGATGACATAAGTTAGAGCATATCCAACATAGCTGGATCTTTAATTGAAATATACATATTTAACATTGCTTTTTGTTTGAGATCAATCTTTGAAGATTCAGCTGTTTGCTTTAAACTTTAAATTCCGAAATATGATTTTCTTTTTTATTTGAATTTAGAATGTTTTATATACGATGTTAGTTTGCCACCTGCAAATTTGAGTCCTGTAGTCATAGGCATCTTTTTTTCTCTTCTCCAAGGGCAAGGAGGGGCACTAATTAATAAGAAAGCAGTGTGGTTGTCAAAACACTGTGTGTTTTGATTCCAATGATGAATAATATTATCACTGTAACTCTCAATCAGTTAAGAAAATTTTATAATAGTTTAGTGGAAGGGTGTGTGTAATATACATGAAAAATACTCTCTTCAATAGTGGATGGGTGTTTGTAATATACATGAAAAATACTCCAGACTTTCTTGGACTAACCAATGAAAAAGAAATATTTAGATTTAATGCTGAGTTGAATTTGTAGAAATATGTAATTAATAGTTATTAGTTAAAAATATATAAGTAGTTAAATCTCAATTGTATATTTGTATAAATGTTTGTGTTGCAGAAGATAAAAAAGATGAACATAGCTCAACTCAACACTGGATCTAAATTCGAAAATTCTAAAAGAAAAAGAGAAAAAAAATAGTGGTGTACGTGTATATTAATTATTATAGCTGTATAATTCTAAATGCTAATCACCAATTTGAAAGTCTGAAGCAAAAAAGTGGGTTGACAAAGTGAGAACAGGTTCACTGGGAGACAAATACAGCCAATTCTCCATAATCTTTTGCAGCAAGTCAAAAGGCATTTTGAAATCCAAGTGAAAATTGTGTAGCCCATTTAGTCAACCAACTTAACAAAGTTACTCTAAAGCACGAAGTAAAATAGTAAACATGCACGACACGGTTGTATTTAGAAGACTATTATGATGCGCTTATTAAACAAGAATGAGAATGGGCTAAAATTAGAATGAGTAGGAATGAGAATGGGTTGAAATTGGAATGGGGAATGGAAATTAGAATAAATTGTTTACTTGAATTGTAGGAATCGAAATCGAAATGAGATTCATTTCTATTGATGTGTTTATTTTATTCTGGAATTGGAATCAGACTAATATATTAAAATATCGTTTTTATTTATTGTCATTTAATAATAATAATAATAATAATAATAATAATAATAATAAAAATAAAAAATAAAAAATAATAATAAAATAATAAAATATAATAATAATAATAATATAATAATAATAATTATTATTTTATTATTGTTGTTGTTTTATTATTATTATTTATAATAACATTAATAAATTCGAATAATTAATAATTATAAATAATAATTTAAATAGAAATAATAAATAATAATAATTAACTAATAAATAAATAAATAAGCTACTAAATTGATTATTATTAATTATCAATGAACAAGTTAACTTTGCTTGTATTAAGTGATTTACAATACGTTGTTATTGTAAATAAGCTACTAAATACATAATATTATTATTCAAAATGATTTACAATACGTTGTACTTCTGACAATACATAATACAAACATAAAATTAATATTCCTTACATTTCTAAAATTCAAATTTAATTTTTCCATTTTCTAAAAATCAGCTTTTGTATTTTTTTTCCATTTCTAAAAACCAAATAACCGTAAACGAATGGATCTGGAGATGACGATGACGAACAGCGTCCGACCACGATGACGAACGACGGCAGACGATCGTGACCACGGCGTCGGGAATGGAACGTGAGCACGGTAGCAGCTTTCAGATGCGGCAACCGGAGATCGACGAACGACAGCAGCAGTTGGACGAACGGGTGCAACAGATCCATGAACAGCAGCAGCAGCAGATCGGTGTGACGGCGAGCAGCAGACGCGAGGACGAAGGCAGCAAACGAGATCGATTTGTTTGTTTTTTTTTTTTTTTCAATTTATATTTTTCATTTTCGAAGAGGGTATTTTAGAGATATTAAATATTTATTGGGAACAATTTTGATATTTCAGAGAATGAGAATCCCATTCCCAAACTCTCCCTCCCGAACTCAGAACCCCTTTACTCAATCCCGTTTTTACGTGGGTCTTACACCATTCATTCTCATTCCCATCTTCTATTTAGTAAGTAAACAATTTATTAATTCTCATTCCCCCAATCCGATTCCCATTCCGGATTAATAAACACTGCCTTACCTTAGTAGTCTTAAGTCTTTGCTGTCAAATGAACAGGTCAGTACCGTCCACCATGCACATCATGAAAGCAGCCACTTACTGTTCTTGGTAAACTCACAAGCAATGAAGGTCCTGCGTGTGTCATGATAAAATGGCCACTTGAATTGTTACAGCTGCTCTCATGAGTCATGAGTGTGTCAATGTCAAACATGAAAAACGCAAAACAAATGTGCGTATGATTTAAGGAGAATGACACTTTTCCCTACAAGTTTTTAGCTTTTTAGCTTTTGCTATTTACTTCCTTAACAGTTTGTGTAACATTTAGCTAAAATGTCTAAATTGCTACAAAAAATCTCTATCCCGATCACAAAACAAATGTGCTTATTTGTTTACTATTTATAAAAGTGATCAGTAGTTATTGAATAATAATATACTGTATATAATCATAAATGCGCATGTATCACGATATCATTAAAATATTATCAAAGCTTATATATAAACATTAGGTTCAAAAGAATCACCATTTTTTTCATTAAAAGATTAACTTTGGGAAAGTAATGTGAACAATATGAACTCAAATAAATGATAAAATATAAAAATTATATTGATTATGAATTCTATGGAGCATTATAATTTACATATAAAGATTTAGTAATTAACTGAGTTTGTACTGTATATTGAATCAATGACCAGGATTTAAGTGTAGAGCATTCACATCATGAGTGCCAAAATCTTAACCAATGGTTTATTGTTCAACGCAAATTAAGCAGCACTGGATCTTAATCCGTAGCCTGTAGTCAAATACATGCGCATACAACGAATGAACTCAAAGAAGAAAAGGGAACGCCCACCACCAACCATGTCAACAGATCGTACAACACCATGCACGCTCATGCATCCTCTTTCCACAAAGAAAAGCTATACTTTTATTTTAAAACCCATGAAAGAAATTTCCATATTTGACTTTTCTTGATCTATTATTTCGCCCGCACTATCTTTCATCGAAGTACAAAATCTCCTTAAATTTCAGCTACTAATTATAAATCTTTGCTTCATGCTCTCTCTGTCTCTCTCTTTTTAGGGTTTATCAGGGGGCCTTGTTGCAGAGTCATTTTGGCATTCTGTCCACCTCCATTAATTCTTTTCTTGTTGCCCACTTGAAATCTTGGCTTTTGGAGGTGGCTAGCATGCCTAACAGGCTCTGTGAATTTCTCCCTGAGAAACACTGAAAGAACTATAAAATAAATGTTTTTTTTTAATAATTACTTTTTTTAATCAAATTTCAACCATGATAAAAAAATAAAATAAAAATAAAACACAGACTTTTCACTTCAGCTTATTATCAGGATTGCTGACTCTAGGCTCTAGCATTTTGCAAGCAAATGAAGTAATTAATTATAACAGTTTTTGTTCGACCCCAGTGTGCAGGCAAACACTAGTCAGTCTCTTAACAGGCTGATGGCGGGTAGCAGCTGCGACTGCAAACAACATTCTAATCGTTCGTTGATCAAGATTCAGGTGACAAAATATAAGCTTATAAACATTGGATTTACTTTATATAGTGTGGAGCACCTTTTTCTTTTTCTTTTTTTTTTTTGTTTATTTGAAAAAGAAAATAACAACACATTTGGAATCGTGGAGACATCTGCAATTTTTTCAAAAATCTGGTTTCAATGCGGATCTTTTAATTATCTTCTACGACGTACATGCATTAATATCATTTTACAATTGAGATTTTATTATTTTTTAAGGTTACAACCTAATGATAAACAAGGTTCAAATCCAGACCTTTTTATTTTGATCTAAGAGATTTTACCAACTGAAGTAGCTGTCACCTATAATTAGTACTAAATCATGATCCAATTTTCAAATAATTCATCCCGTAAATATAGCATAAAATGTGAAGGAGCCGGGGATTTTTTTGGCTTGACAGAGATTTGGGCGAGATCAGCTTTGACGTGTAAATGGTGTATATACTTTTTATCATTGTTTGCTGAAGTCAACCATCCACAATAAGTTTAAAAGCCGACATATTGCATGTTATTTTTGTTTTTTTCACTTTTCTTTACTTTTTATAGTTATAATCATGTGAGATAGGCAATATCACATGTTTAAAGCTTCTTGGATAATTGCTATGAACAAATGCTTTACTGCCACTGGCTGTTAGTGCCCTTGTTTTGGGTTGCCTACGCTTTGGATTCCTTGGCGCATTAACTTAATTGGAAATGCCATACATTTGAGGCAGTGTGCATGATAAGTAATATTTCATTCCTTCCTGAGTTTGAGCGAGTGATTTGTAAACATCTTTATTTAATTGACGACTCGAATTTAAATTTTGTGAGAAGTATAAGGGGTTAAAATTTGATTTGGTCTTTATCCATCCTATTCATTTAATATATGTAAGTCACAAATGAAATTACCTAATTAAAGGTGAAAGATTTGTTCATTTTCTTGCCACTAATGCTACATATTACAAATTTTTTATCCCAAATAACTATCCATTCATTAATTGGTTGACTAATTAATGAATTCCAAATCATTTGGGATGTGTAGCGTTACTCTTTTCTTGTTCTCATCATTATGAATGGTTTAAATGCAAATTAATGCTTGTGTTGACTAATTGGTGTAAATTTGGATATAAATACAACTTAAAATTTCCTGTCTTTCAGGTTAAATGGATGAACATCCAGTAAGCTACTGGTGTTGCGATGTAGTGATGGTGTTTTACCTTAGTGGTGGTTAAGAAACACAAGAATTCATTGAAAACAATTTGTTTTCTTATTTTTTGTATTTAATTGCTCGATCATTACAAATTTACAATATATACACAGATTATGTGTAGTACAAACGGAAGGTTATCAAAAATTGTATCAGCGACAATAACTTCCTAAAATCATGACATTGAGTGCTTGCTGTCAAGATTGGATTGTGACGGTTGGACTCCTTGAATCATGCACACTGATTTTTCTTTTGTCCGTTGGTAGAGTATCATGGCTTGTGTCTTTTTCTTTCCTTAATCTGTCATTTGTAAACCCTTTAGCTAAGGCAACATATACAGCCATATTTGTCTCAACCGGTGACCTTGATTCTTGTTGATTTATTTGATGCTTTTGTTGCTTATCGGCCCCCTTCAAACTGGATATGTTCATGCAATGAATGCACAGTATGTAATAGAAAGTGGTGAATAGGGCTCGCTTAAAGGTTTGGTGAGAACATCTGCTATTTGTCTTGTTGAAGGTACATGCTTGCATGGTAATCAACAAGCCTTGACTGACTTTTTCATGAACGAAGTGGAGGTCAATTTCAATGTGCTTACTGTGAGCATGATTGACGGGTTTTTTGTCATATATAGCGCGCTTACGTTGAGCATGATTGACGGGTGTTTTAGGCCAATGTCTTTGACGAGGAAGGTAATCAATGTGAGTTCAGCTGTTGTTGAGGTGATGGATGAGCGGTATTCAGCTTCAGCACTTGATCTTGCTACTGTGGTTGATTCTTGGAGCTCTAAGAAATACAATTGGCGCCTGTGATGCTTCATTTTGTTGTTGGACAGCCTGCCCAATCTGAGTTAGAAAAAGAATACAACTTAGAAGAACTTTAGGATAAATATCACAAACCATAATCGAGTATGCCTTTCAAGTAGCGTAGGATTTGTTTTTAGAGCCTTGATGTCAGCCTTGGTCGATTGTTGAAAATGTTGACACACATGGTTAACGGCGTCTGTGATATTGGGTCATGTAAATGTGAGGTACTGAAGGCTGCCTACAAGGGCTCTGTACTCTATATGATTGACGAGTTCATTATCATCATGGGAAGGAGTAGCATTTACTGCCAAGGGGGTTGCAATTGACGCGCAAATTTCCATTTTTGCTTTGACTAAGAGATCCTTAGTATATTTGGCCAGTGACAAAAAACAATGTTTGTAAAATAATTTATTTCAATACCAAGAAAATAATGAAGTCTACCAAGATCCTTAAGAGCAAATTTGGTGCTTAACGTTTTGATAATAGATTTCGTCATAGTAACCTTGTTCCCTGTAACAATTACATCATCCACATAAATGAGTATAAGAATAATAATAGAATATTTGTGTAATATAAATAAAGATGTATTAGCTTTGCAACTATGAAAACCAAGATTAAGAAGAACTTAGGAAAGACACTCAAACTAGGCACGAGGAGTAGGGCTGGGCAACTTCAGATTTAGATGAATCCAAACGGATTTCGGATGGTTTAGATTGGAAAAAAAAAATCCTATTCCAATCCGTACCTCAAATCCGATCCAATCTGATCAGAAATAAATTGGATCAAATTAGGATAGGATGAATTTGGATTCGGATCGATTCAAATGAGTGTTGTATCTACCCAAACAACATGGTATTCTATGTGATGCCATTCCCAAACAAAGTAGCCAAAATCAGAGAAGGAACAGAAACGGATCAAATCCTCAAACCACCCATAAGAAATTAACAACAAATTTATACAAGGGAAATTATAAGAGATTAAAAATAAACAAATTTAGTATTCCATTCCATGAGCCAAAAAGAATTAAATAAATAAAAAACTAATTTTTTCTTCAACTCGGCATCTCCATCACAAAAATCATAGAATTAAAAAAATCATTGCAAGCTCCACGTCTTGCTTTAATCCATATAGGGACTTGTGAAGTTTGCATATATGGGAAAATATGCTGGATCTGTAAAGCCCGGGGGATGTTCCATGTAAACAACTTCTTTTAAATGGCCATGTAAGAAGGCATTCCACACATCTAATTGATAGATCATTACAATATATATGCAGATTATGTGTAGTACAAATGAAAGGTTATCAAAAATTGTATCCATGACAGCAACTTCCTAAAATCATGACATTGAATGCTTGCTGTCAAGATTGGCTTGTGTCTTGTTCTTTCCTTAATCTGTCCTTTGTAAACCCTTTAGCTAAGGCAACATATACTGCCATATTTGCCTCAACCGGTGTAAACCCTTTAGCTAAGGCAACATATACTGCCATATTTGTCTCAACCAGTGACCTTGATTCTTGTGATTTATCTGATGCTTTTGTTGCTTATATTGATCCTACGCAGATGATTCAGTCATTGAAAAGAGAATCTTGTTGTAGTAAGCTCAGTCAAATTGATTTTAAAGGCAATAAGGAACTTGAAGTGATGAATGTCATGTAAGAGAGATTGTAATTATTTATCCATATTTAAAGCTATGAATTAAGTTTGAAATATGCTTAGAAATATATTTATGATTCTAGCAACAAACGGCTCGCCAGTTATAAGTTTTCGGCTAACCGTTTAGTTCTAGAAAGTATGTTCATGATGCTAAGAATAAATGGCAAGCCGGTTATGAGAATCTGGCTAACTGATTAGTTCTAGAGAGCATTCTGGACGTAAACGGCAAGCCGGTTATTAGAATCCGTCAAACTGGTTGGCTCCTGAAAGCATTCTGGACTTAAACGGTAAGCCGTTTGTTAAAAATCGGCAAACCGGTTGTGAACATATATTATATTTCAAACTAATGTGTCTATTTGAAGTAGTTTTGTTTAAGGGTTATAATAATTCGTTGACAAAACATGTTGTTTAAAATATAGACACTTAATTACATTTAAAAAACTCTAGATTATTACAAATTTCTTCATATTTTGGAATACAATTTCAATTGCTAGATATTGTATTCAAGGTTTGTTGTATCTTGGGGGTAATTTGCCATTTTCAACTCTATAGCAATCTAAATGTGGAGAGGGCAAATAAAACCTTAAAGCAAAGTGTTCATCACGCCTCAAACCTTGTAATTATCTCTTGTTCTTTGCCTCCATCTTCTTAAAAACACCAACATGTCAATGCATTAAATGCCCGTTTAATATCTCTTAAGAATTTGAAATTCTTAAATTTTTGTTCAACTTCTTTGGTGGACGAGTGCCTTTCCTACCAAAGGACGAATGCCTTTCCTACCAAATTTCTTGACTGCCCCTTGAGGGATTAGACCTGGATTGCTGTGACAAGTTACACTACAGAATATCAAGATTTCAAGTCGTTTTCTTAGAAGTTTGGATATTTTTCGATGCATGAACTTGGCTGCAGTCAAATTGAGGCTCCCAATCTAAGCCAATTGATAAGGCATGGGAGCCACGTATAAGTTATTGATAATGCATGGAGACGTGCCCAAGAGGTTTGCATGAATGTTTAGAAGACGTGACCAAGTTGTGAGTATTGAGGTTGAGTTCTGCATGAAGAGTTATTCTAGTTTGTTATCCAAAAGTTCAAATTATTAATTATTGTATTTCAGCGTATTAATTAATTTTGTTTGGAGTCTGTTACTGGAGTCGGTAATATAGGAGTTCATGGCGTAAGTTGCTGGGAGGTAGTTATTCTATTGTTATTTAAAGTTAATGGGATGCATTAATAAAAGAGGGGGAAAAATTATCAAAAAACGCTTGTTTTGTGGTTAGTTCTCGCCCAAAGCAGAACATCTAAGTTATCTTTTACAGTTGTTAATAAGCTTCTGACTGGGACCTATCACCAATGTGATTATACTCTGAAATAATACATTTCTCCTTGAGTGCTTTTACACTGTTGGAAGCTAATCTTTATTTCTACACAAGAAATATCGACAGCCAACGGTATATTAAATTTACTGAACTTATTGAAAAGTTCCATTAGTTACCAAAAGCTTTGAATTTGGAAAACGACACTGGTGAGAGTGTGATTGTTCCAAAAGGATTGAGGCGAAGTCTACCTCCCTAGTTATCTGGTGTGAAGCATTTGAACTTTTCAGTAAGTTGTCCACCAAAAAGCTTTGCAGTTGAATGAATTTTGGATGGCTTGCTGGCTGTGGCTGTCACCTCATTTGGACACAATCTCTATAGATTATGGAGCTCACTTAAATAAGTTCTGCTTTCAGATCTTTTACAAGGATAAGTCGTTATTGAAGGAGGAGAAGCAGCTCAATGCTGCAAATGGGGGCATTGTATAAAAACAATTGAGGTTGAGATGATTAAAGAAGAAATGGAGCTTAATTCGACGTATATTGAGATCGATATTTGATGAATAGAAAAATGCGCTGGATATATGAAGATTAGTCTTTGTTTGTGTTCTTTAATTTTTCTTTTTTCTTTTTTTTTTAATGTAAAAAAATAGAGTAATTTGGTGATTTGGCAAAGTTCATGTAACTTAAGCGCATATTATTGTTTAATGTTGGAATTTCATTATAGAAATTCATGGCATCTTAGAGAATATATATATTCTAACACAATATTCAATTTCCCTACCTTAAACCTAAAGTTTTATTTGTAAGCAAACTAAATATGTTTTCTACATTCATGCACAACACAACATGGCCATAAAAATCAAAATAATAAAGCGGAAGTTTAGAACCGAACCTCCAGCCATTGATGTATTCTGCAATCGGTTTTGATGCTTCTGAGCCTTTGTAATCGTTTTGATGGTGTATGTTTCTGATTAGATTACATAGCCTCAGGGGACCAAAATAATTGTTCTTCATCTTCATTTATATTTCATTTTTCCATCAAAGATGAAATATAAAGAAAGAAATGATGAGAAATAATAAGTCTATCATAGTTCTTTTGCTTTAAAGAATGTGGAAAATTTTGTCTTAAAGAAAAAAGTTGGACCAAATTCTAGAAACATAACACGTGTATAACATTCTCCCACTTGGTCTATACATTTCACTTCATACGATATTTTAAAGATGTCAATTCTTTAGACTTGAAAACATAATACATGAATCATGGCGATAGGTCCTCTAAGAATGAGTATTATCTTCCATGTATTACAATGTATTACAAAACATACTACAATGCATTATATTCTTAAAATTACATAATAAAACTAAGTCCCATTCGGTCTACATGATCCTTAAACTTCTGTGATGGCATGCCTTTTGTTAAAGGATCAGCAATCATCAATTTAGTGCTTACGTGGTCAATGACCACTTTCTTTTCTTTAACACGTTCCCTAATGGCTAAATATTTAATGTCGATGTGTTTACTTCGACTTCCACTTTTGTTATTTTTAGCCATAAAAACAGCAGCTGAATTATTACAATATATCCTTAATGGCCTAGATATTGAATCCACAATTCTAAGCTCAGATATGAAACTCTTCAACCATACACCATGTAAGGTCGCCTCAAAACAAGAAACGAACTCAGCTTCCATAGTGGAAGTTGCAGTCAAAGTCTGCTTTGTGCTTCTCCAAGATACAGCTCCACTGACAAGCATAAAAATATATCTAGATGTTGATTTTCGCGAATCAACACAGCCAGCAAAGTCTGAATTGAAGTAGCCAATTTCCTCCAAATTATCAGTCCGTCTATATATAAGCATGTAGTCCTTGGTCCATTGAAGGTACCTCATTACTTTCTTTGCAGCTTTCCAGTGGTCTAAACCTGGATTACTCTGATATCTTCCCAGGATTCCAACAGCAAATGCAATATCAAGTCTTGTGCAGACCTGAGCATACATCAGGCTTCCAACAGTAGATGCATATGGAATATTTTTCATTTGTTCCCTTTCAAAATCATTTTTCGGGCACTGATTCAAATTGAACTTATCACCCTTCACAATGGGAGCTATACTTGGTAAACAGTTTTCATCTGAAATCTCTCTAAGACCTTATTGATATAAGTTTCCTGAGACAAACCCAAAATACCTCGAAATTTGTCTCTATGAATCTTTATGCCTATGACATAAGATGCATCACCCATATCCTTCATATCAAAATTCTCAGAAAGAAATTGTTTCACCTCATGTAGCAACCCCTTATTATTGGTTGCAAGCAGAATATCATCCACATATAGAATAAGGAAATAAATCTTACTCCCACTAAGCTTCTGGTATATACATTGATCCGCATGATTCTCTACAAATCTATATGAAGAGATAACATCATGAAATTTTAAATACCACTGACGGGAAGATTGTTTCAATCCATATATAGATTTCTTAAGTTTGCATACCAAATGCTCACCATCACTAGAGGAGAATCCTTTTGGTTGTTTCATGTAAACCTCCTCCTCTAGATCTCCATTGAGAAAAGCTATTTTCACATCCATTTGATGTAGTTCCAAATCAAAATGAGCAAATAATGCCATAATGACTCGAAAATAATCTTTCTTTGATACAGGAGAAAAGGTTTCCTTGTAATCAATTCCTTCCTTTTGAGTGAATCCTTTAGCAACGAGTCTTGCTTTATATCTCTCAATGTTGCCCAATGAATCTTTCTTTGTTTTAAAAACCCATTTACATCCTATGGCTTTTACACCATTAGGCAACTTAACAAGATCCCAGACTCCGTGGGATGACATAGAATTCATCTTATCTTTCATGGCATTGTACCATAAATATGATTCTTTGGAATTTATGGCTTGTGAAACAGATTCGGGATCATTTTCAGCTCCAATATTATAGTCAGATTCTTGTAGATACACTATATAATCACTAAAAATTGCTGGTTTCTTTATTCTAGTAGATCTTCGTAATGTTGAACCAACATTCTCATCAGGAGCATATTGTTCAAATGGTTGCTCAAGGTTTTCAGGTAATTCTTGAACAGCGTGACCTACTGGATTGTCATCAGCAACTTGTGGAACTTCAATAATTGGTTGCACAATACCTAATTGAACTTGAGGGGTGTTGTGTATAACAATCAATCTATCACTTGAGGTGGAAGGTTGAGCATCCAAATGGTCTTTCTCAGAAATAATATTCTGAGATCAATCGCTCCCACTAATCAAGTCATTTTCAAGAAATTTTACGTTTCTTGATTCCACAATTCTAGTGCTATGAGATGGACAGTAAAATCTGTACCCTTTAGACCTTTAAACACATCTAACGAAATACCCACTAATAGTCCTTAGGTCCATCTTCTTTTCTTGTGGGTTGTAAACTCTCACTTCAGACGGGCATTCCCAAACACGTATATGTCGCAAACACAGTTTCGAACCTCTCCATAATTCAAATGGCGTTTTAGGAGCAGCCTTGGTTGGAACTCGGTTTAATATATACACAGCCATTTTGAGAGCTTCAGTCCCCAAGGATTTAGGAAGCTTAGAGTTGCTAAGCATATTGTGCACCATGTTTAATAATGTTCGGTTTCTTCTTTCTGCTATACCATTCTGGTTAGGAAAACTAGGCATAGTATATTGGTTAACTATTCCATGCTGTTGAAGAAACTTCGTAAATGGAGCAGGTGCTTGTCCATCCTTAATATATCTACCATAATATTTCCCACCTCTATCTGTTCTCACAATTTTAATTTGCTTTCCACATTGTTTCTCTACTTCTGCTTTAAATACCTTAAAAGCATCTAATGCTTCGTATTTATTATTAAGTAAGTAGAGATACATGTATAGTGAGTAATCATCTATAAAAGAGATGAAGTAGTTCTGACCATATGAGTCCATGTCTAGACTACAAATATTTGAGTGTATGATTTTTAATATTTCTGAACTCCTCTTGGCACCTTTCTTTTTCTTATTGGTTTGTTTTTCCTTTATGCAGTCCACACAAGTGTCAAAATCAGTAAAATCCAAAGTACTAAGTACCCCATCATTTACTAATCTTTTAATTCTTTCTATGGAGATATGACACAATCTTTTGTGCCAATAAATAGAGGAATTTTCATTCATAACACATCTTTTAATACCAGCGTGAACATGCATTGTAGTATAGGAAATATTGTTTTGCAAATTGAATTGAAAAAAACCATCAGACAATGTACTATTCCTAACAAGATCAGATTTATAATATACATTACAAAACTTATCTGAAATGTTAAAAGAAAAACCGAATAGTAAAAGTCTTGAAACTGAAACCAAGTTTCTAGAAAAACTTGGAGTATAAAACGTCTTTTCCAAAATTAAAACAAAACCACTACTTAAAATTAAACTGCATGTTCCGATTTCCTCCACATGTGAACTCATCTTGTTTCCGGAAAAGATGCGTTGTTCACTTCCCATTGGCTTCCTTAAGTTTTGCAAATCCTACAAAGTATTTGTTGTATAGATTGTCGAACCAGAATCAATCCACCATGTGTCATCATTAACATCAACTATATTAGATTAATAACAAACAAAAGAGATTGAATTACCTTTCTTCTCAAGCCATTTATGAAATTTAGGGCAATCCTTCTTCATGTGTCCTTTCTTTTTGTAGAAAAAACACTTGGATTCCTTTTTGATTTCTTCTTGGGGAGGTATTTTACCTTGCACTTTCTTCTTAGCTTGGGCCCTGTTCTTTCCTTGTGTTACCATATATGCACCTTCACCACCTTCTATTACCATTCTCTCTTCCATTTAAACACACATCGTCATGAGTTCATTAATTGACCATTTATCTTTTTGTGTGTTATAAGAGATTTTGAAGTGTCCATACTGCTGTGGAAGAGTATTCAGTATGTAATGCACAAGAAAAGAATCATACATATCAACCTCAAGAAATTTCAGTTGAGCCGTAATGTCCCTCATTTGCATGATGTGCTCATGCACACCTCCGACACTGGTGAGCTTCATAAATAAAAACTTCATTATTAGGGTACTCGCTAGTGCCTTATCTGAAGTCGCAAATTGCTCATCAATAGCCTTCAGTAATGTTCGGACATCATTATGTTGATTGACTTAACCACGAATACCAGCAGAGATTTTGGTCTTTATGAACATCAAACTGAGGTGATTAGATCGCTCCCATTTGTCATAAAGAGCAAAATCAGCTGCAGAGCTGGTATCATCAATAAGTGGTTCATCTTTCCGAACATCATAATCAATGTCCATCCACCCTAAATGAAGAAGCATTCTTTCCTTCCATACTTTATAGTTATCACCTTTCAACTCGAGAATATCACATTTGATATCAGAAAAATTCAAGGATTGTACAACTGCATAAATTTAAAAAACACATGCTTATATATTACAAAATTTAGGCTAACAAAGAAATATTATGTTTTACCAATGTAAATCATGTGAAAAACATATGAATCAAGCGACATAAAACTTGGCTGTGGGCCAAATTTCTAATTCAAGTAGATTCTCACATTTCTTTATGATAAAACTATATTCCACTTCTTAATTCTTGTGGATACATTAAGAAAATAGTATGATATTTTATCCTAATTAAACAAACAAATAAAACATAAATTCCTGTGGGATAAAATATATTATATTAAATAAGTTTAATCACAATTAATGCCATTATTAATATGTGATCCAAAAACACTTAATTTATATAATTTTGCATAATTAAGGATGCTGTGGCTACTCCTTAATTAATTAAAACTATATTAGATCACTTCACATTTTTTTTAAATCATAATTGCATGCATCAACAACTAAATCAAAATAATACACAAAAACTTTTACTATGTCAATATTCAGTGATATACAAATCTGGACATCATTACCAAAAGTCAAATATTACAAAAACGCCCTAAAATTAAAAGAAAATAAAATTAATTCACAAAATTCAATGAACGTAAAACGACATGTCATGTAGACCTAAAACTAAATACGGCATGTCATTTAAAACTAAAATTAAATACGGCATATCATCTAAATCTGAACGAAAAAACGACATATAGTCTAGATAACATAGTGAGATGACATGTCATTTTCTAATCATCAGAAATCTTAAAAAATATAACAAAACGACAAGTCGTTTATATATTCAATTAGGGGCCGACATGTAGGTCCTTTGACCTACAATATAGACGACATGTCATACCATATCATATTCAACCTTCAGCCGAGTCAATAATTTTGTGTTTCAGCCCGATAACTCGTTTTTCAGACCCGATTATGTTACAGATTTCCCAACACCAAAATCACAGTTTCAAGTCACAGAATTGTTAGAAATCCATTTCCTAATGATTTCTAACATTTATTATCACTATAACTTGAAAAATAACTTCAAGTTTACAAAAGCATTTTGGGTATTTTTGCATGTATCACTGAATACAGAACACATCAAGGCAGAGCCATCACATGGCTCTGATACCAAATGTAAGAAAACTAAATATGTTTTCTGCATTCATGCACAGCACAACATGGCCATAAAAATCAAAATAATAAAGCGGAAGTTTAGAACCGAACCTCCAGCCATTGATGTTGAAAGAAAATTCATATAAGGCAGCCAAGATGCCTTACCTTATCAGATTTTACAACGGAATAAACAGTGTTGGATCACGTCACCAGTCAGAAAGAAATCACGTACAGAAATCCTTCTCAATTCACAGTATAGATGCCCTTTTATGAGTTGTTCAATGTTAATGAAGAAGAAGAAAAGATTATGAATGTTTCTTTGTGTTTTTGTTCACACACAGGCTCTCTGTTTTTTAAAGAATTCAAAAAAAAAATCCCACACACAACTCACGGCAAGCGGTTTTTGAAGTTAATATATGTAGCGGTTAGGAGCGGTTGGGAAGTTGAACACAAAGCAACTTCCTTCTCTCCCAAATGTGCATATATGTGTGGGTGGGGTCGGCCCATCTTGGGCACCCACTCATCCAACATCTCCCACTCGCACATGATGGGACGACATTGAAACAGCAAAGCAGTGAACAAAGAAACAATGAATAACCACATATCACCAATCATACAGGCAAATATACCGTGTGACCATGAACATATCCTAAAACCCATTTGGGGAGCCAAAGATAGATCTCAATTGCTAACCCAAGCAAGAGATATCTCAATTGCAATCCTATGCAAGAAAACTCAACATATGTTCATTGTATTCCAGATTTAATTCACTTTAATACTCAAGCATACTAAATCCCCTCAGCATGCCAAAATTGCGCAATCTCTTTATGTATTCACAATTGTAATATCTCATATAGATTATACAATTGGTCGACCAGTGAATCACATAAAAGAAAAAAATTAAATCTTCCTATCACACTCATGTCCATCGATCCAGAATAGTCTCTTTCCTAGTCATGTTTCATAGACCGAATCATGTCAAGGTCATAGATAACATACTAAAGTAGCCGACACCAGTCTGAAATCTTAGAATCATAGTTGATAGTCATAGGGATACCAAGATTGACTTATAGAAAGTCATATAGAACTTACACAATGAGGAAGAAGGGAGATTCTCTCATTTTCCATTTCGGTCACAAAGCACGCGCGGTATGATACACATGTTACAGTGAATCTTCCATTTCAGGGTGTATGTCTTATTAATCTAATTCACTGTACAGATCTTAGTCCAGTCGCTCTTCTACAGCGCCTGACCTGAGTTCTGAAACTGAACGCTCTCTTTAGCGTTAAAATAAGATCTCATATCTGGCTTCAATCAGGTCTCTATGATGGTGGGGTATATCATAGTCGGTCCACGAGAAATATCGTTTACGACCTCATCTTGACTCTAGTTAAGGCGACAAAATTTGTGGAATATCTTTTTGTTCTTTAGCTCTTAGACAAACACATTGTCTCATTATTCTACTTATCTCTTCTCAGCCTGCTCCAAGAGCAACTGAGGCGACTGCTCGTGTAAGAAAGCTGGTTATGACCTGAAGACATACTCTCATATGTGTGTAATTATGCCTTCCTTTAAATTAAAATTAACATAAGAGATCTACGAATATCATTGCATTTCAAAACAAGTCATGTAACAAAGATGTTCACAAAATAAAAAACATCTTAACAATGCAAGATTATAATCTACATAGCCCCAACGATTTAGCATGAGAGGCGAATACATCCCTCGTTACGGCTTTCGTAAGTGGATCAGCTATCATGCTATGCGTAGATATATATTGTATGACTACTTCCTTTTTTGCCAAAATGTCTCTTATAAAATTGTATTTAGTCTCAATGTGTTTCGACTTGCTGTGGTACTTAGCGTTCCTAGAGAAAGAAATAGCAGCCTGACTGTCACAATAGACAGTTACTGGACTAGTGGCGCTAATATTAATCTCTAAGTTTTTAACAAATCTTTTAAGCCACACAGCTTCTTGCACTACTGCAGAACATGCAATATATTCGGCTTCTATCGTTGATAAAGCCGTGCATGTTTGTTTCTTGCTAATCCATGTAATTACTCCTCTGTTTAACAAGAATGCATATCTTGAGGTTGATTTGCATTCATTCAGATCGCCACCCCAGTCGGCATCTGAATATCTAACAATTCGCAAACCACCTCCTTGATAGCATAAGGAATAATCTGCAGTGCCTTTGAGATAAGCTAAAATCCTCTTAACCACACTCCAATGCTTATGTCCAGGATTTGACTGATATCTACTCACCAGTCCTACATCATAACTGATATCAGGCCTTGTACACATCATAACATACATGAGACTTCCAATGGCATTTGCATAAAGAGCTCTAGCTATTCTATCCTTTTCTTGAGGAGTCTTGAGACACATATCAAGACTAAGAGATTGTCTTTTGGCTATTGGGGTATCCATTGGCTTATTATCAGCCATGTTGAATCGTTCAAGGATGTTATTAATGTAAGGCTCTTGAGACAGTGCCAGAAGTGTCCTTAAACGATCCCTAAAAATTTTGACTTCTAAGATATAAACTGCTTCACCCATATCTTTCATGTCAAAATTTGAGTATAACCAATCTTTGACAGTTTTGACAAACTCATTATAGTTCGCAGCAAACAGTATATCGTCCACATATAAAGACAATAACGCAAAATCGTCTTTAAACCTCTTAATGTACACACAATGGTCTTCCTCAACCATTTTGAAGCCATAAGAAATTACGGCTTGATGAAATTTGAGGTTCTATTGTCTAGAGGATTGTTTAAGGCCATAGATAGATCTTTTGAGGTTGCATACTTTGCGCTCTTGGCCTTTAACAACAAAACCTTGTGGTTGTTCCATATAAATTTCTTCCTCTAGTTCTCCAACGAGAAATGCAGTTTTTACATTCATTTGATGTAATTCAAGGTCTAAATGTGCAACGATAGCAAAGATTAATCGTATAGAAGCAAACCTTACTACAGGAGAAAAGGTCTCTTCATAGTCTACACCCTCATGTTGGGTATAGCCTTTAGCGACTAATCTTGCTTTATATCTCTCGATTGTCCCATCCGCCTTACGCTTTATCCGGAGAATCCATTTGTTTCCGATAGCTTTACAGTTAGGTGGAAGATCAACAAAGTGCCAGACCTGATTGATTTTCATAGACTCCATCTCTTCATCCATTGCTTTCATCCACAAATCCCTATTAGATGATGTGAGAGCCTCGTTATAAGTGTTTGGCTCATAACCGTCATGTAAAGCAATCATAAAAGCCTCTCCCTTAATCTCAAAGCCACAACGAGAAATTGGCCTACGATTACTCTTCCGAGTTGATTCCTCAACTCGAATCAAAGTGTCTAGTGTCTCACTCCCACTCAGAGTAGCAATTCCTAAAAGATCCGTATTAACACCAGCACTGACGTTAGAAGTGATAATCTCATTTGGATCTTCTAATTCATAGAATTGAAAATCCTTTTCAACTTCTCCAATGCTAGGAAATTCAGTTTCTAGAAAACTGATATCTCGTGGTTCTAGTTAAGACACAGTTCCACTTACTTGGTCACTAATGAATACATATCCTCTAGAGTGTTCTGAGTATCTAATAAAGATACACTTTTTACCCCTAGCTCCCAATTTTCCAAACTTATGAGTAGGGTTATGAACAAAAGCTGCAGACCCCCATGGTCGCAGATGAGATAGGTCAGGTTTTCTACCCGTCCATAACTCATATGGGGTGGAACTAACTGATTTTGAGAGAACTCGGTTAAGTAGATAGGCAGCAGTTAACAAAGCATCTCCTCAATAGGATATTGGAAGATTTGCTTGCGCCATCATTGACCTAACCATTTCCAACAAAGTTCTATTCCTTCTTTCCGCTACACCATTTTGTTGCGGAGTGCCAGGAATAGTCAGTTGTCTTTTTATTCCTTTCTCATTACACAGTTCCTTGAACTGTTCCGAAAGGTATTCACGTCTTCGTTCTGTCCTAAGAGCTTTAACATTGTTGTCTAGTTGATTCTCTATGATGTTTAAATATAATCTAAAGCAATCCAATGCTTCCGATTTATAAGAAATCAAGTAAACATGACCAAAATGTGAATAATCATCAATGAATATAATAAAATATGAGGCTCCATGTTTAGCCCTTACATTCATTGGACCACAGATGTCAGAGTGGATTAACTGCAATGGTTTTTCGGCTCTAATTCCTTTGATAAATGGTTTTCTAATTGTTTTTTCAGCTATACAATTTTCACATATAGGCAACTCAACCTTGGTGAGTGGGCCCAACATGGCCTCTCTCGTAAGTCTATGCATTCTATCTTGCTCTATATGACCTAATCTAGCATGCCAAGTGATGGCATCTATCTCATTATTACTAAAAGAAGTAACATAAGAAAAACAACTATTATCATATCTTGAACCTTCAAGTATTGTATCAAATACAATAAAACTATTAATCAAATGCTCAGTTCTAATAAAGACTGAATTTAAGACGATATCTAAACAAACACCATAAAAAATTACGTGATTATCCTAATTCAATAAGAACATGGACAGAAATCAAGTTTCGTCGAATCTCCGGTGCATACACGACATCGTGTAACAAAAGAACACGTCCACCACGTAAATTCAATTTGCAGGTGCCTATTCCTTTTGCCTCAACTCTAGAGTTGTTGCCCACGTATATCCTTCTACTCCCTTGACTGATTCGATGATAGTCCACAAATGCTTCTCAATCACGAGCTATATGGTCTGTTGCTCCTGAGTCTACAGTCCACACAGGACGAGATTCGGTTAGGAGTACAGAACTTGTAACTAAAGCATAATTTAATAAAGTAGAGTTGGGTCTCACCTTTTTTGGCTCAGTGCATTCACGAGCGAAGTGACCTAGCTTGCTACAGTTGCAGTATCTCACTTTAGATTTGTCCCTTTTCTTGCCAGTAAGCCTACCCCTTGGGAGCTTTTTAGCATTTGGTTTCTTCTGATCAGGATCAGATCCTTTACCTTTCTGGTTATACTTGTGGCCCATTTTGCACTTAAAGCCCGAAGCTTTGCGTGAGCTTGACTCAGCCACAAAAACACTATCAGAAAGTTTAACTGCCTCAAGGTGCTCTACTTTCAGCTTTAGGTGATGCTCTATATCATTAAAAGTTATGATATTCTCATTGTGAGTCATATTCACCTTCATGTGTTCCCAAGAATCAGATAAAGATCTTATCACTGCCTGGACTTGCTGTTCATTAGTAAGAGCATGTCCAGCAGATTTAAGCTCACGAACTATGTTCGACATCTCCCTCAGATGCTGCCTCATAGTATGATTCGGGCGCTTCCGATAAGAGTCAAATTTTATCGTAAGCCTTCTTAGTTTAGTGGTCAATGTACCACCAAACTTTCAGTTTAATGGTCAATGTAGCACCAAAATTGTCTTTCAGAGCGACCCACATCTCTTGAGCAGTCTCATACTTTTTATACTCACACAGAGATCATCTTGCATGCTGCTCAACAACCTTATACGAGCATTGCTATTCTTCTTTTTCCAGGCCTGATAGGCCTCAAGATCCCTCCTGTGTTGAGCAATATTTCCTTGCTCAGACTCAGCTAGGGTGTTGTTAAGAGCTTCTAGAGTCTCTTGCTCTTTAAGGATGTACTGAATTTTGTGGTGCCAAATATCGTAATTGTCACCATTCAGTTTCTCACCCTTGTTCAGCTCAGCTACAATGTTCTTAGATACAGAGGCCATCTCAACTATGATTTAACACAGAGACAATTCAAAAAATAATTATTAAAGGCATAATTAATAATTACACACCAACAGTTAATTTTGCCGCAAACGCAAACCAAAAAACATGATGAATTAATATCGGGAATGGAATCAAAAGGTCGTCGAGGCTTCCAATCATCATCCAATTCCTTTTATTATATTCACCATTAATTCAATTTTAATGGGCAAAATTATCAGTTCTAATTATGAATCCAATAATTTAAATTTAATTAGAACTCTCACTCAATGGAACAATTTATGAGATAATATAAATAAGTATTTTGAGTTGAGCAACAATTAATGTAGAATATATTAATAAAGGCATAGCAACACATAGTTCAACCAACAAAATAAAAACAATCGTAATAAACAAACAAACGAAATATCCTAACATGGTCAAACTAATATTTAGAATCTTCTACATGTTCTTAAAATATTCTTTGTTGTTCGTGACTCTTTCATCCAACTTATACTTAAGTCTATCTCTAAATAAAAATAATTGCTCCCTCTTGATGGTTCTGTTTATGGTTTTCTCAGACCATAACTTCCGCCCTCTACCAAGACGACTAGTTTGTCTTCCATTTCGAAGGTTCGTGTGCATGCTGAGCACTAAGGTTCGCCTCATCTTTGAAACAAGACGGCGTTCCTCCATTAACTCAATTTCACACCTCAGCATATAATATCTGTGTGAGGGTTTCTCAATCTCATTTAACATGCGAACCTTAAAGACAAGCGTATTGTCATCATCGGGTAATGATTGAATAAGGAACCATTGATAATAACCCCGGTTCGTGTACACAGTAGGCTTATTAGCGGACATTAAGCGGTTAAAAGCCCCGTATAATATTCTACATTCATGCATATAGGACGATCAGGGTCCATCTTATAATTCTCCATTTTCTCCATAAGTTCTTCATAAGATAAACCATTATTAATCTCAATTAGATCATTAGGGGAAACCCAAGCTCTAATTGTCATTAACCCTTCTTCCTTAGTCCACAACTTACTAACAAGAGGCATCTACGACAAAAGCATAAAAAATTCATATTAGTGATTGTTAACAAACGAATAAATACTAGATTAAATATTAGCCAATTTCCATGAAAAATATTTCAAGCTCCCACTAGAGCAAAATACTAATTAATATATTATGCTCATCCGTGAGACTATATATGTTCGATCCAAAATTTTATTTCAAAAAATCAAGAAATAATTAAGAATAATTATTTTATATTAAAAAATATAGAAAATTAAATTTCGGATCAAACAGTGCAAACAGCGCCCAGATCGGAGTCCTGGATAGTAAAATATGCAAAATTAACAATTCTTGATACATAACCCAAATGCGCTATAGTACTCTACAGTGCATGTATAGTATCACTACAGTGGCACGGCTGCATGCTACAATCACATACGTTATAGATGTTTCACATGCACTGATGGCACGTGGACCCCACACGTGACCTTGCGAAAATTCGATGATGTCAGGTCTGGCACCGTCTGACTCAATTTTTCATTCTGAAGCCAACGGTACCCTCAAATTTTCAAACGGAGGTCAGAATAAGCCGGAATCGTCAAAAAACTGATTCCGGCACTGTTCATCGTCTTCTCCAAATTAGGGTTTCTAAACCCTAATTCGACTAGAATCGTATTTTGCCCATAACTTTCTCATTTTAATTCCGTTTTTAACAAATCACACATCATTGGAAAGCTCTCAAAAAGATATTTCCAACGATATATTGCACATAACGTTAGGTTTTATAGATCAAAAGATATAATCTTATAAAGCTATGGGTTTCATAATCTTTTAGGGTTCATGCAATCTATTCCCTAGGCCGGTTTTAATTCCATCAATTCCAGAATATATCCGTCCAAATCAAGCATTCCAGAAGACTTAAAACAACAACCATCTAATTGCATGCATCCCATAAGAAATTAAAAATAAAATTCATGCTTTTCATATTAAAATCAACCAATGCACGAATTCAATACATTCAAGCTCTGATACCAATGAAAGAAAATTCATATAAGGCAGCCAAGATGCCTTACCTTATCAGATTTTGCAGCAGAATAAACAGTGTTGGATCACGTCACCGGTCGGAAAGAAATCACGTGCGGAAATCCTTCTCAATTCACAGTATAGATGCCCTTTTACGAGTTGTTCAATGTTAATGAAGAAGAAGAGAAGATTATGAATGTTTTTCTGTGTTTTTGTTCACACACAGGCTCTCTGTTTTTGAAAGAATTCAAAAAAAAATCCCACACACACCTCACGGCAAGCGATTTTTTAAGTTAATATATGCAGCGGTTGGGAGTGGTTGGGAAGCTGAACACAAAGCGACTTCCCTCTCTCCCAAACGTGCATACATGTGTGGGTCGGGTCGGCCCATCTTGGCTGCCCACCCATCCAACAGATGTATTCTGCAACCGGTTTTGATGCTTCTGAGCCTTCTGTAATCGTTTTGATGGTGTAAGTTTCTGATTAGATTACATAGCCTCAGGGGACCAAAACAATTGTTCTTCATCTTCATTTATATTTCATCTTTCCATCAAAGATGAAATGAGGGGAAAGAAATGATGAGAACTAATAAGTCATCATAGCTCTTTTGCTTTAAAGAACGTGGAAAATTTTGTTTTAAAGAATGTTGGACCAAATTTTAGAAACATAACACGTAAACATAACACGTGTACAACATTATTAACTTATTTCCAGCATCTTTACAATATTTACACCAGATAAATAATGAATCAAGAGTTGGAATTGTTCATTTTAGTTCTTCTTTGTTTGTTTAATATAATGGGTTAATTTTGACACTTGGCATAGTCATAGTCATTAATTTGTTTACAACTTGCTTTCTTTCCATTAATAGGATTTTTTATTTGGCTTTTACATTATATATGCTTTTTAGAATTTTGAGGGTAAAATGAAATATTTAACATGTTTCAGTATTTTAGAGATAACGCACTCATGGAGCCTTGAAGTTGCAGGCATGAAGGAATTTGGAGACGAAAGGAAAGTAAAGGAAAGGATTGATATTGAAGGAAAGAGTTAGGCATGGAAATAATAGAATATAATGTTTTTAGAAAGTCACAAAAAGTCAAATTGAATGAACAACTAGGCTGAAATAAAATCTTAACCTTACAATTTTTTCTGAGAGATTAACTCTATAATTAAATTATTAAAAGCTAAAGATAAATTAGGAGAGAAAAAATTAGTAGAAAATCCAAATCCTATTCTTATTAATTAATAAGATTTCTATTTTTATTGACTCAAATCCAAAAATTCCCCCTTTTCTTAATAACGCTCGAAACAAAAACCTAGGGTTTAATCACCGTAAGAATAAGGCAAACAAAATGGAGGCACAGAAGATTCCCCAGATTGAAAATTTAGACCTTGAAAAGGAAGATGAGATATAATCCTCATCAAACCCACATCACAAAAGGGCAAACAAAGAGAAGTGCCCTTTTGCCTAACAACACTATTTGGTAAAAGAAAGAGACCCCTTTTAATCCATTCAACGACTGAAAATGGGCAGCCACCAAATTCCCCCCATAAAAAAAAAAAAAATCTTGTTTTGTTTGTGAGATTTGCGTGGAACCCAAATTACCCAGTGAGTCGTTTAGAATCAAGATTTGTGGCCTCAAAGTTGCAAGAAAGCATTACAAAAATCGGGTGCCCGGTATTTTTCTAAGATTAGCCGGGGCCTTATGGTATCAAACGGGAATGGTAGCATTTTGAGCATTGTAAAGTTAGCCAGTAAATACAAATATAATACAAAATGCTTTACATGTTAATGGAGTCTACATATAATACAAAGCATTGAATTAGTGCAATACAATTAACTATTGCTGTTTTATGTGAATTTTTTCTAGTTGATCTAATGTGGTTTTGAAATTTTACACACCCAATGGATTATTGAATGGAATTAATCTATGCTAATGCTAATTTAATGGAATTAATCTATGCTAATGCTAATTTCCTTTCTCACTGCAAAGAATAAAATTATTTTAATATTTATTTTGAAAATTTGTGCTAAACGGGCTTGAAGTATCACTTTTCATTTAAATGCGGTGATTATTATTACTATTTTTCGGTGTACAACTGCCCAACAATGGCCCACGCACCTGAGCTCGAATTTTAGAGAGAGAGAAGCTAGCAAATTATTAATTTGAGCTTTACCTGTTAATTCATTTTAAAGTGGAAAACAAAAAAAGTGTTTAGTTTTATAAAATATTTATTCACACTAATAATCTAATTTGTTGAAAACAAATAAACCCAAGAGAAACAAATATCAAAAGCCAAAAAGCCTCACGAAACCCCAACGTATCTAGTCTCCTTTGTGTTTGTTGTGTCCTCTCCCTCTTCATTCTCATTTCCATAAATCCTTCGTATCTCCTCTTTGCTTCCACTTCTCTCCCTTTTACTTTTCCCCTCTTACCCCTCAATCCCCTGTGTATAATGACTAAACCGTCCTTCCCACTCAATTGCTTTCCATACCTGTCCTCCAACTGTAAAATCATCTTACTTAGCTGCATCTCCCCACTCTCATCGGACTCCTCGCACGTGACTGAAATCCCACATTTCACATGCTCCGTTGACGATCCCGCTTTCCCAGCAGTGAACACCCATGCATAACGCACGTGCACTTCTGAACTTGACAACCAACGACGTCGTACAGTCACCGCCTTGTAGCTTGATAGATTCATCGCCCGCCGTCCGACTGGGTCGATAATAATCCAACTGAACGTCAAACCCTCTTCAAGATCACGACACATGTCGTCGTTGGCTGGGTGAGCTATCCCCGTGGGGACCAGTGAGTCAACTCTAAACGGCTGCGAGAAGTTAAATGGCTTTATGTTCGTAACCTTGCTGAATATATGCTTGTTTCGATAGTGAATATCAACGGCCGAGATTAGTTCTGATGGAAGGCAGTCGGTGTTGTTGTCGTTGACAACATTATCGGGGTTAGTGAAGGAGTCGTAGAAGAAGGAGCGGGGACCGTTGGCGGGGAACGAGGAGATGACGTGGCGCAGACGTGGAGTGTTGGTGGAGGGCCACGTGGAGTGGCAAATGTCTGTCCAGAGAGTTTCGTCGGAGTTTATGAGAGAGTTCAGTCGAGAGCAGACGCAGGAGAAGGAGGCCAAGGTGGCGCCGTCTAAACGTGCTAAGATATGCGTTTTGATGATGTCAGAATGGACGGCGGTGGCGAAGGAAGGAGAAGCCATATCTGTTTTTCTCGCCGTAAATGTGGTTTAGAGTTTTGGAGTTTATAAGCTTATTATATTGTCTTTGCGAAAATATAAGTCAAACAAGTAGATGTAGTACTCGTCAGCATTAATTATTTTGTCAACAATTAATTGTTTTTTGTCTACAAAAGTCAAAAGGTATATATTGTTTGTACTAAATTGTGGTAATGGTTTACCCGGCATGTTTGGTCTACTTTGACTTGGATTGCATGTGAATAAATGGCAAATTATAAGATTGACTTGGATTGGATTGTTTTTAAGGAATCATTAAGGGAAGTTTTTATTGGCTAATTAGCTATAGGAAAGAGAGAACAAATTGGCTTACATAGAAACAAAAATTTCGAGTCTATAAAAATTAACTAAGGCTCAGGCGCGCGAACCAAAGTCTATGACAGGAGTTCGTTTTAGATGCCTCTTGACTTGGTGGCTGGTGAACTCACCCACGCCACCCCAGAGAGAGAGGCCTTGTGTTATGTGAATGTGTGCTGGTTTGGACCAAATTAAATATGTTAACTGGGTTAAATGGTTTTCAAATACCAAACCAAAGTTCAACCCATTATGAAAATGAATTTTAACGGGTTGCCCGTTAACAGTATCTGATCCCATAGGATTAGTAGATCCATAATTTTTTTATCATACACTTTCATATCATACTAATCGGCCGTATGAATTTTTTTAAGGTCTAGTTGAATTATATCAACTTATTTTGATCCATAATTTGAAAGGTTAGCAATTGAGCTTACGGGTGTGTATTCAACTTGGTTCAGTAAAAAAAAATCAATTGATTCGAGTTCGGTTCAGTTCAAATTCGAATAAAAAAACAGATCAATTCTTCACTTTGAAATTAAAGAAATATATGTATATATAGTCTTTATTCAGTATGAAATTTTAAAATACAAGAAAGTCCAAAAAAATTATTAAACCTGAGGTATAATAAAATTAAAAATTAAAACGTACAAACGGCACAATTTAAATTATGCCTATTTTCAAAATTTTCTAAATTTTTCTGCACTCTCAAATTCTGGATTAATATATATATGGGTGCTGATCCAATTGGATCAGCGTCCGGAATTGATTGCTTTTGGCCTTTGGATTTTCATAATCTCTTGTTTGATATCTAGTGTTTCTAATTAGTTCTTTGATATCTGGATATGCCTTCTTAATTTCAAATGCTTTTGGTGTTTCTAATTAGTTCATTGACAGCTGTTGTTCTTCTATTTGTTGTAGCTTTTCGTTTCTTTTTTTTTTTTCTCCTCAAAAGAATTATATTTTGCAGCCTAACCCAACTGCTCTTTGAAGTTTCAGCGCAGGACTTGCTGACAATAAGATTTTTCTCTTGTTAGACATCTGATTGATCTAAATTAAATTTAAAAATGTAATTATAACATATTAATAACTAAAGAATGAAAAAGATACAAATTTATCTTCATTAGTATTGCTGGATTAATCAAATAATTTTTTTAACGACTATAACTACATTTTTTCTACATGTTTTTTAGTCTCAAGAAGTTTACGTGCAGCATTTGAAATTTTATCTTCTTCCAACATATTTCGACTCTATCAACATGATCAAACAACACCAATAAGTTTATTCATTTTTCAAATTCGTGAAATTGTCAGCACATCCATTTTAATTAATCTCCATTCCCAATTTCACCCCAAATTTCAAAAAGATATCACTCCACCCGCATCCGTTAGAATTTCTATTAAACTTAACTATTAAACTCTTTGACCCTTAATTTATGTGATAAATGACTAACGAGTGATAATAGAGTTACAAATTCTTAAATAAACTTACTGACCTCTTTAACCCTTTGTTTATGTGATAAATGACAAATGAGTGATGATAGAATTAGAAACACTTGAGGAAACTTATTTTACAAACTGATGTGACCTAAATTTATTAGTTAGATGAAAATACAAAATAATAAAAATAAATCATGTAGTCTGAGAGCTATTTAATTTAACTAATTGAATTATGCCTCATGCCTCGTCAGTTTGTATAAAAATTTTTAACTTTACCTTTACTCATGACTAAAGGCCCGCGTTGCAATTGCCCTAAACAGGCTTCAAAACACTCATTTATATACAAATGTGACAAGCAGAGAATGATAGTGGCAGAGCCATTTAGTGCCTGCGTAATACCCGAAAATTAGGTAAATAATTATTAGTATTATTTTGATTGCGTTATTGTGATTATTGATTGATTTTTTTTATGTATCTTAATAATTTGTTTTATTATGCCATTATTTTTTTTATTGTTATTTGTTACCATTATTAATATTAGTATTAACATTAACATTATATTGGTGCTTGTACTTATTTGTTATTGGGCCTATTTTAGCCAAGCCCATTTTAGTCATTTTCATCCGAGCCCATTAGCTAAAAACCCCAGCTGTCAGTATATAATAATCACAATAACCCCATTAGAGCAAGCTCCTCCTTCTCCCTTATGGTTAGCAACTTGAGATTGAACAGAGAGTGGCCAAAGCGTTTGAGTGGTTTTTGTCATTCTAGTGACAAAAGTGTGGGATAATAATAGATGTGCTTAAGATATGAATATCTATCACATTTACGTGCTTTATTCTTGTATGATCTTAGAATTATTGGGTTTAATCTATATGATTAAGATTTGGGAGTTTTGATTTTTGAGGTTTTTGTATGATTTTCATGGGTAACCATGAGCATTAAGGAAATGTGCTAGATCTTTATGACTTTCACGCCGAAAATTGTTTAAAATTATATTTTGATTACTGAAAGTTTCTTCATATTTGAAACTAGACATCTTGAGGTTTACATATAATTCTGTTTCGTACACATTTTGAAACTTTTAAAAAAATTATTTAAAATTATATTTTGATTAATGAATGTTTCTTCAGATTTGAAACTAGACATCTTGAGGGTTACATATAATTCTGTTTCATACACATTTAAAATTATCTTGTATTCTACTTTTAATGAAATTTCTAATTAAGCTTTGAAATTTTGGAAAATTGACATTTGGCTCTGCTGTATGATGGTAAAACCTTCTAAAACAATTTTGAAACTTTCTAGATCTACTCATTTATCTGTCTAGTTTATCATATCCAAAATTGGGGTCAAATTCCATGTATCTTAATTGTTGTGAATTGATGAGTGAAGAGTACTCAATTCTGGATTTTGGATTTTAAGACATAATAGTCTTGAAATTAAATTTATTTATAATAGATTTTGAATGACTTTAGCATGAAATTTCTACTACTTATATACTTATGCATCTATTTAAGCCCTACAAAATTTCATGATTTTTGGATTAGTATTGGAGACTGAGGGCTGATCATTTATGTTTCTGTACTTTGAGAATAAAACCTCTGATTCATGAAGTTATAAGAAATAGTTCTTTAAGGAGAATAGATTGTTGCTACATTTTGATATGAGTATGATGTTCATGGGAGCTCAATCTTTAATATTTGGTTACGGTGGTTAGATTATGAATTAAGCTTATTGTTGTGATCAACAAGGTAAGTAAATTAGACTTTAAACAAGGGTCACAATGAACAAATACATTCATGTAGATTTTGGAAAGATTATTTTGATATGTCCTTTATGGATGTTTTCGTCAAGTGTATTTGAAACGACCCGCACCAAACTCTAAGGACGAGTCTGACTGATATTGTCTAAAGTCTGACTGATATCGTCTAACTTGACTAATAATAATTTTATTAATAAGGATTCTATAGAAAATTCAACAAAGTCTCCCCTATATATATAACATTCCCAAACATGTCAATTTATAAAACAAACACTCCCAAAATAGTTTAATATACAATTCCTCAATCATCCTTCTCAACCAATATACTAACTATCATCTCAACCAATATACTAACTATCAACCAAACATCACATGTCAAAATACATTATATTATTCTTAATCACCAAAATATAACAAAATTGAACAATCAAAACATCTTTGCAAAAATGTCTACGACTCCTAGCACCATCACGTGGCCATAATTTCAAGGTAACTATTGTTGCTAGGTCGACTGTTGTACATGCAAATCTCCTGTGGGGTGGGGAGATATAAAACTCAGTGAGCTCAATGAGTGGATAATAGTTTTCTTGAAAATAAACTTACTTTAAAATAATTTATCTCTTCACTATATGATTTCATCAAGCTATTTTAAGAAACATGAATAACTTATTTAACTTTAAATCATGTACTGACGTAAAAAGAACACATGATACTACATATAGTCAAGGAAATCGTATTACATTATATTATAAAATACTTGATTTTGAAACTATCACTGAACAAGTACTCAGGGGAATAATCTTATCATACTCGAACCTCTACGAACGGTGCAATGAGGTACTATATGGGTACTGTCATGTCAGGAGTTACACAAATAGACCAAATATTGTATCATCTCATATATCTCATATATCTCTGCATGCATAACTAATCTCCAAAGGTCAAAAGTGCCCAAGTACACGGCCCAAAGCCTCTGTGTGTACTCAGACGAGGCCCAAAAGCCTATATCTCATATGTATCTCAGTAACTGAATCTCTTGTATCATCATACTGCATGCATAAGCTCGCAAAAGGCAAAAGCGCCCGAACACACAACCCAAAGTCTCTGTGTGTGTTCAGACGAACCCTAGAGGCCTCATTCTCATCTGTATCACTGTATTTAGAGGGGAAGAGTACTTGTCCCGTGATTTTTGATAATAAACTTTTATACGCATATACATAAACATTTTAATCATACTTTAAATGCACTTTTCTTTTCTTTAAAATACGATCATTCGTTACTCAAAATCGATGGAAAACCAATAATCATACATATTTCAATAATATACCAATACGTAAATAAAACACATTTCTAGAAAATCATTAAATTGGAGCATTAAGCGCTTGTTTTGCAAACTTGACATAAGAACAAACTTTATATATAAATCATAATTTGCAAATACGACTATCAACATGATTATTTGATATATAAAGCTTTGTAAGAAACATCGCATGTTCATGCTTATGTCAAAATATATAAAACACACTGTTAAATATACTTGCCAAAAACATCCATAATGCACATATCAAAATAACTTTCTAAAATTCACACAAATGTATATATTCATTGTGATAATAATTTAAAGTCTAATTTACTTATCTTTTGTTATCATCATAATGATAAGCTTAACCTTTTAACCTAACCACCATAACGTAATATTAAAAATTGAGCTTCTATGAACATTATACTCATATATAAAAAGGTAGTAACGAGCTATTCTCCTCAAGAAACTATTTCCTATAACTTCATAAATCAAAGGTTTTATTTTCACAGTGCAAAAACATAAATGACTATCCCTCAATCTCTAATTTTTATAAAATAAAATACTAATAAAAAAATCATGAAATTTTGAAGGGCTTAAATAGATGATGCGTCAACATAAAATTAGTAGAAATTTCAAAGCCAAATTCTTTCAAAATTAATTGCAAATAAATATTATTTTAAGACTTTTATGTCTTGAAATCCAGAATCTAGAATTGAGTACTTTTCACTTATCGGTTCACAATAATTAAAAAAAACAACAAATTTGGACCCTAATTAAATTAGACATATAAAAGAGTAGAACTGGAAAGTTTTATAACTTTTTGAGAAGGCTTGATTGGTATAAATAATTTTTCCATCTTACAACACTGTAGAAATATCAATTTTTTAGAATCACAGAGCCATATTAAAATAGAATACAAAACATTTTTGGACGAAACAAAATTCTATGCAATCCTTAAATTTTTATAAATCAAAATACATAATTTTAAATAATTTTCGGAGTGAATGATTATCATAAAGATCCAGCACATTTCCGTAATCCTCGTGTTTTTCATTAAATCAATAATTTCCTAAAACATAATGATCATGAAAATCATACAAAAATCTCCAGAACCAAACTCCCAAATCTTAATCATAGAGATCAAACCCAATAATTCTAAGTTTATACAAGAAATAGAATACTTAAATGTGATAGATATTCATAACTTATGCACCTCTGTAATTATCCCACACTTTGTCATTGGAATGACAAAAATCACTTAAAAACTTTGGCGACTCTCTCTTCAATCTCAAGCTGACCACCAAGTGAAGAAGAAGGAGCTAACTCAATTTTCTCTCTTCAAGTTATCAATTTATAACAAGGGTTTTTAGCTAAGCTAATGGGCTTGGATGAAAATGACTAAAATGTGTTTGGTTAAAACTAAGCGCAATAACAAATAAGTACAAGCATCAATATAATTTTAATGCTAATACTAATAAAAAATTAGCAATCAAATATGAAAATAAATTAATAATCACAACACTGCAATCAAAATAATAACAATAATTACTCTCTAAAGTTTTAGGTATTTACAAACCATTTATGAAAATTTGTTTATATCTATTGAAACTAAACATCATGAGGGTTATATAGAATTTGTTTCATTTAAAATTGTCTGTTATTCTATTTTTAATAGGTTTTCTTCACTTTTGAGATATTAAATGATAGAAAAAACACCCTTAGATCATTTTTGGGTTTGAGGCATGACAGCCAGCATGGGGAGCTACACCCGTTAAGTCTAATTTTTTCAAAAAAAAGTTAAATAATAATTTCACTCAAAAATTACATTTTTCTCTAACAATATTTACTATTTGTTCCCATTCACTTTGAATAAAATAAAGAACAATGGGGCTAAAAGTGCATTTTTATCTCTAAAATCAACTTAAATAAGTACATGTTCAATGAAAACACTTAAAAGAGAATGATATTATTTAACATTGGTGCCAGCTCACATGGGTGAAGAGAAAATTGAGTTGCCTAAAAATTATTTGGTAAGTAAAATTTGCCCTCCACTACTTTAAAAATCTAACTATATACATGCATGTATGGTATTACTTATCTAATGGCCAAACGTGATTATTTGATCTCATAAGTTTTTTTTCAAAAATTTTAATATTACTTGACTGTATTTTGATTACAGATTTTGAGAATTAAATAAATTATTTTGCCTCTATTAGAAAAAGGCTCTAGTAGCATAAAAAATACAAGATATATATCGGTGACGACAAATGTGGGTATCTTTGAAAGCTTAAAATAAAAGTATAAAAAAGAACTACAATAATTATTTTTCTTTTCACAATTAATGGTAAATTTACTTCTTTTCTTGTGCACATATTTAACTGGAAATTTTCATTTTTTTGGGTTTATAATTGGAGGCCAAACAAATATTTTTCTTACTTGAAATAGTAAGACTCCAAACTTATGTATCATAATTTTTTAGTTTCTTCAGATTTTTCAATCTAGAAATAATAACAAATCCAATTTGTTCAACAATATTTCAGCAAACCAAGCATAACTTAGCACCTTTCAAAAAAATAAAAAGGACAACTTGGAAATTTACACAAAATCAGTACTATTCTAAAAAAATATTTTACTTTTGCATAGTTGTTAACATTTATGTTCCAAGTCAATAAGTAGGCGTGAGCAAAAAGACTGTGACACCAAAAAAATAAAGTCAAACTAACAGTTCGATTCAATTTCAGTTTGGTTTTTATTACAACAAAAGACCGATTAATTGATTCGGTAAAAAAATTGAATTTTCTAGTTTGATTTTTAGTTCTGTTAATCAGAACCGAAGTCCTAACAGAAAAATTCAAATAATTTACGATTTACAAAAGAAAAAAAAATTGCCATGTGTCACAATTTGATTAGTTTGCCTCATTTTATTGCCATACACAATAACACACAATAATAGTATAATACTCAGTGGCGGAACTAGGATTTTAATTTTGGGATTGCCAAAATGTATTGCAAGTTCATATTTTAATTTAGTTTGATTATGATTCGGTTAGAAGGGTTACTAATAGGGATTGTGGCTACTCATAAAGAAAGCTTGCCTGACCTAAGCCCAGGTGTTTCGGACTGGGCTTGGCCTGACCCAAACATATTTTATAATATTCAGGGCTTGAGTGATTAACATTAGGAAGTGCACATTTAATAAAGGTTAATATTATTATTTTTTCCACTCACAATGTTGATAATACTAACAATTTCATCGCATCTACAAATCACTAACCCATTTTCTGAATTGTCTATTTTTATTTGTTTTGAAGTATGATTTTTGTGATTTATAGGTAAATTCCTAAATTCATGATGCTTGAATCGGAAAAATAAACGTGAAATTTGGATTATGGGGACTCTAAATCTCTTGGAAGAATTGCTAGCACTATGATCCACCATTACTTCTGAAAGGCTAAGATTGTGTCATGTGTCTGAGCTCAGATGTACCTCAATTCACTAGATTTAAGACTTATGAATTTAGGAATCAACCACATTGACAAAAGAGCCAACGAAGCTCGCTTTGACTTCATTTGGAGCCACTGATTATGTTCAATCTGACAATCCATAATGCATCACAATGGTTAGAATTTTAGACCTTTGGATTGTATTAGTAAAGCTCATCTAAAGTTTGTGGTTGCAAGCTCACCAAAAATATCATGTAAATGCTCATACTTGGTCAACTTAAAATTTGCCTATATAAAGGCAAGAGATTTCATAAATGGGTGTGTAGAATTTGTGTACAATTTGAGAAGGGAGTTTTGTAGAGAAAATTGGTGTAAATTTATAGTAAATTTTAGGGAAAAGTGTAGTTAACGAGAAGAGATTTTTCTCTTCTCTTCTCTTTTGTTTTCAATTTCCTTGTATTATACTTTCACATTTTTCTTTAATTATTGTTGTGTGCATTTCTATTATTTGTATATTTAATATTTACTTTTTTTAATTATTTTTAATTTTTATAATTTTCATCTAGTGATTCATGCATTACTCATGTGTTTGTGCATCACCTTTAAAACTTAATCTAACAAGGGCATACACACATAATCAACATTGTATGAGACGTTGGTCTTGCACAATTAATGGTTCATTTGTTGTGAAAAAAGTATACTCATATGGGACCGTAGAAATTGAGAATCCAAATAATGGTAATGAATTTAAAATGAATGGACAAAGATTGAAACCATTCTTGGGCAACTCAATATCTCGAGAACCTTTTCTTCTCTATGACACTGTATATTATGGAAATTAAGTCTCACGTTTTTGTTTGTTGTTGTTGTTTTTTTTTTTTTGGCTTTTGTTTCTTTTTTTCCTTGTTTTGTGTTTTTGTGTTCAACAGGATACTTAATATTTTCACCTGGTTAAATGGCAAATGACGGTATTCCATGACTCTTATAGTCAGTTCTTTCAATTTTCCTACAATAACTAATATCCCCTGTCAACAAGTATGCGAGAAACTATGAGGAAACTGCATTCAAACTTTCCTTCATTCTCTCTATCAAATTTTTTAATTTTTATGGTTCGACCTTGAACTCACTAGGTTATATTATAATTAGATATTCTTATACTTGGAGTAATCAACCACTTTTAAGTCATGTCATTGAGCTTTACCTAAAAAACCTGAGCGCTACTCGAAAGCCTGAGAAATGCTTAAAAACTTTTTAAAAAATATATTATTTTAATTAAAATATACTTTTTTACATATATTCAACGCACCCATGACAAATTTTTATGGTTTTAAATCCTATAAGCCCAATTTTTAAAGCTTAATCCATCAAAAAGATAAAATTAAACAAGATAAATTTGTAAAATGTAGTGAAAAAAATCTAAAAAAAATGTATAATGTAACATTCAAGCTTTTTGGCCGAACAAAAGACATGCTAGGGCTGACCTCATACTTTCTCAAGCTTTGCTCGACATTTTACCATCCCTAATTATTATTATTTTTTTAACAAAAAAAAGCTTTATTTATATATTTTTAATTTTTTAAAGGATATAATTAGTGCGTTTATTGCATGTTCCACCGGTACATCTTCCTACTTGTAGGACTCCAATAACTACTAGTGATCCGATCATGTCCTATCAAACTGGGACTTGATTCATTGTCACTGTTTAGTGTTGTTTTTTGCTCATTATGCATTAATTCAATTATTTGAGCTGCAATAGTAAAAAAATAAAGATAAATTATTTGAGCTACAATAATCAACCAGAAGAGACTTATAAAGCCTTACCATTAGAGAAGCTGTAATTGAATAGATGGTACTCTTCTAATGTTAGAAACAGATAACACTATAAGGGTGTGTTTGGAACATGAGATTATAGGGAATTAAAACACTATTTACATTAACTTAATACCAATACCATATTTGGAAAGAAATTGTAATGGATTAATGGGGGTGTGGTGCCCATTAGCTTGGCTCTTTTTTTTTTTAAAACTTTATAATAATAATAAAAATAAATAAATATAACTTTTTAATTTAATATTTAATAAAAAATATTATTTTATTTTTTATTTTTACATTATAATTTATTAATAAAATTATAATTTAATATAATTAATAATAAATACTTAAATATTATAAAAAATAATATAATATTGCATTATTTAATTATATTATAATAATTAATACATAAAAATTAATTATTTTTAAATAATTTAATATGAGTAATAATACATATGATATTTTTAACATTTACGCTAAAAAAATTGTTGAATTTCTAAAATTTAAGACTTCTATATTTAGTATTTTTCTAAGTACTAATAAATATTATCTTCTAAATATATAATTTAAACTAATCACAAAAAATTAATACAGTATAATTAAAAATTAATACAGTACAGTGTAGCACCAAACATTGTACAATATTATTATAATACAGTATAATACAATACACTAGCATTAAAATAATACAATACAACATAATACAATATAGTGTGGCCAAACGAACCCTAAGTACAATTATTGTTGAAACATAACTGAACAGCAAATAAGAATTATAGCAAACAAAAGCAACTATATACAATGGTAAACAAAGATAAAATCCTAAGTCATGTGTAGCACAATTTTCTTAAAATAAATTTGTCACCTACTATCTGGTATTTTAGGTTTTAATAGCATTTGTTTCTCAGGATATATACAAGAGTCCGTAATAAGTTTAGCACATCTCTAAATCGTTTCACAGCAAACTGCCAGCATACTCAAACTCTTCAACACAAATAAATATCAAAAGTGGAAGGAAAACTTTATGCACTTGTGTTTTGTATATTGTCTGCAGTATAGTTTGAAATGAAGGGAACAACCAATTTATAGTAATTAAAAGGGGTATTTCAGTTCAATAAATTGCATTAAGGAGCTATAGCTGCCTTCAATTTTGACTAAAAGCACCAATAACTAATGTGATTAATCCAAAATTCAATTTCAAGAAATTAAAATAGTATTAATCTTCCTGTTACAAACACATTTGTAACTTCTCTTGCTCGTAATTCCATGTAATTTTAAGAGTAAAAAATTAATAGAAAATAAATAACATTTGTAACTTCTCTTGCTTGTAATTCTGTGCAATTTAAGAGTAAAAAATAAATTAACACATTTGTAACTTCTCTTGCTTGTAATTCCATGCAATTTAAGAGTAAAAAATTTATAGAAAATAAAAAACATGACTAAGGCAAGCCTTGCACAATTTGGGCCGAACACGAGTCAAGCTAATCAGGCTGAGATTTGTTTATATTCTTACTTACAAACACACAAGTAATTATATATAAATCTTTCATATCTTACCTCTCTTTCTCATGTAGGATAAAAGTATTTCCTTAATTTTTCAACTCCATGGTTGCACTTTCAACTACAATTTCTCATTCGCCCGAATATCATTTTGAACATATAGATATACCATTCCGAAGCACTCATAAATGAGTAAACATTTAGTACTCGTCCTTATCTTTAAAAGCCAATATCTTTCGTAGCAGCCAAGAATGGGTTCAGTTTAATCCATTAGGTTCATCATTTTGTTCACTGGTTCGCACTCAAAATCATGCCTCAAAATAGCCATTTGTGTGCTACTTTTCTGACAAATAAAAGGAAGAATGATACTTTCATTCCTCTTAAAACTAATGACACTTTCATCCCTCTTAGAACTAATTTTTATAATTTTGGCCTTGATACATTTTTGCTACTGTATTTCCCTAAAGTTAAAATAACAACAACAAAAAAAAAACACATTCATAAAGCTAAATATGACATTCTAAACATAAATTGATTATTCAAAATCTCTACAAATTAAACTAGTTACTGTGTTTGTTAAGAAATCATATCTAGTCAAGGACATTTTAAAAAAAAAATACTTTTTTAACTTTAGGGAGGGATAAGGATTAAAATCTAATAGGAACAAAAAGGTCAAAGTTAATTCTCATTAGCCCTTAATAAAAATATAAAACTGGGTTAAAGAACTTAAAAGTAAAACAAAGAAAAGACTATGAGTCGAATCGGCTTCATGCATGGTTTTAAAACGTATGAAAGCAATTTTTATAAAAGATTGAATATATCTATTAGAAGGGTTACTCACAGGGACTGTGGCTATTCATAGAGAAAGCTTGCCCAACCTAAGCCCAGGTGTTTCAGGATGGGCTTGGCCTGACCCAAACATATTTCATAACATTAATCGGGCAGGCTTGAGTGATTAACATTAGAAAGTGTATATTTAATAAAGTAATAATACTTTCACCTCTCTTAGAGCTAACTTTTTATCTTTTTGGCCTTGATACATTTTTAATACTGTATTTTATCCTTGAAGTTAAAATAATAACAAAAAAACACATTGATGAAGCTAAATGTGACATTATAAATATAAACTGATTATTCAAAATCTCTACAAATTAAAACTAGTTAATGTGTTTGTTAAAACATCATATCTAGACAGAGGATATTAGAAAAAAAAAACTTTTTTAACACTAGGGAGGAATAAGAATTCAAAATCTATTAGGAAGCAAAAAGGTAACAGCTAATTCCATTCCCAAAAAAAAAAAAAATCTAAGTGTCATTATCCCTTAATAAAAATATTAAATTGGCTTAAAGAACTTAAAAGTAAAACAAAGAAAAGACTAGAGAGCCAAAATGGCTTTATGCTTGGTTTTAAAACATGTGAAAGCAATTTTATAAAAGATTGACTATATCTGTAGGCAAATAATCCAATTAATACAAGGTACCATAAATTGATAAATTTATTTTATTGATATGATTTAATGTTCGATAAAGCGTCGAGAAAGCAAAATAATTTCCAATACTACAACGTACAGAGAAGAAACCCATTTTGCTACATTTTATTTATAGTTTATTACTAGTAAAGTGAAGAACTTTTCTCGACCCTCTACTCGACGACGTTGATCTCTAATTTCATTCCATGATCACTGCAGTGCGTCGGGACTCCGCAGATGAAGAAGTTTTTGCCGCCCTTGAGTACAATCTGATCCTTTCCTGTTTGAAACTTCTTAGCATCACTCGCAGGTTTGCATGAATCATGACCCTCTTGATCTACAATGATTACATTGTGTCTTTGTGGATCATAGTTGAACTCTGCATTAAATATAAAGGGTATATTAATAATTATTAATTTCTCGAACCTGTTATTACTATCTACATTTTATTAAAAAAAATGATGTTTGGAGCAATGTTAAGGATCTTAATATTCGAAACAGAATTTGAGTAAAAACTTGTGTGGTAATAGTTTATTATAATTGGTATATCAAATTAAACATTAAGAATTAATTACCTAATGTCTGATGTAATAGTTACAGATAATTTATCTTAAATTGGTCTTAAATACATTATTGGAAAAGACATATATCTTACAATTAATTCAATGAAGGATGGACAAGCTTGCTCAATTTGGAAAAATGACAAATGTATTAATAAATTAATTATTGCCCCTATGTTTCAAAAATTCATAAAAATCCCTGTCATAAAAAAAATTAATTTTGAAAAAAAAACTTCTTACTGACTTTTATTATTTTAACCTGATGTGGTATAAGCTAACATTGATTTATAAAATCTTTTATCAGAAAATTAGTAAATAAAACAAAAAAAGTAAACTTTTGAACCGGTTATGAAGCTTGAGGAGAAAATAATTAATTTATAAGAGAAAAGATAGTGACACCCCGTGATTTGGTAAAATGATCACGAGGATCTTCTTATCTATAGAAATAATCTCATAAATTCTTTTTAGGACAATTACACTATTTAACTATAGTGGCCCAACTATATTTCATATATCAATAATTGTCCAAAAAATATCTATATGACTATTTCTAAAAGCAACAAATTTTTATAATCATTTTACCAAACCATAGTGTGTCGCTGTTATTTTCCCTAATTTATAAAAATTTGATCATTTTCTCCATCGATAATCATTAATTCACTTTGAATTAAGGATGATCAGTCGGAAAACATGATTATACAAAAAGATTAAAACATATGTTGATTTATTTACCAAGTATATCACCACACTTGAAGGTTTTTCCTTGTGGCCAACTTTGCACACCAAAGACCCAACCGCCATCATCTCCAACCTTGAAGGTTGTTGCTGAGCCAATATTGCAATGCATCAGCAACAATAGCACTGTTACTACTGCAATAATTGCACTGCCTCTTGCCTGAACCATAATTTCAACAGAAATGTTTCTCTCTAATTAGTAGTAGAAGACTAAAATGAAGTGCAATATTTCAGCCTTTTTATAGGGTTTATTTTGCAAGAAGTCAATTTAGTTTCATGCCTAATGAATTTTTTGAATAGGATAAACATGCCAAATTTACTCCCGAAAAATAATCCACTTAAAATGATTTGAGATTTTGTTTTAATTAGAAATGTTTATACGTGGAAATATTCATCAAAATATCCTAATTAGATTGATTGTATGATTATCATGAAACCTTATGAATGGCAAGCTCATTCATATGCTGATGAATGCATTGATTTCTCTGATATGTTTCTTTCTTAATATCTATATTTTACCCATCCATTAGATGACACTTTATGAAAAAAAAAAAATTGAAACTGAAAGATTCTATTATTTATTATATTAACAAAATTATTTGTTAACATAAGAGCCATTTTCTTGGGTGCAGCTAACCTGCAACTGTTGCACGGTACCCTCAATTTTGTCTTTTATTTTTTTGACCCCTTACTTTCTTTTTTATTTATAAGTCTATGATAATTTTATTCTCTCATTCTCTTTTCCTCCAATTTGTATTCATATATTTTGTCCCTTTATCTCCATTTAAATAACCATTAGTCAGCAATCCCTTTCAAATAAAAATATTATTAATCTACCAATTATCTCAATTATTTTTCACATCACAATTAAGAAAAAAATAACAATAATTTAAATTGAATATTTGAATGGCAATTGTGAGGCCGTAGCAATTAAATAAATTAAAATAACAAATTAAATCTATTTGCTAGAAGTGATTGACGTCATAATGGTTTAGATTTATGAATAAAGTTTAAATTTTGTTTTTTTGGTGTAATTAATAACTTTGAAATTAAATTATAATATAGTTATTTTTATTTAAAGTTTAGCCTACACATATTTTAAAGTGGCAACCAAAGTAGAAGGAAAGAATATAAAATACGTAGTTTTTATAATTATTTATTTAATATTTTATTTTAGTAATATCATGTTAGTTTTATTTTTCAAGTTAATTTATTATTTGAATTTTAATCTCAAGTTATCACTTATTTCACTTCTTAGATTAAAGAAAATAGAGGGTTAAATTTGATATTTAGTTTAAGTCAAATTTTTAAGTTGAGGCAACCCACTCATTTTTTAATTGTTTAAATTGTTTATAAATTTGAAGCAATATGGATTTATTTGTCAAAATTTTAAAAAATTTGATTTTTTAGAATTTTAGTATACAACAAAGAGTGTAGTGTTAATTACCAAATCATAGCATCCTACCGTTGAAATTAGTTCACGTTAACCGTGACTGTACAAGAAGACAAAATAGGGGGGTACCGTGCAACAGTTGCACGACAGATAAACCCCATTTTCTCTATGATAAAAAGAAAGTGAGTGATTTGATGGAGTCAATTTATAAGAGGATAATTTAAAATTAACCCTTATTTATTTATTTTTGGGTAATTTCGATGAAATGAGAGAAAGTTTAATAAAATGAAAAATAAGAATGACAGTATAAATAAGTGAGATACGTAATTTCACATCATTTAAATAGAATTTCATTACAGTGTATTTTATCATATATTATATTAAAACTTATATTTTTTTTTATCTTTAACTTAATTCTCATCTTATTAAAATTACGGAACTCTTATTAAAAAGAAATTCTATATATAAGTTGTTAGAAAGATACATTATTTTATATTAAGTTTTTCATGACAAAATGAAGTTTGAACGTTGAATTGTGGACTAGAACAGAATCACTACTTTTTCAAGTGACCCAAGAACGAGATAATGGCTTCGGCCTAGCCGACATTATTGCTGAATTTTTTTTTTTTACCATTTTTTTAAATTTCATATGCAGCGGCCGGACCACATAAAATTTGTGCCGAAAGAAATTAGTAGAGATTTAAATGGTTAGTTATTTTAATTTTTATTCGAATTAATATATTATAAAAAAATTTTGTAATTATTATTTTTAAAATGAGAGGTGTTTTCACAATATTGTGTGGGAGGGTAAATATCACCCGCCCACATTTTTATAGTTGTTCATACATTTAAGGGAATGTATTTTTTTTTTTAAAGAAAAAAGGATGTAGTATCTGTCTTTTTTTTTTCTTTTTCTATAAGCGTTTTTATGTCATGTTTGACTCGAAGAAATGAAATAAAAGGTGATTGAGGAAATATTTAGGAACAAATAAAACATATTACAGTGGTTGATTTAAATTAACGTAAATGTAAAAGCATAATAAATAAATTGAGTTGGCGACTCGCAGGGGCGGAGTTCGGATTAAAGTTTTAGGGGGTCAAAGTTTTATTAAATTAAATGTTAACGAGTTAAACAAATGTATTCAATTATTGGGTTAAATTGTTAAAATATTAAGTTTGTAGGGGCCATCCTAAAAAACTCCATTCTAGATGCTGAATTTGTAAATTTATCAAATATATATATATATATATATATATATATATATATATATATATATATATATAATTTCTTTTAAAACCAATGGAACCTGCTAGTCTTAGGGCAGCTCCACCCCCCTGGCTACTCGCTTGAGTAAGATATATGAACAAGTTAATAATGTTAGCTCCATAATGAAGAAATTCCCCTTAACTTTCATTGTAAAATAGCTTAAATTTCGAAATGTTGTGTTATTCATTTACAAATGATAAAACTTTATATAATTTATTAAGTTTCTATTTAATTATTCTGCCCTTCAATTGATGAATATCAAAAATAAAAATCTCTTAAAATAAGAAGACTAGTATACCTGTATTATAGTAATTACATTTTTTTCCGTCCAAGAGTATCATAGTGTGGACTGAAAATAAGTTTCCAAACGACCCCATGAACGAGACATGGATCCATACGTTAAAGATGTTGATGCTCATTGTAAAAGTTAATGAAAAAATCGTCTTCAGAAAAATTTGGGAATAAAACTAAACACTTCAAATCTAATGGAATTTTTAAGTCTTGGTAAAATATCGTGTGCTTTCTTATTCTTGTTTCATTGTTTCTAATTTCAAGCTGCCGCATGCACCTTCGAACAAATCCTGGTGACAACATTCTATGAAATATGTCATTTTGTAGCAAATCAATATATAAAAAACAAATAAATAGCAGTTATATATGCCTGTTTTCATTGCTCCCTTCTTCTTCTTAGTTGTTTTAAGAAATTTGTGGGAGATTTGATGAACAATGGCTCTACTGGTACTCAAGAGATGTATTAAGAAATTTATATATTTTTATGAATTTAAATAAAATAGTATTAAATATGGGGATTGTTGAGAGAAAACATAGTGTCTTAACTAGATTTTCTTTAGGATCGATTTAAATCATTAAGTGGTTATTCTTCCCGAATTCAGGTCCAATTCGATTTAAATAAATAAAATTTATATTTAGGGGGAGATTGGGTTAGCAAAGGTTGGGGTGTTTAAGTGTACCTTCATGACATTTGGTGTAGAAGGTATAATTGAGGTGATTTGAGAGGTGACATGAGATGTTTTGAGTTGAGAATAATATAGAGAGCTCAATGGAGCTCGTGAGGGTTAATTTAGAGAGTTGACATGAGGAACTCAAGCGAACCAGAGGATAGCTCTGCAGAGCTTATCTAGGGAGCTCAGTAGAACTCGTGGTATAACTCAGGTGAGCTCATATATGAAATACGATTTGAGCATCAAAACAACCATAATGAGCCTAAACAATAAAGAACATTCAATATTTTACATAGTTTGGACTGTTGGCCTACATCCACGTGAATAATCATCTCAAATCCATTATGTATGTGAAGTATTACGTGATTTTCATTACAATATAAACAAAAGCTTATTGAAGGTTGTTTTTGGTGAGTAATAACATGAAGGAGACATGGGTCATATGGAGATTAGAGAGTTTTCCAAGAGAAGAATAAGGGAAAAGCTTATTTAAGGGATGAGGTGGCCAAGATCTTCCAGAGAGGTATAAAAATGGAGGGAAAAGAAGATAAAGCAGTCTCTCAAGAAATCAGGTTTGGAAAAAGGGCCTATGGTTAGATAGAGCAAAAAGAGAGATATACAGCTAGTCCCCTCAAGATTGAACATGTGGAGTTTATATGGGGGTGTTCTTGATGGTATTTTGGTAATTTTTAACATATGGCATTCATTTAATAACTTTCCTTCCTCAGATGAGGATATTTGAGTAATTTGCCTTGTGGTCCTTTGATGGTGGCACCCATGAGCATGGGAGGCATTGAAACCTCCAACCACCTTTTTGCCTTCACAGTTGGGCACCCGGCAGCCTCTCAGCCTTTTGATCTTGTTACTTTTCAAGTGGTAGCAAATGACAGCTGACGTGGCCTTTTCTTATTGCATTGCTTGAGAATCTCTCTTCTTATTGCCTCTTTATCCTTAGCTAAAAAGAAGATATTTTTGTTCGCTCTCATGATAGCGTGCACTGCTCATGTGCTGGTCCTAACCATCAAAATCTGGCTTCTAATAATACCCTTTAATATTGAGTATTTTGCCAAAACTATCATTTTCTTCGGAGAGCTTATCCCCCAGTTTCCTCTGAGTTATCCTGCTGTCCTAGTCAAACAAAGTAGCTTCCTTTTGTTGACTTTTCTTGTCACGTGTCACTGAGTTATTGGCCTACGTTAGCAACTAGATTTTCCCTAAAACAAGACCCCTGTAGTTTCTTATGTTGAAATAATTGAAGAATAAGAAACTCAAAGAGAAAATTTTGCATGAGGGACACGTGCCATTTGCTGCTGAGTCACTCTTTTTATCACTAGTGAACTTCTCAGTTATTCTGGAGTGTGCAGTTGAGCTTTCTCACAGGTTTGGCGATTTTCGATAGAGCTATGTAGTGGTTGATAGTTGAGCTGCAATTAGTTAGCTTTGGCAATTTTAATACTTGAGCTATACTCAGCTCTAGCGATTTTAATTATGAGCTATGCTTAGCTCTTTGATCATGGCGATAAAACATAGTCGCAACTCCTAGTGATATATACAGATCTTATGGGAGAGGAGTTCTCAATAAGTAACCTTACTAAGGTATTTTTATGTTGATGATTTGTTTATGTTTACATCTTTTGAGGGGTTTGCTGCGGATTGTGAGTATTGGCCTTGAGACGTATAGTCTTTCATGTGATGTCTAGTTTTGTTGAGAAAAAATTACCTACTCCCCAAAGTAGTAGAGTGCTCGCTCTTCACCCTCAAGTGGAGTTAAGAGAATATTTCAGTATTTCTAGCTTAGCAGTTTTAAAGGAACTTTGGTGAAACCCTCTTCCACTATGAGAAGCTTAATAGTCCTTATTTTTTAAGAAATTGTAATTAGAGAATAGGATCTGCTTGGAGCGTAGGAGCAATACTCATAGGGTAAATGTCTCAACACACCACGTAAGCTTCCATGATTACTACACTAGAGCTCTTAGGGCTTGTTAAGATGTAAACCCCATTTATGTATTTGTTGTACTCTGCTTCATTAGAACACTTTGATGCCTTTTATTGACTTTGTTGTAACCTTCTTCTATATTAAATAAAGGATATAGCTCGGTTGAGAAATCCTCAAGACCTCAATTGTTCTCTTTGAGAAGGTAAGCTCTAAGAGAATACTTTCTAGCTTAGCTAGTGCATAAGCTCCAAGAGGGCAAACTAATACAAAATGATGCTAATCGAAAGAAGAAGGTGGAGGAGTTGACCTCTGAGAAATTATGATAAAGGATTCTGATGGGGAGAGGAGAACATTTCAAGTTGACAATAGCCAAACTAAAGATTTGGCCATGAGGCTTTTGGTAAGCTTGATTTTGCTAATCTTATGTCCAAGTCGGCTGAGAAGAAACTGCTGTCACTTCCCCTAACAAAGGAGCTATTCTTCCACTTAGGCAAGGTGGCCAAATTTTAGCATTCCTAAGCATTTCTAGGGCACTTTCTGAGACTCCTCCATTTTCTTCTAAGGAGGGGAAATATCTTGAGCCATTCTCCTCTGCGGGTACCTAGGAGATTTTGGACTTGGACCCAACTTCACGTAGAAAACCTCCTCACCTTGGGAGGTTTTTCCAGTTCACAAGCGAGCACCTCACTTTTGATGCTGACGCTGTAATGAACAAAATGAGTCTCCTGGATAGTGTCACTGAAGCCATCAAAGCCTATTAGGTTGTAAGTTCTCCTTCACTGTTGAGTTTTGTTGGGTATACTCTTCTTTTCTTTCCACTTTCTCTTTTTATGTGGAGAGCTAATCTTTCTCCTTTCTCTAGGATGCCTTTATGCTAACAAAAAATTATGATCTGGCTAAAAAATCTTTTGCTGCTCGGCAATTGCTAAATATGAGGAGCAGGAAGCTCAACTTAAAAGGGAGTGTCAATGAGCAGATAAGCAAGTGGATGAGATGACCTCTTTGTTGGAATCCCAGAGGCAGAAGTGGGAAATTAAGAAGAAGGAGCTGGAAGATGAGCTTAGAGAGGAGGATTACTCGAGAGGCTTGGAAGCAAAGCAATCAACAAGCTCGGGCAACTGTGAACTATGCCATGTCCGAGATTTGAAAGGTGAACCTCCACTTCGAGACCCCTTATTTGGAGCTATTCATGGAAAAGAAGGATATATTGGCTATAATAGAAGAAGGGAAAACGGGTGATGAAGGCACTGGTGGAGGTTCTCATGACATTATAGATGCAACTTGGGAATTTCCCCAAGCACTAATCCTTCTGTTTCCCTGAAGCCAGTCAGCCATGCTGATAAAGGAGTTGACCCCCTACTTAACTTTAATTTTTTTTGCTTTTGCTGACATTGATGCTCTCTAGTAGCAACTAAAACTTGCATATTTCCCTGTTTTTAAATATTCTGAAATGTCCTATGCATAAGACTTGATTTGGTGTTTATTTTGTTAAATTGTTTTTGGTTTATTTTGGGGTATCAGAACTTGTGAATTAATCAAGGACTCTTGGCTGAAATTTACTCGAGACTAATGTACTTGTATAGGCAATAGTTTTTGGCTATTTTGTTGATAATGTTTGTGGTTTCTCTTAGTCTTGGAAAATTATGGAACTGTCCTTCTTGGGCAGTTATGCCAAGAACTTATGCAAGCTTTCTCCTACGTGTTCATGGGAGCTTGCATCTTGCTATAGGGCATCTGTACTTGTTCAGCCAAGTGCAGAATAACTGTCAGTGGAGAAGAGATCTCTACCTATTTTATAAACACTTAAAGAAGCTTTAACCTTCTTCATAGTGCTTTAAATATGTATCCAAGGTGTTTACCCTATATGCATGTTCACAAGTGTGCTTTCGCATGACAAACAACATATATTTTTATAGAGAGGAATTCTCAATCCATTTGTTTAAGGTGAGCTCAATCAATCTAATACATAGTGTGGGAGCTCAGCTCCGGTGGGTAACATCTCATTTCCAATTTTTTTGAGATTTTTTTTTAAAAAGATCGAAAAAGGATTTTTCATTTATTTTTTGCAATAAAAAGGTTGAAAAATCTAAAAAAGTTGTTTCGGGACTCAAAACTGACTCTCATTTCTTCCTTGGCATTATGTCATCAGTATCGAGGTATGTGAAAAAAATCAAGTCAAAATTCTAATGCCGTTCTAGAGGAGCCCAAAATCGGTGTGTTATATCCTTCGCTTTTATGTCCAAAATGGGATTCAAGAGGAAAAGTAAGGTTTTTGTCCAAAAGTAACCCAATTTTTCTCTGGCAAAACATTTTTTGAGTCGTAACGAGCCGTTGCAAGTGGTTTGATACCGTACCTAAAAGGTTCTAATATTTTTTGGGATTTTTTTTATAAAGACCGAAAAAAGGATTTTTCCTTTATTTTTTTTTTACAAAAAAAAGTAGAAAAATCCGTAGAATCAATCCAAGCAAGGGAAATTCTATTCAAACTATCTCTAATGTTCTTTTGGTTCCAGATTTGAAACCAAATTAGCTAAGTGTTTGTCAACTTTAAGAAAAGGGATATGAAATCTCTACTACACATGGAGTTTGCAGAATTGAAGATAAGAAATTGGGCTTAATTGACCAAATTAATATGACAGTAAACCGAATGTTATCTCGACAACACTACCCACTCCTGCTTCTCAAAAAAATTGAGAGAAATAGCATGGTTATGACATTTTCACTATGGGCATTGTTGAGTACTAGAAAATGTGTATTAATAAAGAATAAAATCATCATTTTATATTACATTCCAAGTCTCACTAACATCCTTACTTTTATGTATTTAAGTCCCTTGTACTTTATATTGTGTGTGTTTTATTATAATTTAAGTATTTTATGTATTTCATGGGCTTTATAGTCATTTCATGAAGAACAAGAAGTCGGACAGTAAAATGAACAGCATTTTTGAACTTAGGACAGCCAAAAATCTTAGGAGGAATATAAAAGTGTAAATAGTACTATTCACGTCGACACTGTTCACATATACAGTATGTTGACGTGGCATTGACCAATGATGTGGCAGTAGCTTATTAGACTGAAAAAGCTGACGTGGCATTGATCGATGATGTGACATTGACTGATGATATGGCAGTATATCATTGGACAAAAAAAATGAACTTACGATACAAGCGATGCACTGAATCAAGGTTGGTTGACATTGACGTTGACTGATGATGTGGCAGCACAGTATTGGACTGAGAAATAGGCTTAAGTTACATGCGCCACACAGAATTACAGCCACTAACGACATGTTCCAAGCAATCAGAACGTGCCACGTGGCACAATCTTGAGCGTCCAATTATTTTAATTCGATGGTCATGATTTGTTCGATGTATTTATAAAAGGAGGGCTCCCCTTCACCTTAATTTGATAGCTTTGAATCCATTTTTGAGCTCCATTTTTTCAAATTCGTTCTCCTTCTTGTATTTCTACGTATTTTAGTATAATGACTATTTTACCCCTAGTTCAAAAAATGAGTAACTAATTTATTTTTAAGCTTGGGTTGAAGGTGAAGCCTCAACATGTGCCACATGAGCTTAATTAGGTAAGTTTATTTTCTCTCACTCTTTGATTTATGTGGCTGTTTTGACTTATCGTCGACAGACAGTATTTCTTGTCTAGACATGCACTAGTTATACTAGCTCCTAGTGAAAGATCATTACTGTCTGGAACAATGAGCACTTAGCACTATATTTATTAGAGAGAGGCCTCCCTTCTAGTATTTGTGGGTCATCTTGACTTGTTGTCGACAGAGAGTGTATCGAAGTTATTTAGCGGACGGTCTTGCCATGTTGTCGACAGAAGGATTTTTTTCATTTGGCACAACGTGTTCTTAACACCACACTTAACGAAAGATCGTTATCCTCTAGCACAATGAGTGCTTGATACCATATTTACTAGAATGAGGCTCATGAGGAGTGAAAATTCCTCTCATGCTTTAATTGGTAATTAAAAAGGAATATTAAGCCCATAGTACAACATTGAGTGTGGATCCAGAGACTCAAGCACTTTATTCATATAGTTTATATTTTATTTATTCCCGCCATTTTATTTTAAATTTTAGGATAATCTAACCCACCTTCACCACAAATCCTATTTATTCAATTAGAAAATTAACTCTACACATAATTAAAATCCACCTCCTCATGGGATCAACACTCGTCACCATTAATCTATTCTACAATAGATTCATGCGCTTATGAGTTCAATAAAATTTGCACTACAAGCATTTAAGTTTTGGTGAACTAAATATGCTGCAACAGAAAAATATGGTGATTGGCCTTCCTGAAATCTCAAGTTTTTCCCAAGCTTGTAAAGAGCGTATTGTTAACAAACAACACCGTGATCCTTTCCCAAAAGGAAAATCATGGAGAGCAAAGAAGGCATTGAAGTTAGTGCATTATGACCAGTGTGGACCAATAAATCCATCTTCTATTGGGGGTAAAAGATATATAATTACCTTTATTGATGATTATATATAGTAGAAAAATATGGGTCTATTTTTTTCAGGAAAAGTCAGAGGCTCTTGCAGATTTTAAAAGCTGTAAAACACTCGTTGAGAAAGAAATCAAAAACCTAATAAAATCTCTTCGCATTGATCATTGATCGTGGAGGACAATACAACTCACATGAATTTGAAAATTCTAGTGAGAACATGGAATCAAAAGGCAACTTACAACAATGTATTTACCTCAACAAAATGGAGTTTCCGAGAGGAAAAAGCGCACCATTTTGAATATGGTGTGAAGCCTTTTGACAAGGAGCAGCATTCCGAAGAATTTCTGGCCCTAAGTAATCAACTGGAGCATTTATATTCTAAATAGAAGTCTTACACTTACTGTCCAAAATATGACCCCTGAAGAGGCATGGAGTGGACAAAGATCTGTGGTAGATCATTTCAGAATTTTTGGAAGTGTTGCCTATGTTTATATTCCAAACATGAAGAGAAAAAAGTTATATGACAAATGAGAAAAATGCATTTTTCTTGGTTTAATGAACAATCTAAAGCCTATAGGCTTTACAATCCTAATACTAAGAAAATTGTCATTAGTTGAGACGCTACTTTTAACGAAGATCAAACCTGACCGTGGAACAGAAGGGCTGTTGGTGAACAAATTCCAGTTGATTTTGATGCTGAAAATGATGAGGACACAAAGTAGCCCGAACAACAGCAAGTTCCAACAGTTGCTGCTATTAGAAATCCTCAAAATGAAGCTCCTATAGCATCTGCAACTTAAGATTTTGATGAACAAGTTGAAGCAGCAGCTCAATCAAGTCATGTTCGAAAGAGGCCAGCATGGATGATGGACTATGAAGTGACAGGAATTGATCAATCTAAGGACCCACTTACACATTTTGCTTTGTTTGCAAATAGTGATCCTATAGCTTTCAACGAAGCAGTTAAAGAATCAAAATGGTGAAAAGCTATGAATGATGAAATTGAAGCCATTGAAAGAAATAACACATGGGAGCTAACTGACCTTCCAGATGGACATAAAACAATTGGTGTTAAGTGGGTATGCAAGACAAAGTTGAAGGAAAATGGTGATTTGACAAATATAAGTCCCCACTAGTAGCTAAAGGCTATAAGCAGGGGTTTGGTGTTGACTATAAAGAAGTATTTTCTCCTGTTACAAGACACGATACAATGAGATTGTTTATTGCTTTGGTAGTACAAAATTCATGGCCTCTTTTTCAATTGGATGTGAAATTAGCATTCTTACATAGAGAGTTATAAGGAGAGGTATTTATCGATCAACCTCTTGGTTATGTGAAATTAGTCAATGAGCATAAAGTGTATAAACTTAAAAAAGTTCTATATGGACTAAAACAAGCACCTCGAGCTTGGTATAGTTATAAGGTTTTTGAAAATGCCCATATGAGCATACTCTATTCACAAAAATAGGTGATGGGGGCAAAATGCTTATGGTATGCTTATATGTAGATGATTTAATTTTACGGGAAATGATAAAGCAATGTGATTAACATTAGAAAGTGTATATTTTATAAAGGTTTAAATTATCATTTTATCACTTATAGTGTTAAATAATGTGCTCATAATTCATATTTTACCTTAATACTCCCCAGATGTAATTTTATGTAAATTCTATTTTGTTATGTTAATTTTTATTTTAATTATTATATTTTGTTATTGTAGGTAAATTTCAAGAATAAGGAGGAATTGAAACCGAAAGCGAGAGACAAGAAGATAAGTTGCCGATTCATTTAAAATTTATTATTGAGGAAATATAATTAATAAAAAATAATAAAAAACAAAAAAAGTAAAAAATAAAAAAGAGAAAAGAGGTGAGCATGTGCCGTGATAGTCAGGTGGCTATTTTGCAACTTGACTATCACACATCTCTATGAATGCAGATAAGTAATATAATAATAATAATAATTAAATAAAAGAAGTGGAGGCTATAAATTGGAGGCAAGCCAACGTGAATGGGAGAGAACTGAGGGGAAAGAATTGTGAAGGATTTTCGAGCCGCATAGCTTAGCTCACTCTTTCTTTCATTTCTTCATTACGATTTCCCTTGTTTTCCATTTTCTTTGTTCTCAAAATTTCCTTGTAATATATTTCAGAAGTCTATTAAATAAAATGAGTATTTTTCTTTTCAACATGAGTAGCTAATTCTCTAAGCTAAAGTGATAGGTAAAGCTCAAGGAGTTAGACTATGGAATTAATTTCTCTTTCAAGTGAGTCTAAATTTTATTTTATTATATATTTATAATTTGTATTTTTATTTACCGATTATTTCTATGTCATGTCAATTTATAGATCTAGATCACCTTGGATTTATATGGTAATTTTGACATTATGTCGACACATCAATATAGTTTGTGGCACATACTGTACTTTATTCCTATAATTATTCATAAAATTGGCTAGGTAATAATTAAATGACATAATATTTGATTAGCAAATAAAATGCAAAAATATAATTAAGGGAGAGAATTATGAATATAATTTAAATTCCAATAGTGGATCCCGTAACCTTAGCACTTTTTAAATCATTAATTTCGTTTCCTACAATTAATTTTCTTTAATATTTGATTACTGAATTTTAAAATTCCCTGTGGTTCGACCCCGGACTCACCGGGTTATATTATAACTAGATACTCTTATACTTGGGAGTAAATCAAACACTTTTGAGTTGTGTCGCAATATTTGAAAAATTCAAGAAATCCACGATGCTTGAATTTGATATGTCTGATCTTGGTATGCTGCATTATTTTCTGGGTATAGAAGTTAAACAATCTCCTGCTGGAATCTTTGTTTCACAAAAGAAATTTGTGCAAGAGATCCTAGACAGGTTTCAGATGAAGAATTGCAATGCTATCACTGCACCAATTGAGTATGGTTTGAAACTCTGGAAGGATCCTGAAGGAAAGAAGGCATACAACACTCTTTATAAGCAATTTATGGGAAGCTTAATGTACTTGACAAGAACAAGACCTGATATAATGTGTGCTGTAAGTCTTATGAGTAGGTACATGGAGAATCCAATAGAGATGCATCTTCTAGTTGCCAAGAGAACCTTTCGTTACTTGCAAGTACTACTGATTTTGGGCTCTTCTACAAAAAGAGTGAAAAATCAAATTTTCATGGCTTCACAAACAGTGATTATGCTGGAGACTCGGATGATGGAAGAAGCACATCCGAATATGTGTTTATAATGGGTTCAGCAATTGTAGCAGTGAAGATCAGGTTGCTGATGTTTTACTAAACCCCTCAAATTGGCTAGTTTTTTTAAGCTGAGAAAGTTACTTGGAGTTTGCAAACTGGAGGACTCAAATTGAGGGAGGGTTCTGCATAATTTTTATTTTTTAAACTAAATGTTTATAACATCAATTTAAAAGAAGGGATTGTTAGAAATATATTTCTTAGTTATGTCAATAAAGTACTTATGTTGTCTTAGGTGGCGTTTGTTTTTTTGTCTGAAATCTGGATAGATCGAAATTAGTCTGAATTTTGAATAGAATTGAATGTCTGAATCTAAATGATGTATTTTTTTTTTGTCTGAATCACTAAAAATAAACATTAAGTTATTTTTTTTAACTTAAAAAATTTGAAAACTAGTATTTTTACATTTGTGCCCTTACGAATTATAAATGTGAAATAAATAATAAACATCTCAAAGAATATAAATAATATAATATATTATCATGACATAAATCATGTTTAATTGAATAAAATCATTTAATACTCTAAATTACTATATGTTAATCAATTTTATTGAATTTTATGATGTTTTTATATGAAAATTTTTAATGATATCATTCAGAATTTTTAGATTAAATAAGAAACTAAAAAAATTAGCCTAATAATTTAATGACTAAAAATTTTTATTAAATTGAAAAAACAAACAGACTGAATGGCTTAACTGATTGAAATTAAGTCAATTAAGTAAAAAAAAATAAACAACCCCTTTGTCTTTAGAGAATTTGTTAGCAATATCATTGTTTACCTGATATTTAAGATATAGTTATAGTAGTGAAAAGTGGCCGCAATATCTGTAGGATAATGGCTCATTAGTTCCTACTATTTTACTAAGTTTGTTATTGTACTGCCTACATAAAGGTATCCTCATTATGAATAAAGAGTGTAATACTTTCAGCTAATTGTCTTTGCTTGAGTGCTCCTTTTATAACAGAAGGAAGAAGGAAGATTGAAGATGACAAACAACTTCTTGAAGCCTTAAAGCCATTAGATATTTCTTCACATAGAGGCAATAAGTTTCCCAAGTGGGTGTTATTGTTAACCAATCTGAAGGATTTAATACTCCGCTGGTGTGTAAACTATCAGCATATGCCTTCTTTGGGAAAAATGCCATCTCTTGAAAAACTTTTTATATGCGAAACGAAGAGTTAAAAAATATTGGGTAGTGAATTTTTGGGAATAAAAGAAAGCACTGATGATGACACATCCTCATCTTCATCAGTTATTGCCTTCCCCAAATTAAAATCACTCTCGATTTGGCATATGGATGAATTGGAGGAGTGGGATTACATGATTACAAGAAAGGAAAACATCTTCATCATGCCCTGTCTTTCTTCCTTGGTTATTCAACATTTCCCTAAATTAAAGATACTGCCGGATTACCTCCTTCGAGCATCAACACTATAGGATTTGGTTATTTGGGGATGTGAGATTATGGAAGAACTGCCCCTTCTAGAAGTCAAGGGACAACAGAATTACCACATCTTTCTTTTTTCTGTATTAGAGGTTGCCCCAAACTAAAGGTGCTTCCGGATTGTCTTCTTCAAACGACGACAATGCATACATTAAAGATTACGGATTGTCCAATTCTAGAAGAATGTTACAGAAAGGGGGAAGGATATCTCACATTCCCACGATCGTATTAGGATTTACATTCATCCACAATGTAATTTCTTCTCCTCCTCTTGTTACTTGTAATTTGTACACGATATTAAGAGTAAAAAAATAACAATAATAATTACTGCAAGTCGCCTGAGAATCCCACATTGGCAAAATACTGGAGAGATGCTGGGTTTATAAGGGGTTATCAACACCTTAATTGGCAAGAGGTGTTTTGAGGTGTATGGGCGCTCCAAAAACAAAATCGTACGGGCCTTGTTAAGGCTCAAAGCGGACAATATCATGCTAGGTCTGGGTTGGGTCGTGATAGATGTTATCAAAGTGGCTGCGTGTGTCCTTTTGTGCGATGGTGGGGCAAACCTTAGCGAGGACGCTGAGTCTCTAAGGAGGGTTGTATGTAACACCGTAGGCGAATCCCACATTGGCAAAGCACGGGAGAGATACTGGGTTATAAGGGGTGATCCACACCTTAATTGGCAAGACACGTTTTGGGGTATATGGGAGCCCCAAAAATAAAAACGTGCGGGCCTTGTTAAGGCCCAAAGCGGACAATATCTTGTCAGGTCTGGGTTGGGTCGTGACAGATGGTATCAAAATGGCTCTGCTTGTCTTCTTAAGCGATAGTGGGGCAAACCTTAGTGAGGACGTTGAATCCTTGAGGAGGGGTGTATATTACACCCTAGGCAAATCTCATATCAACAAAGCACAGGAGAGATGCTTGGTTTATAAGGGGTGATCCACACCTTAATTGGCAAGACGCATTTTGGGGTGTGTGGACCCCCCAAAAATAAAACCGTGAGGGCCTTGTTAAGGCACAAAGCGGAAAATATCTTACCAGGTCTAGTTTGGGTCATGACAGATTTTATTTATGTAACACCCTAGGCAAATCCCACATCAGCAAAGCATGGGAGAGATGCTGTGTTTATAAGGGGTGATCCACACCTTAATTGGCAATATGTGTTTTGGGGTATATAGACGCCCCAAAAATAAAACCGTGCGAGCATTTTTAAGGCTCAAAGTAGACAATATCTTGCTAGGTCTAGGTTGGGTCATGACATTATCTCTTATATGTACCAACATGGTTTTGAATTTGAACTTGAATGAATGAATTTTAGGCTGGTGCGGATATTATCAAAAGGGCTTTGAGCTACCCTATGAAGAATGCATGAGTCAGAAGAGGTGTTGAAATTGAAGAGGTTAATGGTCGAACTCTGTTAGCTTCTTTTCATTATTATAAATGGAACTCTAGATATATATTTAGGAAATGAGGCTACTCCATTTTATATATATATTCGTGAAATATGTTAAACTTACTAGCAAAGCTATTATTGTCTTAAATTACAGGTACTAAGATGTTGCATGAAGCAAGCAGCAGCTTCTGCTGCAAAGACTTTCCCCATGAGATCCTGTTATTATTACTCAGGTTTTCATTATCAACTACATCTTCTTCTTCACTATTATGGATATAAATAGAGCTCTTCATTTTGAGGAAAATCATCCTCTAATTTGAATTGTAGGGGCACATCAAGTGAATGTGAAGTCTTAAATAAGAGTATCTTGTGAAAGTTTTGTATGAGTGGATTCTGGGAATGCTTAGTTGTTTCATTTTTATGATACTTTGTAATGTTGGAAACTAAATTATCAAGGCAATAATTAGTCTTGAGTTTTGATAATGAAAATATGCTTATAAATATAATTAGCCAAAAATATATATATATATATATATATATATTAATACGAGTGTAATTATGTTGACCTGGGTTTGAGGAATTGTCAGAACTACATTAACAATTCGGATGAAGCATAAACAGGCATGCATACTCTTGAACCTAATTAATTAAGATGGCTTTCATTGTGGATTCTTTTTACTTATAATTTTCTTTGATCCACACGTTTTAACTAATTTGCTCGTTAATTTAGGTGATGCAGGAAGCAAAGCAAGACTATGAAAAAGACAAGTTTTTAGAAATCTTTTCTAAAACGTTCAGGCGGTGTTGCTTTTTTTATTCAGGTAATTCTCATTAATTTTCTTGCTTTTACAATGGACTTGTTTTGGTTGATTTATCATCATTTATAGAATTTCATTTCCACCTTCTTTTATTGTCACATCTATGTTGCACATATACAGAATTAAACCTCTTTCAATCCCATTTACGAAAAGATATCAAATTTACTATTACTACTAACGCAAGCTCTAGCACTAGATTCCCTACTAATACTAGCCGTATCCACATGCATTGCATGTCTCTTTTGCTTGATATGTTAACTTCTATTTGAAAATTTTTAGGTTGATTTCGAGGACTGTGTGGAGAACATAAATGGAGGTAGCGAGGATTAGGTTGCCGATGGAACTTCTACCTCTGTTTTTAGGAAAAAAAGGCCCTTTTCACCCCTAGGGTTTGATGCAATAGCCCATTTCATCATTGCTTTTTAAATAATTGCTCGTTTTATCCCTACTTTTCAAACAATAGCCCAAAACACCCTTCTTTAATTAACTGTTAATTTATTATGTAATGTATTAAGGGCAAAATAGGATTTTCAATTAAAAATATACAAACTATTTTAATATAAAAATCTTAAACACAATTAAATAACATTTGACTTTCTGCACAAATTTAAAATTTAAGGATAATTTAATGAATAAATGTTGTATAAAATCTTAAATGATGTCAATGTTCAAGCGGACACAACAAATAGTAATATTGATGAGTAATCAGATCGTGTCCACATAGATTGATCTATTGCTACTTGCTACAGCAATCTTCTGATGCAAATTTTAACCAAGTAATTAAACAACAAATAATTTTTAAGATTAAAGATCTAAAGAAATTAAAAAGTGCAATAAACTAAATGCAATAAACTAAAGCTACGTCACACACAAGGATATACTCAATGATAAAGGGGTAGTTGGATTCTAAACTCACTTAATGGTTTTCACTCTGTTGCTACAGAGTCAATTAATGCTCTGTTGCTACAGCATCTACTGTAGCACTGGGCAGAATCACTCATGTGTCCTCAACTGTCGCCTGTTGGACATCTTATACCTAAAAGCGACATAACAATGACCAGTTGCTAAGCCAACATCTAGATATAGCATTACTCGTTCTAGGTTCCCTTAACCCTACAAGGTGACTACCTATGTGTAGTTCATCACAAATTCTAGATTAGGCATGGCCCTATTCAAATTGAGATAAATTCAACTTGGAAAACCCACTATAGAATCATGTATTGTCTTGGCTAGATCCACTAGGTCAGACCTTTTTTAGGCTCTTTCCTAGCTTATATCTATTAAATGGGTGGTCAATCGAAATAAAAAATTACAACACATACAACCAAGGTAAAATGCTACAGCATACACCCAGCAACACAATATATGAGTCAAATAAGCATAAATTTCATTTAAAATCCAACTACTTAAGAGTTTAGCTCATAATGAGCTTTAAAACAGTAAAAGCATAACAGTTTGTCATCAAATATATCATCAAGGAGAGATTTAAAATAAATAAATACAAAGATAAAGTTTAGATATAACAAAGAAAGAAGTGTCACTCTTTAATCTTGAAGTATCTCCCTTCCTTTTCAATTGCTCCTCTCTTGTAGCTCTGAAAATCTCCTTGATTTTGTGAGTGACGGCCATGGGTGATGATGGATGATGGTGGGTTAGAGTGGCTGCTCGTGGGTGATGATAATGGACAATGGATGATGGATGTGTGAATGGTTGGTGGTGGCTTCCTTAAAATGCCTTTTTATATCTTGGAATTAGGGCACCCCTAAGAGGAAATGAGGACATTTGTCACCATTTGATAACCTAGGACCACATGATATTTTGTGTTACTGACAGTGGCAGCAACGGCTGCAGTAGGCTTTGTCTGCTGACACATGACGGGCTGGACAGTCCTTTTTGTCTTTCTGTTTTGCTCTCGGATTGCTGCCGCAACTCTCCAGCATTTCTTTTGATTTAAGCTTGCTATCATTCACGTGTAGACTGATCTTTTGTTGTTTTCTACAGGTCTGTCACTGTTTTGTCTGCGCCTGACAATGACAGTAAAATATTCTGCTGCAGCAGATTCTATCAGCTGGCATGTGAGTTGTCTTGTCAGTTTTGTCTGTATTTGCTCTAGGAATGCTGCAGTAATTGCTACAGCATCTCCTCTGATTCAAACTTAATTTTGTTCATCTGCAGCTAAATCTCTTGTCGTTTTCTGCAACCCCGTTACTACAGCATGCAATCCTCTTCTGTAGCATCCTTTATCAAACCATAAACTCTTGAGGTCACCTACAATTATGTACAAAAAAGGCATGAAATAGTCTTCCACACATCATTTTATTACAACTAAGATTAAATACATGCACATGCAAAATGTAATAAAATATAATAAAAACTTCAGCATTTACTCTCTAAGTAATGCAAGTTTAGGTCTAAATATAGCATGATAACTCGCATTTCATAGAGTTATCAATAAACAATAATAACACTAAATAATATGTAATATATATATTTAGGACAAAATAAAAATAACATAGATTTTACAGGCACTAGAGTAATTTTTTTTTTTTGTCCTTTAACTTGTTCTGACTTTAATATAGTTAAGATAAATAAATAAATAACCAATTAGTACTGTTATTTTACCAAAAGTAAATATAGACTCCTTCATTTACTTTAAAAAAATACATACTAAAGATATAAAAACACATATTTAAAATACTACATAATAATTTAATGAATACGCATGCGCGCGCGCGCGCGCACACACACACACACACATATATATATTGCATATTCTTTAGTGTTATTTTTGTTTGATTAAGTTATTCTTAAATTTTAAATTTATTTAGAAAGTTAGATGTTCTTTAATTGTGTTTGAGAGTTTTATTTTAAAATAATTTATATATTCTTAATTGAAAATTCTATTTTGCCCTCAATGAATTACTCAGTAAATTAACAGTTAATAAACAAAAGGGTGTTTTAGGCTATTGTTTGAAAATTATGGATGAAATGAGCAATTGTTTAAAAAGCAAAGATCGAAAGGGCTATTGTATCAAACCTCAAGGGTGAAAAGGACATTTTCTCTTGTTTTTATTGATGAAATATTGACTTGGAAATGGAAAAAAGTGAAGATGAAATAGTAAAATTGTTTGATTATTTTGTTCATGCAATTAAATGCTATACGGTGACCTTGGTGAAAATTGAAGGTGGCGGCAAATTGCACGTGCAAAATTGTTGACAAAGTGTTCATGGCTTTAATGCATGCGATGAAAGTTGCTATCTCCACACGATGGCAAATTTAAATGACTGCAATTCGTGCTCCTTTTATCAAGATTTGCGCAACAAAATGGCGACTTGTCTCAGCGGATTTTGTACCACAATTGTTGAAGCTCAAAGCCATTAGATGTCTATAAATAGAGCTTCTTTCCAGATAGATTTGGCATCCCAAATTGTGAGAGTTGAGAGTATTTGCAAGTGAGTTCTTCAAGAGTGTAGAGAGAGTGTTTCCTTAGGTGCTAAGCGGATTTATTTGGGTGTATTGAATTATTGGATTTTGAGAGTAATTCCCAATTTTACAACTCATTTGTTACAAAAATTATCTTTCAATATTTGTTCCTAGACGTAGGCTTTAAGCCGAATCATATAAATTATTGTGCGATCTTTTCTTTGTATTTATTTATCACTACATTTATATTTCTTCAAAACTTGCAATCACCGTAATATTGATAATTGCTGCAATCCCCGCTTCCGCAACAATTATTGTGCAGCAATTTGATTGCTGGACTTCTAGGAAGAAAGCTTTAAAAGCATCCTCTAAATTCAAGTGGTCTAAAGAAAAATATTTGGAGCGAAAAACAAAAAGTTGAAAGAGAAAAATATTGAAGTTCAAACATGGGGAAGGAAAAAGCACAAGGCTCAGCTGCAAATATAAACAAACCAGGAAACTGCAAATGACATTTAGGACAGCACTCGAGCTATTTTGAAAAACACAATTGTTCATTAATTTGTTGCTTTTGGGCTCTTTTCAGACCCTGGCTGCAGGCTTATCTGTTATTCCGTTCAAAAACAAAAGAAACAAAATTAGATTTCAAAATTCTTGCATTGGAGAAATGATGATTTTAAACAAAACAGGCTATCATCTCTGTCCTATAAGTTTCAGAAACTGAAATTCAATTTTATCCCTAATTTCAAACTTCTCATTCCATTATGCAGGGAAGAACACTTCGTAAATTTAATTACATTGGGAACTCGTTTTAATTTTTTCTTTTTAAAAAAAAAAATACTTTCATAATATGTCTCTATTTTCAAATTTTTGGCCATGAATTCAGCACAAGTGGAAAATCATCAAACTTTCTAGAGCTAGCTCCTCTAAGTTGCATGGTCGCCCTAGCTTATCAACATTACCCCACGGCAACGAGCATTGTCCCACTAAGTGAAAATAATTTAATAACCCAATTGTTACACATGCACTGAAGTGTTGGGACAGCATTAATACCATATCGTTGGTGACCTTGCTTTCTTTTATTTCAAGGAGAACTTGTTCAACAAGTAAATCTTCTACCATTAAAATAAAATTTCCTAGACTCTTGTTGAAATTAAAAAATTAAAAAAAAAAAAGAAGAAGAAGAAGAAAAAGAAAGAGAGAGAGAACACTACTAGCTTCAACTTGTTTCTTATTATCTGACAACTATAAATAGATTTTGACATCTGACCCCATTGTTTAGACTTCTTAATTCGTTTATAAGAAAGTGAAAAAAGTATTAGGGATCTTGTTGCGGTACATAATCATGTATCATACATTAACCCTACAGTTTATATCAATAACACAAATGTAATTTTTGTTGTTCTACTTTTGTGTTATAATATGTGATTATGTATAATTAATACATGATAATACATTACAATTTCTACTTTTGCAGTTTTTATAGTTTATATCAGTAACCCTACAATTGTGGGGTTGATTTATTATAGTACATGATAAAATACCTTACAATTTCAATTATTAAAGACGAAAATCAGGACACCTGTCCATCCAACTCCGTAAACGTTGTACCAGTCCTGACACTTACCCCAAAAAAGCCATCCCAACTGATATCAATGAAGAAAAATGAGGAAATGAGACCCAAAGCACAGCTAATACACAAACTTCTAGTGCTTTTGTGTCTTAATCTTCACATTATACAAAATAATTTCGGTAAATAGTGTTTGTGTTGTTGTGGCGATGGTTGTTTTCTTTTATGAATAGCATTGTCCATCCTAATGATGTATATTTATAAATTGGTTGGTAATTATTAACTATTTAATTAATGACACATCACTTAAAATAAAATTTAAAATATCTATCGTTACTTATCTTTACTCACAGTTACATGTCCCAGCACATTAGGGGGCATATTAACGATTAAAATATTTTTTTGGGCTTCACCCATAAGCTGAAACTCTTTGTCGAGAGTTAAAATTGGCATTATTCCTCCATTTAATTGAGAGAATGTAAAATTATTATTATTCTTCCATTTACTAGTGCTGGAGTTACACGTCGACGACGCTGATTCTCTTAACATTACTCAAATGCTAAAAATTAGAATCACCCACAGTTCAAAAAAAAAAAAGTTATGAAAACTTGATTTGACAAGGCCAAAGGGGAAATTACATTTGGTTCGTGTACACAATCTGTAATTAATGCCTTCAAACAAATGCACACTTGAATTGTAATCAACTAATAAAAATGCAACAATCTACGGATCTAGAATTGGTGCAAGAACTTGTGTAGAAATTAAGGCTTTGATCCTGACTATTTGATGAGTATTATTATCAGAATAGTGTCCGAGATATTAAAACTTCCTTTTATGTCAATACTATAATTGCAAGCATTGTTAAGTTTTAAAAGCAAAGTAGGAAATGTTTATCACACCCATTTATATTAACTCGAAGCACAACAATAGCCAGCCTTTCAGTTTCTTTTGTGGCACGATAAGCAATTTACCACCCAGCACACTGACATTCAAACTACTTTACACAAGTAATACGATCACAAGGAATAAGAAAATAAATTCCTCAGGATGAAAGCTCAAAATTTTGCATGAAACTTACCTATCACTGTGAATCACACGGTAAAGACTACATCTATAAATTTTCAAGCACAACTTTTGGATACGATTAATGAAACAGTTCTGGAAGCCCCGATTGCTTAGCTAAACCTGGGAGACTCTAAAAACCCCTCTCCATTTGGACCAAGGAAAATAAATGATTATGAAGGAATCTAGTTTGTTAAGCATTCAATACTTTCCTTTTTGTAGTTCTTTTGGGAACCTTAAGAAAAGATCACCTTAAGCGCTGGTCTTCGTTGCAATCCTTCAAGTTCTCTCCATCTGGGTGATTGGGTAGAACGATATCAGGCACCTCCTCAATATCCTCTGCTGGCTGATATAATATGCACAACAGAATAAGCAACATATGTATAACGAGATCATGTGGAATGGCAGAAAACAAAAATTAGAAAAGTGATAACACTACCTTCCACAATTCCAAGAAACGCCATAGCAAATAATCAATGATCATAACCAAGCAAAAAAGCTTGCCTGCCCAGGCACCACATGAGAGGTACCTAACAAACATGATGGCATCAGCAACCTAAAGACTGTTTAAATAGAATAAACTGATTCCACCAAAACTTTAGATACCAAGAAAAAAGAAAAGAACCAAGCATTACCTTGATCACCTGAATGTATAAAAGATAAATACTAACAACTTACAGTACAGGAATATTAAATATTGAATAGGGACTTTTATTTAAGAGTTGCGTTAGCATTTCTAACAATACAAAATTGCACAAGAGGAACAAAACAAAGTTCTCAAGCAGTGATTAACCACAGAGTCATCATAACAAATCAACTGTATTCATGCTAACTTCATATAATGAACATATTGCACTCAATTTCTGAATGGGTAACAAATACATGGATGAAAACTCATTAGCATACCGCGAGAGTCGTTCTACAAGATTTTGATTGGGACATTTCAAAGCGTGGTCATACACAATCTCTGTCCTTTTGGCAACATCATGCCAATTGTAGAGTTTTTTCATCTGCCAAAGCACAATGCATCCTTAGGATTACACAAACAGTCAAAATTTCAAAATATTCAAGTCATTTGAATAATTTACTCACACGCTCATGCATAACTTGTGGATTAATCTTAGGAAGTATAGATATCGCCTTCCTAATTGCTAGTACCATATCAACAGGATCTGGTTCAGCAAGTACAACCATGTCATCTGGTAAAACCTATAAGCAGAGGAAGGAAAAATCAGCTTCCTAACTTGCTAAGGATTTCCAGAAATTTAATAATTCTAATGTCATTCTAAACTATTAATAAGAAAAATGGCCAGGTGTAGCAGAAACATCTCATAATACATGCCTCGGGAACGCCTCCCACACGTGTACTGACTGTTAGTAATCCACAACTAGCAGCCTCTAATATGGCTATGCAAAACGCTTCTGTTAAAGAACTGCAAGCAAGGTACAAGTAAAATCAGTCAAAGTATTTAGAAAGAATAAAAATAAGTTACCTAGCTGAAAGTTGATTAAGCAATTTTTTTTTTTTTTGAAAAGTGATTAAGCAATTAAATGAGAAGAAAAGATATATCCAACATTCAATTAGAATTTAACCTGTTTAAGAATATATGGCCAGAAATGAGGACTGAACGTACTTGAGCATGTGGCACAGCCCCCAACATTTCTACTCGATCTTGAAGAGAATGCTTCTCCCTCATCTCTTCCAACCGCACACGTTTAGGTCCATCCCCTCCAACAATGAAACGAACCTTAACACACATTTCCAAATGAGACTAGAGTTGCAAATAACTAAACATTCCATAATGTCATGTTTAACTACTACATAGCACTTTTTTATTTGATAGGAAACTAAAATGATGGACTGATATCTAGCAATTGCGGGCATGCCATGTCTATAAATGAGAGCACCAAAATAATAATAATAATAATAGTAATCATGATTTAACTCACATTGGGATAACATCGGCAGACTTCTGGAATGACTTCAACAAGCAAGTCCGCACCCTTGCGATAAACTAATCTGCTAATAACAACAATAATAATTTCATTACTACCAGGTCGCTCTGAGGCAGGTTTGAACATAGCAGTGTCCACGGCATTCGGTATTACAAAAACCTTTTGGGGTGGCAGACCTGATCGTAGCACCGTATTTTCTTTGCTTGTGTGAGAAACACAAATGGCCTGGCTCACATCTGCCAAAGTAAACTGCAATACTTTGTTCATGTGGATGCTCCCAACATCAGCAAAACCATAGAGAGAATGGTCAGTAAACACAACTTTATATCCCATAGTGCGTGCGTGCATCAGAGCTTCATGACAAAGAGTTGAGAAGGCTTGATGCCCATGCACCAATGATATCTTTTCTCGAATAAGGATTGTCCTTATAATTGGAAGTGTCCCATAAAAGGTTGGCAGTGTATTCTGCATAATAAATGGTCTCCATGGTATATAGTAAACTTTCAAGCCACCAGTCATGTATCTCACACCAGACCGATTTCCATAAGCATGAGTCATGACCACCACCTGATAAGTATTTAATAAATTCATCATGCAATGATCTATAATCATATAAAAACAAAAGCAAAGTTTTCATGCACTTGTTTGGGGAGAAACTTTATAGCCAAAAACTTCCTCTCCCCCCCCACCCTCTGTATTTCCAATTTGTGGAGGAAACTAAGGAAACAAAAGCACAATTTTCAATATTATTTCTCTTAAAACATTTCTATTTGTTTAGTTTACCCAAGCAAACTATTCTACAAATAGTTTCATCATTTTTCTCTCTTTACGGATGCCACAATTATATGGGAGCTAGCATTCAACATATCAAATCGACAGATTGTAAAGCATGATCTAACCTTGTGGCCAAGCTTTAAGAGGCATTGCGACAAATAATATATGTGATTCTCCACACCACCAAAGTTGGGATAGAAAAAATCAGAGACCATCAGAATTCTATGCTTCTGATTAGCCATGAATTCAAATGTCTCACCTGCAAATAAGCATAATTTTCTCTTCAGATTCATCCACTCAGAACAAAAGAGAAAACAATCAGCACATTGAAACGATGCTCAATATCATTGATTTCAAAACAAGTAAAAAGTAAGAAACAATAATAATAATAATTACAATATCAAATGCAAATGGTAGAATAATCAAGAAGTAGACACAAAATTCAAATCTTTCATTGTACTGAAACAGAATGAATTCCTAATCACAATGGTTTAAAATTCAAAATTAACATAATACAATCATAAGTAAATGGGGGATTAACTAACCAGACTGAAAAAGTGCATGGAACTTGGACGAATTTTTATTAAAAACCAAAACGCTGAGTAAAGATCATACAAGGCACAGTCGGTTCGATGCCAAATTAAACAGAACCTGTTAAAATCGGGTTTCTTTATAAAAATAACCGAATATGAACTAAATAATGAAAATAACTGCACATGAACCAAACTAGGGCTGGGCATTACCCAGTTCAGTTCGGTCCTGCGCAAAAACCGATCCAAACCGAACCAAAACTGATTGGATATTAAAAACTAAAACCAAAGTTCAGAACCAAACTGAATTGAATTATAAACTTTGGTTTGGTTTGGGTTGGTTCTATTTGATTTGGACTTTCCAGTTTAATGTTTCCAGTTTTCACCTCCATCAACTGTAAATTGGACTAGATATACATAATAAAGTCTATGTAAAGTCCACAAATCATTAAAACAATAAAGTCCCATCCACAAACATATTTTAGAAATCCACTACAATATCTCCAACAATAACAAAAAACAAAACTACAAATTACAAATCCACATTCCACAACAACCCAAATAAATTAAAAAAAAAAAACCACAATATCACAAATAAAAGAAACTTCAAAGTTTCATTGCCATCAACATTCGCTAAAACTTCATGTTGAAATAAGCAATCTTCAAGGTCAGACTGAATGGTTTCAGATTCAATGTTGTTTTGAACTCTTGAATAAGTAGACATCTGACAGGAGTAAAATTAAAAAAAAAAACAAAAAAAACAAAAAAAAACTTCATTCACAACAGCACACCCAACAAAATTCACGGAAAACAGAAAAAGTACAAACTTTTAGAGATTATTGAACATACTGACAATACAATAAACCAATCCCCATTGCCTAAACTTTTATCACAAGTGATATTTTCAGACCCAAATCAGAATATCCATTTGGTAGAAAGATAGCAGTAGTAGTCCTAAACACTTTTGCAATTTCAAATAAACATTTTGTCGAATTATCCAGAGACAGTAAGCCACCTGAATGGGATGAATCAGGAATCATACCAGTACAGCATCAAATTGTTGTAAGATTCCATAAATTAAGGCCTCCTCTCTTTGGAACAAAATTTCTCTGGCCATGTAAACATATTAGTTTAGAAGAACAGCTTACACACTGGAGAAGCCGTGTAATAGGTAATAACCGCACCATAATTTATTTATTTGTAAAAAAATCCACTAGCAATTACAAAAATTAAACAATCACTTTTGCAATTTTCCCCAAATACACTAACAATAAAATTATAGAAATTAGTAACTAACAACTGAGGTAAAAATTAACAGCTAACAGCTCATAAACAATCTAACAGCTGCTGCAAAAGTTAAGCCCTAATCTAGTAATCCCAACTCAAAAATATATAATTAAGGAAAAAAATTAAATTTAAGGCACAATAAATATATATTAAAAAAAACAAAGAGAATCAACACAACTTACCGGCGACCGGACCGATATTGGAGGCGACGTGCTGGACGATGGCTGGTTGAGGCAACGGCAACGTGCTGCCGCGACTGGCTGACTGCCGCGACACGGACGGCGTGGCTGACGAGCGACGGCGGTGGAAAACTTGAAAATGGAAATGGCGTGTGAGACTGAGGCGTGAGGCGTCAGAGAGCAATTGATTTTTAATAAATACTAATAATATTAAAATATTTTAATGTTTAAATAAATTTAAATATGTAAATTATTATATTTATTTTAATAATATATTTGTATTTATTGTAGAGATTTTAAATATAAATATTTAGGTTAAATACATTTCACAATTAAAAAAATCTTATGTAGTAATATATTAAAATTATTATTTTACATAATATTCAAAATAATTTAAATTTTAATACATTTATTTTAATATTATATTTCTATTTCTTATAAAATTTACTTTAATATAATAAAATATGTCTAATAAATTATAAAAAATTAAAATATTTTTAAATGTTGAAATTATTCTATAATATATAAATTATTACATTTATAATTTATTTTAATATTATATTTCATTTGTTAAACATTGGAATAAATTTTTTTGGATTAAGAGTAATAATTAAGATCCTAACATTGAAGTCCCAACTGATGTGTGTCACTCATTTATTGGATGATAAATTTTATAACTTATAAAATTATTTAAACACTCTTTATTTGATAAATGACACATTAGTTGGGACTCAAAGTAGGACTTAAATGTTGAGATGCCTATCATTACTCTTGGATTAAGAATAGAGCCAAATGATATTATAGTCAAAAGAGCATTTTGGTGTTCTTTTTTGAAAAATTGGGATCTTCGTGACCATTTCCCAAATAGTAGATGTCCTTTTCTCTTTATATCTATAAATATCCAAAAATCCAAAAATTCCTAAAAATCCGTAAATCTCAAAAAAAAAAATAGTATGATTTAATTCCATTAATTTTGTTAATTTTCATGTGTTGATTTAATCAAATCAGATTTTTTCTTTTTGGTGTATTATACTTTAAATGTATTATTTTAGTTTTATTTAAACAATAAATTTATTTAAATCTTATTTAATTTTGAATTTGAATAGTAGTATCATTATTTATATATTATTTTTTTTTATTTAACTAGTTTGTTGATAGAATGAAAAAATTTTAATCAACAACTAACTAACAAAATAGTGGATCGGATGTGGATTATGTAAACATATGAATTATATTTGGATTGAATTTCACCGATCCATGAATTGGATTAAATTAAATAATTATACTCTACAAAATCATAGATTGAATATAGATTAGTGTTAAATTCTAAAAATCCAACCCGTGAACACTCTTTTGAATAGTGTGACAGATGAATTTAGCTTATTTATATCTTTTCGAAATTTTAAATCAGGGTTTGTCGGTTCAATTTGATTTTTCAGTTCTTTAATATTTGACCCAATCGATTATTGTTCAAGAAATTGAACTAAATCGAGTAACTTTGACTCGAGTAATCAATTCTCTAATATCTTATCCGTTCGGTTCAGTTAATTCGGTTCTGAACTTTATGAGTCTTTTTTGGATTTTTTAACCGTTTTGCCTTATTTATAATTTTCAAATACAACGGTGACTGTAATTTAGTTGTAAAAATTCCATTTTGTAGCTTTATATAGACCTTGTTCGAATTCCAACAGCTATATAATTTATAATTTATTTGTTTAATAGATATTTGTGTAGGTTACCTTATAATAAATTTTATTAAATATATATATAAAAAATAAAATTTTAAAATAAATACATACATATCATATATGCATTAAATATATATAGTACAACCGATCTAAAATCTCTCCTTTTTTCTTGAGATTCTTTAACAGCTTCACTGACTCCATCCTGAAAGAAGCATAAGCTACGGTGAGACTGTAAAAGGTTTTGTGAACGACGAAGCAACTTCATATCATATGACTAAGCAACTTTAACATGTTTTGTCCATCATCCATTTAAATAAGCTAATAAGATAACTACACAAAACCGGTTACTATCTAACTACCTCAAACCACTACTACAAAATAACTACCACATTAAAACTACAATAAACCGTACAATAATAATAAGCGAATATTATAGTACATAATTAGCAAACATCATTCCCCCTCTCTTAGAAAAAATCCTTGTGCTCAAGGAATTACTTTGGACATTAATCATGGTTTGCACCTTTGTTGTGAATATCTTCCATCATAAACAATTGAGGACTTTGACACTTGTGACCAGGAGAATATTTACCATCACAATAGTAACAAAGGCCACGGTCTTTACACTCTTTAACTTCATTTGGGGTCAAACGTTTAAATGTTGATGGAGTTGAATTGCTTGCTTGGGATCCTAACAAACCTTGGGTTATAGATTTGATTTTAGAGGGTTGGTTACAAAGGTTGTACTTTTCCTTAATAAGTCTAGCAAGTCCAATGGCTGTTGATAATGACTGAGGCTTTTGCATCTTTAATTCTAAGTGAATTCATCTGTGTGTCCTCCAACACAACCTTCAATTAAAAGGCTTTCTGGTATAGCCTCCACCATCTGAGACGATCTCTCAAATTCTTTTTGGTTAGCCAATACAGTGGTTTTTTGGCTTTAATTGGGATAAAGCCTCTAAAGCAGCATCGAACTCTGTTGGTCCAAATCTTTTAAGAAAGGCTCGTGAAACTCAACCCTAGAGACTGGTCTTTTTGTTTTCATTAGCCAACGAAACCACTGTAATGCAGTTCCTTCAAGATGGAAAGATGCCAATTGCACTTGGTGTTCCCCCATAACCTTATGATATTCAAAGTATTGTTCAGCCCTGTAAATCCAACTATATGGGTCTTCACCATTGAAATTTCGTAACTTTAATTTTAGTTTTTGGTTAAAGGACAAATTTGTTGTTCTAATAAATGAGCTAGATTCTCCTGTCATTGGATTTTGGATGACACTTGCACTGGCTTGGGAATATTGGGAAATTATTTGGTCAAACTTGGTGTTTAGGCTTTGAAGTTTGCTAAGAATTTATTGCATGATTGCATCTTGATTCCCAAATTTTTCAATAACAAAGGTTTTGAAATCAATTTCTTTTTTTTTTTTGTCTGGTTGCATCAGCCATGGAAAGCCTGTCTTCGATACCAAATGTTAAGTAAATTTTAGAGATAAGAGAGGAATTAAAGAAAGAAGGTTAATTTGAGAGAACCACTCGCCAAAAAATAGATAATAGACTTCTTCTCTACCCTCATTTCCTTCCATCATTCATTTAAATAAGATAATAAGATAACTACACAAGACCAGTTAGAATTTAACTACTTCAAACCACCACTACAAAATAACTACCAGATTAAAACAACAATAAACCTTACAATAATAATAACCACAGTACATAATTAGCACACATCATTATATTAGAAAAATTCTCACTCTGGAATTAAATTCTAGGATTATAAACTGATTTACGTAAATCTGTCTCGAATTTTAAGCATGAAGATGAAAGCACTTGTACATACAATAGTATACAATTTTAATTGTGTTGTCCAGTGTTTATGGAACAATCAAATGGAGAATCTCATTTGGTTTGGAGCAACTGTTTGAGCAGATTGGTACTTCATTAGTAAGACGGTCATGTTATTCAAATTAATTAAGATGGACTTAATTGTGGATGCTTTTAGTTGTCTTTGAACGTAGTTAAGTCTAAACTAATTGGGTTTAAATGATGCAGGCAGCAGAGCAAGACTATGAAAAGGACAGAAGTTCAATGAAATGATTGCCAAAACTTTCATGTGGTGTTGCTGTGATTCAGATAATTCTCATTAGTTTACTTGCTTTTACAGAGGACGTGTGTTGGCTTATTTATCTAATTTTATAGCATTATTTCCATCTTTTTCTGTTGATATCCTTATTGTCAGTTCTCACATATACACAAGAACAGAGAAGTAAAGAATTGAACCTCTTTCACTTCCATTAGCAAAAAGATATATCAAAATTTGCTACTGTGACTTTGAAAGCAAGCTACTAACCACATGCATTGCACGTCTCTTTTGCTTCTTATGTTAACTTCCATTTGAATATTTTATATTCAGGTTGATTTTGAGCACTCTGTGCAGAACACTGAGGATACAAGGATTAGGATGGCAGGGGAACTGCCACGTCTGTTGTTATTGTGTAATTGCTGAACTAATGCATATTTCCAATCTTTTCTCCCAATTTTCAATGATGTTTGTTAAAAAATTTCAGGTCTAACATCTCTTAGGTTCTGAAGAGCTACAAAGCTAGAGATATTGTGCAATGGAGATCAGGAAGGAATTTCGTGTCAGACACTATATATCATGAAGGTAACCACAGTTAACAAAATGCCCAAAACTGCATTGTCAGAGTTGAGAATTTGGTTACTGTGTTTCCTTGTGTTATCAGGCTGTATCATGCGTGGAGAAGGAGCGAAGACTGAGTTTAAATTGAAAGATTCAGAAGAGTTGATTCTAACAAACTTGTTCAAGTTACCACTGTGGAACGTATGTGGAGTATCATCTTCAAGTGTTTGAAAAAGCCATTTGCAGTAAAGTTTCCAGCTTGTGCAATTGCTGCGAAGTGGCACATTCATTCGAATACATTTCAATTTTAGATTTTCAAGGTGGTGTATTCAGTTGCCATTAAATTTTTTAGTCTCTCATTCTCATAATCCGTTCTGATTTTCCAGCTCTTTAGGACCATAATTAACTTATTCGAATTCATTTTCTCATTCAGAATATAAACCCCTTTTCAGGCGGCGTGCAGCAAAAGTTGATGCCACCAAAGATACTCCAGAGAATAATAAGATTTTATGCTTTTTCCTATTTCATATTAGGTCCAATAAAACACTAAAATTCTGCACCCAAAATTAGTTCAGAAGTCCATAATATTTATGAATCGAAACATGTCCAATATAACCATTTTACATGCTTAATCTTAAACGTAATGTTTAATTAAGGTTTTATGAAATTTATTTTGTTCCTTAAACGATTCCCAAATATTCTTTTAAGAAGTTACGAATAAAACAACTTTCTTCAAGGATAAATAAGTGTTTACTGTTTTACACAAACTCCATGAATTGAAAAGTAAGAGATATTTTCATCTTGTCACACAATTTTTTTAAAATCCACACAAATATTTTTGATATACAATGCATGCAAACACAATTTGATAAGTTATAAGAGGTATTCACCTAATTAATTTAATTCAATTGTGGAAGCATAATGGTTTTTAAACTCTAATAGTACTATTAAAGTTAACGGATAAGGTGTGTAGTTTTATATAAAAGTAATGATAGGAATCTCAACATTTAAGTCCCACTTTAAGTTTCATCTGATGTGTCATTCATCCATTGAAGGGTGTTTAAATAATTTTATAAGGTATGAAATTCATCATCTAATAAATAAGTGACATATGGTATTGGGACTCAAGTTAGAACTTAAATATTAAGATCCTAATAATTACTCTTTATATAAAAAATGAATGGGTGCATATTGATATTTGTCGAAATACTTGAGCGTAGATGGAAATGAACCCATTCAAATGTTTAATAGCGGTTGGCCACAATTGATTTCTATTCTAGCATTTAATCCTAGCCGTCAAACTTCAGTCTTTAGATCCAACGAATTAAAATGTATGGCTGTTAGTAACAGATCAATGTAACTTAGCCGCGGCCTAATTAATTAAGAAAGAAACAATTCAAAATTTTACCGTTGACTTTGAATTAGAAACGGTAACAATGAAAAAAAAAAAACAAAGGCGTTAATACTACAGGCGCCAAGAATTAAAAAAATAAAAGTTCCCTATTTGCGTAAGGAAATATAGGCGGTGTATCAATATATATATATATATATCTGTTCGACCGGGCATCACCATCATTCGTCAACTTAATTCATCAATCTCCGATCAAAGAGCGTTAGAGCTTGGCGATTCAATTGTGCATCACATTTGATTCTCGAACAAGATCAGCGGTTTTAGAAACCCACTGAGAGAAATCATTTGTTCCGACTGAACTTGAATCATTTGCGCAATGGCTGCTCATGTTGCGAAGAAGAGAATGGTTGCGATTAAAAGTGAGATTGGGGTTGAAAGAAACTGTTCTTCTTCTTCATTGGATTGGTCCAATCTTCCAGACGACATGATCTGCTTAATAGTGAATCGCCTTCACTTTGTGGATCACTTAAGCTTCCGGGCAGTGTGCAAGAATTGGCGCAGAGCGCTCAAACAGAATAAAGGGTTTATTAAATATGCCGATCAACTGCCATGGATGGTGGGCATTAACGCTCATTCACACAAACACAATTCATGCCTTTTTCTCTACGACCCCTTTTACAAACGTAAGTACACCGTGAGACCCAGTACTACAGGGCTGTTTGAGAATAAGAGAACAAGGGTTCTTGATGCCAAGAATGGTTGGATACTTGTTGCCCAAGGGCCAGATTATTGGGATACTAATTCGCTCTTCTTATACGCTCCTTTCACCGACAAAATTATTCTACTTCCTGATTTGGGGATGCGGGAGAATAATACAGCGACATTTACCATGCTTCCAGATGATGATGTCTGTGAGATTTTTGTACTGAAACCAAAACAGAAAAAGGTCTCCATAAGCGTATGTAGAAGAAGACTCCTTGGTAGTGGTTGTGGTGATTGGATCGAGTATTGGTTTGATATTGAAGAATTTGAAAAAACTACCCAGAGAAGAAGATACCCTTTGTTAGATGGAGATGTTATTTGCGGAGATATGCTATACCTACAAGGAGTTGTCTACTGTGCTTTGACTGTTTCCGTGATCGGTGCTTTCAACGTTGCTCTGAAACAGTGGAAAATTCTTCCATATCCTCATATCGATGATAGACATTTCGTTTACTCTGAGTACCTAATTGACTTGGGATTAGGTCGTGACAGCAATAACAGTTTATTAATAGCACTGCCAGAGTACTTTTTCAGGACCCGTATTCTTCATAGGTTTGATCTATCAGAGATGAAGTGGTCTCAAGTTGATAATAATAGTGGCTTGTTAAAGGACAAATCGTTGTTCTTGGGTTATAATCATTGTACATCATTACTACTTCCAGTGGAAGATGGAGATTATGCAAGCGATTTCAGAAATACAATCCATGGCTATGTATGCTGGCAGGAAAAATGCCCCCAGATTTCAGAATTTTATGCTGGCAGACTCGAGCAATATAACTGGATTCAACCTCCTTTGCCGACCGATTTCCATTGACTTCCCCAATATATTTTTGGTTTCATGTTAATTCTTCTACCAATTCACAATGCATATAATCACACACATAACTTGGAGCAATTGCCCCAGCAGCTAAGCATTAACTAACTGCAATTCTAGGAGGAATGACATATGGTGGTAAACTAGACATACTGGAGTAGGTTCAGAAAGGAGAATAATATTCAAAGAATAATATAATCACACATATATTCAAAGAATAATATTCTCTCTTACCTAATTTTGTATCTATTGTGAATTCATTATTGTATAGATTAGTTATATCTACATTGTAAAGATTAAATAACGGTCAAAACTCTGTAGAAGCAAATGAATGACAATTTAAGATGAAATTAATACGGGGTCTTTTAAATTTTTTTCAAGGTATCTTGTATATTGTTTTATACATATTTTGAGATTGGTAAGAGGAAGAAAGAAAACAGAATACAAATTTCTTTCACGGGGGCTTAACCAATTTTTTCACGCAAAATTGGAAGGACAAAAAATAATTTGAAGTGGAGTGCACACTAAAAAATGTTTTACAACTTGAGCGGTAAAGAAAATGATCATACACAGGAGAAGGGTATGGATTTGTATGATGAAGAACGCACTGGCAGCTTTGCATTTGCCTATATAACTCAAGAAAACCTCGAGTTTTCTTATTAAATAAAATAAAACTAAACTGTAAACTCACTGCAACTTGAACTTGGGAGAGAAAAAAAAAAGAAAAATTACACACTTGAAGAAGACATCTCATTCTCACTTATCTCTGCTTAAAAATTTAGCTCGGTATTTAAGGGCCAAACGAGCCATGAATTAATCAGAATGTGATATAGAAAGTCTTTGGTTTCATGGAATGGGGATGGAAACGGACAAAATTGAAAATGCTGAATGGTTATTTTTAGGGACCCACCTCCCCCTCAACTATGCCCTCAACCATGACATACTGAACGTAAGTAATTACAGAGACCCCTCTCAATCATTTTAATGATTTTAATTGCAGTGGGCGATCTCTCTTGTCTTTGATGTCACATCCCAACATTTTTGGATATCTCATTCCGACTCTCATCGGCATTGTGGGTGCAAATGTGCAAAGCAAAACTAATATAGGTGTTTCAATTACAACGGTTAGGTATGAATGGCTGCCTTTTGTAACCAAAGATTTTTCGACGGTACAAAAAATGTACTAAAAGAAATTTGTACATAAAGCAGCAAAGTGTTTAGAAATCAACTGAGGGAGTCCTGCATGTAGTGCCGCTGCAATAGATCCACTGGTTTGAAATTGAAGAACGTAATGCAAACAAGTAAATTAGCTTTGTTGTATTTTGCACGTCTAATTTATATCAAAAGGAATCACAAAATAGAAAGCTCTCACCTTCCTCCATGATGAACTGCAGCCACACATCTTGGAAACAAATACTTTACGGTATTATTCTGGTTTGCATGATAACAATTCAAAAGAAAACATCAAATTCCACAGACAAAATGATCAGAAGGAAACTAGTTGACTAAAATAATCATTTAGTAGTCAACCAAAAAGGAGCAGTTGTCAAACTCTCAGGACTTTAGTTATTCTAGTTACGCAGTCAGATTGCCCTTTTATACACTATATTCATTTCCATTACCATGAAGCCAACTATTTTATATAATGTATTAGTTGATTTATTTCAAGACTCTAGTTCAATTAAGATTGCACGCCTTACAAAGCTCCATTTGGAGAAGTCCTAATGGAAGTTAAAAAAAATACTACGAGCGCATTGCTATCGTAATTTCACAAAGAGGGCACCAAGGTCCCAAGTTTCCACGAGTCTCATACATAGACATCCACGTTTCTAAAACCAGTCTATAACAACAGAGTAGAAAATGGTTTATACCAAAAGTAATTGTTAATTCACTTTTTTGCGCGCTAATCGCAAGAAATGTTGCATAAATCAGCAAGGAATATCATTGACACCAGAAAAGATTTCACTATAAGTGATAGCTTGAGATCATGTTTCAGACGGCTAAATCTTCACTAGTCAAATTGTCTAACCAACCCTAGGACCTGCACATCTATGTCATGAAAAGAAAAACTCAGAATGTATATCATACAGCTCTATTTTTGTTGCTTCATAAGTGAATAAGTTTTCACCTTTATTCTTCAGGTATCTTAGCCAAAATTCAATAAGAAATTAAGATATACTGACCCAGAAAGCAGAAGAGCTTGCCATCGAAGATCGAGATCCCATATTGAGCGATTACTCTTTGAGTTAAAACTGAAGATGTTCCAGGAGCCATCACTCAGATAGCTACATCTAAAGGTTCATATCCAGCTGTGAAAAGGACAAATCTGTAAGTTGTGGTGTGTAGAACAGTTTGCAAAACCCTAAGAAATGCTTCAGGATTCTTTAAAAAACCCATGCTGCAAGAAGAAAAGAGAATTGTGGCTCAGCACAGGATAAGTAATTAAAGTTCCAAGTCCAAATGCACTGAAAAATTATCCCATCAAACACAAGCATTACACTTTTTAATAGGCCGTGCTTAGAGGGATTACACTTTTGTCAGCTGATATACATGGTTTTCTAGTAAAAGAATGAAGTAAAAATGTCTTGAGGAACCTGAAGATAAAAATCAAAATAAGGACTACAAAGGTACAGGGAAAGTATACAAAGGTTTTTAAACAGTTAACCAAAGACAATCAGGAGATCTAGGTGAGGAACCTGCCTTGCAACAGAGCTCAGTCCGACAAAAATAGGTGGCATTGAATTAGCAGCGTCCATAAAAGCTTGCAGTCCAATGTGAGATGCGCACAATGTATTATTTGCATCCAACAAAAATGCTGAAAGCTCTCCACACTGCTTAAATGAGTATTGCCACGAATTAGGGAGAAACCAAAAGCCACAAATCCGAACACTCGATGGCCAGTAATCTGTTATTGTGCTAATATCAGCAAGGCGATTAAAAAAAGAAAAAAGGAATCTTGACTAAAATAGGAATTAGTCATTATTAAGAAGAATATCTTTTGTAATAAAGGGAAAGGCAATTTGTGGCTTTGATGAGCATGACCTATTTACATTTTTTATTTTTCAGTGAGTAGATCACAATTGTTTGAATATTAAATCTTTTTGAGTAGATCACAAAACTTATTTTCGTCATGCTCCTACTGGGGTCACAGCCGGAAAATCTTTGAGCGAGGACAAAAATTTTGAAAGATATAAGGAAAAAAATTATTATCAATAATAAATAAACATATCACAATATTATGAAAATTAATTTTAATTAGCTCAATAATGTATTTACTTTTTCATACTTAAAGTATTTTTAGCCACTTGGCCACTCAAAAACTATCATAGAATCATGTCAATGTTTTAAATTTCAACAGAATAACGAAATATATAATTTAAAAAATGCTAATAACACCAGCTAAAAATATGCTTATTATTTTAAGTTAGTACTAAATAAACAAAAATAAAGTAATAAGAAAACTCATGATTAAACAAAATGTATATATAGAATCAAGAAAAATTGGCTAACTTTCAAAAATTAGCTTGATATAATTTTAAATATAATAAAATTCAGAGAAGTTCAAAAGAGTGATCATAGATCATACTAAAAATAAAGAAAAACAAAAAAAATGAGAATAAAAGAAATATAATAAATATAAAAATAAAATACAATGGATCCATAGTTTATTTGTTTTCAATCAAAAAACAGGACAAGACAATAATAAGGGCAAGAGTTCTACCATTGCAGCAAAAAATAGCACCTAAGCTTATATATGCATATGGGTGTGACTGTCTCTGGGATTTACTGCTAATTTAGGAATTTTAAGTGGGATTCATGAAATATTGCAGTTCACTCCCCCCTCTTGCATATTCACAAAAACTTATAATAGAAATAGTCTACAGATGCGGACTAGCTTAAAAAAAAAACCTTCAAAATTCTAAACTATATTTTTAATTAAAACCTAGTTCAAAGATCCCAAATAATATACCAGGGCATTCAACAATTTCTTTGCTAAATCCATACCTGTACACAGATGTAATGAATGACATAAGTAGATTAGTGCATATTTTTCTTCTTTTTACTGAAGGAAAACATAATTAAGTATCAAGGATGCACTTCAAACTAAATTATTGATGAAGGATTACATGCAATCATCATGGCATACTCTCGCAGACATGGACACAGCACCTACATATGATATGGTTCATATTTATGCAAATGGCTCATCCAAAATAAGAATTTTAAAAATCTTGGAATAATCCAAAATGCTCCAATAGAAAGCTGTGTAGGGATGCACATGCCAGCTCTTAATAAAGATTAAATTGATTGAATGTGTTTTATATTTATAGCATTTTTGTTTTACATTTTCAACAGGAAAAACAACCAAAAAGTGAAAGGTCATACGCTTTGAAAAGACAAAGAAACTGCAAGCCAGAGGTACATATTAATATACAATTCTTTGAGGGTCAAGGGATCAGCAATTCCAGAGTAAACAGCTCATATGGCAACAAACAATGATAAGGCTTAAGGTACACTTTTCCACTCTATTTCTATCTACCAATCTTCACCCAGGCTCTTATCTCCCTGAAAACCACATATAGCAACGGAATTAAAACATGTTTCTATCTCCAAAACCAAACCTTGACTCTTCTCACTCTGAAGCTACAATAGCCTCTTTCTACTCTCCAACCTCTACAAAACTGCCATGTCCAGAGTGTCTACCTATGTTTCACAATTACAGCCATGTTTTGGCCCGCAATGACGTTGCTCCCAAGATATAATTATAAATCCTTGTAACAGCTGTGCATATACCAGAAATAGACTCTATTAAGGACCTAGACCATAGAGCATATGTAAATATGATATCTTACTATACGAATATTCCAATAATCTAACTACGTAAAATAGGTATATTACAAATATGGTACACTATGTAGATTAAGCAAAATCATTGTATTTGTAATATTTTTTCATTTTACATTTTCGTTATATTCTTACATATCCTCCAGTCACAACTGGATATACCTCAATCAGAAAAGCTTTGCTAATAATTGTTCACTGGCTATATGCTAAAATCACAAATTAATCACGTTTGTACTAGAACAAGCTTTTAATTAACATGGTGATGAATTATCAGAAACCTTTGGAACTTAAAACATATGCCGTCTAGCATATTCACAAAAACTTATAATAGAAATTATCTACAGATACGGACTAGCTTAAAAAAAACCCTTCAAAATTCTAAACTATATTTTTAATTAAAACCTAGTTCAAAGATCCCAAATAATATACCAGGGCATTCAACAATTTCTTTGCTAAATCCATACCTGTATACAGATGTAATGAATGACATAAGTAGATTAGTGCATATTTTTCTTCTTTTTACTGAAGGAAAACATAATTAAGTATCAAGGATGCACTTCAAACTAAATTATTAATGAAGGATTACATGCAATCATCATGGCATACTCTCGCAGACATGGACACAGAGCCTACATATGAGATGGTTCATATTCATGCAAATGGCTCATCCGAAATGAGAATTTTAAAAATCTTGGAATAATCCAAAAGGCTCCAATTGAAAGTTGTGTAGGGATGCACATGCCAGCTCTTAATAAAGATTAATTGATTGGATGTGTTCTATATTTATAGCATTTTTGTTTTACATTTTCAACAGAAAAAACAACCAAAAAGCAAAAGGTCATACGCTTTGAAAATGACAAAGAAACTGCAAGCCAGAGGTACATATTAATATACAATTCTTTGCGGGTCAAGGGGTCAGCAATTCCAGAGTAAACAGCTCATATGGCAACATACAATGATAAGGCTCAAGGTACACTTTTCCACTCTATTTCTATCTACCAATCCTCTCACCAATCTTCACCCATGGCTCTTATCTCTCTGAAAACCACATATAGCAACGGAATTAAAACATGTTTCTATCTCCAAAACCAAACCTTGACTCTTCTCACTCTGAAGCTACAATAACCTCTTTCACTCTCCAACATCTACAAAACTGCCATGTCCAGAGTGTCCACCTATGTTTCACAATTACAGCCATGTTTTGGCCCTTCAGTGAGGTTGCTCCAAGATATAATTATAAATCTTTGTAACAGCTGTGTATATACCAGAAATAGACTCTATTAAGGACCTAGACCATAGAGCATACGTAAATATGATATCTTACGATACGAATATTCCAATACACTAACTACATAAAATAGGTATATTACAAATGCAGTACACTATGTAGATTAAGAAAAATCATTGAATATGTAATATTTTTTCATATTACATTTTCGTTAAATTTCTACATATCCTCTAATTACAACTTGATATAGTTCAATCAGAAAAGCTTTGCTAATAATTGTTCACTGGCTATATGCTAAAATCACTAATTAACCTACGTTTGTACTTGAACAACATACATAATCAATTATAAGCATGATTTTAATTAAAATGGTGATGAATTATCAGAAACCTTTAGAACCTAAAACATATATTTATAAGATTAAGAAACATTTATGATGTATCAGAAGCATATTAGAAAATTCATAATTTATTAGAAAATGCATAACTTACAAAAGTTTGGGTGATGATGCCTGGTCATACCAAGTGGGAAGACCACTTACGGGGTCCTGCATTTAGTAAAGAGGTTTCAAGTGCCCATGAGGTCCTTGCAATATCAAAACCCTATTCAGGTTACTAGTTCGAAATAAATAAGATGCATATTACAAAAAATGCATTAAAGAATTTTTACATCAAAAGAACTAACCGTAAAAGGGCAAGGACTTAGATTCAGTTCCTCACTTCTCCATGATCCCCAATTTTCAGTAAAGCACGGCCACATCCAGTGAATCACATCTCCCCAACAAACCTATTTCCATAAACTGACAAGTTAATACAAAATTAGAATTACTCAAGCCTACGTACATATGCAAAAAATAATAATAATAATATTATTAATAAATAATAAATAATAAATAAAATTAATAATAATAATATTAATAAATAATAAATAAAAAATAAACTTATGTTACTTGTCAAGAATTCTTCAAAAAGTTATAGCAGCACATCATATTATTCCTAAAATACTAATACAGGACCAACATTCATTAGACTACACTAAAAAAATCATGAAATACCTTGTTGGTGGGAGCTTCTTTGAGATATTTATACAAAAGCGAGTGATCTTTTATGAAGCGGTGCTCAAATGATTAAGGTGCACTGCCCATTCAGTTGGAAAGTTAATTGTAGCTCAATCCCCAAAACGCAAATGCCAGCTACTGCATATCCAACGCCTTTACTAGGAAATATAAATGAAATGATACCAGAATTTGGCAGATTATGAGGAAAAATTTAGAAATGCCACAAAAGTTAAATAAACCTCCAAAAAAGTTATTACGACTAATACAGGAGAATAAAACTTGTAAGTTTTAATGCTTCCACATGACATTTTCATTCTCTTGGTTTTCCTTAGGGAATCACCAAAACACAAAAGGGGAAAAAAATCTCACATTAGCTATAGGGAACAACATAAGGAGCAGCAACTATGCAACGGACATGAAAGAGTTCCGCAAGGCTCCACCCTTCCTGGATCATCATGCAACTCAGCCATTTTAGGACATTGGATCATTGCTTTTGCATCTATAACATGAATTTCATTGGATCCTAGTAAATGTATCTACCTAATTTGGACTGTTATGAAACTACGAGGTTATTCTTTTAGTTTTTCATTAACAAAACCAAATTATCATATTCTCCGAGTTATTTGCACACCTCTATCTCTATGTGGAACTTAATTGTCTACCACAAGTAAAATTTAACCTTAAATGACACATAATTGCATACTTTTGAAATTTTTATAATACTATGTGCTAGTGTATCCTTTAACATCTCTAACATCTCCTTTGGAAAATTTTTCATCTCCGATGTCATTAGGACCTTTCATTGAAATGGAACTTCTATAAATCATTTATTCTTCTACCAAGACCACAATGTTAATCTTGACCATGTTAAAAGCATAATGAGAAAGTATACATTGAGTTATATCTTCCATACGAAATACCAATGCAAAGAAATTTATCACAAAAAAATCGCCCTACAATCTTGGACCATCTCCAAAGATCTTTACGGCTAAAGAATAGCATTCTTTTCTATGTTCTCTTGTAATTTCCCTTTTCTTTAGCTCAAATGTTAACTCCAATGAGCCTGATAGGATGAAAGAAGTGATAAGGACTTTGAAAAAGTATAAAGATCAAAGTTTGCACCACTGATATATATATGTATATATGAGGTGCTGATTTTATTTTTTTTTATTTTGGTTGGCTGCACGTGGTGGGTTCCACCATGTGCAGCCAACTTTTGAAAGCAATATTCCCAGACGCTGATCCAATCCGGGAATCCGGATTGGATCAGCACCCTATATATACGTGTGTGTGTGTGTGTGTGTGTGTGTGTGTGAAGAAGATTCAAAGTAACTAACCAAACCTGATTCTGTTCTATTGCGATTCTCCGGAGCACAAAGCACAGGCGATGATGAAATTGGATAAAAAGTAACATACTTTGCAGCCAGCGAAAACTCAAGTTCTGATACAGGAAAACAAAATGTATGAAATATTCTTCAATGCTTAAAGAGCATATAAAAAAAGAGCACTGATATGCTTACTTAAAACTTCAAAGGAATACTTAGTTTGTATCCCAACCGATGTGGCATTTTATCAGCCATCCGTTGATTAGGATTAGAAATATAGTTGATAATAAAATCAATTGATGTCATACAGATGGTAATAAATGATTCGTAACATATTAGTTGGGATACAAACTAATTATACGAACGGAGCAAGGTAGCATTAATGATTAAAAAAATATTGCTAAATATCCAATAATAATGATGAGTTTATTGAAAAGCATTAAAGTGCTTTCTGGAAAAGCATTTTATTAACTACTTCCAAAAACAAATGCACTTCTCTGAATGCTTAATTCCACTCCTAAATAAATAAATCAACTGCTTAAGTCATTCAGACTAAAGCTTAAAAGAATAGAGAGAGTAAAGCAAACCTCGTGAACCGAATGAGTTATTAGAAACACATCGTATTGCCTTTGATCAGAAGCAAAAGCCGCAGCGATGGCCTGCACTTGACAATTAATTTCAAATTAAAGCTAACAAAATAAAAAATTAAATTTAGAATTAAAATAAAATAAATCAATTTATTTTATGAAAATAAGAATAAAGAGATTCATTTACAGCGATAGGGTAAACACCACTCTTGGTGCCGAAGGCCATGAATGCAGCTCTCGGTTTCTCTCTCTGTCAGTGTCTCCATTTGCGATGAATTTTTCTCACAAGTCGCAAAATGAAGTAAATAATTTTCAATTATATTGGGCTTGGTTGAAATGACCAGATTGCCCCTGTTTACAAATTCTAAAATCTTGTTGGATTTTCGGCCGAGAAATCATCGAAAATCTTGCGAATGCCGAACGGGGGTGAAATGAAAATATGAAAAATACTTTTTTTTTTCTAAAAAATAAATAAATATTAAATTACTATTATAAATATTATTGTTTAATATTGTATTATTATAATTTTACAAAACCTTTTAATTTATTACATTTTTAGCACAGTTAGAGCTTGTTTGTTAAATGCCTAAAGTATAAAATATATTAATTTCATATGTTTTCTAAAATTTTCTTGTTTGTTTATTGCAACTTATATTTGATTTTTAGATATTTACATCTGAATAGAAAAAGTCAAGTTCCGTGACTTTTATTTAAATAAAAAAAAAGTTGAATAGGAATTAAATACTATATCCCAAAAATATCCTTATTAAATTTACATATTTTTCATATTATAAAACCATTCTTTTTTTTTAATTCACGTTCTCTTTTTTTTCCATATTATAAAATTTGCTTTTTTTTCTCTTTTTAAATTTTGCATATGGAGTAATGTAATAATATTTTTATTTAAAGATCAATTACTACTTAATTCTACATATGTTTGAGTTTAATTATAATGTGTATGTATTTAACTCTTAATATTTATAACAGGTATGCATAATTTTTACAAGGATATAAATGTCGAATAATTATATTTGAAATGTAAATATTTATAAAAACAAACAAGATGCCACTTATATTCAGATATTGAAAAAAAAATAAATATGTCTTTCAAATATATGCAATTCAGACCTATTCAAACTTAAGCAAAATTCAGACCTATTTAGATTTAAGATAAAAAAACAAACGTTACCTTTGTTGACCAGTTAATTCAATGGAAAAATACCAATTTTCTCCCTTTAATAAAAGTTTTTGTCAATTAAAAAAGAATAACATAGAAAACAATATGCTATTTAATATTTTAAAAGATAATCTAGCTAAAAATTATATATAAAAGCCTATGGATTTAGTAATTTAATACTTTATTTGTGTAATTATCAATTAACTAACAGTACCAATGAGAGTGTAGTCAAATAAAAAATTTTGTAAAGATCATAAGCATCAACACTTCTTATAGTCATTTTATATTTTAAAATTTCTGAAATTGTCAAAAGTTAATAATTCAAAAATAAAATTTTTTTATTTACTTGTATGCATTAAATAATTTAAAGATTATTTGTATTATTAGAGGATTAGATGGAAGGGTGATCAAAAAAATTATCACTACTTCAACTAAAAAGTATAAGATAGCATTAGTATTTTGGTCTTGAATCTGTACAGATCTAAATTTAATTGAAATTTGGATGGGTCTAATTACAAATGTCTAAATGACATGTTTATTATTATTTTTTTAATATCTGGATATATGTGGCATTTTGTTTGGTTATATAAGTAAAAAAATCTTAAACATAGTTATTTGATACTTATGTTCTTATAAGTCAAAATAGATAAAGGGATTAGGTTTTATAATTTAGGATATACGTGTATTTAATTAAAAATATTTTTGTGATATAATATTTATTTCTCATCCAAACCTTTTCTCATTTGAATAAAAGTCACAAGTTTATTTCTTATATTCAAACGTAAATGTTTGAAAATAGCAAGGCAAAGCACGTTTTGTTAGGCGCATGCACAGCATGGAACACACACGAGCTGGGTTGTGCTGAGAATTTTAGACACTTACGCTTTAAATGCACAGTACGATTAGAGATGGGCTAAAACACGGTACATGAAAAGCCCGTAATAAGCATGTTCCATTAGTGGGCTGGCACACGGCCCACAAGTTAAATTTGATTTTAGAACTTTTTTGGTAAAAAAAATTATGATTACTAAATAAAAAATAAATTTGATTTTAAAATATTCATATATTTTACTGTAAAATTTGATAAGTTATAAGAGGTATTCATCCGATCAATTTAATTCAATTGTGGGAGCATGATGATTTTTAAACTCTAATAGTATTATTAAAGTTAACGGATGGGGTGCGTAGTTTTATATAAAAAACGAATGGGTGCATATTGATATTTGTCGAAATACTTGGGCGTAAATGGAAATGAACCCATCCAAATGCTTAATAGCGGCTGCGCACAATTGATTTCTATTCTAGCCTTTAATCCCAGCCGTCCAATTTCAGTCTTTAGATCCAACGAGTCACAATGCATGGCTGTTAGTAACAGATCAATGTAACTTAGTGGCGGCCTAATTAATTAAGAAAGAAAGAATTCAAAATTTTACCGTTGACTTTGAGTTAGAAACGGTAACAATCTAAAAAAAAGCAAAGGCGGTTACTACTACACGCGCCAAGAATTGAAAAAAATGAAAGTTCCCTATTGGCGTAAGGAAATCTAGGCGGTGTGTATATATATATATATATATATATGTCTCTTCGACCAGGCATCATCATCATTCATCAACTTATTCATCAATCTCCGATCAAAGAGCGTTAGAGGTCGGCGATTCAATTGCATCATTCTCGAACAGGATCATCGGTTTTAGAAACCCACTGAGAGAAATCATTTGCTCCAACTGAATTTGAATCATTTGCGCAATGGCTGCTCATGTTGCGAAGAAGAGAAAGGTTGCGATTAAAAGTGAGATTGGGGTTGAAAGATCTTCTTCTTCTTCATTGGATTGGTCCAATCTTCCAGACGACATGATCTGCTTAATAGTGAATCGCCTTCACTTTGTGGATCACTTAAGTTTCCGGGCAGTGTGCAAGAATTGGCGCAGAGCACTCAAACAGAATAAAGGGTTTATTAAATATGCCGCTCAACTGCCATGGATGGTGGGCATTAGCGCTCATTCACAGGAGCACAATTCATGCATTTTTCTCTACGACCCCTTTTACAAACGTAAGTACACCGTGAGACCCAGTACTACAGGGCTGTTTGAGAATAAGAGAACGAGGGTTCTTGATGCCAAGAATGGTTGGATGCTTGTTGCCCAAGGGCCAGAATATACCTGGAACACTAATTCGCTCTTCTTATACGCTCCTTTCACCGACAAAATTATTCCACTTCCTGATTTGGGGATGAAGCATAATAGTGGGGCGACATTTACCATGCTTCCAGATGATGATGTCTGTGAGATTTTTGTACTGAAACCAAAACAGAAAAAGGTCTCCATAAGCGTATGTAGAAGAAGACTCCTTGGTAGTGGTTGTGGTGATTGGATCGAGTATTGGTTTGATATTGAAGAATTTGAAAAAACAACCCAGAGAAGAAGATACCCTTTGTTAGATGGAGACGTTATTTGCGGAGATATGCTATACCTACAAGGAGTTGTCTACTGTGCTTTGGCTGTTTCCGTGATCGGTGCTTTCAACGTTGCTCTGAAACAGTGGAAAATTCTTCCATATCCTCATATCGATGATAGACATTTCGTTTACTCTGAGTACCTAATTGACTTGGGATTAGGTCGTGACAGCAATAACAGTTTATTAATAACACTGCCCGAGTACTTTTCCAGGACCCGTATTCTTCATAGGTTTGATCTATCAGAGATGAAGTGGTCTCAAATTGATAATAATAGTGGCTTGTTAAAGGACAAATCGTTATTCTTGGGTTATAATCATTGTACATCATTACTACTTCCAGTGGAAGATGGAGATTATGCAAGCGATTTCAGAAATACAATCCATGGCTATGTATGCTGGCAGGAAAAATGCCCCCAGATTTCAGAATTTTATGCTGGCAGACTCGAGCAATATAACTGGATTCAACCTCCTTTGCCAACCGATTTCCATTGACTTCCCCAATATATTTTTGTGTCTATGTTTAAAATTTTTGGCTTCATGTTAATTCTTTTGAATTACTATTATTCAACATCATGTGTGCACGCGCGTGTGTATATATATAAAACAGTTTGATTTTGCTGCTTAACATTATTCAATATTCATGCAGGGGTCGAGTAAATTTGAGAAGAAATATGCAATTTCAAAACAGACATGTTACTACAGATATTATAGAACACAGAATGAAAAAATGACAATTTCCGATTCTCAGTGCATATAATCACTACACACATATAAGAATATAAACACTTATGTTTATCAATGGTTGTAGCAGTTGTGTTAACAAAAATAGCAATGTAATACGAGAAAAAAGAAGGAAAGCTTCTTATCTGATTCATAAATATATTTGGACAAATAAACAAAAGAGTAACTAACTATCAGGGATAGTTATAATCAATCAAGAGAAATGAGTCAATTGGGTTTGGGCAGCGTACTTGCGCCAGTTGCGAGTAGTATAATCTTCGACATCAGACCCAACTTCCAATGCCTCATCATTGAATTCCCCATAAGGGAAGCTTCTTAACTGATTCATAAATGTATTTGGATAAATAAACAAAAGAGTAACTAACTATTCAGGGATAGTTACAATCAATCAAGAGAAATGAGTCGATTAGGTTTGGGATATGTCACATCGAAAAAGCCAGATATCTATTATAAAAGTATGATTCAGAACAGGAGATGACTTGAGTGTTTTCAATTCAAACCAGGTACTAACTCTTTAGTATCTCTCAGTAAACAAAAAAAGACAGTGGAAATATGAAATAAAAGTAAACAGAGGAAAGTGAGAGGGAAAGATGTAATAGCAATATATATTTTGAATTTGCTCATACAAAACGTTGAAGCTGTAATGTTACTACTGAAGGAATAGCTTAGTCCTTTGAATTCCTTAGATAGTCAATGCTACCTCCAATAAAGAAACATGAGACCAACACTAGTTGTGTTCTAAAAATCAGCTACAAATTAATAAAGCAATTTCATTGAAAAAATAGTGTTTCACCCCAAGTGCTCAGCAACAGGAGAAATAACAGTAGATGGAAGTTGAATAGTATGAACGATCTAAATTGGCCGGGGGATGAATCTCGGAATTAATATGATTAGCTACAGCGTAAACATCAATGGTACATGCAGTACAAATATAGATATGTGAACAACAATCAGCAGATTGGTCATTGTATGTGTCCATGAAGGAGATATATTTGACTACAGATTCAGATGAAGGAATCACATTTTAGCAAGATGTGTAATTGTATGCTAGTAATGATTGAGCAATACAAAACAAGAATTATTGTTGTAAATATACCAGAAATACTTGTTTGCATCCAGTTGCCAAAGGAACAAGAGTTGCAGGTTCCACCCGACAATGCAAGACGATGATAAACTGAGAAACTAAACGAATGTGAGACTCTAAACACAAAAGAGAATAAATGCATGCTTTCCTCATTGCACTCCATGAAAATATATACAATGACCTGATGGAAAGTGTATGTTGTTAGTAGGTAGAGAAAATGTTTACAGTAATTGCCATGCTTAATATATTAAACCTTTAAAGCACCTATTTAAATGCTACCATCACAATGAATAGAGAACCCAAGCATTAGATAAACGCTTCCTCAGGTGTCACACAATCTGCATAACTTTATTCACTATTCCATTGAGTTGTGTGATTCTACAATATATTCTTCTATTAATTTTGAACGACACAGATCACAGATAATAGTTGGTTGTAAGGCTATACAAATTAAGTTGATCCTTCATCGTGCCGTGCAAAACTGATGAAAAGCCAAGACCACACAAAGACATCTCAATTTCCAAGACAAGACTTCAGAGTCTTACATACTAAAGATGAAATAAGAGTAGGTGAAATTATAGGCACTTACAGCTTGGCCAGCTTCATCTATTATAAAAACGTCGAAACCATGATTCAATTTACTGAGTAGTGCTGAAACACCGAAGCTAAGGGTAGAGCAGACCTGCCAATAAAACAAAAGTTGACAATGGAGAATATGACATATTGAAATTGAATTTTAACATAAGGCTAAAATAACATACAATTACAGCCTCATTCAGAATTGCAGAACGAATACTATCTCTATCCTTTCTTGTGGCTCCATGTTTCTGATTATCAGGCAAAAGGTTTGAATGTTCCACCGAGTCATCACAAACAAAAATTAACAACAAATTACAATGGCGATAAAGCAGTATGGTTTGAATGCTGCCAGATATATACAAGTAATCTATGGCAACTGAATTGACAGAATGATGTGCTTTAAGACCAATCCACACAATCTTCGAAGTATACGAGCGGATATTTTCATCACAAGCCCCTGAGGATAAAAAAGAATATTAGTTAAGCAAAATATTATTTTGGCTATTAGGATATCACCAATACTAGATGCATGGAAATTCATTAGTATAACTAAAAGGTAGATTATAAAATATTTTCTCATTCTAAATTTTAAAAGAAAAATGCATCACCAATCCACCAAAGCAAATACACCAATACTTCCTACTAGACACTGAATTTTACTATTTATTTATCTTTATTAGAAATTTATATCCCTGAAAATGCATAAGGATAATCAGAGAATGATGCAATCAAAATGGAAATACCATAAAAAGATCAAACAGCATCCTGCTTGGTGTTATTGAACAAAAGTAGCCAAACTTCCAAAAAGCACACATTGTTGTGCAAGAAAAACTTGTACCTGTGTTAAAAGTTTGATAGGGCACATACCAGCACCCGTACAAGATATCTGCGACTGAATTAACTACTTCTGGTTTCTGTACATTACATTAGGCTAGGACATATGATTCGTTGGCATCTAAGCTTATTCAATATAAACTCTTAACTTACCAATTCATAACCAGTGGTGGGAAATAGACCATCATCACCGTCAATGGGCATTGTATTATCTCTAGGATTGGCATGTAAATAGACTAACCATGGGGATGCCTGTCCCCATTGATTATATCAGTGAAATATTTAAAACATCACAAATCCATGTACTAATAAATTATTATATTAAAGTAGTTTTATTAGATGCATGGTAAAAGTAAATGATAAGTCAGTCGAGCAATCCCTGTGCAAATGCAAGTTCTGCTTAAGATCACGTAAATAGAATACTTGAATTGGCAGCTATGACTTACTTTTCATGCATCGGTAGTTCTAGCCCATGCTTCATTTCATGCAATCCACCCCTGCACGAAAAAATAAACAACATAAATGATGAACCAAAAAAAGATTAACACTGGAGGAAAACACCAGAAAATGCAAAAACATATCCCCTTCTGCACTTCTCCAGACCACCACAAAATAGAAGTACTAACAGTTATTTCAATCAATCAAAGATTATAAGAACATGGAAATTCCAGCGAAATTATCACACTTGGAATGCACTTTAGCTGGAGTTGCATGCAAGATAGCACTGAAGAAGTCCGAGAATGGTCTGAGCTTCCATTTTCCAGTACCTGCTGGACCCATGGACAAAAAGAATGCAGGCATTTTCCAATTTCCAAAGTTAATTAACTCAATTAGTAATCAGACTATACCCAAATCAAAAAGGTGAAAGGGATCCTGATTTTTTTCTTCTCTCTTTTTTCTTTATGTCTTCTCAATAATCCTTTTGTTTGTTTCTGGTTTCAGCCTTTCAAATTGAATTGGTGTGGGTTTGTTTGAATTGGTGGATGGCTTCTCATTTTAAAAGTAGTGATGTGAACTCAATAGGTGCTGGTGGCTGCTGCAGGAGGCATGGTGTGTTGGGTACTTGTTTATCATGAAGTTGAGATAATTAACATGAAAATTGCAACGTATTAGTGCATTTTAACACCCTAGATTAACGAGTATCTTATTTAAAATATCTTTATCTATCCATCACCCTACAGTTTATCCTTTCATTGCATCAGTTTCACCGTAATTCTTTCATAGAACTGCACTGGATTAGTAAGTTAGACACTTATATTTTAATAACTTTTGTTAACTTTCTAACATCACCAAAGTCGAACCTTAAAATGTATGGACGGAGATATGATTGAACAACAATTTAATTGATTGAATGCTCTAACAACATGTTACTCGTTCGATGTTATTGAAGCTACTTATTAGTTTTACGCTGCATGTTTCACAATTTTATGCTGTGATGCTCATCAATTCCAGTCTCCAGAATGCTTTAAAATAGATTATATTTGAAGATGCGAATATGGTGAATTGAAATGTCATGTAATCTTTATATTATCTAGATACAGAAGGTATGTACTGGGAAAATTCTGAATTATAACCAAAAATATGATTAAAATATTGAAAGGAAGGACAAAAATGCATAAATGGTAATCCCAATTTGGCCCTGTGCATTGTATAATCTCGATTTATTTCATCATAATCTCATGACCAGATTAGTGTATAAATACAAGCAGAAATTGGAACCTCGAAGAAAAATAAAGATTCATTGTGCGTGCAAACTCATCCATGAAGCAAAAGTAATGGGAAAAACCACTGCGAGATCTAAATTTGAGACTGCATAATGGTTTTGCCTTCTCAAATTTCTCACATTCTAGGCTGCTCTAGGGTTCTTTTCTACTTTTTCTTCTTAAATCTCAATCTTTTCCGCAGAATCTGCACGGCAAAGCACATAAACCATAATCTAATCAAAGAACATAACATTACTGTACATAGCCAAGCAGTTAGATGCTAGATCTGCAAAAAGCATGGCCAAGATATCACAGATCCCCAACCTATCTGGTAGGAACAGTTGGGGATTAACAGAACTAAGCAATTTGTATCTCTCTCAGAATATGATAACCCAGCTAAATATTTATATGCTATTTGTATTAAAAAGTTGCACAATGATGAGGACACTTTGAAGCAAAGCGGACAAGTGCATCACTGAATCTTGGCAATGGTTTATTGGTGGATGGTAGAACATAGCATGCAAATGCATGTATCTGTATAGGCATTAAAGCAAACAGTGCAATCCTATCCTCACCGGCTTCGGAAACAACTTTTGTCAACAAAATACGGTTGTGTTGCTCAAAAATTGAAGCTGTAAAATTACCATTTGTATCTCTTCTTGGAACCGCAAGAACTGGGGGCATTTCTACCGATCTGACCACTCTAAGCCAAATTTGGACCAGGCAAGATCCAGTGGCATTGACCCCATCTCAGCTTTTGAATCTACAACAACAGAAATCATGGCTGGTGATATATTTCCAATATTCTACTGTCACAGAAAATTTCATTTAAAGGGACAATAAGACACCACTGGACCCTTGAAACACTAACATTCCCAGACAAAACTTATATTTGAGTTAAACCTTCCAAGAACTAGTTCATTCACATTAGAAATTTCAAGTCATTTTAATAATCCACATAAATCTATCTTCAGAAACCCATTTCAAAGAACCAATATTAGCATTACATATAACCACAGTGACTTGCAAGATATATTACCTCAGCGGCATTGGTTTTCCAGCCTATTTTTAGCTTCTCATTTTCTTTTTCGCTTCTTTGGCCCACGTAAACTTTGCAAGGGTACCCTCGATTTCGACTATCGTGCAATTACAATAATTTACAGCTTCTTGCTTTTGACTGATTTGGAGATTCTACAATCAGGAAACCTGAAACCGTAATCAGGACACATACCCGGATGCAATATATGAATGTGTGGATGTCACATGACAAAAAGAAAGATCTCCAATGCAGGTATTTATACTAGAATGTCAAACGTTTGTAATATGAACATGAGGAACTTATAACGGGTATCATCATGCTTGAACCATACAAAACTTACCCACAAATGCATGCATGTATGCATATTAGGGGACAAGAAACCACGTCTTCAATAGGAACAAAAGCACCAAGTTAGCGAAGAACTGCCTCTTGCTTCTCAGAAGCATCAGCAAAAGTGGATGATGCACTGTATCTACCGACTATGTATTGCTTTTATGTACACAACTTCCTTTGCTTTCTTTAACTCATCAGCAAAACCAGCAACAATCATTAAAAAATTCAGTACAAGAATATCAAAAATTGTCCTTTTGCCCTGGAAGCTTTCAGAAAAATGCACCCATCAAGTGCTTCTCCAAAAAGTTCTAATTAGTGCATTCTCATTCAAAAGCTATCTCAGAATAATACCTTTCAAGTTTTCCATCAAAAATACTTAAAATTCAGTATAACAGTATGAAAGTGCTATTTTTTAAAAATAAAAATCAGAAAACCTCAACTCCAATGTTTCTCCTGCACAAAAAGACACCAATTTTCAGAACAAGACAACATGTTGCCATAAATTCATAATTGAACAGATATGGCAATGGACCTGTGGAACACAATTTGCTACAACTGAAACTTAAAAGAATTTACCTGGGAAGCTGCACTGATTTAGGCAAATCAGGAGCCGGTGGCAGCCCATCAATGGATTCAAGGGTTGATTCCATTGGGATGATTTCCACGGCTCTGGTCCATTGTCGTCAAGTGCCATTGAGCTCTGGTCCATTGTCGTCAAGAGCCATTGAGATCTCTTCATTTTCCATTTAAATGAAACAATAGAAGCAATCAAGCATAAAAGTAACAGCAAGCTAACCCTTTTCTCAAAAAAGCAATGTTGGCAGAAAATGGACTCCACCAATGATGCTAGCCAAGTTTTATTGATTTAAAAAAAAACTCCCAAAATGTACAAATTATAGAAACATACAAAATTGGACATTACAACAAAAGCCACTAAGTTCAGAATTCTTACAATTGATGCACAAGTTGTGCAATGAAAAAACAAAAAAAAATACAAAATCAAAAAAGTCTAAAGCTGACTGTTTTCCTGCACAAAGGGCAGGTATCTGCCCCATCTAGCCAAGTTCTCATACACTGCAAAAAAGAGAGAAGAATGTGTTAGGAAGATAAAAAGAATTTATTTGTTAACAAAAGTTCGGTGAGAAGAGCTTACGTGGGAGTGAAAATGCTGACGACAGCAAGGAGAATTCCAAATAGACATGCTAGTAAGGGCTTCGTGGCAGATTGGGCACTTGTCTTCTTTGACGTCTTCCTGTAACTAAACAGAGAAAATTAGCAAAATTGTTGGGAAAAAAATAAAAGCAGATATGCGTCTGAACTGTTAAGGTCAACTGTTACCTCAACGGTTGAGAGATCGGGTGCTGGAGTTGCTCGAAATGCCACCGCATTGACGTACTGCAGCAACCTAGGCGCACTCCTGGAAGATAACAATAGTGAACATTTATTTTCAAATTGAAAACAACTAAAAAATCTATTTCAACTGGAAGATTTCTGTCGAATAGGCGAACCCTTTCAGAACATCAATTAGTTTTTTGAGAACTTTGAAGGTTTCAAAGTCCTCGAGATCTCCGACATGAGACTCTATCTGTTCTAATGTTGATATCCGCTGAATATGGGAAAAAAGATTAGCTAATGCGAGCAAAGGAGCCAAACGTGCTTGATATGATAGCAAGACTTGAACGAAGAAAGCCATCTTACACGCTCAATGTCAGTGGGATCCGGGAAATGTATTGCCAGGTCAGGCATAACATTTGATTTCTGATTGTCTTTTTTTTGTAATCTCCTCAACATCCTATCCTCTCTGGAAACAGCCTAATGTACATAGGAAAAATAAAAAATTCAATGAAGGATTAAAATCTTTTTCAAACTGTCGGGGTACTTGGGGTTAATAATTAACCCATCATTTTTTCTTGTTTCAAGGGAATAAGGAAGCTTATTGAAAAAGAATACTCCGGGCACTAATAATTTGCCCGAACTAAATAAAATAAAATAAACCTAAAATGATTCACTAACTAAATCAACCAAAAAAAAAAATTCAAAATTCAAAATTTCCGACAAAAATTGAGGTTTTGAGCAACTTACAGTTTGATCTCGGCGTGCTGAGAAGGGAAGCGTGCCCATTGCTTCCCTAACAAGTGTGATTAACGCGTCGTCGTCCATCACACCTGAGGAAGAAATCAGAGAATTAGAAACTGAGGAAAAAATGTTTAATGGGCAAAACCCCGCACTTTAATAAGCCAGAAGAAAAATAGCAATGGAAAAACTGAAGGGAGAGAGAAATTTTTCGCCCAGAACGCAGTTAATGATCTTCAGAAGGGAAATTTGATCTTCAGAACGCAGTTGATGATCTTCAGAAAGTAATTTGTTTGAGTTCGAATTTCTGACCGTTTGGCGATTTATATATGTTTGAGGTCGAATTTATGACCGTTTGGGAGAAATTTAAATATAATTATATTCAGAAAATAAATTGGTTAGAGGTCGAATTTGTGACCGTTGGTAGAAATTTAATTTACGGATTTCTACCAAATTCGAATTTGGAGTATAGTCCGTATACTCCAGTGACTCCAAAGTATACTGGAGTATACTTAAAAGAACGTCCAAATTCGAATTTGGGTTTGGAGTACTCAAACCCAATTCAGTACTCCAAATTCACTCCAGTTCGTCACTCTGGAGTCCAATTCGAAAACTCTGCGTTGGGTGGTTTTCTTCGACGGGTACAATTTGGATTCGGTTTAAGTACTGAATTGGACTCCATAGTGACGACAGCGAGCAAAATGGAAGAGAAATTTGGTGAATGCAGTGAGAGGGTTTGAGAGTGGGCGAGAGCGATTGTGCCTTCATCAGCGCTTGTCTTTCTGGGTTTCAGTTTCTCTTGGTCTTCGGAAGAGAAATTTATTTGAGGTCGAATTTCCGACCGTTTGAAGGGAAATTCGAATTCCTGACCGCTAACTACGTATGACACGTCGGTTTATATATTTACATGTATCCGACTAGTCTTTCTTATAGGAATTAAAATTTAGATGCGTACGACGCGTCGGCTTATTGATTGCCTTTGCATCTTAAGCCCATTTGAACATTCATAAAAAAACCCATCGGTTTGTTAAATGTTAATAATTTTTATGATGGTTTGCTACCATTTATCAATCATACAATTAAAAATCCTTTTATTTCACCCACTATTTTTTTTTTTTTAATTACAGAGATATTCTAAGAAATATAACAAATGTTTTGATATGACATCAAACTATAATCGATATTTATAATCGGACTACTACTTGGACTAGTCTTTACATTAACCTTCTCGCAATATGCTTAAGATTTTAACCCTCACAAATATTCGAGGGATGCCTACTCCACTCACATTACGCAAGAAAAAGACGGTCTTCACTCAATTATCCATAATTGAGGAAGGAATTTTAGTCGCCACAAGCTTTTGTGGGAACTTGAACATAGTCCTTGCCACTCGACCAAAGGCCAAGTGACATTTCGTTCACTGTTGAAAAAACTCTTTTTTTTGTGCTTCGACTGATAATGAGTTACTCGATCTTTTATAGGCTTACAAACCCGAGCCAGATCCCATGACCTTAGTGTTGGATTGGTCGACCGATGATGGTAGCAGTAGCATTATTAAGAAGCGCAAATTAGATTTAACTCTCCGTTTGTAAATATTTTCTGTTTCAATGTTTAGGTTATATCTTCTAAACTCTTCTTCTTTCCTTTCAGACATTAAGGACAATGTCTCGTTTAGGTCAGGCGAACGAATAGTTGATAATTGTGGAATGTCTCACCCTAGTGATGTTTTTACTAATTTTAGATAAATTTAGTCGAAAATGGCAAGTTATGGAGTATAGTGACTCTAGAAACGCATCTTCTTAATCTTAGTATTTTTCTTTTAAAAAAAATTCAAAAAAAAAAGGTTTGTAATGTTTTTTTTTTCTTTGTCGTCTCCTTTAAGTTTCTGCAGCAAGTTCAATTACGATATTTTCTACTTCTTTTATTATTTATGTTTCCTTTATTTATGTTTTTTTCTCTCATTTCTACATGCATAACTTTAAATTATATAATAATAAGGATATTGTTTATATTAGGTTGGAGGATGGGGATAGTTGAAATAATTTGTAAATATGTGTGTTTGTTTATTTTTTAAAAAAAATCCAAATTTTTTTATTGTCTAAGATGGCTATGTAAAGAGTCACTACTTTTGAGATACATTCTAATAATCTATTCTGTATTATATTTTGATTTTGAAATTTACAGTAAGTTGTTTTTGTTTCTTATTATTTGAATTACTCAAATTTATGAATTCTCCATTTGGTTATCACTAATTATGTAATTCTGTCATTTATTCATTAAGCATGTATTATTAAATCATTCTTCACACACACATTATGACGAATGCTAGTGGGTTGTAAGTTAAAATTTTGCAATAATTTTGTTCTTTTGATTTTTTAGAGATAACATCTAAGGTAGTGGAAAATGTATATATTTCAAAAAAAAAAGACAAAAAAGTGAAAAAAAAAAGAAAAAAAAAGAAAAAAAAGAATTTGTTTGAATTTCGTTATATCTGAAACTCGAGTAATTAAACCTGTTGGGGTATTTTACCACTTAGTGTCGTAAAGCCAACTAATTTGAGAGTCACTGGCCTAAAGCTCACTACATGGGTTGAAGATATATAGTTTTTTTTTTTTTTAAACTGGAACCAGAGTAATTAAGTCGGTAGGGGTTTTTTAAAACATAGTACCAAAGGCCAAATAGTATGAGAGTCATTGGCCCAAAGCTAGCTGCATGGGTTCTGAGATATGTTGTTTCTTTGTTTTATCATAAATAATCCGAGTAAGTAAGTCCGTAGGGGTGTCTCAACACCTAGTGCCATAAGGCCAACTAGTTTGGGAGTCATTGGCCTATCAGAATAATCTACTATCTAATAAAAATAGTATCCCTGATGAATTTCTAGAACAAAAGTATTGTTTTCTTTCGATGAAGCCCCATAAGTATTGTGTTAATTTTTTGAGCATAAAAGAAGGTTTGGTGATATCCTTGATAATGAGTGAATGACAATAAGTTAAAATAAAAAAATTTAGGAGAATTCATTTACTTAGTAGTTTAGAGTATAGATGAACAACTATTTACTTGCATGTGAAATTTTTTAAATCTTAATTTAATATGCGCTTATTGCTAGGGACTAACAATAAGTCTGGTTGGGGGTGTAATTAGTGTTAAAAATTGTATGTTTACTAGGGGATAAAAAAGTTATTTCGTACTTATATTATGATTTCCATTTGTAATTATATAATATATTATGAATTTCTAATTAAGAAAATATAGAGGCTTGTAAAACTTAAATTTTATAAGGCTTGTGTAATTTCCTATCATGTTAGAATATTAATTGTAACATAAACAATAAATTATTGGAATGGATATGCTAAATGAGTGTTAAAAATAACGAGTATTTTTAAGTCAATATATACTTCATGATCAATTATACAATGATCCTTAATAGTATATAAAATAACGAGTGTTTTAATATTTATGAATCGAAACATGTCCAATATGGCCGTTTTACATGCTTGATCATAAACCTAATGTTTAATTAATGTTTTATGAAATTTATTTTGTTCCTTAAATTATTCCCAAATATTCTTTCAAGAAGTCACGAACCAAAAAACTTTCTTCAAGGATAAATAAGTGTTTATTGTTTTACACAAACTCCATGAATTAAAAAATAAGAGATATTTTCATCTTGTGACACAATTTTTTTAAATCCACACAAGTACTTTTGATATACAATGCATGTAAATACAAGAAACTATTTTACCTGCAAATTTGAATTAAATTTCTCTCATTAACTGTCATACTTTCAATATCAAACTAAAAAAATTCACACTAGTTTAAATGGATAAATATTGAAATATGAAGTGATATTGACATGTTTGTAAAAGTTAATCTATCATAGGATATTTTAGAGAATAAAATGGTTGACTAAAAATAAACTTTAGTTGGTTTGCAACAAGATCATTTTTTTTAATAGTAAACAAGTTAAATTTGATTTTAGAACTTTTTTGGTAAAAAAAATTATGATTACTAAATAAAAAATAAATTTGATTTTAAAATATTCATATATATTACTGTAAAATTTGATAAGTTATAAGAGGTATTCATCCGATCAATTTAATTCAATTGTGGGAGCACGATGATTTTTAAACTCTAACAGTACTATTAAACTTAACGGATGGAGTGCGTAGTTTTATATAAAAAACGAATGGGTGCATATTGATATTTGTCGAAATACTTGGGCGTAGATGGAAATGAACCCATCCAAATGCCTAATAGCGGCTGCGCACAATTGATTTCTATTCTAACCTTTAATCTCAGCCGTCCAATTTCAGTCTTTAGATCTAACGAATCACAATGCATGGCTGTTAGTAATAGATCAATGTAACTTAGTGGCGGCCTAATTAATTAGGAAAGAAAGAATTCAAAATTTTACCGTTGACTTTGAGTTAGAAACGGTAACAATCTAAAAAAAAGCAAAGGCGGTTACTACTACCCGCGCCAAGAATTGAAAAAAATGAAAGTCCCCTATTGGCGTAAGGAAATCTAGGCGGTGTGTGTATATATATATATATATCTCTTCGACCAGGCATCATCATCATTCATCAACTTATTCATCAAACTCCGATCAAAGAGCGTTAGAGCTCGGCGATTCAATTGCATCATTCTCGAACAGGATCATCGGTTTTAGAAACCCACTGAGAGAAATCATTTGTTCCAACTGAATTTGAATCATTTGCGCAATGGCTGCTCATGTTGCGAAGAAGAGAAAGGTTGCGATTAAAAGTGAGATTGGGGTTGAAAGAAACTCCTCTTCTTCTTCATTGGATTGGTCCAATCTTCCAGACGACATGATCTGCTTAATAGTGAATCGCCTTCACTTTGTGGATCACTTAAGTTTCCGGGCAGTGTGCAAGAATTGGCGCAGAGCACTCAAACAGAATAAAGGGTTTATTAAATATGCCGATCAACTGCCATGGATGGTGGGCATTAGCGCTCATTCACAGGAGCGCAGTTCATGCCTTTTTCTCTACGACCCCTTTTACAAACGTAAGTACACCATTAGACCCAGTACTACAGGACTGTTTGAGCATAAGAGAACGAGGGTTCTTGATGCCAAGAATGGTTGGATACTTGTTGCCCAAGGGCCAGATTATTGGGATACTAATTCGCTCTTCTTATACGCTCCTTTCACCGACAAAATTATTCCACTTCCTGATTTGGGGATGGGGGAGAATAATAAAGCGACATTTACCATGCTTCCAGATGATGATGTCTGTGAGATTTTTGTACTGAAACCAAAACAGAAAAAGGTCTCCATAAGCGTATGTAGGAGAAGACTCCTTGGTGGCGGTTGTGGTGATTGGATCGAGTATTGGTTTGATATTGAAGAATTTGAAAAAACAACCCAGAGAAGAAGATACCCTTTGTTAGATGGAGATGTTATTTGCGGAGATATGCTATACCTACAAGGAGTTGTCTACTGTGCTTTGGCTGTTTCCGTGATCGGTGCTTTCAACGTTGCTCTGAAACAGTGGAAAATTCTTCCATATCCTCATATCGATGATCGACATTTCGTTTACTCTCAGTATCTAATTGACTTGGGATTAGGTCGTGACAGCAATAACAGTTTATTAATAGCACTGCCGGAGTACTTTTCCAGGACCCGTATTCTTCATAGGTTTGATCTATCAGAGATGAAGTGGTCTCAAGTTGATAATAATAGTGGCTTGTTAAAGGACAAATCGTTGTTCTTGGGTTATCATCATTGTACATCATTACTACTTCCAGTGGAAGATGAAGATTATGCAAGCGATTTCAGAAATACAATCCATGGCTATGTATGCTGGCAGGAAAAATGCCCCCAGATTTCAGAATTTTATGCTGGCAGACTCGAGCAATATAACTGGATTCAACCTCCTTTGCCAACCGATTTCCATTGACTTCCCCAATATATTTTTGTGTCTATGTTTAAAATTTTTGGCTTCATGTTAATTCTTTTGAATTACTATTATTCAATATCATGTGCGTGTGTGTGCACTCGCGTGTGTATATATATAAAACAGTTTGATTTTGCTGCTTAACATTATTCAATATTCATGCAGGGGTCGAGTAAATTTGAGAAGAAATATGCAATTTCAAAACAGACATGTTACCACAGATATTATAGAACACAGAATAAAAAAATGACAATTTCCGATTCTCAGTGCATATAATCACTACACACATTTGTGCGTATGTTTAAAATTTTTGGTCTCATGTTAATTCTTCTGCCAATTCACAATGCATATAATCACACACATAACTTGGAGCAATTGCCTCAGCAGCTAAGCATTAACTAAGATTACAGTTGCTGCAATTCTAGGAGGAATGACATATGGTGGTAAACTAGACATACTCGATTCCAATTCATTTTTGTTTCGGAATTTTAATTCTTCTTTCTCCAGAAATATCACTTGGCCAGTGTAACATTACTTTCAAAAACGATAAATAAAATTTCTGTTAAACCTTATCTTGACTTTAGTTCCTTTGTATTGGTATTTTTAAATGGAACAATAATGATAATGTTGAAAAAAATGAATAAATAAATAAACAATAATTTTCATAATTGGGTTAAACCAAATAACAAAAGGACGGATTAGGACATCTCATCTCTTCAAAGTTAGCTTAACTAGAACAACCCCATCTCTTCCTTGAGATTCTTAACAGCTTCACCAACTCCATCCTGAAAGAAGCATAATTTTATGAAATTTATTTTCAGTAATGGAGCTCACAGAACAAATAGTAAACCCAAAAATTTACAAGATGCAGTCTACAGTAATTCCAACAGCAATGGCTTCAACGGAATTTATAAAATAAATTAAAACAAGAACTTGATCAAAAGACGTATAGAAACTATTATAATTCAACTCAAACTAACTAACTGACATATTTGAAAAGTGAACAAGATTTGAATTCCTAGAAGCTAGTCGACAATCAAATCGTATAAAAAGATAATTTAATGGAAAGAAAATCCAATTTAATGCAGATATGAGATAGGAAAAGAAATGATACTTAATGCGGCAACCAGCCATAGCATTGATAATGTTGGGAACAAGAAAGTACTTTAATATGCATTTACCTCAACCGAGATTCTTTCAGCAATCTCTTTTGCACATTCTTTGACTTTAGGAGATAGTGCATATTGAATGGCTTGTGATAGTGCTTCTGCAGCTTCTTTGATGCTGGTGTCGTCCATATTATCCGGAACCAAGTGATTACTTTTTAGTGGTTCTGGGGCAACTCCAAGCCAAAACATCCTCTCGGCCCAGTAGAACTGGTCCAGCATGAATGGACATAGTATCTGACATCCAATATCCATAAAGTAGACTAATAAATGAGTCAAAATTATAGCATACAAGTACTATCACAAAAATAAAACTAAAGAAATAAAGGTAACACAATGAACTAATATTCTGGCAAAGACCATTTACACCATGTTTTGACTCAACAAGCTCAATGAAGTCCAGAAAGTTACAATAAATATTCATTTACCACCCTGCCTGTACTAGATGTTAATCACTGTTGGTGGGTCTGTCAGGGAAAGCAATTATATATATATATATATGCCTTCATGACAGCAAAAGTGATCAAAGGAGAAAATTTATCCCTAAATTCTTACTACAAATACATAATAAAGCAAATAAGGCATCAACAAAAGGTAACCTTAGGAAAAAAAATCTATGTTGAAGACAATATTCAACAAACCACTCTTGAAATTCAATCAAAAAACTGACATCAAACAGAGAGTATCACCAGCATTAGGGCAACAAAGATGATCGCACTCTAGCATTTCAACCAATACAGTAAAATTGTGTATCAACAAAACACAGTATGTATCTTATTTCCAAATTAAATAGAGCAACAATAGTATCTTATTTCCAAATTAAATAAAGCAATAATTAACAAGCTCATTTCCTTCTCCCACATATCCGGAAAAAGTGATATTTTCAGAACCTTCTGGAGTGTATTCATTTAAAGTTATCGCTTCTGGAAGTTAGATTTAAAAGGGGAAAAAAAAAGGAGAAAAAATGGGTTTGCAGTTAATTGAATTGGCAGAAGAATTGCTATCACAATTAAAAATCCATGAGATTGTTGAATTATATAGGTGTTTCAATTACAACGGTTAGGTATGAATGGCTGCCTTTGTACCCAAATATTTTTCAACAATACTAAAAATATATTAAAAGAAAATTGTACATAAAGCAACAAAGTGTTTAGAAATCAACCTGAGGGATTCCTGCATGTAGTGCCGCTGCAGTAGATCCACTGGTTTGAAATTGAAGAAAGTAATGCAAACATGTAAATTAGCTTTGTTGTATTTTGCACTTCTAATTTATATCAAAAGGAATCACAAAATAGAAAGCTCTCACCTTCCTCCATGATGAATTGCAGCCACACATCTTGGAAACAAATACTTGTATGGTACCATTCTGGTTCACATGATAACAATTCAAAAGAAAACATCAAATTCCACAGACAAAATGATCAGAAGGAAACTAGTTGACTAAAATAATCATTTAGTAGTCAACCAAAAAGGAGCAGTTGCCTTACTCTCAGGACTTTAGTTATTCTAGTTACGCAGTCAGATTGCCCTTTTCTCCACTATATTCATTTCCATTAAATATGAAGCCAACTATTTTATATATTGTATTAGTTGATTTATTTCACGACACTAGTTCATTTAAGATTGCATGCCTCACAAAGCTCCATTTGGAGAAGTCCTAATGGAAGTTAAAATAAATAAATAAATAATACGGATGCATTGCTATCGTAATTTCACAAAGAGGGCACCAAGGTCCCAAGTTTCCGCGAGTCTCATACATAGACGTCCACATTTCTAAAACCAGTCTATAACAACAGAGTAGAAAATGGGTTAAATCAAAAGTAATTGTTAATTCATTTTTTGGTGAGCAAACCGCAAGAAAAGTTGCTTAAATCAGCAAGGAATGTCATTGACACCAGAAAAGATTTCACTATAAGTGATAGCTTGAGATCATGTTTCAGACAGCTAAATCTTCACTTGTCAAATTGTCTAACCAACACTAGGTCCTGCACATCTATGTCATGAAAAGAAAAACTCAGAATGTATATCGTACAGCTCTATTTTTGTTGCTTCATAAGTGAATAAGTATTCACCTTTACTCTTCAGGTATCTTAGCCCAAATTCAACAAGAATTTAAGATATACTGACCCAGAAAAGCAGAAGAGCTTGCCATCAAAGATAGAGATCCCATATTGAGTGATTACTTTTTGGGTTAAAACTGAAGATGTTCCAGGAGCCATCACTCGGATAGCTACATCCAAAGGTTCATATCCAGCTGTGAAAAGGACAAATCTGTAAGTTGTGGTGTGTAGAACAGTTTGTAAACCCGAAGAAATGCTTCAGGATTCTTTAAAAAACCCATGCTGCAAGAAGAAAAGAGAAATATGGCTCAGTACAGGATAAGTAATTAAAGTTCCAAGTCCAAGTGCACCAAGTAAGGAGAAATTATCCCATCAAACACAAGCATTACACTTTTTAATAGACCATGCTCAGAGGGATTACACTTTTTCCAGCTGATATACATGGTTTTCCAGTAAAAGAATGAAGTAAAAATATCTTGAGGAACCAGATGATAAAAATCAAAATAAGGAATACAAAGCTACAGGGAAAGTATACAAAGGTTTTTGAACAGTTAACTAAAGACAATCAGGAGATCTAGGTTAGGAACCTGCCTTGCAACAGAGCTCAGTCCAACAAAAATAGGTGGCACTGAATTAGCAGCGTCCATAAAAGCTTGCAGTCCAATGTGAGATGCACACAATCTATTATTTGCATCCAACAAAAATGTTGAAAGCTCGCCACACTGCTTACATGAGTACTGCCACGAATTAGGGAGAAACCAAAAGCCACAAATCCGAACACTCGATGGCCAGTAATCTGTTATTGTGCTAATATTAGCAAAGGTTATTAAAAAAGGACAAAGGAATCTTGAATAAAATAGGAATTAGTCATTTTTAAGAAGAACATCTTTTGTAATAAAGGCAATGGCAATTTGTAGCTTTGATGAGCATGACCTATTTACATTTTTTATTTTTTTGGGAGGCGATCACAGTTGTTTGAATATTAAATCTTTTTGAGCATTAAGGTTTGTTCAAAAAACTTATTTTCGTCATGCTCCTACTAGGGTCGCAACTAGAAAATCTTTCAGAGGGGACCAAAATTTTGAACGATATGAGGAAAAAAAAAATATTATCTATAATAAATAAACATATCACGATATTATGAAAATTAACTTTAATTAGCTCAATAATGTGCTTATTTTTTCATGCATAAAGTATTTTAGCCACTTAGCCACTCAAAAACTATCATAGAATCATGTCAATGCTTTAAATTTCGACAGAATAACGAAATATATAATTTCAATAATGCTAATAACACCAGCTAAAAAATACGATAGTTATTTTAAGTTAGTACTAAATAAACAAAAATAAAGTAATAAGAAAATTCATGATTAAACAAAATCCATATATAGAAATAATCTAAAGATTTGAACTAGCTTAAAAGCCCTTCAAAATTCTAAACTATATTTTTAATTAACACCTATTTCAAAGATCCCAAATGACATACCAGGGCATTCCACAATTTCTTTGCTAAATCCATACCTGTGCACAGATGTAATGAATGACATAAGTAGATTAGTGCATATTTTTCTTCTTTTTACTGGAGGAAAACATAATTAAGTATCAAGGATGCACTTCAAACTAAATTATTAATGAAGGATTACATGCAATCATCATGGCATACTCTGGCAGACATGGACACAGCACCTACGTATGATATGGTTCATATTCATGCAAATGGCTCATCCGAAATAGAATTTTAAAAATCTTGAAATAATCCAAAAGGCTCCAATTGGATAGTTGTGTGGGGATGCACAAGCCAGCTCTTAATAGAGATTTAATTGATTGGATGTGTTTTATATTTATAGCATTTTTGTTTTACATTTTCAACAGAAAAAACAACCAAAAAGCAAAAGGTCATTCGCCTTGAAAAGGACAAAGAAACTGCAAGCCAGAGGTACATATTAATATACTATTCTTTAAGGGTCAAGGGGTCAGCAATTCCAGAGTAAACAACAGCTCATATGGCAACAACCAATGATAAGGCTCAAGGTACACTTTTCCACTCTATTTCTATCTACCAATCCTCTCACCAATCTTCACCCATGGCTCTTATCTCTCTAAAAACCACATATAGCAACTGAATTAAAACATGTATCTATCTCCAAAACCAAACCTTGACTCTTCTCATTCTGAAGGTACAATAACCTCTTTCTATTCTCCAACGTCTACAAAACTGCCATGTCCAGAGTGTCCACCTATGTTTCACAATTACAGCCATGTTTTGGCCCTTCAGTGAGGTTGCTCCAAGATATAATTATAAATCCTTGTAACAGCTGTGTATATACCAGAAATAGACTCTATTAAGGACCTAGACCATAGAGCATATGTAAATATGATATCTTACGATACGAATATTCCAATACACTAACCACATAAAATAGGCATATTACAAATACAGTACACTATGTAGATTAAGCAAAATCATTGTATAAGTAATATTTTCTCATATTACATTTTCGTTATTTTTTTACATATCCTCTAATTACAACTTGTTATAGTTCAATCAGAAAAGCTTTGCTAATAATTGTTCACTAGCTATATGCTAAAATCACAAAATTAATCTATGTTTGTACTTGAACAACATCCATAATCAATTATAAGCAATTATCAGAAACCTTTAGAACCTAAAACATATATTTATACGATTAAGAAACATTTATGAAGTTTCAGATGCATATTGGAAAATCTTCCAAAAAGTATTTGTATCTGACATAAACATGGCACCCCTGTAGAAAAATCTGACTAAAAAATAGCACATTCAACCTTCAATATGGAACTAGGTGCACCAGCAATAAAGTAACATGGAATGATTGAAAAGCTCAACTTCAAAGAAGATGCAAAGGCATAAACTCGTTTGACATTATCTTTTCAGTTAGAAAATTCATAATCTATTAGACAATGCAGAACTTACAAAAGTTTGGGTGATGATGCCTGGTCATACCAAGTGGGAAGACCAGTTACGGGGTCCTGCATTTAGTAAAGAGGTTTCAAGTGTCCATGAGGTCCTTGCAATATCAAAACCCTATTCAGCTTAACCAGCTCAATACAAATAAGCTGCATATTATAAAAAATGCATCAAAGAATTTTTACATCAAAAGAACTAACCGTAAAAGGGCAAGGACTTAGATTCAGTTCCTCACTTCTCCATGATCCCCAATTTTCAGTAAAAAGCGGCCACATCCAGTGAATCACATCTCCCCAACAAACCTACTTCCATAAACTGATAAGAAGTTAACACAAAAGTAGAATGACTAAGCCTATGTACATATACCCAAAAAAAAAAATAATAATAATAATAAAATAAAAATTAGACTTATGATAATTGTCAAGAATTCTTCAAAAAGTTATAACAGCACATCATATTATTCCTAAAAAACTAATACAGGACCATCATTCATTAGAATATACTAAAAAATCATGAAATACCTTGTTGGTGTGAGCTTCTTTGAGATATTTATACAAAAGCGGGTATTCGTTTATGAAGCGGTGCTCAAATGATGAAGGTGCACTGCCCATTCAGTTGGAAAGTTAATTGTAATTCAATCCCAAACACGCAAATGCCAACTACTGCATATCCAATTCCTTTACAAGGGAATATAAATGAAATGATACCAGAATTCGGCGGATTATGAGGAAAAATTTAGAAATACCACAAAAGTTCAATGAACCTCCAAAAAGTTATTACGAGCAATACAGGAGAATAAAACTTGTAAGTTTTAATGTTTCCACACGACATTTTCATTCTCTTGGTTTTCCTTAGGGAATCACCAAAACACAAAAGGGGAAAAAGAATCTCACATTACCTATAGGGAACAGCATAAGGAGCAGCAACTATGCAACGGACACGAAAGAGTTCCGCAAGGCTCCACCCTTCCTGGATCATCATGCAACTCAGCCATTTTAGTACATTGGATCATTGCATTTGCATCTATAATATGAATTTCATTGGATCCCAGTAAATTTATCCACCTAATTTGCATTGTTATGAAACTACAAGGCTATTCTTTTAGTTTTTCATTAACAAAACCAAATTATCATATTCTCCGAGTTATTTGCACACCTCTATCTCTATGTGGAACTTAATTATCTACCACAAGTAAAATTTAACCTTAAAAGACACATAATTGCATACTTTTGAAATATTTATAATACTATGTGCTAGTGTATCCTTTAACACCTCCTTTGGAAAATTTTTCACCTCCGACATCATTACTACCTTTCATTGAAATGAAACTTCTATGAATCATCTATTCTTCTACCAAGACCACAGCGTAAATCATGACCACATTAAAAGCATAATGAGAAAGTATACATTGAGTTATATCTTCCGTATGAAATACCAATGCAAAGAAATTTATCACAATAAAACCACCCTCCAAGCTTGGACCATCTCCAAAGATCTTTACGGCTGCAGAATAGCATTCTTTTCTATGTTCTCTTGTAATTTCCTTTTTCTTTTGCTCAAATGTTAACTCCAATGAGCCTGGTAAGATGAAAGAAGTTATAAGGACTTTGAAAAAGTATACATATATATAAAGAAGATTCAAAATAACTAGCCAAACCTGATTCTGTTCGATTGTGATTCTCAGGAGCACAAAGCACAGGCGATGATGAAATTGGATAAAAAGTAACATACTTTGCAGCCAAGCGAAAACTCAAGTTCTGATACAGGAAAACAAAATATATGAAAAAATCTTCAATGCTTACAGAGCATATAAAAAAAGAGTAATGATATGCTTACTTAGTAAGAATACTTAGTTTTTATCGCAACTGATGTGGCATCATATCAGCCATCCGTTGATTGGGATTAGAAATATAGTTAATAATAAAATCAATTGATGTCATACAGATGGTAATAAATGATTGGTAACATATTAGTTGAGATACAAACTAAGTATACGAACCGAGTAAGAGCATTAATGATTAAAAAAAATATTGCAAAATATCCAATAATAATGATGAGTTTATTGAAAAGCATTAAAGTGCTTTCTGGAAAAGCATTTTATTAACTACTTCCAAAAACAAATGCACTTCTCTAAATGCTTAATTCCACTCCTAAATAAATCAATCAATCAAGTAATCAACTGCTAAAGTCATTCACACTAAAAGCTTAAAAGAGCAGAGAGAGAGAAGCAAACCTCGTGAGCCGAATGAGTTATTAGAAACACATCGTATTGCCTTTGATCAGAAGCAAAAGCTGCAGCGATGGCCTGCACTTGACAATTAATTTCAAATTAAAGCTAACAAAATAAAAAATTAAATTTAAAATAAAAATAAAATAAATCAATTTATTTTATGAAAATAAGAATAAAGAGATTCATTTACAGCGATAGGGTAAACATCACCCTTGGTGCCGAAGGCCATGAATGCAGCTATCGGTTTCTTTCTCTCTGTCAGTGTCTCCATTTGCGATGAAAGTGAATTTTTCTCACAAGTCGCAAGATGCAGCAACTAATTCGAATTATATTTGGCTTGGTTGAAATGACAAAGTTGCCCCTGTTTACAAATTCTAAAATCTTGTCGGATTTTCGGGCGAAAAATTATCGAAAATCTTGCAAATACGGGTGAGATTAAAAATATGAAAAACTTTTTTGTCCTCAAAAATTAAATATTAAATGACTATTATAAATATTATTGTTTGATATTGTATTATTATATTTTTATAAAATTTTTTAATTTATTATACTTTTAACATCGTTAGTTGACTAGTTAGTGGAATGAAAAAAATATCAATTTTCTGTCTTTAATAAAAGTTTTTGACAATTAAAAAAGAATAACATAGAAAACAATATGATATTTAAAATTTTAAAAGATAATCAGGCTAAAAATAATATATAAAAGCCACTGGATTTAGTATTTGATACTTATTTGTGTAATTATCAATTAACTATCTGTGTCAACGAGAATGTAGCCAAATGAAAAATTTTGTAAAGATATAATAAAAAAATCATAAGCATCAACACTTTTTATAGTCATTTTATATTTTAAAATTCCTAAAATTGTCAAAAGAGAATAATTCAAAAATAAAAAGTTTTTATTTACTTGTATGCATTAAATAATTTAAAGATTAAAGATTATTTGAACCGTTAGAGGATTAGATGGAAGGGTGATCAAAAAAATTATCACCACTTCAACTAAAAAGTCTAAGATAGTGTTAGTTTTTTTTTTTTTTCTGAAATCTGAATAGATCTAAATTTGACTGAAGTCTGAATGGGTCTGAATACAAATATCTGAATGACATATTTATTTTTCTTTTCTTAATATTTGAACATATGTGGCATTTTATTTGTTTTTATAAATAAAAAAATCTTAAACATAGTTATTATTTATGTTCTTATAAGTTAAAACAGATAAAGGATTATATTTTATAATTTAAGAAATAAGTGTATTTAATTAGAGATATTTTTTTAAAATAATATTTACTTTTTATCCAGACCTTTTCTCATCCGAATAAAAGTCAGAAAAGTTTATTTTTTATATTCAGATACAAATGTCTGAAAATCAAACATAAATTACAAAAAGTAATAAGGCAATGGCTATGTTGGAAATGCTCCACCGTGGAGCACGAGCACTTCTTTATAACCACACGATCAAAATAATAAATAGTAAAAAAATACATCATAACTTTAATCGTGTGATTATGATGAAATGTTACACTCCACCGTAACTGGACCCAACATGTAAATTTAAAAAAATAATCTAAAACTAATAAGATTTTATACTTCAAACATTTACAAAGAAACCCTAAGTTAAAATATCCTAATAATTTTTTGTCACCACTTAAATTTTTTTTGTCATTATTATTATTATCACCACTTTAAAGTTAAAATGACATAATAGCGATAGCCAAAATATATTTGCTTAAAAGTACAACAATGAAGTAATAAATAAAAGTGTGATGCATGTACAATTTATAAAGAAAAATAAATTAAAACTACCAATACAAATCAAAACTAGCTTGAACATATCCATACATACCTTGATATCAAATGCATTAAGTAATTACTCATTAAAAAAAAGAAAGGCATTAAGTAAGAGTTACGCAAAATTAATAGAATTAGGACGTGAAAAATGTCATTTGCCCAACTAAAAGAAAAACAAAATGATTAAATTTTCTTTATACGGTTCTGGATAGTAGAAGAATTTAAAGAGGGCCTTGAAACAATTCTTAATAAATCATTTTTTTACATTATTATGTTATTATTTATATAAAAACTTAATTAGTAGGCAACTGTGCTCACACTATACCGAGTCTGACTTTATAGTCTATTACGTTTGCTTATTTTGACTCCCTTATTTGAAGCTATCTTAGTGTAGGCACGATGTGGCATTGTAATCTTGGTCATTTTAATTAGTATTTGTTTAATTAACACAATTACTCTTAAAAAAATCAAAATCAAAATTTTAAATTTTAATAAAAAAAAAAAAAAAAAAGAAAAATTACGTTATTGAATGTATACAACTACACATGAAGTGATTATCCAGAACAGTTTTTGAATTTGGACAAATCTACACTCCAGATTTTTTACTTAATAAATATTCTTAATTTGGATCCTCTTTTATATATAAGACAGAATTACTAGTTTGAATGTATTTATTGCAGTTCATTACATAAATTGCTAATCCTTTAACCATTTTGGGAAAGTGAATTAATTTGAGAAGCATTAAAAAAAAAAAAAAGGGCTTCACCCATTTCTACATCATCATCAATGTCTACCAGTCTTCTCCAATAGATTCAATTTTCTTATGTTCTTACTCTGAATTGGATTTTCAACAATTATTCAGAGAGTAAAAGTACTAAAATTTGGTAAGGGCCATATTATCTTTTAATTCATTATCTTGTACTAATAAATTAATAAATAAAAAAGATTCATATATATATATATATATATATATATATATATATATATATATATATATATATATATATATATATATTTTACTTGGTTATTTTATTAATTTTTCTTTTGTTGGATTATTATTGGCTGTAAATGAAGATTTGGAACAAGATTTCGGGACTATATGCCTGCATGGGAAAACGAGGACCTTGTTTCCACTGTGGAACTGAAAGTGAGTTTTCTGTTTTATTTCATTAATTAATTTATCATTTCATAAATTATGTATAAATACATCAGTTATTTTTAGATGCAATACCCACATTTTGTATCACATTTTTGGATCCGCACTTTATAAAATACAAGCGTTCGCATAATAACAATTAAATATGAACACGCTAGTTTGTCTAAAATTAGTGCCTAAACAGGCAAAATCGAAACCACGTCGTTTAGGATTTTGCATGTTCGGGCACCAACTACAGACAAACCAGCTTTTTCTATTAAATATATAATAATGATAGAGACACAAACAGTTTTGTATAAATTAATGTGTACAAACCGATGTGGTACGAATAAATTGACCGAAAAGTGATAACATTTATTTTTTTTAATTATGTGGATCCATGATGATTTTATACAACCAATCTCATTATGTCATATCAGTTTGTAAATATTTATTTGTAGAAGGTGATACGTATATTATTGACTGATACAAGGTGTGAACAGGGACTCCACTCTGGCGAAATGGACCCCCTGAGAAACCAGTGCTTTGCAATGCATGTGGATCAAGGTACAGGCTAAGAGGAACTCTTATCAACTATGCACCAAAGCATCTTCAAAGTACTTTTCCATTGAAGCAGATGAAGAAGAAGAAGAAGCAAAGAAAAATGATTCTCAATAGTTCCAGAACTGAAGAGAATATTTGTGCTGCTTCTAGCAGCATCTGCAATGATGGTTATAGTACTGCAGCTCCAGAAGCCTGTGAGAGTAATATTAATGATATGTCAAGCTCTTCAGAATCCACTACCGTTTCATGCACTGAGACTGGAAGCTGCTTGGAAATTAATAAAGAAGAGGATAGAAGCCAGCCACCAGGTAATTTATTTACATACATTTTCTGAATTTTACTAGTAGTGGGGTTTTGTTATAATCTTAACCCAAACTCCTCTTATTTGTCGAAATTAATCATTTTTCTCTCGTATTTTAAAACCCACTAACGGCATCCAGTGTATTTTTTGAGGGCACTTCAGTCTTTTTATCATAGTCAAATTTGCTTTTAACACTCGATTTAAAGTCCAAAAAAATTGACTATTAACGAAATATTGTCAGCATCAGAGAGGTTCTAGTTGATTTTTAATGCATGATGGAGATTATAATTAATGAATGTCACCAAAGTAGAGAGGGATTTTGATCTTTTTTTCCCTAGATTGCAATATTAATATAGACAAAAGCATTGAGTTTAGTGGTCATTTAAGCCTCTTCTCAATCATGACCTCACTCGATACTCATGTGAGCGGGATTCGATTGTTTTAACTTAAAGAGATTTTAATAATTGGAGTAAGGGTGTGTTTGGGAGTATGGTGTTGTAGCTTTTAAGCTATAATTATTGTGAAAAAAAAGTGTAATTATGAAACAAAAATTAATTGTATGTATTAAATATAATTTTTAAATAATAATTTTGACAAAATTATTAAAGATAAAATAAATTTTTCATCTTACAAGTGAAAAATTATATCAACATAGCTTCTAACCTATAGCAGTTAGTGTTTAACAAATACTTTAGTACTGTAACTTTTAAGCTACAGCTGTCCAACCTCAATTCCAAACAGACCTTAATTAATACACACAAATAACTGTTTGCTCTAAGTGAACAAGTTTGTTGCTTGTATTTTTGTATTTATGCATTGCCATTATATTTTTTGTCAACAATTTTAACATATTTCATATTTATAAAAGTGAAATGAGTGAAGAAGGTCATGAAAACAATTTTTCAAATGCATGATCATAGTACATGCCACATGATCATGATTTTATTTCAAATGATGATTTTCTAATGGTCTAGTTACATGCATGCAGGTGAAATCCAACAGAGCTTGTGGGATGTTCATATTCCTTCAAGAAAAAGATCCTTAGTAGTCTACCAAAGTCTTTCACCAATTGAAAGGCTTCAAAAAGACCTTAACAAAATTCTAAGGCATCATCAAGATCCCAATTCTAGTATTACTTCTGAATCTCAAGATGGTGTCCTCCTCTATAATCTCAACAACCAAATTATTCATCCCTCCGAAATTGGTCTCGGAGCCATTCTTCTCAAATAATTATTCAACTATTTTAGTAACATATAAGGTTGTTTGGTATGAGAGAAAACAAGAAAATCAAAGAGCCTTGAGTGAAAAATAAAAAAATAAAAGAAAGTTGTTATAGTCAGTTTATTTTTGTAAACAAGAATTGTTAGTAATGTTTTATAAATTTTGTAGAGTAAGCACAATATAATTTTTTTTTTTTGGATAATTCTTATTATTGAGTAATGATATATATCCCAAATTTTCTATCACAAATTTCATCCTAAATAATGTGTCATTCAAGTGAATTAATTGTATTATTTTACCAAATAATTAATGAATATCACATCATTTAAAATAATTTTTTTGTATCCCAAATTTCGTTTCAAATGATGTGTTATTCAAGTGAATTAATTTTATTATTTTACTAACTAATTGATAAGTGTCACATCATTTAAAATAATTTAATTTGAGATACGTAGCATTACTCGTTATTATTTGTGGTGTCCCAAGAATCGAATTTAGGACCTCTCGCACCCAAAACAAGAATCATATCACTAAACCAATGCCCATAATAATAATGAACATATGTTATATATTATGTATATGCAATATTCCTTCTAAGTTATTTTCAATTTTGGTTTCTTTTTGTTACTCAATTAATAAATCGCTATTGCCTATTTTTGGTTTTTAGAGCATCTCCAAAAGTCTATTCAAATTTTACTCTTTAAATACCTCCTTGTTTACCTATGTGATAAACAAGAGATTAAAAAAATAAAATCTCCTCCAAAAGACTCATCAAATAAAAATAAATTAATATTATTTTAATAAAAAATCGTTGGATATTTGTTATTTTTTTAAAAAAAAATATAAATAATAATTATAGTACTCTTATTTTTTCAATAAATAATAATAAAATATTAATAGAAGAGTGAGAAACTCACTCGGTAATATTGAAGAATGAGAACCAAATATTATTTGAAGAAACTAAATTAACGTGTCTTTTGGAGTATTTTATATGAGTATAGCTTTTTAAATAAGAAGTAAAATATTATCTAAAGAGCCTTTTGAGGATGATCTTAAATGTATTCAATCAACTCCTTTAAATTATATTGTCTGACCAAACAACAACGTATTATATATATCTTTCAGAAGTGAAAATTATTTGGCATGTATATCCAATTACGTAACGGACACGTGTGTGCTTTTCATGTTACAAATTTAAAAAACAAGTTTTCCTAATAAACTGAATAATTTATTGAAAATAATTTAAATTAAAAATACATTAACAATAAAAAAAAGGTTTAAGTATTATTTTATGATAATAAATCGATAATACATGAGTGATAAAATTCTAAATTAAATTCTTGATTTTAAACTTTGACACGGATTTTGAATTATTAATTTCAAACAATTCAATAATGAATGAATAACCATCATTAAATGCTACGTTAAATTTCAATATTTTCATTAAATTACTTGAAATTAATGGTTAAAAATTTATGTCAAAATTTCAATATCTTTCTCCTTCCACGAATGGCACTCGAAGCACCCAATAAGAATACAGATTTCAGGATAAAATACTTGTGAGACCCTATTTTTTTTAGAACGAGTTGAAGGAGTAGGCATTATTGGTGGAGAAATAATAAATTGGGATTTATCAAGAGTTCAAGACCAATGCTACGAACGTCTCGTATAGAATGGGATCTTCGTAAAATTGATCAATGCCAAATGAGTTTTGTAGCGCCTTTAAGATTCCACAAAAATAACCATAGAAGTGCTCTCTCTGCCCATTAGTGTCTCAACAGGGAAGGTAATTAAACAAGATCTCAGCATACATTTTTGGCATTAAAACAAAATTGGGAGTAAAATGAAAATAAATACAACATTTTAAAAAAATGGCAACAAAACAAAAACTAACCAAAATCACGCCGTTGGTTTCCTGCGTGCAAATCTCTGCAAAGATGCTGGTAGTTCAACTTCCTGGGATAATTTTTGCTTCTTTTTAGACAATGATTGTTCTTCCTTTAATTGCTGATCCAAGAAAGGTCTCTTGGCTTTTGCAACCAGTTCCTGTTTCTTCTTGGCTTTCTTACTCGGTTTATTCCTACCCTTTGTTTTATTCTTCCAAACGAAGCCCTTAACGGCTTCAACGGCAGCTTCCATTTCGGCTTCTCTGTCCTGCTTTATTGGTTTCTCTTTCTTCTTCGCTTCCCTCACCGTACCAATCTTAGATGGATTCAGCATGATTGTTTCAGGCGGGAGCTTGTCAAGAAGAGAGCGCACTTCCTTCTCTCTCCTCTGTTTAGATGTTTCAAATGGGTTTGCTACCCAGGAATCGAAGTTGGGTTCACCTGATCCGGGAATAAGAATACTAGACCAACCCATGGAGTGGCCGATGCCTAACACGTCTTCATATGGACGAAATGAAACTTTTCCTACTTGGTAGCCTTTCACCATAGAATGACCCATGTATCTGCTATAGTTCTGAGATCCAGGAAAATCTCCCAGAATCTGTACAAATGATCCAGTTCCAACAGCAAGCAAACCTTTCTGGCTGAAGTCTAAAGTCTTTGCATGGCCAGGTAACGTTTGGAGAACCTCATATTTCCTCAAGTCCCAGATCTTAATTTTACATTCTTTGCCAGATGTGGCCATGAGATGACCATTAGGATGGAATGCCAATGCTGAAACAGGCCCCTGATGACACAGCATCTTGACAAGTGGAGCAGCAGTGGTGGGTTTCCACATGGTTACTGTACCACCAGAATGACCCAAAGAAACAACCCCATTAAAGGAATTCACCCGCATTACATCGGTACGGCCTAGACCAGTCCGAAAATTACCCACAATCTCACCCATTGTAACATCTTGATAACGAAGCTGCCCAAATTTGTTTATGGATGCTAAGAGAAAGTGGTTTCTCAGAAACTGAAGTTTCAGAACTGCACCATGTTCCTACAAGATTGAAAGCGCATAAATTATTAGTCTTGCTGGTTTGTCCTACACCATCTTGGGCATTCTCAAATTTCAACGACCCACAGATAAAAAGAACGAAATCCTACAAAAACAGTACACTCGCCTTTAAACAATGAAGTTCAGTGCCATCTCGGTTGTAGATATAAGGGTACCTGTCAAAAATATAGAATTTTTAGCCGTCATTTAAACAAAGCCACAGAATTATCTGAGTCCACTACATTATTGTTCATATTGATATCTGACCATGCACAATGGAACTTTGAGACAGTCATCAAAAGATGGCAAAACAGATAAGAACAATGATAAAAATGAAAGCTCATTTATGGAAATGAAACAGGGAGGAATTACAAAGTGTGTGTGTGTGTGTGTGTGTGTGTGATCAGTAATGAAGAAATTTACTTATATCCGGTCAGTAAGATACATGAATACAACCAAAATGGCCAAAACAGAGCATGTTGGGAATTTTCTTTTTAAAAAAAATGCAAACTGGAGAGCACCTGAAATAGAACTTCGTAATGAGTTCCGGTTGGCTTCATAATGAGTTTAGGTCGAAAAATAAACTCCAGAAAAACCAAAAACAACAAAGGAATGGTAACCTAGGTCAACCCAAACAAGTTATTACTTCAAGGTGTTTAAATGTAAGCCATATAAAGGACTTGGGATGACCAGTTTCGCATTATAACTGACCATAGCAAGAGCAAGGGAATGCCAATAATTTTCCAAGGTCCTACAGAAATATGTAGCATGCTGCAGAGGAATAAGGATTCCTTTAAACCAGTACTGATAATTTAAAGCCTCCAATTTTGTTCAAAAGAAGATTGTCACTGTTTGGTTATAATAAAGCTAAATCAGGATAATAAGTAATCAGTTTTGCACATGATTTGTTTTTCTCTTCAATGGAACCTAAATTTATATTCATCCTCATGCAGTACAATCAATTAGATCGATCAAATTCCAGCAATATTCAATATAGCCAGCAGTGAAAATTCAAGCAAGACTCAGACCAAAATGGACCTATGGTCTCAGATAAAAAATTCGATTAATTCAAAGTCTTTAATTCTTATGAAGGTTCCAAAAGATATCAGGCATCAAATATAGAGTTAATAACGTATCCTCTATATGAAAGAACACCACTATGTTTAGAGCATACGAATTTTCTATACATTGAAACATTAAAAATAAAATAAAACAGGCATACTTTTTCTGAGCAGCAGCAAAAAACAGCTCATTATGCAAGAAGACCACATCACGTACTGTTTCTCTAACCTGAACAAACCAACAAACAATCAGTATATCCATTTAATCTTTCCAGATAGACACTGGAGGTCCAAACAAAGAAAATTACTACATTAGACTATGCAAAGTGATACGGAGATATGTAACAAATAGTAAGAAAAATAAAAAATCAAATTTCAGTCATTTGTCCAAGCATAACCTATTTTTTCAAAATCTAATAACTACTTGTTTGTCAACAGATACTAAATTTCCTAGATAAACAAAAGTAACACTGCAATCAGTATGTCAACAGATATAAGAGGTCTCAGTTAAAGTTTGAGCGCAAATAAGAGGCAGTTAACTTTGAAGTATAAGAGCACACCTGAATTTCTTTAATTAAGTTCATATTTTTCATGTCCACAACTGCTAGGTGCCCCTTGCGTCCAGCAGCTGCCATATATCGACCACTTGAGGTAAAATCCAGAGTATACGGACCAAGTTCTGCACAGGTGGGCGAAAACAAAAGATATCATTAGCAGCAGGAAACTAGCCAGGCAATAGACCAATGAGCAAGTTTTGTTTAAGATAGTTGCCCAACATAGCAGTATGGACATCAGTAAGTGAACCATTGATCAAGCAACATCACCAAAAGACCAAACGGCATTTTTAAATCATGCACAGGAAGCAACAATTGATAAGGTCGCAGTCAATGAAAATACATAGCATAACTATCTCAAATTGGCGAGACCAGAAAACCAAAGAAGAATCCAAGAATACTTATATTTATACTTATAAGATGAACACATGGCCCAAAACAGAAAATTAAAAGTTTCTACCCAAGTTGTGTTGTTCATATTACAACCTAAGAAAAAGTCGATTCTACTTTACCAAACTATGCCCTGTTTGGTATTGAGGTTGGGCAGCCGTAGCTTTTAAGTTGCAACGCTAAAGTATTTGGTAAGCACTAACTGTTGCGGCTTTGAAGCTAAGTTGATTTGATTCACCACTTGTATGATGAAAACCTATAATATCTTTACTATTTTTTTTAAAAAAAATTATTACTTAAAAGTCATGTTTACTACATACTGGTAACTTTTATTTCATAATTATAATTTTTTTTCCACTGTAACTGTAACTTTTATGCTGAAGCACAATTTCCCTTTTTATTTTCTTAAAAATTCCTTCTTTTACCAATCTCTTAAAAGTTGAATAACAAAACTTACAAAAGGCAAATTACAGATTTAACTTCTCAGACAGAAGTTCCAGAGCAAGTGCATAGTTAAGAACTCTGATCCCATTCTACTCGTTTTACAAAATAAAACTCTTTATTACTTTTCAATTTCCTTATCCATCTTCCATTTTCAGCTAAGATCTTTCCAAGATAACAACATATTTTCAGCAAACCTTAAAAGAGTTGCAATGATTTCAGTATTTTATAGTTCCTACACTTCTATTAAATTTTTTGCATTTTTAACTCATTTAAACACAGATAATAGGTATGCAACTGGATGAGACATGCCACGATTTCACCACAGGAACAAGAAAATTTGAAATTAAAATAGTCCTTAACCTAGAAGAATGGGTCTAACAAAATCTTAAGCAATGGCAATTGGTAGAAAAGTAATCAGGGAGCAGGCATCAACCTGGTAACACTATATCATATTGATTTCTAGAGCTTAGGATATCTACTTCACGAGCAATTGCTTCTTGTTTGATCCGCCATGTCTTTTCTACACCTTCTGCCTCCAAATAGCCTCCCTCACTCGGCAAAAGCCACTGGAAGAAAGGACCAAAAAATTAATTAATTAAATCACCACTTATCTTTATCTGCCCAACTAAAAAAGGAGTATGAGTTTAAAAACATGCAAAATCTGGTACAATGGAGTGCCACAAAATTACAGCACCTTAAAAAGAATAAGTTTCTACCAACCGCCCCCTTCAATATGTTCTCTTTATCTAAGAAGCAAGTTCAATATGATTCTTTAACAAAATGTATATTATGAAAATACAATCCTGTAAAATTTTTCACTTTATCTTCTTAAAGTAGAATGCGAGAAAAGTTTATGACAGATGACAAGTTAAATAGTAAACCAAATTACCTTCTCAACTTTGGCAGCAGCTTTTGCAGATTTTCCATATAATTCTTCTCTGAGAGCAAGTTGACCCTTCAATTTTTTGTCTTTTAAAATCTGCAGAAGTGAAGAGCTTACAACTGTATAAATATCACAAACAATCAACTCTGACTAGAAATCTCAATCAACAATACCATACCTCCAGATTAGCACCCTCTCCTCTGAGATATTTTTTCACTTTTGTATCTAATTCATCGGAGATCTCCTGAAGATTAAACATATATCATGTCACTTTCTAACTTTTAATTAGAAATTTGGAAAAATATATACAGAAAGTAGTTAAACCAATTGTTGAAACCTGATCAACAGGAGGCCAAATATCACCACCATCTCCATTCTCTTCCTTCGCACCCATCCCAGACGTTCACCCTGTAGAATTTTGAGAAAAATTCCAATTTAACTTAACACAACAATACTAACATTTCATTTCCTTAAAAAGCACGCGGATAAACAATCAAATTATTATCAAATAGGACATTAAAAAAGGGCCAACAATAAAATATAACGGTAATGGCAATTAACAAACAGACGCAAGTTTTAGACCCTAAAATTAAAATTTTAAAACACATTGAAAAATGCACTTGTAATTAATTAACGGAACTTTCTGACAATCAAATGGTTAATTAAGTACACAACAGAAAAAATTATGAATTAACCAAAAAAAAAAACAAAATTTCACCTTCAACAGATACCAGGTCAGCAAAACCAACACCAATCACCAATCAACAAGCACCACTTAGAGAGTTAACGGCAACGCAGTGCAGCCGTGCAGAGGAGGCGAGGCGAGCTTCGTGCGGACGTGCGGCGAAGATCTTAGTGCAGCGGGCAGCAGCACGGTGGTGACGACTAGCTTCCTTCCGCGGCGAGCTTCACACGGCGGCGGCGACGACGAGTTCCAAATTTCAGAGAGAAGAAGAAGAAGAGGAGTGCCAAGCTCTAGGGTTTTAGTTTTTTTTTTTCTTTTTTAACTGAACTGAAAGGGTTTTAGTTTTGAAGGAGAGAGGGTATGTTTTGTAAATTGTAATTTGTTGTGGATCTATATAGAATATATTCTAATATTTATTCAGTAATTGTAAATAAGAATAAAATGGTGCGATTTCAATATAAATTACCGAATTTAGGAACCTACTTTATAGTTTAGACAAATTAACAGACTAAATATATATATATATATATATATATACATATTTTTTAAGTTCAGGGATCTGTATCCGATTTAAAATGTCATGTTTTTATTGATAGATTTCTAATTTTTTATGCTTCGAGCGCACTAATGTCACAAAAACGAAATAGTTATGTAAAAATTGATTTCGAACTTTAGGGTTAAGTTTGACAGTATTAGTATTTGATCTGAAACTTCATCTATCAAAATTATTGAAATTTTTCATTAAAATCAAACTAAAATCGGGTGGCCATCACCAAGATAAAAAAATATTCAGTAAATTTAGTTTAATGGAAAACTGGGCTAAATATTATTTTTCTAAGTTTAATATTAACAGTGATTTTTTTGACTAATAAATTTCAATAATAAAATTTAATACAAATAAGATGTCATACAGTCTGTATTAATCATATTTACATATACACACTCACACAATATAATATGCCGAAAACTCTGCTAAGAAGTTTATCAAACATAAGGATGGCAAAAAAAATTGGGATCCGGATCCAAATCTTAAGAATTAGGATCCGTGAATATAATTAAATTTCAATTGAAAAATATATAAGCTCAAAAGCCTAAAATTATGGATTTATGATATTATTGTATGTTATGTATGTTGAATTATTAATTGTTGAATTATGAATTTATGATTAGATTTTATTTGATATTATTAAGTATATTATTGAATTTATGTAATTTTTTATGTTTGATTTATGTTGTGGTATTTTTTATTGTGGATTATGATGTTGTTGTATGTTATGCATGTTGAATTGTTAATTGTTGAATTATGAATTTATGATTGGATTTTATTTCATATTATTAGGTAAATTGTTGAATTTATGTTATTTTTTATATTTAATTTATGTTGTGGTATTTTTAATTGTGGATAATGATGTTGTTGTATGTTATTCATTTGAACTCTTAGTTGTTTAATTATGAATTTATGATTAGATTTTATTTGATATTATTATGTAAATTGTTGAATTTATTTTATTTTTTATTTGATTTATGTTGTGGTATTTTTAATTGTAGATTTAAATCATTACAAGACTAATATTGTAATTGCACATTAACAGCAAATGAAATTTACCTAAGAACCCGCATTTAACAAACAGGGAAAATTTACAAAAATAACCATAAAACTTTAGGATTTTTCACAACTAACCCCCAAATTTTTTTCTATCATAACTAGCCAAATACAAATTTTTTGGACCAAATTACCCTCATCACTTTCATCAAACTTTCAAGGAAATGCCACTCTCAAAATCCAGCACAAAAAAGCCACACGCTCAACGCTCAAACACTCTCAACACTCTCAACAAATTACCAAGCTTCATCATTATCAACAAATCACCAAATCTCATCAAACAAATATTATATAACTGAAGATATAATCACCAATGAGAAAGTTTCTTAAGGTTTTGTAAGTTCTTCTATAATATAAAACTTTAATGTATTAATGTTAGCGTTTAGGTTCGAAATTGATATGGTTTTGTTGTAAATATTGTTATTTTTCATTCGTGAAACAATGTAATTTTTTAAAACACTTAGTTTGAGTTGAGAAATAAAAAAAATAATTGAAGAAAAGAGAAATTTGTAGAAAAAAAAATGAAACCCAGATTTAGTGAGACGGGCTGAATTAGTGCGATAGGTAGTGGAACAGGTGTTTGTCGCACTAAAACACAGTGTATTCTTCATTAGTAAAATAAATAATATTATTATATTTATTTAAATATTATTATTATATTATTTTATGAAATTACATTTATTAATAATAATAATAATATTAAACTTATTTAAATATAATATTATTATACTTGATTAAAAATAATAATTTATATTGATTTTAAGTTGAATAATAATATTATTATAATATTTATTTAATATTAATAATTTAAAATTATAAATAGTTTATTCTAAAATGAAGAGAGTTCTCCTTTGGATTCATTGAAGCTGCCAGGATGTTTAATATCATCTGCATGCAAACACTAAACACTAAACAGCGACAGTAATTAATTATATTGACCAAAGAGAATAAACACTAAACACCAAACATTGAACACTAATTATTCTTTACAAACCTTTCTTGTTTCTTCCCTTCCCAAGCCTCAAGCAACTTCAAAGAAAATTGTCGAACCTTTTACGTACCTTTATTTTCCAATCTTCACTTATGTTGATTAAAAAATTCTACAATTAAAAGAAAAAAAAGTAATTTTATTGTTTAATAAATTTATTATTACTTAAATAAAAAAAAAGTACTACTTTATTTAATAAATTTGTAAGTTTTATTAATAAAGTCGCATAATAAATTTAATATAAGTAACATAAAATAATTATAAATTAAAAATTTTAGATTTTAAGTGAATTTAGTATTTAATATTTTATTTTAGTAAGACTTACTTAAGTAATATTTATAATTTTAATTTAACTAAGATTTTAAATTATTTTTTCTATTTCAGAAGGATTAAAATTAAGTCAACTGATTATGCATTTTCCCACTGTAACGGGCGAAGAAAATTGAAGAGAGTCTTCGTTTTGATTCCTTGAAGCTTCCAGGAAGTTGCTTCATTTACTTTATTGACCAAGACTTGCCTTTGCTTTTGGAGTAAATAAATAAATAAATACATTTGTGGCATTTTAAAAGAGAAATAAATTGTTTCTTTTGAAAGTTGGAATCAAACACCTCATTGGAGTTCAATTAATAAGCGGCGTCCTTCAATCCACTCTTCAAAGCTGTAAGTTTTTATCTTATACATTTCTCTTTTATTTTCAAAATTAATTTGCATCCTGCATGTTTGAAAAAGAAAAAAAAAAATTAAAATTTAAAGAAAGTAAATAATACATGCTTATTATAATAAGTTATTTTACAATTTGTTTTATAAAACAAGTAAAACGAGTATAAAGGGTTGTTCGGTACCATTTAATTTCTGGTTTCTTCTACAATTTTTTTTTTTTTTGGGTTTTTATACATTTTATTTAATTTTATTTTGGTAAAATCATCAAAGATCTGTAGAGATTTACACTGATCTCTGCGGATTTGGGTATTTGGTTCTTCATTGTAAGCAAGCATGCAGTCAGTTCTTTAGAAATATCATATTTAGTAATTTTTTTATTTGATCAAATGTTAAAATGTTAAAAGGAGAATTGCTTCTTTTTTTTTAACTTTTTTTTATAATTAAGGAGAATTAGATTTAATATTTATAATTTTTTTTCCTCCTTTTAAATCCTTTTCGAATCTTTGTAGCAAATGATTTAGTCTCAAGCATTTAAGATCGACTGAACAGTGAACACATTAACAACAAATAAATCAAAATTATAAATATTATTATTATTAGTTGGTATATTGAAAAATAAACTAGCTTTTATATAAATTTTAAACACAAAATAAAGGATACACAAAATAATATAAAAGCATATTTGAATTGATATATAGAAACTTCAAAATATCATTTTTAATCTCATTTTTTTCTAAGAAAATATAAATTAAAAATAACCCAAATGCGCGCTTGTTTGTTAAACGTCTAAAGTCTGAAAATTTAATAATTTCAGATGTTTTTTAAAATTTGCTTGTTTGTTTTTTTACAACTTATATATGATTTTCAGATATTTACATTTAAATAGAAAAAGTCAAGTTCTAAGACTTTTAACTGAATGAAAAAAAATCTTAATAGGAATTAAATACTATATCTCAAAAATATCTCTATTAAATATACATATTTTCTATATTATAAAACCATTTCCTTTTTTCTTTCTCTTTTGAATTCACGCTCCCTTTTATCCCATATTATAAAATTTCCTCTTTTTTTTTTCTCTCTTTTTAAATTTTGCATATGGAGTAATGTAATAATATTTTTATTTAAAGATCAATTAGTACTTAATTCTACATATGTTTGATTTGAATTGTAATGTGCATGTATTTAACTCTTAAAATTTATAATAAGTATACATAATTCTTACAAGGATATAAATGTCAAATAATCATATTTCAGATGTAAATATTTATAAAAATAAATAAGATGCCACTTATATTCAGATATTGAAAAAATAAAAACAAACATGTTTTTCAGACATATGTAATTCAGATCTATTTAGATTTCAGCAAAATTTAGACTCATTCAGATTTCAGGCAAAAAAACAAACACTTTCTAAAATTATTTTGTAATTTACAACTATTAAAGACTAGTGACATTCTCTAAAACGTTTTATGGCCTTCTCGAACGCTTATTTCACTTGAATTTATAAAAGAAAAATGATGATGATTGGTGAAAAACGGTAGTGAAAACCCCCAAAAGAAGAAGCTGCTTGATGCATCTGTTCAGCTTGTTCGAGGATCATTAATTACAAAATCAGAACCATTCTCAAGTTTAATTAGTTTTTATATTAGTAAAGTGATATCATTAATTAATTGACTTATTTATTTAGTAGCCTTTTTCTAGTTTACACAACTTTATCACTTGACCGGCACATTTTCATTTTTATGGTGCCCATAATTTTGGATGAATCTTGTTGTTTGCATAGTGTTGTTCCCGGGAATTCACTTGTAATTTATTCCAAGTTTTCAGGAACAAATTAATTTAATGACTTCCACGAGCATCCAAAATGTCTCGCATTGGAAATATGATGCCTTCTTAAGCTTTAGAGGAGAAGACACCCGCAAAAGCTTCACAAGTCATCTATATGCTGCTTTGAATGGAAAAGGAATTTATGTATTCAAGGATGACAAAAAACTTGAGAGAGGAGAATCCATTTCACCTGGACTCCGTAAAGCAATTGAAGAATCAGGAATTTCGATTATTATTTTCTCAAAGAACTATGCTTCTTCCACATGGTGTTTGGACGAACTTGTTCATATTCTTGAATGCAAAAACACTAATGATCAACGAATGGTTTATCCAATTTTCTATGATGTGGAACCATCTATGGTAAGGAAACAGACAGGAAATTTTCATAAAGCATTTGTTGAACATGAAAATTTTTTTAAGGAGAATAAAGAAAAGGTGCAAAAGTGGAGACATGCTTTGGAAGAGGTGGCAAGTATATCTGGCTGGGAACTGAAGGAGTACAGGTAGCCATTCTTATTCATATGCTTGTTTATCATTTTAAATAGAATTAAGTATACCGTTTTCAACTAAACCGCTTCTAATTATTATGTCTATCATATGATTAGCACTAAATTAAATATAATAGCTCCATATATGTAGATTTGCAAATGAGTATGTACATATGGATGTAGATATTTTACAAGAACACACATAAAGATTAGCTATATGTAATAACGTGTTACTTACATTACTTCGATTTGATCCGATGATTATTGCATAGTTTGGATTTTATATATTGTGGAATTAATTTAATACTACGTTCACACGCACTTTAATGTAACAACACCAATCTTTCTTTGTTCTTTTCAAACTTCAGGAATGAGTCAGAATTTATTTGGAAGATTGTCAAGGCGATATCAAGTAAAATTCTTGTAAAGTCAGAGACTCTTAAGAAGCTTGTAGGAATAGATTCACACTTGGAAGAACTGAGGTCTCTTATGGATGAAGGGCCTAATGATGATGTTCGTATGATAGGGATTTGCGGTATGGGAGGTTTAGGTAAGACGACTCTTGCAAGAGTTGTTTATGACTTGATCTCTCATAAATTTGAAGGGAGTAGTTTTCTTGCCAATGTTAGAGAAAATTTTGAAAAGGAAGGCAGTGTGATCTCTTTTCAAAGGCAACTCCTTTCCCAATTACTAAACCGTACAGATAATAGCTCCATATGGAATGACTATGATGGTATCAACATTTTAGGAAGTAGGCTGCAAGGCAAAAAGGTTCTTCTCGTTATCGATGATGTGGTTAAGGGAAAGCAATTAGAATATTTAGCTGGAAAGCATGAGTGGTATGGTTCAGGCAGCAGGATCATCATAACATCACGAGATGAACATTTGTTAAAGACACATGGAGTTGATGAAGTGTATAAACCTAATGGACTAAACTACAATGAAGCCCTTCAACTCTTCAACATGAAAGCTTTTAAATCCCATCAGCCTCTGGAAGAATATGTGCGACTGTCTGAACATTTTGTAAATTATGCAAAAGGTCTTCCATTAGCTATCGAAGTTTTGGGTTCTTTTTTGAATAGTAGACCTGTGGATGAATGGAGAAGTACCCTGGAAAGACTTCAGACAGATCTTCCATGTGATATTCTGGATATACTTCAAATAAGTTTTGATGGTCTACAAGAATCAGAGAAGAAAATATTTCTCGATGTTGCATGTTTCTTTATAGGGAAGGATAGAGATTATGTAACAAAAATTTTAGAGGGATGTGGTTTTCACCCGGTCGTTGGAGTAAAAGTTCTTATTGAAAAATCTCTATTAACTGTTTATAATAAAAGACTGTGGATGCATGATTTGTTACGAGAATTGGGACATCAAATTGTTCGGAGACAATCCCCCGAAGAACCTGGGAAACGCAGTAGAATATGGAAGATAGAAGAAGTACGCCAGGTGTTGACAGAAAACACGGTAATAGTGAATTATTAAATAAAAAACATGGTGAATTCCTTTTACCCAGTTATATCTCTGATGAATTTTCAACATCTTTGCGTTATTATTTTATTCTCTTATCCTTTTGTTTATAATTTTTAGGGAAGTGAAGCAGTGGAAGGAATAATAATTAAGAACAACTTTCCCAAAAATGAGGTGTATTTAAGTGCAAGTGATAAAGCATTTTCGCTGATGACCAACCTAAGATTGCTCAAAATCAGTAATGTGCAACTTCCTGAAGGCCTTGAATACCTCTCTAACAAGCTGCGGTTACTTGATTGGCATCAATATCCTTTGAAATCCTTGCCATCAAATTTGCAATTGGATAAAACTGTGGAGTTTAAAATGTGTTTCAGCGGCATTGAAGAATTATGGAAGGGAATCAAAGTAAGATCAATATTTATGTCACTAATTTATATTTTTTTTGGTTGAATAATTGTTGATAACAATTTTATCATTATAGCTTTATGTGAATTAAGAAATATCATTTTAGCTCCCTTTTGTTTTCAACAGCCTTTATACATGTTGAAAGTCATGAAACTCAGCCAATCAAAGAATCTGATTAAGACACCAGACTTCACAAAGGCCCCAAATTTAGAGGAGTTGGATCTTGAAGGCTGTACAAGATTGCGTGAAATTCACACGTCTTTGTTGCATCACAATAAGCTTAATGTTCTGAATCTTAAAGATTGTAAAAGTCTCACAACTCTTCCAGGCAAGATTTTTATGGAATCTCTTGGAACGCTTGTTCTCTCTGGTTGCTCGAAATTGAAGAAATTTCCCGACATTGCGGGAAGAATGAAGTGTTTGTCGACGCTTTTGTTGGATAGAACAGCTATTGAAGAACTGCCATTATCTATTGAACTTCTATCCAAACTTGTCTTGTTGGATCTAAACAATTGCAAGAATCTCAAGAGTCTTCCCAGGACCATAAGTGGACTAAAATGTCTTCTAACATTGGATCTCTCTGGCGCTTCAAAATTCAAAGAATTTCCAGAGATTGTGGGAAGTATGGAGAATCTGTCGGAGCTTAAACTGGTGGGAACTGCTATTAGAGAATTGCCGTTGTCAATTGAACTTCTGTCTGGCCTTGTTTGGTTGAATTTGAGAGATTGCAGAAATCTCTCGAGTCTTCCAATTACAGTAAGCAGCTTAAAATGTATAAGAACTCTAGTGCTCTCTGGTTGCACGAAACTGGTGAAGTTTCCAGAGGGTGTGATAAGTATGGAAGGACTGTCAGCGCTCTATTTAGATGGAACTTCTATTACAGAAGTGCCATCATCTATAGAGCTTTTGACCAAACTTCGAATTTTGGATTTGAATGAGTGCAAAAATCTCGTGAGACTTCCCAGCAGTATAAATGGTTTGAAATCACTCAGAAGTCTGCGTCTTTCTAACTGTTTCAAACTTGAAAATTTGCCGGAGACTGTTGGGCAAGTAGAAAGTTTGGTAAAACTTGATATAAGTCGTACAGCTATAAGGCAACCTCCATCGTCTATTTCTCATTTGAAGAATCTTAAAGAGCTATGTTGTCGTGGGTGCAAAGGATCACCTTCATCTACATCATGGTTTCTGCGCTTCCCTATCAATTTGATGCCAAGGAGTTCAGATCCGGTGGCTTTGAGTTGGCCGTCTTCTCTGTTAGGTTTGTGTTCTTTAAAAGCATTGGATATCAGTGACTGTAATCTAGGGGAAGGAGCAATCCCAAGTGATATTGGTAAATTATGCTCATTAGAAAGATTATATTTGAGTAGAAACAGTTTTGTTTCACTACCGGCAAGCATTTACCGTCTTTCTAATCTTTGGAAGATTCAATTAGACGATTGCAAAATGCTTCGATCTCTGCCTCGACTTCCAGCCAGGATAAGTCATATTTCGTGAGATGGATGTGTTTCGTTTGAGACATTATCAGATTTATTAAAATTAAACAAGTATCGAACCGACTGGATTCAAATTATATGCATCGATTGCTTGAAATTACCTGGCAACAATGATTTGGCGCTTTCGCTGCTGAAAGAGCACATTGTACATTGGGAGGTCAGTCTCTCACGCTGTCTATCACTCTCATCTGTGCTAAACATTATGCCTAAAATTATGCAATATATGGCTTTTTTATTTACTTACTTTTTTTTTCGTGGGGTTGCAGAATATGTCACTGTCGGACAGGTACCTTAAACATGTTCATCCGGTCAGTCTCTCACCTGTTGCTAACATTATGCCAAAAAATTCTGCATTGGTATGGCTTTTTATTTTTAATATAAATATTTTGTGGTGCAGGAGTTACATAGAAATTTGAGCATTGTAGTTCCTGGAAGTGAAATCCCAGAGTGGTTCGAGTATCAGAATAATGAGGGTTCTTCAATAATAATGAGCAAGCCTCCAAAGACGTATAAGAATAGCAAGCTTGTGGGATATGCTATGTGCTGTGTTTTTCATGTCCATAAATATTCACTTCCTTCTTATAAACGGCCTTTGCCACATTCTGAACATAGGCTGTATATCGTAATGAAACATCATAGGCTGTATATCGAAATGAAATATCATGATTTTAACAGCATTGGTTTTAGAAAACAATTCGGTCAGGCAGTGTCAGACCATCTTTTGCTACACTATGAGACTGGTGGACATATTAGTGCTAGAAAAAATATTATTGAAGTGTCGTTTGAATCGCGGTCGGGATTGGAGGTGAAGAGGTGTGGTGTCCATCCAATTTATGTGCATCAAGTGGATAAGTATTGGAAAAATATGCTCTTTAAAGCATATTTGTTTTATTTATTGTAATAAATATTTTTCTGATTAATAAAATAAATGAGGTATTTTATTCAAGTATCTCTATTGCATTAATATTTTGAGTAAAGTCCATTTAATCATATTATATGTATTTATGTGATCACCAAGTGGATTGGCTGGAACACATAAATACAAGTTATCTTATGATTAAATAAATTAAGTTCATGATTGATAAATAAAGTTGGGCGCTTTATTTAGGTATAGATCGTAATAAGTTCATTGAGTGATTTGTCTTAATCATATATGAATTTATTGATGTAGCGTGACTACATTGAACTGGATCACATGTGAGATTTAATTAACTTTGTAATAATCGTCCGGACTTATTAAATCTCATAGGCATTGATTTAATGTGATCTTAATCTTGAGTCAATTATAATTTCTTGATTATAATTGTTATTTCATTTGAGTTACCAATGGGCACGACATACATACACTTGTAGTCAAGATTACCGGTATCTTGGTGGGAGCAATTACAAGTATTGAATTTATAGATTGACAATATAGAATTTATACGACACATCTCTTGATGGTTTTTTAGATCTTGATCATAGAATTCTCTCACGAGAGTGTATCAACATATATATATAAGTATGTTGAAAATGATCATTAGAGAAAACCAGTAAGTATCAAGGAACAAGATGTAATTAAATTGATTGGATGAGTTGAGATATCAATTTAATTAACGATGTGGTACAAAGGATTGTGCAATAAAGAAATCAATGTGGCTTTGGGCGAATTATTATTCGAGCATACAATTATGGAGGTCGAGTTCAATCTTATAGTGGAGTAGAATTGGAATTAAATAATTATTTTTGTTTAATTACAAGCTTAATTATTGTAGCCACTATTGTATGTTCCCAAATGATCCCGGGTTAGCTCATTTAATTGACAACACCATTTTGGACCCAAAAGCGAGAAAAGCGGCATATCGGGCAAAAATCTTAATTATAATATTTGTTAAGGCCTAATGTGTTATATACAAGTGTAAAAGGGGTCTTGTGATATTTTACAAGTTAGTTCCTAAGTAAAGTTACACATTCCCTCTACTATTACGTTAGTGGAGAGATAAATATTTAATTTAAAATATTTTAATATTATAAATTAATGAGATATAATACTTGATAGGGTTTTTTCATAAGCCATTATAAATAAGGATTTTTCTCAAAACAAAGGGAGATAGATCTTTAAATAAAAAAAAAAAAAAAAACGAACGGGGTTGCAATTGGGAGTAGTGAAACAGACCGCCACACGTCCAAAGTGTTGATCAATCTTGAGTCATAGCGCGGAAGATCGTTTGGTGGTGGATCTACAAACTTTTGATTATTCATCTTCTCATTTTAAGCAGTGATTTAGTTTACAGATTACTTAATTCTTATATATTATAAGAGATCCTTATTAAAAATACGATTTTTATCCAACAATAAGTTCAACCAAACAACTGATCCAGTTTGGAATTGGAACGAATTTGGCCACGATTGTGCAGGATCAACATCCTTTACGCCTAGCCTTAATGATGAATTCGGAACAAATAGGGAAGCAGACACAGCATCAAAACGAAGCCTTGCAGAATATGTTGGGGCAGCTGAAGCCAGTGGCAGTGGCAGTGGCTGCTGTGATGATGATGAGGAACGACAACCTAAAAGATTTAGACAACTCGAATGAAGGGCAAAGCCTAGTGAATATTATTTTTTCCTGAATTTATGTGTAAGTACGCTTCTCAATTTCAATTCACATGTTCTTTGCATATGATACTTCATTTTACTTTTTGTTTATTGTATCTACTCTTGCAATTTATTTTCCTGTAAATTACCAGAAATGATCCACTTGGATGAAAAAGTTGGTCGTCAGAAATATGGATTTTTTATTTTCCAGCCAAAATTATATAGCACTTAAAAGCTCATATGGATTTTTGCTTGTTGAGATTCTATTATTTAACATTCTTGTTAATTTGTAATCTATCCTACACATGAATTAAAAAGTTTTATCGTGATGAATTTTTGAATGTAAACCATTGACTTAAATTGCAAATACTTTAAATTATAATTTGAAAGTAATTTGAAGTAAAAAAAAATGTTAATTAATAAGAATTCGGAAAAGAATAATAGAATATTTTAAATTTAAGCTAATTTATTTTGGAAAGATAGGAAGTCAAGACAGATATATGATTATTTACAGCTGCCTTGAGGATGGATTTGTAAGTAACGTTGATAATGTGGATCAAAGATGCTGGGATCAAAAGCAAAGATTATCTCCAAAGTTGTTACCTTCCATTAATGCTCGATGAGATTATCCCCTTACTGGACTATTTAAATTAAATTTAGAGGGGAAAAAAAACCAGTTCACATGATTAATTGTTAAATATGTTTCTGAAAATATACAAAGTAAATTAATTTACCAAGGAAAATGGCCTGAATTAATTTGTTACTTGGCAGCCGAACACATTAAAGAAATTTAAAAAAACTCGGAGCAACCGGTTGCCCTTTTAATGATTATTATATTATAAAATAAATAAAAATAATAAGAAAATAATTAATATTTTAATAATAAAGGAAACATAATAATAAAAAATTAGTTTAATAATAATTAAAATTAGTTTCAAGTTTAATGGTCCCAGTTTCAAGTTAATGGTAGGTGGTTCATATTTATTGGACCATTAATTTCATGATTTTTGGGGTTGCAAGTAAATGGTCCCAGTTTTCATGTTCATTGCCCTCAGTTTCAAGTTTAATGGTCCTAGTATCAAGTTAATGGCAGGAGTTTCATATTTATTGGTCCATTAAAATACATGATTTTGGGGTTGCAAGTTAATGGTTCCAAGTTTCATGTTTATTGCCTTTGGTTTCAAGTTTAATGGTTCCAGTTTCACGTTAATGGTAAGTGTTTCATGTTTATTGGACCATTAATTTCATGATTTTCGGGATTGCAAGTTAATGGTCTCAGGTTTCATGTTCATTGCCCTCAGTTTCAAGTTCCTTTGGTTTCAAGTTTAATGGTCCCAATATCAAGTTAATAGTAGGTGCTTCATGTTTATTGGTCCATTAAAATACATGATTTTGGGGTTGCAAGTTAATGGTCTCCAATTTCATGTTAATTGCCCTATGTTTCAAGTTCATTTGGTTTCAAGTTTAATTATCTCAGTTTCAAGTTAATGGTAGGTGTTTCATGTTTATTGGACCATTAATTTCATGATTTTCGGGGTTGCAAGTTAATGGTCCCAAGTTTCATGTTCATTGCCCTCAGTTTCAAGTTCCTTTGGTTTCAAATTTAATGGTCCCAGTTTCATGTTAATGGTAGGTGTTTCATGTTTATTGGACCATTAATTTCATGATTTTCGGGATTGCAAGTTAATGGTCTTAGGTTTCATGTTCATTGCCCTCAGTTTCAAGTTCCTTTAGTTTCAAGTTTAATGGTCCTAGTATCAAGTTAATGGTAGGTGTTTTTATGTTTATTGGTCCATTAAAATGCATGATTTTTGGGTTACAAGTTAATGGTCTCTAGTTTCATGTTTATTGCCTTCCGTTTCAAGTTTCTTTGGTTTCAAGTTTAATGGTCCCAGTTTCAAGTTAATAGTAGGTGTTTCATATTTATTGGACCATTAATTTTAAGATTTTTGGGGTTGCAGGTTAATGGTCCTAGGTTTCATGTTCATTACCCTCAGTTTCAAGTTCCTTTGGTTTCACGTTTAATGGTCCCAGTTTCACGTTAATGGTATGTGTTTCATGTTTATTGGACTATTAATTTCATGATTTTCGAGGCTGCAAATTAATGGTCCCAGGTTTCATATTCATTGCCCTCAGTTTCAAGTTTAATGGTCCTAGTATCAAGTTAATGGTAAGTGTTTCATGTTTATTGGTCAATTAAAATACATGATTTTGGGGTTGCAAGTTAATGGTCTCCAGTTTCATGTTCATTGCCCTCTGTTTCAAGTTCCTTTGGTTTCAAATTTAATGGTCCCAGATTTAAGTTAATGGTAGGTGTTTCATGTTTATTGGACCATTAATTTCATGATTTTCGGAGTTGCAAGTTAATGGTCCCAGGTTTCGTGTTCATTGCCCTCAGTTTTAAGTTCCTTTGGTTTCATGTTTAATGGTCCCAGTTTCATGTTAATGGTATGTGTTTCATGTTTATTGGACCATTAATTTCATGATTTTCGGGGTTGCAAGTTAATGGTTCCAAGTTTCATGTTCATTGCCCTCAGTTTCAAGTTTCTATGGTTTCAAGTTTAATGTTCCCAGTTTCACGTTAATAGTAGGTGTTTCATGTTTATTGGACTATTAATTTCATGATTTTCGGGGTTACAATTTAATGATCCCCGATTTCATGTTTATTGCCCTTAGTTTCAAGATCCTTTGGTTTCAAGTTTAATGGTCTCGATTTTAAGTTAATGGTAGGGGTTTCATATTTATTGGTGTCATTAACATGCAATTGACTTTAACCTGAGCATTAGAAGAATATTAAGGGATTTAACAACACTCATTATACCAATACTATTTACTTAATCTTAAATCTAACCATTCAATTGATCACCATATATACTTCAACTTGTTAACAACTAAATTTTTTAAGATTTGCTAACACATTAGTGAAATTGTTAGAAATAACCTAGCATAGGAAGTTTGTTTAATCCTACAAATTTATAAGGTATGTGTATATAATGGTCATTCCAAGTATGTGCAAAGACTCTCCATGTTAGCATTGAAGGAGAAAATTCGATACAATCTCATATGTTCTTTAGTGACTTATATCAGTCGTTCACTTAATGCTATAATATGTTCAATAGAGACTTGTCATTTGTTCTACAATGTACTTATCATTTAAGTTTAATATTATATGAGTAATATTAATTGTAATATTAATTTAGAAAATTAAATAAGTAATAATGTTCTAAAATTAGGTATTACAATTATTTATTTGTAACTTGAAATTCTAGCTAAGTAACCGAAGAAGGGTGTGAATTGAGTATTTACAAAATTAGACAATAATATCACAAAATAATTCTTACGAATACTTTAAACAATTCAATATCAATAATTATAACAAATACTTTAAACTATTCAAGCCTCTTAGGTTGTTATCTTTAATTTTAATCTCTGAAATATAATACTCTCTTTTTATTAAAAAAATATATATGATTTAAAATATAAACATTTCGTTAAAGATTGTTAATTGTCATATCCACAATGAATTAATTATTTTAATTATTTTCAAAATTTTGACTAAGTAATGTATGCCTTCAATTTGATGATTAAAGCCTGAAAAAGTGCCAAACACAATGAATGTGTTTCTGCTAGGTTATGGTAGAAATTGAAATTTTTTAAATTTGAGCAAAATTTGTAAAGCTAAACCGATTAAAGTGAAGACATGAGTATTCTAAAGCAATGTATGAATTCAATTGGATAAAAAAATTAGCAAAAAAATGAGTCAAATATTAATAGTTGCAATAAGTGACCATACAAATAATTTCAAAAGAGCTCTTTTATTTCGTTATAAATCAAAAAATAAAATCTCTATCGCAAATAACCTTGCAACCATTTTTAATTCCACTACAAATTGGTAGGTTTATTTCCTCATTCCACTAAATCAATTTATTTTTATTTTGTTCAATAATTATAAGAAACACAATTTAATAAAAATAAATCAAATTAACTATTTTTATATTAATTTTTAATTATATTATGTTTGGTGCTGCACTTTTTTATGATTATTTTAAATTATATATTTAGATAAAAATATTTATTAAGACTTAGACAAATACTAAATATAAAAGTTTTAAATTTTAAAACTTTTACATTATTTTTTAATATAAATAAAAAAATTATAATTTAAAATTAACAAATTCAAAAATTTTTGACTCCATAACAAATTCAATCTGACCATAATTATCTCACTTTTAACTTTTATCAAGAAGATTTGCATACATTGTGTGTGTGTGTGTAATTTTGTTTTCAAACTTGATTTGTACCGCGAGAATTATGAATAGAAAGAAAAGGAGAGAGCAAGAACCATTTTGGATACTAGCCGATCAAATAAGTTCAATCAATTACCAAGTCAAAAAGCAAATAGGGTGTTTTTCTTCCAATAATAACCAGCAAATAGGTTAGATTTACAAAGCAGTTGATACAATTCAAAGCTCAAAGATTTTCTGCACAACATCAAAGATCTGATACCAAAAAGGGAAAAAAAAAACCATTTCAAACATAATTATTACTATTGTGCTGCACATTTTTGTTCAGTTGTAGGACAGCTTACACATTTTTTAGTAAACAATTATTGGTATTGAGCTGCACTAGAAATTATATTAATATTTCCTAAAGAAGCAATGAAGAAAACCTTATTCATGTTAATGTACATGCAATAAAAGACAGCTCTGCGAATTTCTCCAAGCAATTTCAAAGTACTAGCATTAAGCAAGTGAGATGCCAAAGTAGACCTTGAAAGAAATGGAATTAATAACATAGCTGAAAGCATTGAACTGTTCTTAAAAAAAAAAAAAAAAAGAATACCACAAAAATAATGAATAATCCAGTTATGATAGAACTTAGTTATAACAAGAAAATAAAAAATAAGTTAATATACACAATTTGAGGCTGTAACAAGAAAATAGATGTTGATCCCTCACCCAACTGTCATGGGGCCCTGCTTCTGGATATGACCAAATTACAAAAGTAAACAGTGCACAAGAGACTTAGAACTAATTTCTAGAATTTACAGCTATTTTAGTATCTATGCCTTAATCCACAGGGGAAAGATAAATAATGACAAAATAGAACCACCTCCTTTTGCTCAGCTCTACCTTTTCACCAAATAAAAGTTCTTTAAGTTGCAAGAAGCAGTACAAAAATTAGAAAAGAAAAGAAAACCAGTCCTCCTGCTATACTAAGGAAACATGAATTTTTCTGTGTGTGTGTATATAGTTATAAGAATTTCTAGGGTAATAAACATGAGTAACATCAGAACATGCTATCAGTATACTTTCTTTTAGGATATCTTGTTTCCTTCATTTCAAGGCTGTCTCAGATATTATGCTACCACCCCCAAAAATTTGTGGTTTCACCCATCTTTTGGAAACTTCTAGATGGCATAGCCTAATGCTTATCCAGTTCCAATATAATCACCTTAATTATAAATAATTGAGACAAAATCAAAGAGAGTATCATTCAATTAGAACATAAATTGCTATACTGATAGCATGTGCCAGTTAGGGAAATTTAACATCCCAAGTAAAAAAAATGTTTCTATATTGAGACAATATGAGAATGTTCTCAATGTTTCTATGCTTAGCATCCTAAGGGGAAAAAAAAATGTCATCAACATTGATAACATCAGATTCTTACATATATTGCAGGCTGGATAAGCTAAGAGGAGATGTAAGATCAAATAGCTATTTTTACATATGCTCTTGCGCATTTCCATTTAACACAAGCAAAATAAAGATTAATTCTATCAAAGTAGAAAATAAACATCAATTAGTCTATAACATCCCCCAATTGGTACCTAAAAGATCATGTAAAGAGTACAAACAACAGGAAATTGTCAAATGAAGTTAAGATTAAAATTCAATTCTGAATATATATGTAATCTTTTCTCTTGCAGTAAGCTTACAGCTGGTTTAGCCCTTCTTCCAGTAAGTGGAAAAAGTCGTGTCCCAGCATCACCACCTAATATGATGGAGGCAACAGCCTAGGGGTCTGCTTCTGGCTTTTCAAATACTGGTGCCTGAAAAGTCTGCATAGAACGTTCATAACTACACAAGAAACCATAGCCATTACACAGCTAAGGCAGCCATCAATTATGAAACATGAAAAAGAAAAGGATATTCATGATACAGGTATCCAAAACCCAAATGCCAGGCTGAAATATTTCCATATAATCTTTAGCAACATCTGAGAGAATAGAATGAACTAAGAACCGCTTGCTTGTGGCACATGTTTTACTTGGGATGTTAAAACTAATTTATAATAGATTAGTTAAATCATTAACTAATCTATTAGAAATTTTTTTACCGCTAAAGTTTAAAATGTCAGTAACAAGTAAATAAATTTGCAGCTAATTTAATAACCCTTGCAAACCAGCCGCAAAGTATGACTCATGGAGATGAATTTCAGCTGCAAAAAATCCCCGCAAAAGACCAATTTTTTGGTGTGAGATTTGTTATCCATGATGATTAGTAAAGAACAGCCATGATTAATTAGGAGTAGCACCTAATATTAAACTTAAAAATCCCTTCATCTTCTTTTTCGTTCAAAATCAAACGTGCCATATGCTCACGAACAAAGATAATAGTAGCACTAAAAAAATTATTTTTTATCCTTTTATTTCCTTTTTCATAATCGAAACACAAAATTGAAAACAGAGATGAATATATAACTACACTAATGAATTCGAAATTATTGATTCAAGATTAAAACATAATAAAAAGAAAATAAAAAAGTGAAGAAATTTTACCTACGCTCAAACCTCTAGCTCCTGTTCTAACCACCACACACCAGCCACTGCCGTCACCGTTTTTAATCTTTTTTGCCGATCTCCACCAACATCAGAACTATAAAAAGCCGCCCATCAACAGTGGATCAGAAGCGAACGGCTCAGCGGGACTGACTGAGCAGGGCTGTTCTTGTGCCGCCGTTGATCGTTGCCGAAGAAGAAGATCAGCCCGTGCTTCTCCCGCCGTTGATCGTTGCTGAAGAAGGAGATCAGCCCGTGCTTGTGCCGCCGTTGATGGCCGTTAGGCGTGTGGTGAGGGAGTGGTGAGGTGTATGTGAGGTGAGGGAGCGGTGAAACGCCTGGCGTGTGCGAGGCGAGGGAGTTGTGAGGCGTGAGGCCAGGGAGTGGTGAAAGTGGCGAGGGTTTTTTTTTTTAATTTCATATATATATTTTTTCATATAGATATTTTTGACCGGTTTTACAGGTTTCCAATTCTCTCTAATTTTTTTATTATTTAATCATGAAATGAATCTCAGCCGTTGGATCCAATCATCCAATGGTAATATTTAATGCATGTATGAGCTGTAGCAATGGCCATCATAAGAATATAAATGTATAGTTTATGTTTTAAATAATGCTAATATTTCATTTTTGGAGGTTAGGAGGGCATACTGCTTGATCAGCAGCTCAGTACAGCACTTGCAATGGATCATGACATTGTAGTTTTGAAAAATAATAATTTTTTTTTGAACATTTCTGTTGACGATTCTGTCTATAATATTAAGTTTTATTACTATTTGGACTTGTTTCGATGATACTTTTGAAGATAATGGATGAACTTACTCTAAACAGAGCTTACATAATATATTGGATATTAGCTGCTTGTGCAGCAATCAACCAGAAGTTTGGAGACCAATACAAATATCAAAAGGTACCAAATACAATCTGGGAAAATTTTAAGCATGATCAATTACAGCATGGCAAGTTGCCAATAATAATATCTTTTTTACAATCACACACATAGTATGCTTAACAAAACTACGGACTTTCTGAATTTGCACATCAGTTTTCATCATTCAATGGAAAATCGCAAGTGGATCATATTCCAGCAAAATGGGGAACCGAATAATCCCATCAATATCTCTCACAAAACTGGATATTGCTTTATATATATGTATTCTACTTGATAGTTTAAGTGAAATGTGAAAGGTGAAAGGTCTCTATATCTTTATAGTTTCTACAACTGTTGCTTCTCCCATTAAGCTTTCTACCATTAAAACTGTTACTTCTAGTAACACCACCTGGGTAAGAATGACAAGTTAGTCGGAAATTAATCAGAGACATGTCATGAAAAGCAGTATCATCATTTTTTGATCATCTGCAGCAAAATTCAACGGGTCAGGAAGAAGAAAATACGTAGAATGGTGACAAATTCATGTAGGGAGGGGAAGTGGAACCTGCATAAGCTTTTCTGTATAAAGGATTATTTGAGATGGAGCTTGATGGGTCCAAAATTTAGCAAAAGCAAAAGAAAGAGATGGAGAGAGAGAGAGAGAACAAAAGCATGCCAACCTTCAAAATGATTCATCTCTTGCGTTTTTTTAATAATTTCCATTGCTTCAGTAAAATTTCAACTCCCTCTTGTAGTCTAGCCCTTCTTCCTTCTTGAAAGTTCCACAACTCCAAGATTACAAACCTTCCACTTGGATTGAATTCATTGATCTCCAGTAAAGCTGTAGTCACTGCCTTGTACACTTCTTCACCCATTTCTTTCTTCAGACCTTTCAATTTTTCATCTTCTTCATTTAGTATTTCCTGAATGGCTAGCATATGTTATGATGCACATTTTGAGGGAAGCAAAGTAACAAGGAGCTTTGGAGCAATTTAAAAAAAAAACGCATAAAAAGAAACTAAACTATATCCAGAATTTGGACCAATAAAATGTATTACTAGTAAAATTTGCAGGAAACTCTGGAATATTTCTTAAAAATTTTGTTTCAAAGCTATGAGCCATCTGACACGCAGACATTGAAGCAGGCAGAGCATTGCACGAGCCAACAAAACGAGATGCATAGCCATAAAAGCGTGCAACTACTTAACTTTAATTTTTGTTAAACAAGTGACATATTTTAATAATCATGAATCATCATCGCAAAAAATATACAGAGAAAAGTGCAGTGCATTCCAGATTTCTAATCTGCCAAATATCTAGAAAATGCACAAAAATCACTTACTGCAGAAGAGGGGCAAATCCAATTAAAAGAATATTTAAAAAAGGTCACATGGAATGAGAGTGAAAGCCAAAATTACGAGATCAATGAAATGCACACCTTATGTTTCCCTTCAGCTGTAACAACTTTGAAAGGATGCCAGTCTGGATCCCTAAGATACTCATCCCACAATGAGCACAGTTCTGAACCTTTGTCTTCTGCTTCTTCCTCATTATACCATTTTTTCATTGCTTCAAAGAATGGTTTAGCATTAAGTTCTCCCATCCTCTTAAGACCAATATGAGTGCTACCTGATATTTCTTCAAGGCCTATGACATTGGCAAATAAATTGGTAGCAAGGGTTGAGAACCACAGAGCAGAACTAAAGGAAGCAACAGTAAGCCTTTAACTAGAGCTCACAAATCATATAAAAATGAGGAAAATTTGAACTTCATCATTCCTAATCGAAAGAGATTATGTAAACAGTCTGCACATTCTTCCCACATAATCACAGAGTTTTCCAATTTTCTCATTCACTTGTGAGTTTCTGAGCCAACTACGAATTTCTACCTTCGATAATAATTGTCTGATAGCACAAAAAGTGGATACTGCGTGCTAATCTATTCAAAACTACTATGAAAGGTCAGTTCAGGTAAGCAAAATGAATCCTGAAAAACAGAAAAGAGGCCAAGACTAAAGTACATATTCTCACAATTCATGATCTGGTAAAACCATCTAAATGGAAATCATCTGGTTAATTGCTGAAGTAGGTAGCTAGACTAATGGAAGAAGAAATACTCACATTAATCAATTCTTTACGAGCATCCTGTAGCTCATCGTTACTTTTACGTTCTTTTATGATTAGAGCCTGGCTCAATGCTTCTACATCTTCAAGCTCTCCTTCCTTTTCTCTCAAATCTTTAAGCACTGTTTCCAACTTTTGCCGAACCTCTGAATCACCGTCATCGCTCATGTGCTTCATCACATTTGACGTCCCTCTCAGTCGCTCAATTTCCAGTTCCAGAGCTTGTTTTGCATCCAGTTGTTTTTCCAGTTGAATTATTTTGTTATGAAGCTCCTCCTTCTGCATCTGTATGAGATTAAAAGTAGCAATGACAGTCATCTATCATCTGGTTTCGGAGGAATTGAAATGGATGCATTGTGGTTATGACCAGAGAATTAAAAAAGACAAACCTTCTGATCTTCGGCCAGTTTCCTAACATTGTCATCAGCCTTCTGTTGTTCCAGTGTAGCCAATTGAAGCGAACTGTTTCTCATAGCATTCTAAAAGAGCAATAAAATTCATTTCGCAACCACAGCTTTTGGCATTTTCCTATACAACATACAAGACAGAAAGTGAAATGTTCAAGTACCAAGATTAGCACCTTTTCAATCTCCTCAGCAAGAGCTTTTCTATCATATTCATTCTTTGCCTCTCGCTTCTCCAGTTCTAACAACTCAAGCTCTTTCTTCTGAGCCTCCAATTGCAACTTAAAGTTTTCATGTTCAGTAAATATCCTCTGAAAGTGGTTCCGTGCACTAAGTTGCATTTTCTTTATCTCTTGAATCAACAAAACAAAATAAATAAATAAATAAAAGCATAAGAGAATGAGACCACAATTTCATGATATCAGAAACAACCAGTAACTGCTAAAAAATCAGAAGAAAGGAATCTCAAATATTCTTGCTTGTAATCAAAGAATATATAGTCACTGATTTTGTTCCTAGTAATTGAAGAATATATAGCGATGCCAATAGAATTGTAAAATGTATATAATTGGAATTCTGTGATCCAGTTCTTGATAATTATTAAATTCTATGACAAGACCTACCTTCATTATACCCCTGAACAAGCCTATCTTTCTCTTCCATTAAGTTCTCAATGGAGTTTGAAGTCTCGATGCATCTTTCCTTCATCTCTTCCAAATGCTTGTTCTTGACCTCAATCGTGTTTGTCAGATTAGATACAAGTAGAATCTGCTTTCGTGTCTCTTCCTCCATCAATCCAGAAATGGTTTTAAGGTCTCTGTTCTTGCGTAGGTGTTCACCAATGATATTGTTTAAATTGTAGTCATCAGAACGGGCAACCCACGCATAAAGGCCAGACTTTTCTTGATTACCAGCATACCAATCCTTTTTCCCATGATGATCTGCCTCATAAGTTTTCTCAAAGGCCATAGCATTATGTAAACCGGGCCAGTTGCTGTTGAATTCTACAAAGGCACACCCTGAATGACCCCGAAAATTCCACAGTGATTGAACTCTCGTGGGGTTGAACCCTCTCCTAATCAATTCATCCCTCAGCTTGGATCCACTTTCTCCCACAGACCGCCAGTCCTCCCCCTTTCTAGTAGGAATATTGACCATAATACCAATCCAAGGCCACACAAACTTCTCATCACTGCAAACATTCAGGGGATCACCTCTGTTCACAGGTTTTGATTGACTGCCCGCATCACATAGATCTGTCTCCAAGTATTTTGCCAGAGCTAGATGATTTGCCTTTTCTTTTGCCCTTCTTTTGCTACTATTGCCAATCCCAGAAGCATGTTGAAGGAGATCCTTATAAAGGTAATCTTGCTTTCTTTTTTTGGGACAGTAAGGGCAAGTAAAAGTTTCGCCCGAGATTTTCACATTGTAGTTTCCACTCTTAAGTTTTTCATAAGATTTATCTTCATAATCGACCATTTCAGAGTCACTTATATCTGAATCCTCTTCTGAGCTGTGATCCATCAAACTTCCCATTGAATCTCAAATGATATCTGAATTAAAATAAAGTTAAGAAGTGAGTTGTTGATACTAAAGGAAAACGGTACCCATTATTTCAGGTGAAGAAACAAAACAGCAACAATTTATCAGGACATTTTACGTTTCTTAGATTTTACATCTATGCCATCAAATATTAAACATGAACTCCAAAAGGAATTATTAAACATTAAACATTCCAAGACAACTTTCTGTATTGGAGAAAAAGTTCATATAAGGCAATCAGAAATATCCATCAAGTGAAATCACAGGGCCAAAAAAACAAAAACCCCAGTTGCATAAGCATGGAAGCAAATATCTGACTAAAAGCAATAAATAGGAATATCATTCACTGGTTTCCTTACTTATCCAACAAAAAACGCGAAGAATGAATAAAACAAAAAAAGATTATAAACATTTGGGTTTAAATTTATGCATCTTGACCAATAGTATTGTAAGAGTAGCTAGAAAAAATAGCATGAATGAAATGAATTTTTTTTTAATCAGGTAATCTACAAATAGCAAGATAAATGGGAAAAAAAAATCAACAGACAAACACAAATGCACTGACTTAAATTCCCTTTCTAACACCCAGTCCTATTAACAAATATCTGCATTAACATTGAGCCAAATCAACCAAAAAAATAATAATAATAATAATTATTATCAAATACTAAACAAATGAACTAAACTTATCTCCAGAGTCCAGATATCATGATTAAACATTCAAAAACAGAAGCCAGCATGATATTTGAAAAAAATAACGAAGAATAGAAGCATATGCATGAATATTTTTTTTTTAACAAATAATAATAATTACTGAAATTTTAGTAGAAATATGATTAGAGTGAAAAGAACCTGTACAAAAATTTAAACAAGAAAAAAAAAAGGTGAAAATAATTATAAACTAATAAACATATAAACTAAACTTATCTCTTAATATCATGAATAAAAATTCGAAAACAGAAGCTAGCATGATTTTTTTCTTAAAAAAAAAGAACAAAAATAGAACCATGTATAACTTTATTTTTAAATAATAATAACTAAAAAAATTTTTTTAAAAAAAATGTGATTGAAGTGAAAAGCTACACCTTAACCACAAAAAAAAAATACAAAAAAAAAACTCCAACGAGTATTTATTATTTCAGCGAAAAAAAGGAAAAAAAAAAGCATGCATTGAAAACAAAATGAAACTGAAGTTAATGAGAGCAAAAGATGCGAAAACCTACGCAGAATTGTCGTGATGAAAAAGTAAAAAGGTGGCTACTGTGATTTGTCAGGCAAGGTTTTGATACTGTGAATTCAGTGAAGCTGAATCGCTTTACGTACAGTAACGTCGGTTAACTGTGTTGGGTCTGGCGGGCTTTTCGCGGGTAAATAGGTCCGCGTAGCCCATTTAAATATTTTATTTTATTTTTAATAGCTTATTTCACAAACTTTTTTTTTTGAATATTTTTTAATTTTAATCACATTCATAAAATTAATTGGGGTACTGCTTTTTGTTAGTTAAAAGGATTAAGATACAAACACTAATCTATCAAAGCATGAGAATTGCAACCCTGTGACCTGAGGTGACAATTTTTGACAGGATCTTTAACATGATAGTACGAGCATAACACGAATAAATAAATTTATATAATTAATTAAAATTGATATGATTATTAAATAAATTGGGTTCGCATCATTTGTTTAATTATCGTATTAAGTTTGATATTAAAATTTCTGACATGATAGCTGGTTTGTGAAATGATTAACTGATTGATTACTTACATTTTTTATATTGAGGTCTTTTTTATTCAATAGAATTGTGTTATATTTTTCATATTTTAACAACCTTTTATTTAAATTGAAGGCAAAATTAATTAAGAGTATAAATAGGTAGTACCACAAATTTCTTAGAACAATATAAAGACATGTTAAAGGTGATTTTTTGTAAAATACAATAAAATCATGTTAAATGGGTAACACAAAATGAAACGCTCATTTTTTATTAATTATCTAATTAGCCATTATAAGAAGATACATATTTTGTTGTTTGTTCAATAGAATCATAAATTTCAAAATACTTTATTAATTATGAAGGAGGTTAAACAACTCAAAGTCCGGGATATGAGTTAATCTGAGTAAGCAAGTTAAATGAGTGAAATTTTAATTACTAGGCATGTAGATTAAACAAGTCGTGTTGTCATTTATTTACTAAATGCATCAAATTTATGTTTAAATTTTTTTTACGCAATTAATTATTAAACAAATTAAGAATTGTAACTGTGGTACCTGAGTAGTAGTATATTATAATCTAAGGGTCAGTTTGGTAATGCTTTAATTTTTTAAAATAATTGCTGTTAATTGTATTAAATAAATAAGCAGCTATAAAAAAAATTAGTTAAACATTTAATAAAATTTATTTTTATAAATGTTGTGAATTTTAAAAGCAGTCGTATGTATTTAGTAAATATTACTATTAAACTGCTAGAAGAATGTAAATAACTGAATTTGATATAATATTTAATAAAATTTATTTTTATAAATGTTGTGAATTTTAAAAGCAGTCATATGTATTTAGTAAATATTACTATTAAACTGCTACAAGAATGTAAATAACTGAATTAGATATAATATTTAATAAAATTTATTTATACATTTATAAACATGTATATAAAATATATTTTATTGTGTGTATATAATAACTTATAACTAAAAAGTCTAAAATAAATATTTTATATTATTAATTTTATTTTTTATTTTGTTATTTCAATATAATTAGTAATAATAATAATAATATCTTTAAAGTTAGTGCTTTTATTTTCTAATTAATTAGGATAATTTTAGATTTTGACTATCAATATTTTAAAAAGCATTTATTTATTTGCTTTTCAAAATCTGTTATATGATAGAGTGATTTTATCAAAAATAATTTTTTAAAATAATTTAATAAACACTAAAATTAACTTTTAACTTTTTAAAATTACTGTTAAACCTCTCAAAAATAATTCTAAACATGCCCCAAATTCTGTTTATCAAATCATATTTTATTGGTTTTTATTGATTTTCTGCAGTGCACTTCACACAAAATTTTGCTACATTTTTAACTAAACACGCCATCAACATGACTTACAAACTCAAATTACCACACCCAGATGAGGTCAATTTGTTTTATCCAAAAAAAAAAAAAAAAAACATGAGAGGGAGAGACGAGGTCAATATGTGTAAAAGAATCAAATCAAACGGGTCCCCAAATCACCACTGAAAAGACTAATAAACCCTGTTTTCCTGCCCAGTTTTAACATGTTGATGTCAAAACGGTAGACGGTAGTAGAGCAAGCATTCTCCGTTTAGGCCCTTGGGCGTTACGCCGTTACCCGCCCCTCCCTTACCTTCCGCTTCCAGTTGTTCACCCATCACACCTCTCCACACGCTCCAAAAGCGCGTGAAATTCCAAACCTTTCCTCCTCACACACACTCGGCTCAACTCACCGACAGTGACAAAGCATTTGCTTCAACCGCACTACTACTTCCCCTCTCCCTCCCTCTCTCTCTCTCTCTCTCCCCCCTCAAATCCGCCACTCTTCTCTCATTTTCTTCACACGCTAGCTAAATATGGATTCGTCGTTTCTTCAAAAAACGACAAACATTCTCATTCTCGCTCTCATTTCCTTCATCTTGTTGTTGTTGTTCCAAGCATCCAATGCTTCGATTCACACTTACAACAACGATCCCTTCCGAGACGTCGGCAACTCCGTCCTCCTCCCCGGCGGCAGCGAAGGCCTCGTCGCCTCCCTCGACGGCGCCCGTTCTTTCATTCGGTATGTAAATCTTTAAAATGTATTCTCTGGATCTACGACGTCGTTTTCGTGCTTTTTTTTCTTTTTTGGCTTACTTATTTAGATCTGATAGCTTACTTACTGATCCTTTTTCGTATTGAAACAAACTTGAGCTTAGTAGTCTCCTGCTGAACTATACAAATTACTGCATTGAAAGGCGATCCTTAGTGTTTTTTTTTTCTATCACGTTTCTTCAGTATAAACTGCTAAGTCAAGACTGCTGCTTGTTTCTAATTTTTTTTTTCCTAACGCAGCATCATCGTCTACATCATCATCATCATCATCATTAGTAATATTTTGATTATTTGAACTTTGTTGATTTTGCTGTGGGATTGTTCTATGGATCAAAATTTTTTGTCTGGATGAATTATGAATGAAGTTCAAATGTCATATTTCATGCAATTATTGAACTTTCATCAGTAGAGTTTGCTTCAAGTGTCCCATTAGGTGCATAGTCGCTTTCTGTTAGCTGGGATACAATTATGAGTAAGGAGAATTTATAAAGTGACATGACATGACACTAGATTGAACTAATCTAAAATTTTAATTTGGGGTAAATAAACAGGAGCAAGTTGATACATGTCTAGATCTTTAGTTGTAATGTATCTACTATTTATAGGTCTTTGCCTTCTTTTGTAGGACCTTATCCTTCAGATAATTTTCTACTTTCTGATTCGTGAAACCTGCATCTGGATTTGATATCTGCTTCCTTATAAAATTTTATCATATTTTTAAAAGATAAATGTATATTACTTTATGCTTTTAATGCATTTTGATCGGTTATTATTTCCATTTTTTATAATATGATCTTTTGTATATATTATTCGAATAGATTTGAGAATGTCACTTTCTGGAGGACTAAGGTGGCTGCAGATGAGCATTCGGAAATGGAGCACAGTACTGGGTTAGTACAAGTTGTTATTTTTGAGGCAGCTGATCGTAATAATATTGGAGGTTCTGCTTATGGTGGACAGAGGTCTATATGTTGCACCCCTGATCTTGCTAAGCTGGAAGGCTGCAAGCAGGGTGAGGTTATTAGGATGCCTTCTGCGACAGATATTAATTGGCCAATTGTTTTAAATGTACAATTCAGTGGGAACTACTTGTCTACAAACATGGACAACGTGGATGTGCCAATTACAAAGACTGGAATGTATAATTTATTCTTCATAGCATGTGATCCTAAACTCAAGGATCTGGTAATGAGCGGGAAGACAATATGGAAGAATCCTAATGGTTACTTACCTGGTAGAATGGCTCCACTAATGAACTTTTATGTGTATATGTCCCTTGCATATGTGGTTCTTAGTGTAATTTGGTTCATTCAATATATGAGGTTTTGGAAGGATATACTGCAACTTCAGCATTGGATCACAGCTGTGATAACTCTCGGATTGTTTGAGATGATTCTTTGGTTTTTTGAGTATGCAAATTTTAGTAACACAGGGATTAGACCAGTTGTAATTACAACTTGGGTTGTTACAGTTGGAGCAGTAAGAAAATCGCTCACTCGCCTTCTTATTCTATGTGTTTCAATGGGCTATGGGGTTGTGCGGCCCACTCTTGGCGGACTTACCTCAAAGGTGCTTCTTCTTGGTGCAACATACTTTTTGGCATCTGAGTTACTGGATATTACTGAGTATGTTGGAACCATCAGTGACATATCCGGTAGAGCAAGACTTTTTCTAGTTCTTCCTGATGCATTCTTGGATGCCTTTTTGATATTGTGGATTTTTACTTCTCTTTCAAAAACACTGGAGCAGCTGCAGGTATTACTTTATTTATGGATGTGCTTTTCATTTTCTCTTCATATAGTATAACTTAAGACGCTAAAGTTATTTTTATTCAGGCAAAAAGGAGTTCTATCAAGTTGGATATATACAGGAAGTTCTCCAATGCATTAGCTGTTACAGTTATTGCTTCAGTTGTTTGGATAGCTTATGAGGTATGTTTAAAGTCAATTATTTATCACCTTTGCAAATTTAACTGATATCCTGTGATTTATCATCCTGTTTTAGGAGATAAGTTTTTAATAATGTGGGGAAAAAGAAAAAGCAGTTACCACTGTACTACCTGGCACTGCAGTTATTAATGGACAACAACTTTGATAGTTAAGGAGCACTCATCTTAGAAATTTAGATTTTCAAGTTCAAAGCCATTCCGTTTGTTTGATATTCCTGGTAAGTGGTACATGGGACGTCATTCATGCAAACTCATCTCTTAGTCTGAGTTGTATGGATTACTTCAACTATCTGGTGGATTTGGAAGATCAAGAAAAACTCACCTCTTGATTGAATATTGTTTTATCCTGTTCAATTTTATATAAATTTCTTTACTTGATGTAGACATTAACTGGTTAGCAGAGTGTTCATTTTTGTGGAAATAATATGCTTGCTCTTTCAGGTGTATTTCAAAGCAACAGATCCTTTCAATGAGCGATGGCAGAGTGCTTGGATCATTACTGCTTTCTGGGATGTTCTTGCTTTTGCCTTGCTATGTGTTATTTGTTATCTGTGGGCTCCATCTCAGAACTCCCAAAGGTATGTTGTTGTTTCAGGAATTTCAAATAATCGATGGAGGATTTGTGTAGGAATTAAAATGCCAAACTTCTTTGGACATCCGCTAAAGAAAGCTCAATCAGCCTTCTGTCAAATATGTACTTTCTCTTTTTCAATTTTCTTCATTTTCCTGAATACACACCAAACTCCACCCTTATCCCTAGTGTGAGCAAAATTTGATCCCAAGACCGCTTGTACCGTACCACGAAGTCTTACCAGTGGAACTTACTAGCACCAATGGTCAAACTTCAATTGATTTGTATGGATTTTAGGTTTATTTAAAAATCATTAATGAAGAACCAAAGGAAAAAATTATTTGCCCCTCCACATTAATGTTAAGTCCACTTTTTTAACTATATCAGGTATGCCTACTCGGAGGAAGTGGGAGAAGAATATGATGAAGAAACTCAGTCTTTAACAAGGGGCAAGCCAGAGGGTGATCTTGGTTTAGTCAAGCAGGAAAAGAAAGAAAAGGATGCCGGAATCACTGCCAATGTTTCTGATGAAGATGATGTAGAAGAGGATAAGAGGGAATAACTACTTGAAAACATACACGTTAGCAACCTTAATGATGGTGCTGAAACCTCATGTCTAGTGTGAGAGAGATCATTGGAACATCAGCCTACTTCGACCCGTTAACTTCTTCGGAGCAACAATCTGTCCCGAATCCACTTGCCATGTGGAGGAGCTGCAAAATTTTGCAAAAATGTGATTTTTTTTTTCAGATTGCTGCATTTGTTCACAATATAATTCTGTTCGTTCTGTAAAGTAAAGCTCGGCAAATGGGTGGTTAGCTAGAGTAGATTAAATATTGAAAATCACAAACTGAAATCTCTGATGATGTGAGCAGAGACAAGGTCTACTGTTGTGATTTGTGATGTATTCTTTTGTACTACTAGTCTACTACTTTCCCTGTTGTAGGTTGCTTATTTGCTTGCATGTTCGATAATTTTAATGAGAAGAGGGAAAAGGTTTCGAGGGTTCGCTGAGACTATTCACTATTGATTATATTTTAGAATATTTTTATATGGGTTCATTGGGCGCTTAAAATACTAACTGCTATACATTAAATTATTTTTCGTAAATTTTAAAATTCTTAATTTTATAAGATTTTATACACATGAACCTCAAATTCTATTCGTAAATACAGTATGAAAATTTTTTACTTTAAAGCGCGTTTGACACATTCTATTGTCTTATACTATTTTATATTATCTAATGCAAGTGTATTTTATTATATTTCATTGTATTATAATAATATTATACAGTATTTAGTGTTACACTATATTGTATTAATTTTATATTAATATTATTTAAATTTATTATTATTTTATTATTAATTATATTAAATTAATTATTAAATAATTACTTTTGTATCAATTATTAATATATAAATACAATACTATAATATAATAAAATATAGTATTATTAAATAAAATAAAATAAAATAATATTATAATATAATTAATTTTTATATTTTATTTATTATAATAAAAATAAAATATAATTAAAATATATTTACCTCAGTAACCTTGGGTTTGTGTATTGCGCCTAAATGGTGCATTGTGATTTGTGGTGCATTATAATGCTCCACGATGAGCTTCCAAATTTTGCCAAACACATCCTTGGTAATAAATTAATGTAAACAGTATTATAATATTATACGGGTACGTTTAGTATACTGTATTGTATTATGTTATATTACATTATTTTAATGCAGGTGTATTGTATTATGTTGTATTGCATTAGCATTGTATTATAAGAATACTGTATAACGTTTGTGCTACACTGTATTGTATTAATTTTTTGTAATTAATTTAAATGATATATTTAGAAAATAATATTTATTACTATTTATATTAAATTATTATTAAGTATTTATTATTAGTTACACGAAATTGTTAAATAATAATCAATTTTTATATATTACTTACTATAATATAATTAAAAAATGTAATATTATGTTATATTTTTATTTTTATATATTATTATTTATATTAACTTATTAAATATTAATTAATTTTATATATTAATTATTATAATATAATTAAATAATACATTAATATAATAAAAATTAAAACATAAATAATAAATTTATTAATTTATAATTAATAATTATAATGTAAATAAAAATATTATTTATTTTAAATTTATATTATATTAAAAAGTTATGTTTATTTGTTATTATTTAAAAAAAGATTGGGAGTTGGGTTTGGCAAATGCGGCAACTAGCACACTCCCCAAAACAAGTTTAATGCATCCAGAATTTATTGCCAAACATGGGTTTGGATTAATCAAAGTTGGCCCCACCACCCAATACCATGTAATGCGCTGCTCCAAACACGCCCTATAATATTATGTTTCAAACACACCTTAAAATATTTTATTTTATACAACTATCTATTTTAGGTTTATAAGTGAAAATGCTATTCAAGTTATGATTTTCCCTACCAAAAATTACAAAAGAGCTTGAAGCTCAAACTATGAGAAAAATGGTACAGAAAAACATATTCTGCACATCTAAAAGAAAGGTCAGTGGTGAAATCAACTCTTATCAGTTATTACGTTAGGAACTTAAATTAGAAAAACCTGTAAAATATTGGAGTATGATATTGAGTAGAAATATTATAGGGTAATTTTCAGATACCTCCCTGAGGTTTTTTTTTGATACACTTAGAGAGAAAGTATTCATATATTAACACATAACATCCCTGGAGTGTATTACTGTTTGAGAGCCCTTTGGTAATTAAGGGCAGTAACGTAATTCTAAAAAACACACCCTCTCTTGTTTTGTACTCTCGAGTCTCCTCACAATTTCAATTTCCCAACTCTCAAAACCCTTCACTATCTTATCTTTATCTCCATGCCCAAATCATCAATAACAGTTTGTATTCGACCAAATAATTATGTACTACTCATTGATAAGGGGCTATTAGCCAATGACCCAGTAAATGGATATTTCTTTGTACTGTCAAATGATAAATTTTTTTTCCTAATAGTTTTACTTTGCCATTGATTCTCAGAGCTTGTGCTGCCGAATTAGTGCAGCGGGTTGTTCTAGTTGTCCATGTTCTTAGTGCTAAACTAGGAATTGGGTCTCTCAAGTTTGCGTGTAAAATACGCATATAATAATGTTTAAGCTGGGTTGACTGTAAATGCCCGGAAGGTGTTTGCTGGAAGTTCTAAAAGGACTTGGATACCTGAGTGATAACTGATTGTTTATTTTTTCCTATTGCAAACCAGAGGTATCGAACTAGGAGCAACGATAGATCATTTCACACCAATCCCATTCCCCAACATTTTCCCTGTCTCAGCTCACAATTCACCAAAATCCAACTCTTCTCCCACCGCCACAACTCCTCATCTCTTCCTCCCCACCACAAACTCAGCCAAATATCAAAAGCTGCATAAGCTTAATTCTGAAATATCCCTGCCCATTCTCCTCTTTTCACTTCTCTCCCTCTTCTTCAGCCTCGCTGGCACAATCTTTGCCGTCAACGCCGTCCGCCGCGCGCCTCAGTTCCCTACCCGTCTACCGTTGCGGTAGATCTGAAGACACTTTCCGTGCATTCTACTCTCTATACGACTCTCGAAAACTCCGCGATAATGGAGCTCTCCTTGATCGCCCCAAGCTTCTTGGGTTTGTCGGAATTGAAACCGGCTTCGGTTCAGTAGATCGCCGGGCCGCTCTTCGCAGCACTTGGCTCCCTTCTGACCCAGATGGACCCTTAAGGTATAAATACTTATATTATTTTATCAAAAAATCCTCCTTTTTTTTGGGGGTTAATAATTGAGAAAATATGCTGGTTTAATTTGTTATATATTTTATAGATTAGAGCAAGCTGCTAGAATAGCATTTCGGTTTGTAATTGGGAAATCAAAAGATGCGAAGAAGATGGCAGAGCTTGAGAGAAAGAGAATAGGCAATTACGTTACTGCCCTTCACCATCAAACGGCTCTCAAACGATGATACCCGCCAGTCGTCAGGGGTGCTATGTGTTAATATATGCATACTTTCTCTCTAAGTGTATTAAGTGAAAATATCAGGGGAGGTATACGAAAATTACCCAAATATTATATGAGTACAAATATAATATAGAAAAGTTTAAGGGTCAAATTGCAAATCTCCCAAATTTAAGAAGACCAAAAAAGAACGGTCATCGTTTGATGTTACGAGTTGGAGAAGCGAGCAAAAGCAACTGAGGTGGAGTTGATAACCAATCAGCCACGAGAAAGGGGCCAGCTGATAAAAAAAATTATTAAAATTAATTATTTTATAAAAATAAATAAATAAATAGATGGGTAGCAGTAACGGAGGAGGAGACGAGGAGCTGAAGAGAATGGCAGAACTAAGCAAAACCCTAAAAGAAGGGGAGCGAATTTTGGCCCCCACGCGTAGACCCGACGGTACCCTCCGAAAACCAATTCGGATTCGGGCCGGTTACGTCCCTCAAGATGAAGTCGCCATCTATCAATCTAAAGGTGCCCTGGTATGTACGTTTTAATTTCATCCCTTCTATTTTCAGAAAATGTAGTAATTTAACTAAACAGCGTCGTTTCATATCACTTGTATTTTTGCTTTTATACACATATATATAGTCAATTAGCTGTGTCAGTCTGCATTGAATGGAGCCTCTGTTCTTTTGGATTGTGGTGGAAAATGAAGATTACGGAATTTGAAACTAATATGAAACTAATTTAAGAGCAATGCTAGCACTCGAGTCTCAACTTGAGACCAATTTGATGTGGCAGCTTATTAGTAAATAACCACATGGGGTTAGTTCTTAAAGTTAAAAAAGTTTAACGTGACGTGGTAGTTATAGATAAACTATAACATCAGTTGGGACCTAGATGCCGGAATATTTGCATTATTGTTAATTTAATGGCAATTTATCAGCACATGGAAGGAATAGTAAGAGTAATCATAGTTAATGTGGATATGGGATTTTAAAGCAAACTTGGGTCTTGTTGTTGGTTTTGATGCAGTTGAGAAAAGAATTGACGGCATTGCAGGAGGTGCCGCCGGGTTATGATCCACCAGTTGATGCAAAACAAAAGACGAAGTCTGTGAAGAGAAATGAAAGAAAGAAGGAGAAACGGCAACAGGTTTATTTGGTGTTTTCTTCAATGGTTCTAATCTTTTAGCCTTATTGAGTTTTGAGCTTGGTTTGTTAGGAATAATTTGTGTTGTATATGTCCTTTTTACTATAGCATGATTTCTTATGGTGCTTACCAGCAAACAACAATTTCTTATGCAAATTCGTTTTTGTCTGAATGCCACTTGTCAAGGTTAAACTGTTGTGCTCCATAAACATTATAAATGGTTTGCATTTCATACAATGTCATGCATGTGTGATCTTTCATAAAATTTTACACATCAAAAGATTAGGAACATTTTCAAAATGGATATAAAATTTTCTGACACTTTACCTTCAATGCTAGCTTTTGCTATGATCAGTTGTTAAGAATTTGTTGAAATAACATGGTCTCCTTTGAGGATTAGGATCCTGTCCTAGTTTTTTCTTTTCTTTTCTTTCTCTCTCTCTCTTTCCTTGTTTTCCAAATCTAGTGAGAAAAGTTGGCTTGATTGTTAATAAAGTGAAAAAAGCTGGCTTGATTGCCAACATTAAAATTCAAAACTCAATCTTGGCCACTGATTAAACTAGGAGAGGCTAGGAGAGAAAAAAAAAAAACTAAGAGAGTAACCTTGTCCCTCCTTTGATCTCTTATTAAGCTGGAAATATTGTCAATTCAGGAGTTATATGGGTCTGGTTGACAACCATATTTATCATGGTTTATTGGTTCTTTTATCTGTTTGCCAACTAAATTGTTTTGACAAAATTAGCCATATACTCTGGTAAATTCCAGGGAGTGCCATATTTAAAATTTTTCTTTCTACAAACTATGAAATTTTTAAGACATTTCTGCAATGTAAATGGTGTAGGATATTAATGTGGGTTTTGCACCAATTGACATAGTGCAAGAAAAGGAGGAGAGAGGAAGGAAAGAAGGGAAGAGGAGATAAAAGAATTTAACTTGGAGATAAAGAAGAGATAATTCAGGGGAAAATTGGAGGAAAAGCAATTCAATCTTCATATTATTTCTAATCACACTGCTTCTCAAAGATACGCATGGGGGTGGGGGAGAATGTGACGACCCAAGCTAACGCGGCGCCAAACATGGCCTATGTGGGTGGCGCGCATGTTCGTAGTGGGCTGGAAAATCTAGAAGCATGAGTTAACTCTTCACGCTTCTCTACATCATTAGTGCTCGGGTTCGCTTTGTTTGACGGAAGAATGTCGGATGTCACTCAGGAGGAACGTCAGGGGAGGGACCACAACTAACAGTCATAATCTATAAGAAACTAGAATATGCTTCTAAATAGCAAGAGCAGTCTACTCTGAATAACTAACAGAAAACTCAAACCAACACCAATAAGTAATATCTCAAATTTTCTGGGAAAAAAAGATTCTAAAAGCCCCAGTATCCATAATCCCTGAAATAAATAATACTCTGAATAAGTAATTCCAATAAGCCATATAACCCATTGGCTCATTCTCTATTAATAGTTCATGAAATATTTTAAATGTGAACATTACAATGATTTCTGTTGCTTTGCTCATGAACCTCAGAATGCAGAATATTTTAGAGTGATTGAGGAGAAAATTCTCATGAATAAGGAGATGTGGCAGAATAATATATCTCTTTGTACCAACCATCCCCAACCTTTGCGAATTTTACCATCACATCCCTATTGAATAGTGTGTCATTTAAGTTATTAGAGCATTTAAAATAATGAATGGAATGAGGTCCCCTCAGTCTCAATATGCGAACTTTCATTTTTGTTTTTACAACTTGATCATTCATTGATTATTTAGCATCTATGATCTTGGAAACTGAAAAGTTATACAAATATTTTGTTAATGTAAACGGGTTAGTTTAAGGTGTTACTTTTCTGTAATGAACTTCAGATTTTCTATTATTGCTGTTACTTTGGTACAAATTTCTCGTTTTTGCTGTCATGGTAATGGTAGGAAAAAGCTAATGTTCCTTAAGTTGCTAGTTTCATGCAAGCAGCTTCCTCACCTTTTATGTGTAATGCATGCTAATTTATCAAATTACCTGCAGCAGGCTGCTCTTGAAAAGGGTAAGATCGTGGAAACCGTGGTAGATGGGGAGATGAAGGAAGAAGTTGTATCTGTTGACAATCTAGGTCATGGGTCAGCATCCGCCAAGTCATTGACATCTCAGATGGATGAACTGTCTGTTTCTGCAAATCCAGTTGTAGAGACCCCTCTGTCAGATGCAAAGGACCCTACAGATGCAGGAGCTTCAGGTCTAGATATTGATAAAAGAATCCGGGCTATTAAAAAGAAAGTAAGATTCATTCATGGTTTTAGCCTTGGGTCTAACAATTTCTCTAAGGAATTTATAACATTATACTTTTTGCTTGTGTTAAAAACTGGGAGTAAATATTTTACATTTCCACGTTTTAAGGGTGGAATACACTTTGCAAGAGGATGCAACTAAGCATCTAACATTTACACGTTTGAACTGCGATGGCCATGAAAGGAATCAAAGAAAAATTAAATATTGCACATTCAAACTAGTAGGAATTAGCCAGTATATACCAAATTCTACCTTTGATTGTCATTAGATTCTTTTTCATGAAAATACTGGAGTCGTATTTTATCTTAAATCATTCAATGGGATTTCAATAAAATTTTTTTAAAAAATGTGATTGTGTGGCAGGCTTGAGTGTCTCTGAATTTTAAGATAATACAAGTTTTAGTTTCCTAGTATATCATTATATGCCATTGATGATTTTTGCTTTGTAGTTTGCACACCCGAAAACTTTTGCTTTATGTATTAAATGTTAACTTTTTTTTCCATTAACTCATGCATGCATTAGTGTATCTGAATTTAATGATGTAGGTGTAGTTGACACAAATATTTGCTGGGAAAAACTTTACACACAATTTGTCGACATGTTAGAATCATCTGCACTTCTATTAGTTGTAAACTCTATATGAGCAGTTGACATAAACATTTACTGGGAAATGCTTACACATAATTATTCAACACAATCAAATCCGTCCAAACTATTATGGAAAGCATATTTTTCTTTTCTTTTCTCATTCATACATTTCTTCCCAGTCATAACAGCTTCTCTCTCTGCTTCTTGTTTCTCTTATTTGCTCTACTTATATCTTAAGTTTCTCTCTCTCAAGCTAGAGTAAAGGATTAAAGAAAGGGGTTTATTGAGTATGCTGAGGGGGAGAGAGAGCAAGAGTAAATGTCCGATGAGTCCAAGGTTCATTTTCTGCAATCTAGCTATATGAGGCTGACAGAGACTTATTTCCTTAAACACATAAAGGACTCTTGTAACCAAGAAATTTAGGCCTCAAATGAATTAAGTTTGTAGGAGTAGGCAGAAATGAACTGAAGTTCTTTCAGAAGAGAACTGGTGGTATAATATTGGGAAGAAATGCTCAACGACATGAAAAATTGGCTGCCAACATTTGGAAAGATGGGAGTGTTGTTCCTCGAGTGAAACAGCTGCTACCATTTCTTCTGGTCCTCCTTTCCTTTTTTTTCTTTGTTCGTAACACTTGTGGAGAGTGTTTTGGGGTTTTTTTGTTGGAAAAGATTAAAAGAGTACTTTTAAGATTCTTGGGATGAGGATTTCAGACTTTTAGGTTAAAGCTTCACTCTTCCTTGATTTTGGGCTTCAGTTAAATTGAAGGATATTGCTCTCTATATACTTTACAGAAGTTTGGATGCTGTTGTTGGATGACTTTGTTAATTCATGATTAATTTTTTTTTATTTTGTAATAGTTTCTGTTGGTAAACTGCTAGCCCAATTTTTGATAACCCATTTCCTTTATCAATAAAAGTTTGATCATTTCTCATGATTTAAAAAAAAAAAAAGGTGAGAGAAGTACTTTTAGTGAGAGGAAGAGTTGCTTTTAAGCTATATGCATTATGCATTTAAACTTTTCTTCCAAATACATCATTTTGAGTGTCGTTTCTGATCAAATTTGTAATGACAACCTGGAGCACAGAATCAAGCATGGACCTATATGTTGATAAATCGTATATATCAGAAGTACTGTGCATGTTAACTATTTGTTTTTGGATCCATGTTATTGGAAGGATTTTCTGAACTTATGTAACATAATTAGTGCAGAAAAGTTTAACATAAATTTGTTTGATTGGACAAATGCTGCACTCATTTTGGTGAAAACAGTGATGAAGGGGGTTCAAGTATCAGCTTATTTTACTTTCAAATAATGCATTCAGCTTTGTTGCTTAGCCTAAATTGTGTTTGGTGGTGTTGTTCTTTTACCTTAACTTTGATCCAAAATGTTTAACAAGTATGTCACTGTAATTGTTTTACTCAACAAACTACTAGAGATTACTGTTTGGTAACTTGCAAAAATAAAGGTCTACTAGAAACATCTGAAGCAACTCTAACTTCAATACATTTCAAATTTACTTGTTCATGTTTTCTTTTTTATCATGGCTGCAGATTCGACTCACAGAAGCTCAACAGCAAAAAACTGGGCAGCAGGAATTGAAGCCAGAGCAATTGGAGAAACTGTCAAAACTGGAAGGTTGGCGCGAGGAGCTAAAGCTTTTGGAAGAAAAAAGGGCTGAACTGGAAGCATCATGATTCTGGGATTTTGGCACAAGGAGCTAAAGCTTTTGGAGGAAAAAAAAGGCTGAACTGGAAGCATCATGTTTTTGATTTGTGTGAGTATGATAAACCCCGTGTAGTTCTCTTTGATAGTTTGCTTGATCAAGATCTAAATACTGAAAAGAAGTTCATCTATCAAGATTTTGCCCTAATTATGCTATAAGGGTTAAATTGAATGTCACTCATCTGTCATCGTGAAACATTTAGCTTACTAGTTTCCAAATCACAGTCTTTTGAATGATCTGCGTCGGAGTTTGAAATCACCAAAGCATTCTAGCCAATTGTGATACAAACATTTTTGCGGCGTTGGTTTGCAAAAATGTGTTTGTGTTTGTGTTTGGTTAACTGCCTGTGATTTGTATAGATCATTTGGCAACATGTCTGCCATGTTGAATCACAGTGTAGTACTTTATGTCCGGATTGTATTGCATTGGACTGTATTCTATTATTACATCGCGTTAAAATTGGCGCATGAAGGATTGTATTGGAATTTTACCATTTTTAAGAGAAAATCACAGATCTTCTTCCTCTACATATTCAGAACATAAAATTAAATTTTTGTGTACGGGGCAAAACCGAGCCTAAAATATACTTGAGATTTTGGAGCGACATGGCATGAGTATAATGATCATTCAGATATTTTCATCATCAGGATTGGTGTTGCAATCAAGCATTCGAAAAACGGGGGCTTCATTTATAATCAATTTTTTTTTAACAAAAAAATTAGTCTAACGGCAACTTAATTTCTTTTTCACTCACGTGAACAAGGCTCACAACTAAAATCTTACCTTATTGACTGACACCCATAATTTGTTTAGAAGTTGTATACAAGTCTGTTTTGCTACAGAAAAGGTTCCGCCTTAGAAACTATAAATACTCGTAAGCTCGTTTTAGTTCATTATATTCTAAATATGAGAACACTAATCAAGTTTCTTTTTACAAATGTCTATTATTTTCTTAGTTTTTCTACAGCTCCTAACTGTTTTTGTGAATTGAACAGTCCAATAAAAACATGTAAGTCTTAAATCTATCAAATTAAAAAATTAATGACTTAAAAGTTTTATGTTAAATTTTTAAACTTGAAAAATGATAATTGCCCCTAAAAAGCCTAGCATGGGAACTGAAAAGGCAGCGTCCTGCTGTCCATTTAGGCCCATGCCTTGTAGGGGGTAAAAAGAGGAAAAAAAAAGTAACAAAAACAGCAGTTCAGGGCTGCCGTTTCTGTGCCCATGCTGGAGCCATATCAGTGTTCAATTTTGTATGTAAATAATATTTTCTTTTTTGTTTTTGTATTTTCTTTTTTGTAAAACACAAACTTTAAAAGCTCAAAGACTAATTCAAATTCGAGAAAATGATCGTAAGATTCAAAAATCAGTCAAACGAAAAATCCCATCTCAGTAAATCCCAAATCAGATGATGTCATATGATATATATCATTTTGTTTCTATCTATCCAATTCTTCTTATGGAACTGAATTCTTTGTTACTTTTCTCATCCAATTCTCATTTCAAAACTGACAATTAGATTTCAGATTCTCAAAACTGTTGTTTAGAAAGTAACAACACTAATATATATATGATATTACAACAAACAAAAACTCCTCGCACAGGAAGTATCACAAACCCATCAAACATAACCTAAAACTTGGAATTACGGCCGATTCCAATCTATTTTCACTTAGCTTAGGCAGAAGGTTCCTAGTCCCCTGGATCTTCAAGAATTTGGTATCAATATTTCAAGCATATTCAGGCATTAAACCACAAAATTTAGAGAATCCGAATAATTGTCTTATGCAGATTCAACGTCTGACTCATCAAGTCCTTCTCTATAAAGTTCAAAATCCTCAGCGCTCCATCTGCAGATTAAGTGAAGTTTGAAGGTAGCCATCCTGATGCCCAGCAAACGCTGCCAAAGAGAAAAGTTCAGTCACACGTCAACTTCTCTTAAGCAAAGGTGAGTGAGAAAGAAGCAAGAAATAAAGAAAGAAACCAATTACATCATATAAAATGTCATGATCGTAATAAATGCTCGGCGCATCAGATAAAATAAAGTATTTGCAGATATTTATTGTATTAAGATCACAAACAACTACAACGAAGGAGACCTAACTATTTTTTATGAATACAATGAAGGAGACCTAATTAAACACAAGAAAGGATCGATAAATACTGATACAACGAGCTGCATTGGACAACCCAAACTTAAGGATCGATAAATACTGCTACAACGAGCGGGTATTTACAAGCAAGATTGACATCATGGATGATGCCACGATGCTGTATAAAATTTAACGTAGAAAACAGATGATGTCAATCATTAACAGCATTCCATTTTCTGCTGATTCAAAAATGGAAAGCTGGAAAAAATGAAAAACGAATTGGAACATTTCTTAAAATATGAAAGAAGGCTTCCCCTGTTCTACAATATTCTTATAAGAAGGCTTTCGCTGTCCTACAATATTCCTATGAACAATATTCTTATGATGAAGCTAAGAGGCCAAAACAAACCAGTATACGAGCTGACTCAGGTGACAAAAGCTTTCCTTCTTCACAAACAACAAAATCTGAAACAAGTTCCACCACACCTGCACACCAAGATAATTTAATATTACATCCAACCTTGCATATTTTCATGTAAAAGCAGCATGAAGTACAAGAAAGCAATAATGCACCTTTGTTCAACCGAACAGGCATCCCTTGTTTGCGCAAAAATGGCTCCATTTCATGTGTGAACTGTTCCAGAGGACCTTCTGGAAGTTCCACCTGAAGTATTTTGGAAGTATATACAAATTATAATGCTAGGAATATAACATACATCTTATAAAACAACCACAAATCATAGATGTTACAGGTCAACAAAAATAGATGAACAAATTAAGGAGAAACTACAGCATGATCAACCGTGAAAAGTTTTTATCTTAAACATAGCATTCTAAAAAGCGATGATGTTAAAATACCTATCCCGATGTTGTGAACACAAATACTAAAATATACGTATTTAATTCAACTTTTAGCTCAACAAGTGTGCAAGCTGTTTAAGAAATTGGCATATAAGCTTCCAAACCTTTTCTGTTGCCATGCTCCCTGTCCTTGCAAAGTCATAGTCTTCATATTTATTAAACAAGCTGCAAAATGATAATGAAAGAAAAATAATTAGTTGAAAGTAGAAAATTTAAAGCATTAAAATGAAAAATCCGCCAAGAAAAGTGCCCTACACATCATCAAAACAGAATATTCAATTCAATTCCAAACAATTTCATGACTATGAAACTTACCTTTCAACCTCTTCCTTGGGCAAATTCGTAAGAAAAAGTCCAGTACCTCCACGAAGAAGCTGGAAGAACAAAACGATAAATCAACACTACCAGTAACATTCTAATGGTATCTTACTTGAAAACTACCTCATAGAAAAGCACATGATAAATGCTTCTCCGAAAAGCAGCCGAGAAGCAAGCTCACCTTAGAAACTTTGTGAAGGCCCGGATGTATCTCATCGGATGCCGACCGACCCAGAGCAACCTGCATGACTTTGTTTGACCCCAGAAAAAATCTGAACCAAAAAATGCCGTAAAATGCAAAAATTAGTTTCTTTTAAAATACCCATTAAGCAAAAGTAATAAAAACTTGCAATAAAACAAATAATAATAATAATAATTAAAAAATCACCTGCTTGGTTTGATCTGCTCCCTGAACTCTTTGAACTTGAGATTTCTCATGTTCTCAAAAGAGAAAACGTAAATTGATTTGTAATTTTCAACTGCATCCCTTATGGAATTTACTATCGCTTCTTTGTGTTCCTTTCCTTTCTTTTTGGTTTTTGATAAAGTAACTGTAATTCATTCATTTTATCGCAATAAATCAATAATTCTATTTTTTTTTTAAAAAGAAAAAGCCCTAGCTAAATGCTAGACAGAGGAGGGGGAGGCTCACCTGGCCTGTCACGTTTGGATTTCGGCATGTTGGTACGGTGAAAACGGCGGCTCGTTTGGTCTCTTCACCTTCTGCAAATTACTCCTCTTCTTCGTTTTTAGGGTTTTATGGAGAATTAGGGGTGAACATCAAGAGGGAAAAGTTTATGCGGATAATCACCAACGAACCCTTGGTTTAATTATGATTTCTAAAGCATGTGCATATGTTATCTGTTTGTATCAATTACATCCCATCACGAAATGACTGAAACACCCTTGTTCTTCCATCTTATCTTCGCGGCATTGGATTATCCACCAATGCATTTTATATAAATTAATAAAAATGATTTGTAACAAATAAAAAATTACAACAAAATATAAACTATAAACTATAAAAATAACTAAAAATAAATAAATATTACACGTTGTGTACTTTGGTCTTGCTCTAATGTGTTATACTTTTATGGGCTAGGTGCTTAAAAATATAATTTAAAAAAGAAAAGAGAGAGAGAGAGAGAGATAAACAGCCATACCTCATGCAACATTAGGAGTGGCAAAAATACCCGTCAGGACCGGACCCCGACCGTACCCGGGCAATACGGGCCGGGTAATACCCGGATCGGAGATGAGGGTGGGCCGGTCCCGGGTATCACTTAAAAAGCCCGGGTCCGGCCCGGAACCCGAATTTTATAAAATAAAATTATTATAATATATATATTTTTCAATAATACTATTTATTTAATCCATTTATTATATATATTTAAAATTTTAAACATTTAATGTTCATATTTTCATGTCTAATTTCATTAAAATAAATTAAAAAATTTTAAATTTTAAATTAAAAAATACATATATAATAATATAAAATATAAAAATCCGGGTTTCGAAACCCAGATAAAAAAATCCGGACCGGGTGGCCAAAAAACATGTCCGGGCCGGGTCCGGGTATTGCCCGGATTTTGCCAACCCTATGCAACATGCATGCATTTTTAAAATGCTGTAACTAATATGAGTTGTGGTCAAAGAGTAAAACAAGAGATATTTTTTTAAAATGACCCCCGAAGGGTGGTGTAATGAGATTTTGACCCTATGTTAAATTGTAGACCTCAGTTAAATATCAATAATATCTTTTTTGTTGTAATATGGTATAAAAATAAAGTTTCTTACAAATTTTGTAATCTTTCCCTCTTAACTCAAAAACCTCTTACTTCTCTTTCTTGGAAGCTAAAAATCACAAAGCCTTGCAATAACTAACCAATGTTATTTCAATAATTTACAAGCTCTGTATAGGTATGCATTTAACCACATTCGTAAGTTTGGTTTTGGTACTTTTGATAAATTTTTCGAAATCTATATCTAGGGCTTATGTTTCGCGCCAGGGTTGTGCAGCATAATTACATGCACGACAAATCATGTATTGCACAATTATGTTATGTATTACATTATTTTGTTATGTATTATACTATACTGTTATTTACTGCATGATGTTATTATGTATTACATGATAATATATTATATTGCACTATAGTATCATGTATTGCACAAAATTGTCTTGTATTGTACTACGCTATAATGTATTACACAGCTACATCATGTATTGCATTTCTTTGTCAAAAACCATAAAGTGTTGTTATCAGTTTTTAGCACATTGATTAATACTGATATTATCTACTAATGAATTTTTAGGTTAATGGATCGCATTCGTTTTCTGATTGTATTTGATGGTGAATGGGTTAACGCCAATGATCACTATAAGTTTAATGGTCGTCAAGCAAAGGGAGTATCCGTGTCTTATGCAACAACTTATGAAGATTTACTTGTAACTATAGCTCGTATATTACATGTCCGAATAGACGAGTCGATTATTACCATGAAATACTTATTACATGCAACGACAGCAATGCCACCTATGAAAATATCATGCGATGAAGATGTTCAATTCTTCTTGGATGAAAATAATGGTAATGGTCCAAGAACTCCGTTATATGTCACAGTTGAACCTAGGTTGTCAAGCTCAACAGAACCACAAAGAGAGGAAGAAATTGGTATATGGTCATTAGAGGAGAATGATGTTCCTACTGCTTTCCTAAATGAATCAGAATTGCCTCTTGAAGAGTCCTTAGGTGTTGATAATGGTCAAGAGCAACCATTGCAATCTCCAATTCATGTGCCCAGTACAAGTACTCAACAGTCTCCTCTAGGAATGGCAAAATCCTTCATAGGTTTGGGGCTCCATGGGGCCCCATCCCAAATAGGGTGAATTTTGTATAATTTTTGTTGGATGAGAAAAAAATTGTCCCTAAATTCTTAATGGGGTGGGGTTTGGGTTTGTACTCCCCACCCCACCCCGACCCCCACCCCCACCCCAATCCCCATTATATAAAAAAAAATTTTAATTTTTATTTCATAATTATTGTTTATCAATTACAATGTTAGTTAATAAATTTTCTTTTTATTTTTACCTAATATAAATAGGCTATAACTAAAAGAAAACCATACAATATAATTCTTATTCAATCTTAAAACATTGGATTATTTATAAAAGAATGATAAATCTTATAATCATAGGCTATATGAATATAATAAAGAGAAGATGAAGTTGTTAACAAAGAATGATTTGAAATATTGTTATATATTTTTATTATTTTAATTATTATTTATCCAATTATTTTACAGTTTTGATATCATATTAATATATTGTCTCTAATTTTTAGTAGTTTTTTAATCATTTAAATACTTTAGATTACGGTGATGATTTTGATTTAAGTTTCTAATTTTTAATTTATTAAAATTATGTATCATTACCTAATATAAAATAATAAATGGGGAATGAAGTGGGAATGGGGAAATCATTCACCACATGGTGATTCCCCATCCCCACTCCACTAAATTTATTGGGGAATAGGGTGGGGTATGGGGCCAAAATTTTTAATGAGGTGGGGAATGGAGTAGGCCTCCCCACCTCATTGCCATCCCTAGTCTCCTCAACAAGAGTGCTTCCAAAGTCCTACATTTATGACTAGTACATTTAACAAGTAACATTCTACAAGATGATACTTCTTTGCAGAGTTCAGAAATAGAGTGTAGCGATGAAGAAGTGTAGTTGAAAGCTATGTTTCGAGATAAGGATTGGCTGATATCAAAGATCAGCTTGCATGCAATTCGAAAAAAATTTCAGTTCAAAGTCAAAAAGTCTAACAAAAAGCTTCTTTTCAAGGCCGTGTTATGCATTACATGATGGTTTTATTTATGTAAAACTTTATATCATCTTCTTTATGTAAAACTTCTACTTCTTTTCTGTACTTGTTAATATTATTGTTATCAGTTGTGTAATTATTACTACTTCAGATGATTATGATTTTGTTTATGTAAGATAAATTCATCGAAAGTGTGATAATTTTGCTAGATTGAAGATCTATTATATTTTACATGATTATTTCTTGTATTACAAGACCGTGTTGTGCATTACATGATAAAGTCATGCAACATATCCTGTATTACAAGATCATATCCTGCACTGACCATAATTTACAACAAAAAATTGAACTCGGATTCACATGTACTAGAAGCAGTCTTTGAATCTGGCTATTTCAACCTTGAACATCTTACAAAATTACCAATCCTTCTGCCTAATGTACAACACAAAAAATATTGTTTTCCATTAACAACATAAAACAATCCATCACACCAACACAACTTCATTTCCATTTTCGCATTTGGAAGAATGTCACTGCAAGTTGTGTTCTATAACGAGTAATGTCCTCTTGAGTGCATGAAGATTGTAATGGCTTCCTAAAAATCACACACTCCATATAATAAATAATGAATACTCCATAATCACCACTGTACATGCATAAGATATAGCTAAGTTCATTTAACTATATATATTCAACATTAGTTATTACTAGTAATAAGAAATATACTAAAATCTCACCTATTTGTTTGGCCAGGAGCACCTTCAACAATACTCTTAATCGGCCAAGGCTTACACGCCTCAGCAACACCAATTTCTTTCAACAAGTATGGAGTGACACGTGTATACGGTTCCATACGTTCCTTAATTTTCTTCTCCTTATATGCCGATATATCAGAGTCATACACATAGGCCCTTCTCATACTACTTAACGTAGTCTTAAAACAATGTCTAACCCATAGATGGTTATTGAAAGTTTCGAAATGGTCTATCATATGGATATGATCATTACTAATGAATGTTCTATATTCTTTCCCTAGCAAAACACACTCCAGGAAGTATAACATTGCTATTTTCACCATATGCATGTCATTATCAACTTCTGCCGCCATGAATGCCTTTTCTAATTGTTGATTTGAAAATTATGAAGAGCCATTTAAAAACAAATCAACAATCTTTTCTTCATCATCTTGTAGTCTTTCCTCATATATAGGATATTTATCACATTTTAATCCAGTTATCATGGCAAAATCCTTCATACAAAATGTACACTCACTTCCTCCAATAAAAAAATTCATCATATCATCATCTGAACTCACCTCACGAAGCAACATCTTGTGACACAAATGTGATGAGAATTGAACCTCTTTCATATCAGGAAATGCCCAAAACAAGCATTCCTATCAATTTGTTTAGTTGTTAACTTACGCTTAATGTTATCTATTGCATTGATATTTGAACAGCAATTGATCTTGCCCGGAAAAAACTCTTATTTTGATATAATAGTCTTCACTTTTGGTGCCATCCTTTGCCCAAAAAACAAAAAAAAATACAAGAGTTAATCAAGAAAAATTAACTTACTCTACAAATCTATAAAACAAAAAAATTAAGGCTATTAAAGTCAGCTGATAAATTGAAGTTTTACTACAGGTCTAAAACAGAAAAAATGCAACAGCAAAAAAAACCCAAACCACATCTATAATTGCCTACAATTTAACCTACTGAATATTAAAGTGAGCATTAGTAGCAACCAACACAAATGCAGGATGCATGACCAAATAAGAACAAAGGAAGCACAAAAGATGAAGTGTTTAGTTTATTTTTTTTAAATGAACAAAATTAACCGAAATAGAAACTCACCTACTCGCGAGGCGCACAAGCGATGAACTTTTATTGTGTTTGAGTAAAATTAGTTTTAGGAATTTGCACCATGCCATTGTGTTTGCACGGTGCCGTTCTGTTACTCTTAAGAATAATTTTTAGGGTTCAATGCGAATAAGGGTGTTTGAGCCTTTTTAACGGAATCAGGGGTCCAATAAAAATAAAATTTTGTGAGGGCGTTAAAACTCATTCCCAAAGGTAAAAAGGGGTCAGCAGTTGATATTATTACGTAAAACAATGGAAGTAATGGGCATACGGACTATTATTGAAAAGAGTGCTGCTAGACAGCTAGAAGAATGAGAGAAAGCTGAGAGAAACGGCAGCAGCCGCTGCCGTTTCAGCTTCTCATTTCTCTAGCCATTATTTTTTTAATTAAAAAATTAAAAAATAATAAAAAATTCATCAAAAATAAAATAAAGACAATAAAATTCATTTCAGCCATACTTCCTCTCATCCGCAACAACTCAAACAAAACACATTTTCCACTTTATTTTTAGCCAAGCAACAACAATTCCAGCTAGACACTTTCTCGATTAATATTGCAGAGATAATCACAACAAACAAAAACAATTCCAGAAGCACACATACTAAATCTCAAAATTACAAGAAGCCAAAAAGCAGAATGCAGCAAATGACCATGCAAACTGTTGAAATTGAAACCAACTTTCTCAAATTTACAGCAGTTCTAAACAAAAACCACATAATTCAATAAACAAATCCTAAATCCAACAAACCCACAAAAAATATTGAATGTAAAAACTAGATCTTTCACAGATTTAATTGTTAATATTTGCTGAAAACACGAATTCGGACATCAATCAACTGTTTTTCAATTAGTTTCCAACCTGTAAAAGAAATGTCAAAAAAATTAATATAAATTCCAGAAGCTTATTATACAAGCGTATCCTGATTCATTCTCGAGAAAATGAAAGAAAATAAACTAAAGTAGTCAAGGGAAAAAATTAAAAAAATTGAATAATGAAGATGACTTTTTCATTTTTAGAATCCATGAGGGCCATGACAGAAAACTATCTTATGTTTGGTAGCTGAGAAAATGCAAGGAAAGTAAACGAAACACTAGAATGGAGATTAAAACAGAGATATATAAAGCATAAAACTTCAAATCTAACCTAAAATTCTCTCAATGGGGTGTCTCCTGCCCAGTTCCACAGCATCAATCCTCAATAAAGTTAAAGGCAGTACAAACAAGCCCAACAAAAACCCACCTCCAAATCTTAATCTTTTTACTTCTTCACTGGAATTAACCCACTGAATTTGACAAAACCCAAAGCACTAACAATAAAATTTTGGGACTTTTTGAGTCTGTGTATGGACAACAAGAAAGGTGTTCGACAGTTGGGATGTCAAAAGAATCAAGCTGTTGAAATAGATTCCTTAAAGTTTGGATTTTGATTCTGTACTAACAAGAAATGAATTAGAGAACAAGTTCAAAACAAACACAATATAGTTACTTAATGTTTGCCGAGAGAGCCGAGAAAGAGACGGAAAGAGTGCTGCTTTGTTGCAGTAACAAAGGAGAGTGTCGTGAGCCCGTGACGGAGGAGAGAGTGGATGGATGGGAGGAATTGACGAGGGAGCATGGATAAGGACACAAGCAGAGAGGGAAGCTGAAAGATTGTTGCTTTTTTATTTCTTTTTTAATTTTTAAATTAAAAAAATGGCTTGAGAAATGGGAAGCTGAAAGGCCGAGAGAAAGAAACGATTCTCTCGCCGTTCTCTTGGTGTTTTCGTGCTCCCAAGCATTTTCCTATTGAAAAAGATGGTAATCCATTTCATACGCCCACCATTCTTCTAGCACCATTATGTCTTTGACCTCTTAAATTTTCAACTAAAAAATTATATCGCACAAAGACATTGAATATATCATTTTTTTTATTATAACTGAGGCATTTGTTTCATTAACATTCACAATTTGAAAGAAACGTTTTCTAATGAACCGATCACAATAAAAATATCTCAAAATAATAGCCATATATTTTATTTGAGATTCATCAATAGCCTCATAAACAAGAACACAAAATTTAGCATCACTGACTTCCTCTCGAATCTTGAGATGCACTTTTTTAGCAACTATTCAACGACTCTTTTAGAATCTTAGCTATATATTAATTTCTTTAGGATTATTTTCTAGCGCAAATTTATTAATTTCCTTATTCATTGTTCCTAACAACTTAATTGATTCAATAAAATTTCTAAAATCAAGAGATCTAGCCAACTCATCATGACCTCTAAAAGTACTCGCTGTAGGTATTAATATTATTGAGATTTTGAGTTACAAACTATTCTTTAAAACTTGTTACGAAGATTGCCCATTCATTCTCTTATCAATACGTTTGGATAGATCCCTTAAATTGTTTCATTTTAACCTGGCAGCATTGTGCAAAGAACTATGACCTCCTAACTCCTTCATGTTGAGCAAAATGATTTTTTTTTTTTTTGTGTAAACTTCAAATCACCCCCTAATTAGAATGACTTTAATTTTGACAATAGTAAAACTGATTGCTGCAGGGGAATTATTTGATTTTGTTATTTTAATTTAGCTAATTTTATTATATTTTTATTGTTAGTTTAATTTGAGCTAGAGAAGAAGAAAAAAAAAAAGAAAAAAGAGAAAAAAGTAGAAATTTCTATTTATTATATTATTATTGAGATTTTAAAAAAACTTTTAAAGGACAAAAGATACTTTTGCTAGTGTTGTAGATAAAGTTTTAATTAATTTTATTTAAAAAACAATAGGAGAATAAAAGATATGTGCCTCCAACAATAGGTATAATGATCATTCTTCCCTAATTAACTATTTTGTAACTAGCTAGTGTATTAGAGCATCACAAAAAGACTCTTCTAATTTAACTCTTTAAATACTTATTTGCTTACCTATGTGGCAAATAAAAACTAAAAATATAAGTCATCTTTCAAAAGACTCTTCATATAAAAATAAGTTTATATTTTTAATCCAACTTTTTTCTCTACAAAAAAAATAGCAATTATAATCTCTCTCTCTTCATAATTTATGAGATAAAGAATAATATAATATTAAATTAAAGGCTCTAAAAGACTCTCTAAATGAAATTCTTCAAATGAGATTGTGTTTCTCTCTCTTCAATATAAAGAATATTTTGAAACTCTTTTTGTTGATGTGACTCTTCAAATAAGTACTAGAATCATATTTGAAGAGTCTTTTGGTAATGCTCTTATAATACTTTACTAAGTCAATGCTAGACAACAGTTAAATTTAACAGATTTATAGGGTAAGTTTTAGTTTTCGTACTTTTAGAGGATAAATTGAAGATTATCATTCTAACTCGGGATGGATTAAAGTTTACTCTTTTTTTTTCCATATATAAGAAACATAATTCCAATTTTCAACCCCATTAACAATAAATGCATCATTCTTAAATGGCCTATCATGAAAAAGGTAGCTGTTGATAATAAAATTTGGATCGATGATAAGAGTTCAGGAAGAGTTGTTTTACTTGGGGAACGAGCTGTGAGAAAGCTTGATGTCCTTGGGATTTTGCCATTGTTGAGAATGAAGAGCTCTTTGACTAGAATTCTGCAAAACAATAACCCATAAGGGATCGCCGGGGTGTTACCGGCATAGTCCCTCCAATGCTTAAGTCAGAGAGTAGCACGATAACAAATAAATAAGAGAAAAAAAAGAGTAAGAGAAAAGGCTTAGAGGACATTGTACCCCTCCTCTAATATACCTATTTCTCTATATATCTTGCATTTTGTATATTACCTTGTATTGTATCTAACCTTTGGGTGATTACCTCTTATTATAAGAGAGATAATTAGAAGTATAATTGAGTTAAGAAAACTTATCTCTTACCTTTTAATATTCGAATTAGATGGGGATTAGAACTTGTTATTAGATGTGGGTCCTTAAGCTCAGGTTTAATAAAAAAATGGGCATAACAACAGCCTAGGAAACAAAATGGTTTATCTTTTTATAGGGAATACTCAATTCAAAGAAATTTTGAAACCAAGAAAATTCAATTGATGATTTTGCATACCATGTTTAGTTGGTGGATACTTTTTGTAACTTGGATTGAAATTTAAGGTTAATATAGGGTTGTTTTTCAAATGAAAATTATAAAATAAGTCGCCCACACACTTTTGAAAAATCTAATTTTACCCTTTTTATTTAATCAAAAAGGCAATTGTGTCCTTTTCTTCATAAATCGTACTTTATAAATAGTAACCCTAAAGTATTACATTACTACAAGAAATATAAAATTTAAGGAATATTACAAATATACCTTTTTTAGTTTTTCTATTGAGGCATAACATTGGATTTCAACAATACTTTAAAATCAATTGCATAATAATTTTGTTGCCGGGATTTGAATTCAAAATACTGAGAATGTTTGCCTATGTGCTAGTTTCTGCGAGATTAATTGCTTTTCTTCTTACTTTAGCATAATTAAGTAATTGTAAATTTAGAATGTTAGAAAAATGAAACAAAACTTGAACTATAGTTAAAAGTATAATATCTTACATTGCTAGCAAGTGAGTTCTTGGACTAGATTATAAGTTATGGGCTCTTTTCTTAAGTAGACACGTTTTGGGTTGTGAAGAGCAATAATAAACTATGACGGGTTATGTGCCAAAAGAGGATAATATCTACTTTGTTGTTGTGCGGGGCTGTTACAATTGGTATTAGAGTTGGATCGTGACCCGATGTATGGATAGATATGTTAACGATATGGTTTTGTCTCATTCTATTTCTAATGACCCTCAAGAGGACTCGGGTAAGTATGTAAATATCCCACAACGATAACAAGTGAGCTCCTAGACTATTTTATAAGTCATGGGTTTCTCTAACTAAGTAGATGCATTTTGGGTGGCAAAGCCCAATAACGAAACCATTATGGGTTGTTGTGTGCAAAGCGGACAATTTATGCTTGATTGTTGGACTCAAGCCATTACAAAAAGGTAGAAAATTTGACGATTGATTAAGTTCAGCGAAGGCCGATTTTGTAGGAAAAAAAATACTTAATTCGATTTTGAAAGCACTATTAAAGAGCTTTAAATAGGTATTAGAGAAAAAAATACTCTTGATTAAATTTTGAAAGCACTATTAAAGAGCTTTAAATGGGTATTAGAGAAAAAAAATCAAGCCTAAAATATAATTGAAGTCAGCATATTATAATTTTTTTTAAATTACCGAGATGGTGAGGATTAGGCCGGACTCCTACCTGTAATATAAATTAGAGAATGAAAAAATATATAAGGAGGGATACATGAATCAAAATCTCCAATCACAAAAGAAAAATATTAATAGAGGCATGTAAGCACGACAATAAGCCAAAAAACATATGCAACACTATCACCTAACATAAAGGACTTCCTGCGCATCCAGAAGAATAATGTTAGATAGACTAGGTGGAATACCCCTAGGAACCAAAAACCACTAACGAACCCAACAAGTGCAAGCCCAATTATATTTTAGGCTTGATTTTTTTAAAGTAAGGGCATAATCCCAATGCACAAAGCCTGAAGATTGAATCCAAGAGACCACGGTAGCTGAGAAGATTGAATCCAAGAGACCGCGATAGCTAAGTCAGACTTTACCTCAAGCACAGAGTAACCACGCTGAATAGCAAGTTCTACACCCTCACAAACCTCCATCAGCTCAGCATAAAGGATCAACGGATGGCCCAAAAAGGAACCAAAAGCAACCAGAACCATGCCCCAGTGATCACAGAGAATGCTACCCATGGCAGACAACCCAGGATTGCCCCTAGAGCAACCATCCACAGTCAATTTCACCACCCTAGGTGGCGGCCGCAACTAAGAAACTAATATAATCTGCCTTCTAGGTGGAACAATAATTCTCAACCCCTCTACAATCCGAGAACCCAAAACTCCCTACAGTTGGGAAGGTTTATAGCCAAAGGCAGAGCTAGCTAGCTTGAGGCCCAACACCACTCGATAGATAACTACATCTAAAGAAAAGGCAATTTAGCTAGCAAGCTTGAGGTCCAACTCCACTCGATAGACAACCACATCTAAAGAAAAAGGCCACCTAGTCGAACCTGAAAGCATTACGAGCCTTCTAGATATGCCATAAAATGCAGCAAGGGAGGAGAATTCAAAAATGACTCTGAGAAAGAGCACATCGCTGCTAATGAGTAAGTAAAGCATGGGGGGACAAAAAGTAACATGCTGCAAACCAAGAGTATGGAGAAAATGATGCCAAACAGCAGAGACTCCGAGGAACCATAGTAAAATCCCATCAAGCACAAGGCATCATCAGTAACCAAGAAGCCATGTAATAGCCATCAGAGAAAGAAACAAACTCGAGAAGGAATATGCCGTTGCCATACAATAGAAAAAATCTCATCCCGTGGCCGAGAGCCACGCACAAGCTCCCAAGCTGTCCATAAATGGGAATCACCATCAATAGCAAGATCCCAACAAATCAAGTCTAGACCCATACTAGGAATGGGAATTAGCATAATCTGTTCGACAATCGATAAGGGCGATACATCCTGAAGCATACTATCATTCAATGCATAGATTCTTCGGTTTATAATGATAATTGTTATCCTAATTTTAGCCAAAGTTTCAACTTAAAATCTTGCAAAAGAATAGTTTTTCTTCATATTTGAATGACAATTTGCAGTATACATCAAAAGAGTCCTAGAAATATGCATCGCATACCTTAACTTCTCATCCAAGTATGTAATTTCCAATTGACTTAATTGGTATTTGTGACACAACAAACTTAGGTTAGTTGTTGCGTAAGTTAATATTAAGATATATAATAACAGTACTCTTTTATTATATTTAAAAATTGAACTTTTGGATCAAATTATATACTTAGGTGTTTACTTGAGTTTTTGGCTTTTTGATATTTAATTTACCCTTTTTTTTTTCAATTGAGGCCTAACATTAGACTTCAAAAATACTTAAAAAATTTTACTACATAATAATTGTATTATCGGGATTTAAACATAAAATTTAAAACTTGAATAAAATTTTCCAATGCGTTACTAAAAATTCCATGCCAAAAATTAAATTTTATCGAATATTAAAAAAAAATTGAATTGGTGAATCAAGCAATAAAGTTGTTTAAGGGTTTTTGGAATTTAAATTATTATTATTGTTATTATTTTTTGAGCCCTAACAATGAACTTCAAAAATAGTATAAAATATTTTTAATATATAATAATTCCACTGCCAGGATTTGAACACGGAATTCTATGCAGATCAGAATTTGCCAATGTACTACAGTGGATTGTATGATATTTATGTAAAATAAATTTAATTATTTTATGAAAACAATTAAAGTTTTGGATCAAACACTAATATTACTTGGGCTTTTGGCTTTTTAATATTTATTTTCCTCTTATTCTATTGAGACCTAAAGTACTTCTTCAAAAATACTTTGAAAATTTACTACATAAGAATTGTATTTCCTTTCCTTTCATGTGTAACTTTGTGTATTTGGTAATTTGAAATACCCTTGATTCTGTACTACGCAAATCATATCATGCTAAAGTTATAGATTAAAATTTAAACAAAGTACTCAAACTAACTGTGTGCTAGCTACAAAGCAGAATTAAGTATGTTTTCAGTTTCATCGGCCGCTTCACAGGTAATTGATTGAGCAATCTGAAAATCTACTTGTGTGTGCTTCAATGATCACTTTTTTCGATAAGGCTGCATCAGAGAGGAACTCTGTGGGACGGATCCACCATTTTCAAAATGAACAGATTCCCTCTTGAGATTCTTAATTAAAGAGAAAACATGATTCAATGTAAATAATTAATGCTTTGCAAGTATATCATCATCAAAGGGAATAAAAATAATAATAAGAGCTAGTTTTCGCAAGACTTATGATAAATTTCTAGTTTCGCACATACTCTAATATAATTAAGTGATTGAAAATTCAGAATGATAGAAAAAATGAAACATAACTTAAACTATAGTTGAAGGACAGAAAACTTGATTATTGATTAGTATTTAGTAGTTCAGCGAAAAGCCGATTTTGTCAAGGGGAAAAAAAACTCTCACTTCAATTTTGAAAGCACTATTAAAGAGCTTTAAAGGGTATTAGAAAAAATTTTAATGAAGCCTGTACAATAATTGAAATGAGCATACTATCATTTTATATAGAAACTTCGGATTATACTGATAGTTGTTATCCCAATTTTAGCAAGTGTTAACTCAAAATCTTGCAAATAACAGTTTTCCCCTATTTATTATAAAATTAAAAAACAATCAGGTAGTCCTAAATTTTGACTCATTAGTCCTACTTATTTTAATTTTCTGAACTTAAATCAAAGGGTGGGCCTATTTTTTTAATTATTAATTCACACATCGGTCAACAAAGTTTTAAAAAGAAAATTTATTCTATACAGCTGCCTAAATGTTAAATATTTCCTTGATAAATCTAATTTTTTATCTTTACTAAATAAATTAATTAAAATAATATATATAAAAAATTGATTAAATTGTTTACATGCCCACTAGTTTCAGTTTCATATCTCTAGCAATTAACAATTGAGTTCTATCACTGACTCAAAGTTATTGAACATGAGATGTGGGAAAAAATTCCTAAATAAGTATGGAGTATAAAATGGCTTTGGCTCCAAATCCTTGTTAAAAAACTTCTAAACTTGTTCGTCAAGCTCCTAGATGTAAGAATAAATGACGAGCAAGTTTTTTTTTTTTTTTGACTCACTTTTTGATACACTCTTATTAAACAATAAAAAAACACATTATTAATTGGTAAATTAATATATTTTTATTGCATATTGAAATTATTGACTGTATATTGAATAAGTATTATGGAAAAAAAATATTAACTACAAATTAAGTACAAGAGATTAAATCCATATTCACATTTATCATAAAATATGGCTTGTAATTAATACTTGATTTTACTATTTATTAAATTGAATTAATTAATTAATAAGAAAAGTATTAATTTAAATATATTAATTCAAATAAAAGAATAAGTAATTTTATTGGTGAAATTAACTAGGTTAATATACTTAAGTGTAAAAAATTTAAAATATTATGGACTTATGTGTCAAAATTTTGAACTGTTTCACTTTTTTAATTTTGTAGCAAACATTGGGGACTATAGTGTTAATAGCCCAACAGAAACATCTTAGCCATTGAACTAGTTTTGAGCCATTGAACTAGTTTTGAGGTCGATCTTAACAATAGATTAGGAAAAGACAAAACAATGGGGTATGTTACCACAATGTGCTAAGATAGCTAGACCCCCTTAAAAGGTGTATATATTTTTTTTTTCACAATTTAGAAATTTAACATGTTGAATAGTTTGATAGCATTAAAAAAAAATACTATCATTGTTTTTAATTTAATTTTGTAATAAAAGATAAAATTATAACATCAACTTTCATTATAAAGTCATCTTGTTTTGGTTTTGATTCATTACAATGGACATAATCTGATTTGTTGGATATCTTAGTTTAATTAATATTACCATATGAATAAAAATTTATTGAAGCAATAAAAGAATAACTTCAAGGATAATACAAAATATTAGGCTTATGCATAATTCATAAAATACATGAATTGTTATGGATATTTTTTTTACTTTTTTTATTCAGATAAAATTGTCGGACAATGAGTGATAAGTTAAGAAAAAAAACCAAAATATGTCTAAAAGAAGTTAAATTCAGACTTCATACTACAAAACAAACAACACATTACATCAGCGAAGGCCAATTTTGCAGGGAAAAAAAAAAGAAACACTCACTTCAATTTTGAAAGCACTATTAAAGAGCTTTAAATGGTTATTAAAAAAATCAAGGCTAAAATATAATTGAAGTGAGCGTACTATTATTTGATGTACAAAAGCTTCGGTTTACACTAATAGTTGTTATCCCAATTTTAGCAAATGTTTTAACTCAAAATCTTGCAAAAGAAAAGTTTTCCTTCCTATTTCTATGACAATTCCTAATATTTGCATCAAAAGGGTAGCTATTAATTTGCACTGCATGCCTTAACTTCTCATCCAAGTATGTAATTTCCAATTGACTTAATCGGTATCCGTGAGAGAATAGATTCAGGTTGATTGTTGCATAAGTAAATATTAAGACAATAATACTACTCTCTTATTATATTTAAAATCTGAACTTTTGGATCAAACACTAAGGTGATTACTTGAGTTTTTGGCTTTTTGAAATTTAATTAATTTATTTTTTTAATTGAGGCTTAAGATTAGACTTCAAAAATACTTTAAAAGTTTTGCTACATAATAATTGTCGGGATTTGAACATGAAATTTAAAAAAGCTAATTTCATCCTTAGGGTTTCATGTAATAGTTTATTTCATCTTTATTGATTAAATAATAGCTCATTTCATCCCTACTTTTTAAACAATAGCCCAAAACACCTTTTTGTAATTTTACCTTTAATTTACTGAATAATTCTTTGATAGTAAAACAAGATTTTCAATTAAATAAATACAAACTATTTTAAAATAATACTCTCAAACATAATTAAATAATATCTAATTTTCTAGATAAATTTAAAATTTAAAGATTACTTAATGAATAAACAATAATAACACTAAATAATATTTGAAATATGTATTTATGAAAAATTTAAAAAAAATAGATTTCACGTAGAGTGAGTTTTTTCTTTTTTGTCCTTTAATTTATCCCAGATTTTTATATAGTCATTATAAATAAATAAATAGTCAATCTATACTGTTATTTTATCAAAAGTAAACACAAATTCCTTCATTTACTTAAAAAAACATATGCTAAAGGAAAAAAAACACATATTTAAAATACTATAGAATAAAAGATACAGGGTTAGAGTGTATGATGATTTGTCTTTTAGCTTATCCCTTATTTTATTATGAATAGTGATCCTGATTGGAAAATTTAGTTGACTTGATTAAAAAAATTTAATTAGCACACACACACACACATATGTATATATATTGCATAATCTTTAGTATTATTTTTATTTTATTAAGAAGTTATCCTTAAATTTTAAATTTATTCAAAATGTCAGATGTTATTTAATTATTCATTAGATTTATATTTTTAAATAATTTGTATTTATTTAATTAAAAATCTTATTTTACTCTCAAAGAATTATTCAGTAAATTAAAGGTGAATTTACAGAAGGGTGTTTTGGACTATTGTTTAAAAAGTATAGATAAAATGAGCTATTATTTAAGCAACAAAGATGAAATGGGCTATTGCATGAAACCCTATGGATGAAAAGGGCTTTTTCTCAACTAAATTAGAATAAAATTTTCTAATGTCTTACTATAAATTCCATGCCAAAAATTATAATAAATTTAATTTATCGAATAGGAAAAAAAAATTGAACTGGTGAATTAAGCATTAAGGTCTTATTAAGGTCTTTTAGGCTTATTGGAATTTTTTTTTTTTTTTTTGGGGAGCCCTAACAATAAACTTCAGAAATAATTTAAAAATTTTTTGTACGATAATAATTCCACCGCCGGGATTTGAACCCACCATTATGAGCATGGAAGAATTTGCCAGTGTGCTACAGTGGATTACATGCTATTAATGTAAAAGAAATTTAATTATTTTATAGATTAAAAAAAATTAAAATTTTGGATCAAACTCTAAGGTGTTAGTGTTACTTTGGGCTTGTGATTTTTTGAAATTTATTCATCTTTTATTCTATTGAGGGATCTTGTATATTACACTAGCAATAACATATAACAACCTAAAAATAATTTTTTTTGTATCACTAAAGTCATTGTCAAACAATTGAGGAGCTGTGGAAAATAATTTTTGGCCAGCTATAAGTTGCAGTTAATGTAACTAGTAGCTGCCTCTGTTGAGACCTAAATTAGTACTTTAAAAATATTTTGAAAATTTACTACATAATAATTGTATTTCCTTTCATGCGTAACTGTGAATTTGGTATTTTGAAATACCCTTGATACTGTACTACACAAATCATATCATGCATGGCATGGACTACAAAAGTTATAGATTAAAAGTTAAACAAAGTTCTCAAACAAACTGTATGCCAAAGCAGAATAAGTATATTTTCAGTTTCCTCAGCCACTTTGCAGGTAATTGATTGAGCAACTTTGATATCAACTTCGCTATCTGAAAATCTACATGTGTGTGCTTCAATGATCCATTTTTTCGCTAAGGCTGCATCAGAGAGGAACTCTATAGGACGGATCCACCATTTTCAAAATGAACAGATTCTCTCTATTCCCTCTTGAGATTCTTAATTAAGGAGAAAACAGGATTCAATGTAAATGTTTTGCAAATATCATCATCAATGGAAATAAAAATAATAACAGAGAGCTAGTTTTGGCAAGACTTATGATTAATTTCTAGTTTCACATATAATTTAGCATAATTAAGCTAGAAAAATGAAACAGAACTTAAACTATAGTTCAAAGACAGAACTTGGTTATTGATTAGTATTTATTTGTTCAGCGAAAAGCCGATTTTGTGAGGGGGAAAAAAAAACTCGCTTCAATTTTGAAAGCACCATTAAAGAGCTTTAAATGGGTACTAAAAAAAATTTTAATGAAGCCTATAAAATAACTGAAGTGAGCATACTATCATTCAATATAGAAACTTCGGATTATACTGATAGTTGTTATCCCAATTTTAGCAAGTGTTAACTCAGAATCTTGCAAATAAACAGTTTTCCCCTATTTAATTTGTATATATGACAATTTACAGTACTCGCATCGAAATTAATAGTAGCTGGAAATGTTCACTTCATACCTTAACTCCTCGTCCAAGTATGTAATTTCCAGTTGACCACGGCCACTACCAGGTGACTTAATCGGTATCTGTGTGACAATAGATTAAGGTTAGCTATTACATAAGTAAATATTAAGACAATAATGCTACTCTCTTATTATATTAGAATTTGCATTCACACTTGCTCAATGTTTCTGCCAATGCACATACAATATTTACAACAAAATTGGAAAAAAAAAAAGGTATTTATTTGAAACGGGATATCACATATCACATACCAGACCCGCAACTCTGAAATAGTCAAATTTAACAGCCACTCTTCTAGAATTTATAGGTACCAAATTAGCTGTGGCCTGCAGAAATATTGATACATTGATCACAAATACGATCTTAAACTTAAATAATATACAGCATCATTGTAGATTTTGCTAGTCAAGGATACTATCAAATTAAAACTCACATTGGACACCAGTCGCATGATGTTAATAGGAATTGCTTATTGGCAGAATCACATGGATTAAATGGAGAAAAAGAAAGATTTAAACATATACCTGTACATTTCATTTTTTTTACACTACTCTGTCTTTGTAGCTATCAAAAATGAAAATTCCAAGCATTGCCAATTATATAATAGGTAAACAATGAATGTCAACTGATATTATTGAACAAGAAAAATGATCACCTGATTAAAAAATGGCCAAGTTTCCATATTTTGAGCTCTCAGTGTGTCTACATTTATTGCCTGGTAGATTTTTCCATTCGGTCGCAAGAACTTTGGTCTCTGTCAAATAAAATTTATGAAAAACCATTTTACTTCCATGTTAGGAGAATTGCGTACAAATGTTAAATCTAATGGAAAAAGAGTTTAACTGAAGCTAAGAATTCAAGCAACAAAAAAAGGGGGAAAAGATCCAACCTTTGTCTGCAGAAGTGATTGAGATGTAGTATATAAAAGCTCCCATTTCCCATTCAGTAAGTTAGACTTAAGAGGTTCCTTTATATCATTTACTGCCTCAAGTTTGCAAGCAATCTGATCGAAAAAAAGAAGTCATACAATCTCACTATCAATAGAAAATTTCAAACAAATTCAGTACATACATAGATAAAATTTAGAGAAATAATTCATCCTAAAATTTCTTTTTTAAGTGACACAACTAAAGAATTTTAAATATGGAATAACTTATATATACATCTTCAATAAATCAGCACCTAATAGAAATTGTAGAGTAAAACAATGAGCCAACCTCTCCCTTGCTTGCTGTGCTTGCAATGAACCATAGCCAATCTGCAACTCTAAAAATTGCTCCTAAATTTAGCTTTCAGTATGGTACAATTAATGCCTAAAAATTTCCAGTATCAGTTGTAAGTTATGGCTACGTCACCAGCTGATTAATTACACCTCATAAACCTTAATCCTCTCTCACAACACATTTAGACTTTTGCTCTGTTTTATACTAATGCTATTGCTAGGATTTCACATGATGTTAGTCATTATTATTTATTAATTAATAATACACATTAATAACTAATCTACCGTGTCAATTACATATAAAACTGCCACATCAATTGTCCTTAAATTATGCACACATTAATCGCAAGTCAATAAAATGGGATCACGATTCCCTCACGATCTTGAGCAAAATTCACATGAGCAATTGGTGATTAATGAATAAAAAATAAGAATAATTAAATCTTAATCATACAATAATAACACTAAAAGACGTGTGGTACAAAATTTTTGAAAGTTGAAGATAACTCATATAGTATACTAATTCACTAATTCATTAAAAGGAGCCAAAAAACAAAAAGGAGTAAAAGCCTGCAGCATCATTTCTTATTATTATTATGATGTTAATTATATTATTGCTTGTCATTCAAAATTCTCAGTTTATCATCCAAATTTAGTTCATAAAAAGTTTTTCTCATCATTTATTTTTCCCTCACTTTCTCACACTACTTTCTTGGCTTCCAAACAAGCTTCTAAGCTAGCCTAGGTGCTAGGTATATTAATTTTTAAAGCTCAAAGGAACAGTATGAGTAAAATCACCTGATCAACACGTGCTTGGTCCTCAGGAGAGGCCTCGGCCCCACGATCAAGAGGCTTTATTGCCTGGAAAAGCTCCTCCTTAAGGCTCTCAACTCTTTTGGTCGAAAATCCTGAAAAGAAAGAAACTCTATTCCTCCATTTGTCGGAAACGGAAAAATTCAATGGCTTCTGCTTTCGGGGGCAAAATTCCAAATGGGTTCTAATTATAATATTTGGTTTTGAGCAGAATAAATTAAGCGAACAAGAAGTGAATTCAGATGAAAAACAAATTAGAGATAAAGAAGAACAAGACGAAGAGGAACAAGTGACAGCCATAAATGATGATGAATCATTGTATGATATGACAGAATTTTATATATGTGTGTGTGCGCGCGTGTGTATATACATAAATTTATCTTGAAAGTTAGTTTTAGCGTTTTTTTTTTTTTTAGTGGTTATTAATGGAGAATGAGCGGAAGTCATTCGAGATAGAAATGCGAGAGTGCCCTCCATTTAGCACGCTTGTGGGTAACGAGGCGTGCGTGTCGTTTTGTTTTTTTTCACAACTAAAAACCAAACTACATGCGTGTCGAGGTGACAAAAAATTTAGGGGTGGCAAAATTGATAAGGAAGTGGAATCGAATCGTAAACAAATTGAGTTGAAATTCTGTTGATTCGGATTCAATTTGTTTATTGAATGAATATTCGGTTCAATTCATTTAATTCATTTAGTAGAATTAATAAACAAATCGAATCAAATCTGAATTCGTTTACTATACGTATATCCTATAATGAATCCATAACTATCGAATAGAATATAAATTTGTTTACAAAAATATAATTAATAAACAAAATTAAGCAAAATAAAATACAAAAAGACCACAAATTTAGTATCATACAAAAACAAGCTTATTATCATTTATAATTACAATATTAGCCTTCAAACTTTAAAGTTTTTTCATACATATTTAAGGATAAATAAGTAAATTAATTAAACAAATAATAAACCAATTTTAAATAAATGGGTCGTATTTGATTCGTTTACGACCAATTTATTAAACGAATCATTTTTCTAAACGAATCAATATTCTCAAACTCATATTCGATTCGTTTAATTAGCGAATCGAATCGAATTCAACCATTTATTAAACGAATCAATTTTTTCAAATTCAAACTCATTTAATTCGTATTAAAGCAAATCGAATAAACGAATCCTGATCCAGATTGCCACCACTAGACAAAATGTGGCAAAATTTTTAAATTATTGAGTTTTTACTTTTTAATTGGTTAATATAATTTTTTTTAATTTTTAACATATAATAATTAAATCATTATATGGACGGAATTAAATTTATTCTTAACTTTCTTTAATAAATACAAAAACTCAAACCGTTTGGAGTTAATTAAAAATTCTAAAACTAACAAACAAAAGGCGGTTATTTCTTTTTTCCATTTTCTTTAAATTGGGAATGATACATTCATAATTTAGAGTGAATAATTTGGGCAAATGGTAAACACATCTCAATTTTAAGTTTTAAATAAAAAAATTATTGGTTTCATTGTACATATCACCGATGACATAATATATTGCATCATTATTGATTTATTTATTATGAGGATATAATAGTAATTGTAAATTAAAAATAAATTAACTGTTAAAACAAACAGAAACAATAAGGACAAATTTAATCATTTTATTAAAAAAATTGAACTTTTGGATCAAACACTAATGTGTTACTCTAGTTTTTGACTCTTTGATATTTAATTTACCTTTTTTGCTAATTGGCCTACCATTGGACTTCAAAAATAACTAAAAAAATTTACTACTAATATAATTGTTATAAGCTCATTATGAGGTACTTGTTTCAAGTGTCTCCATTAGTATAAAATTTTATCTACTGGGTTACGTAATAAGGTACGCTAATCTATTCTATCTATTTATTTATTTTATGTTGTAAATGTTTGAATTCTCATTTTGGTGGGGAATCCCACATTGAAAATTTGACAACCCCTCTCCCTTTGATTAGCCTATAAATATGTGTATTATATGTTAATATATGTAAGTTGAAAATTAATGAAAACAAAAGAGTTTATAATATAATTGTTATAAGCTCATTGTGAGGTACTTGTTTCAAGTGTCTCCATTAGTATAAAATTTTATCTACTGGGTTACGTAATAAGGTACGCTAATCTATTCTATCTATTTATTTATTTTATAACAACTACATAATAATTGTATTGTCAGGATTTGAACATGAAATTCAAAACTAGATAAAATTTCCCAATGTGTTACTACAAATTCGATGCTAAAAATTAAAATAAATTTAATTTAGCCAATAGAAAAAAATTGAACGGGTGAATCAAGCATTAAGATCTTATTAAGGTTTTAGACTTTTTGGAATTTAAATTCAATGTTTTTGTTTAGCCCTAACAATGAACTTAAAAAATAATTTAAATTGCAAAAATTAATTTTTTAAATTATTTTTTTGCTGAGCCCTAATATTGAACTTCAAAAGCAATTTAAAAATTATTTTTTCGCATAATACATTATTAAATTTGCTGTTTCCAGACTAATAAATGCAGTATGTTAAAAAATAAAAGAGAATATAGGGATAGGGGATGGTATCTATATTTTTTTAAAGAGAATTCTGCTCCTATACTTGTTCAAACCCATAACAGATTAGGGCTGGTGAAGAGATGCCCTATACTAAACTAGAATACTAGTACTGACATTCGCGCATAAAACCCAACCCATCGCCATTCCTAAGTTAATTAGATTGAGAGTCCATTTGGGATTGAGGTGCTGTAAGACCCAACCCATCACCGTCCCTAAGTTAACTAGATTGAGGATTTATTTGGGATTGAGGTGTTGTAACTTTTAAGCTATAGCTACTGTGGAAAAAAAGCTATAACTATACAACAAAAATTAATAATGTATAATAAATATAGTTTTTAAATAATAATTTTGACAAAATTATTAAATATGTAATATATTTTTTGTCATACAGGTAAAAAATCATATCAATATAGCTTTCAAGGTACAGCAGTTAGTGTTTACCAAACACTTTAGTGCTGTAGCTTTTAAGCTACTACTGCCCAACCTCAATCCCAAACACATCATGAGACAAATAAAGATTTAACATATCCCAGTCCGTTAAATTTTAATGAATAACAAATTTTATAGCTACCAAAAATAAAATAAAATTCCCATGTGTACGTGTAACAAATTTTATAATTGGTAGACAAGATACTGATATTATTGAACAAAAATGGCCAATATGTGACAACATTTCCATCTGAACCCGGAATTCTGAGCAAAAGTAGAATTTGCCAATGTGCTACGTTGGATAACATTGTATGATGTGGAATGAATTTAATTATTTTATAGATATAAAATTGAATTTTTGGATCAAACATCAAGGTCTTATTTGAGTTTTTTCTTTTGGATATTTAATTTACCTTTTTTTTTCCTTTTTGAGGCCTAACATTGAACTTCAAAAAATACATAAAGTTGTTGAATTGATTGTGTTGTTGGGATATGAACATGAAATTCTAAATCAGATAATACTTCATCATGCCTTACAACGAATTCAATGTTAAAATGTGAAATAAATTAATTACATCGAATAGACAAAAATGGAATTGATGAATCGAACATTAAGGTCTGACTAGGGTTTTGGTTTTTTTATTATTTAACTTACCTTATTTTTACTTTGTTAAGGCCTAATACCGAACTTCAAAAAGTATTTCAAAATTTTGATATTTATAATAATTTCATTACCGAGATTTCAACCTAGAATTTTTATATTTTTATATTTTGAAATATTGATTTATTAATTAATTGACAAAAAAACCTGAATTGTTAGATCAAACATTCAGGGCTTATTTGAATTTTGGACTCCTTTATTTAATTTACCTTTTTTCTATTGTTGCATGCCTAACATTAGATTTCAAAATTACTTAAAACAAAAAAAGGAAAATTTACAAGAGTAGCCATAAAAGTTTTAGGTTTTTCAAATTTAACCCCTCAAACTTTTTCCTATCATAATAAGCCAAACACCAAACTTTTGGACCAAATAGCCCTTGTCACTTTCAACAAATTTACAAACAATTCCACTCTCAATACAATTCACGGTTTTACTCAAATTCTCAACAAATCTCAACACTTTCAACAAACCTCAATACTCTTAATACTCTCAACACTCACAACAAACCTTGTTATAACATTCTCAATGCACGGTTTTTATAAATTCATCAATTGGAGAGCTTCATGAGGTTAGTCTTTATGAATTAAAATTTATTAAGTTTAGGATTTTGGTTGAAAATTGATGTGGGTTTTATTGTGAATGTTGTTACTTTTCATTCATAAAGTAATGTGGTTAGTTTAAGTACTCATGTTTGAGTTAAAAAAATCAGAAAAAATCTTTGAAAACAATAGGCAGTCGAAGAACAATAGAGTTGCAGGTTATGTGCGACGAGTGATTTTTGTGCGACAGGTGCCTTTCGCACAAAAATACAATGAGTGCCTACCGCACAAAAATACAGTGTTATTTTTGTGCAACAGGCACCCGTCGCACAGCCTATCATACAAAAATCACCCGTCGCACAAAATTACAGAATGTGCGACGGGTACTTCCGGTGGTCATAACTTAGACTACACATGTCTGTTTTCGAAGTATAATATACCATTTCGAAGCTTGCGACGAGACGAATGAACAAAATCATTTGAAAAAACTTGTTACGCTATATTGCTCTATGGTTGAACAAAAAATTTACCTAAGTTTAAGTACCTATCGCACATAAAGTTACCTATTGCGCATAATCATAGTATGTGCGACATCTATGTAAAACATACCGCATATTCACTTTATCACGTGATGTAGTGTGTAATCATATTTATTTTATTTTTTAATATTTTTCAGGCTTAATGGATTTAGTTGTGCTTCAATTGTGTTATGACCGCTGGTGGGAGATGTTGGAGGATGGCCGTATGGAGTACGTGAATGCCAAGAATATGGCTTTTTTTTTTCAAAAAAATTGTTCGTTTGATCAGCCTTTTTTGTGTAGTGCACAATTGTATATAATGAAGTTTATCTAAATATTCATTTTAGCCTGCCTTTATTTAAAAAAGTTGAGATTTACTTATAACAAAAAATTGTATCTACTTATGTACGTTCAGAATAAAATCTCTATACATCAGCATTCGACTGACTACAATGGCTTACAATATAATCCGAATAGCTTTGACGACTATTTTAAATTTTGATATCTCCGTAATGCGGCCCGGGAAATGATCCTCAAAGCCTAACTTCATCACGCCCGGATCCTTCCTCGATGCGGGTGGATTTCGCTTTGCTAATTTTTTATACATCACCATTTATCTATAACAAAATTTAAATTCTTCTCATTATTTACATTGATAAATTTGGTAAAATCATACAAAATAGGTGCGATGGGTTGCCTATCGCACCAAAATGTGCCATTGGCAATAGCCCATCGCCAAAAAATGCAGTCCATCGCACAAAAATTTGCGATGGCCAACACAATCACAAAACAAATGCTTCCAACACACTTCCACACACAAACAACTACCACCATGACAACCACCACCACCACCAACATCATTATTTTCAAACTTCTACCACCATGATTCTCAAATCTCATTCTTAACTAATCAAATATAAACAAAATAGCTAACCTTTGTTGTTTTGAATGTGGGTCAGCTTGAGCGCCGCCGGAGATGGTTATACAACTTTGGTAAGAGATTGTTGTCGGTTTTGGTGAGAGATTGCTGCCGGTTTTGGTGAGAGATATTTGGACAGATTTCGGTGAGGAACTTGATTGGTGAGAGGTTGCCGTCGATTTTGGTGAGATTCCGGCGTAGAGAGAGAGTCGATTCCGGTGAAATTCCAGCGTGAGAGAGAGAGTTCGTGAGGAATGTGAGAGAGATTTTTGACAGGGGTGGTTTGGTCTAAAAGTTTTGTATTTGGCTAGTTATGATAGAAAATAGTTTGAGGGGTCAATTTTAAAAACCCCAAAAATTTTGTGGTTATTCTTGTAAATTTCCCTTAAAAAATTGATTATGTATTAATTTTTCTTCAAAGATTTGTACTTATAATTCTGAACTGGATAGAATTTACTAATGCGGGCTTGACAGAGACAAAAAAAGATTTAGGACCCATTTGGGTTTGTTTTTAAGAGGTTCAAAAGTAATTTAAAAAAGTTAAATCTAATTTTGGTGTTTGGTAAATTTTTTTAAAAATCACTTTTAACAAAATCACCTCATCCTATAATATATTTTGAATAGCAAGAAATGAGTAGCTTTTCAATATCTGATTTTAAGAATCCCTTTTATACTTAATACAATTCCATATATATATTATAAAAATAAAAAATTATCCTTATTAATTAGGAAATAAAATCATAAACTTTAAAAGAGATTATTATTATTACTAATTATATTGAGATAACAAAATAAAAAATGAAATTAATAATAAAAATATTTATTTTAGTTATCAATTATTATATATACACACAAAAAATGATATATACATGTTTATAAATGTATAAATAAATTTTATTCAACATTATTTCTAATTCAGTCACTTATATTCTTATAGCAGTTTAACAATAAGATTTACCAAACACGACTGCTTTTACAATTCACAATACTTTTAAAAATAAATTTTACCAAACATTTAATTGATTTTTTTCATAGCTGATTATTTATACAGTTCAACTAACAACAATTATTTTTAAAGCTATAATATTATCAAACTTGCACTTAATAGTTGCACGGTACCACACTTTTAGTTGTTGTTGGTTTGAAATTAAAGTGATCCAATGCTAATTAGCTTCACACGTTGACATTAAAGCATATTGTTCAAGCCAGTCAGAAAAAGATAAACAATGTGAGAACTAAACTCTAGTACTAGGTAACTAAGGGTGTGCTTACATTTTGGAGTGGGAATGGGAGTGGGAGTGGGAATCAAGTGTTTATTTAGTTAAAATATGAGAGTAATGGGAGTCCCACTCCGTGGGCCCCACTCTTTTTTGGAGTGGGGAGTGGGAGTAGAACTCCCATATTCCCACTCTCATCTCTTCCCATTTTGCCCTTTTTTTATTAATTTAATATAATTAATATTTAATAAAATAAATAATATTATATTTATTTAAATATTATTATTATTATATTATTTTATAAAATTACATTTATTAAAAATAATAATATTTAAATATAATATTATTATATTATTTTATAAATTTAATAATAATAATAATAAATTTATTAAAAATAATAATATTATTTTATTATTTTATAAATTTAATAATAATAATAATAATAATAATATCTTTATTTAAAAATATAATATTATTATAGATATTTAAAAATAATAGTATTACATTTATTTAATATTAATAATTAATAATAATACTATCTTTATTTTTAATTTATATAATTAAAATTAAAATTAATAAAAATTGTGATTCACATTTAAGAATTTTAAAAATTATTATTAATTTACAAATATAATAAAATAAATTTTATTATATTCAAATATATATTTTTATTAATTTTATAATTAAAAATACAATTATTTAAATAAGGGTAAAATTGTAATTTGAAACCATTTACTCCCAATCCAAGACAAAGTAAACATATAATTGGATTATGATTCCGACTTCACACTCTCATTCCAGTAAACAACCTATTCCCACTCCCACTCCACACTCTCAATCCCAGGATTCCCACTCCAATCCAAAAAGTAAACGCTACCTAAGTAACAATATGAATAGTGACATAGTCAGAAAATCGAATTCACGAGGGCAAAATTTTTTTCTAATATAAAATGCAAAGAAGCAGTGATGCCCATATGTCATATTTGAGTTTTAACTGGAGATTTTTCAAGGGCAGTTGCCGGTGGCGGCCATGAGATTGATTCGCAAATGATGGCTTTGCAAAACGAGATGACCACCACTATTAAGCTACCTGAGTATTTTAGTGATGAGAGCATTTGGGGCGTCGTCATTGAAACCCGCATAACCCGACTCCCACACGAGTTTAGTTTACGAGGGGTTGGACCGCATAAACTAAATGTTTGACGACATTAAAATACTATGCATTGTAATTACCAAACATAGTATGAGGGGTTCTAGTACCATTATAATGAGGAGCACTAAACATAACCTAATGAAAATACAGCTTATTTCGAGCTCATTTCGATTCTGATTCTTACAGCTTAAGTAAACAACTTATTTTTATTCTCATTCTTTATTCTGATTCCAGTTCATTATAATTCCTACTACCCATTCCGATGCCTGATAAGTAAACCACCATGCCTTTCTACTTTTTCTCTCTCCCTTTACGAAATATTAGTCTCTCTCATTCCCTCACCATTTTCAATTTCTGCCACTTAATTCAACTGCATTTTGATTTTATATTTCTTTGAAGCGCATGTGAGACAAAAATGAAACAAAAAATAAAACTTTCAATTTCATTATAATTTTTTTTTCTTTGACGCGTGAGAGAAACAAATGAAAGAAAGAACTAAAATAAAATGGAGATGGAAGGCTGGAAGCAGAGGATGAAAAATAGGCTAGAAGGAGGAAAAGGGAGAATCAAAAGATTTCACTCCCGATACTGCATAATACTATTAGTTAGTCACAAATTAGGGTGAAACAATGAGGGATAAAAATGTTTGATACAGAATAAAATCTCAAGGTGCTAATTGGTATTATCTTTTTAAATTTTATAATATAGAAATTATTTTAATTTTTAGTAAGAAAAATTCTATAATGCCGTAATTAAAATTACGGCATCAATATCATAATAAAAGTAGACCTTTAGATTATATCAATGGTTCTTAATAATTATAATATAATAAAAATATTTAATTAATTTATATTCAGCCGGTTAAATAATTTTTTTAAAAATAAAATTTAACCGGTTTAAAAAAACAGGGAGTTGCCTTTTATAAAAAGAAAAAATTTATGAAAGACAAACTACAATCCCGAATCAACCTATAACAAAAGAGGTCGACCACCACAATTTTATTACCGGAGGTTGATTTTAAAATATTACCAGACGCTCTACACAATTTTAAAATCAACCTCCAAAGGTTGCCTCGTGTTGGTGAAGGAGTTTCAAGTCGACGATAAGGACGCGGCATTGGCGATTCAAGAGGCTGGAGTTTGATGCAATTTGGACTGCTCTGGTCATAGTTTTCCAAAGTTTTCCGCGTCTTTGGTTTTTAATCAAATTAACCAAGTTTGATGCAATTTCCAAAGTCTTTGGTTTTGAGATTTTGGGATGCTAAAAAACCAAAGATTTTGGTATGTTCTTGAAAATTAACTGCTCTTGCAGGTAAGATTTATTTTACGCTTTTCTGTTTGGTTTTAGTAAGTAGTTTTTTTTTTTTTTTTTGGTAATTTTACATGGGCGGCACTTGTTTTGGTTGTGGCTTTTTTGTTTGGAAAGCTTTGAAGGAGAAAGATGAAAATTCTAAGTTTTAGCACAAGTAACTTGGTTAATCTATTTTGAAATTTTTTTTTATAGGTTTCATAAGGATTTAATCTTAGTGCCGTTAAGAATTGCAATCGACAGTAAGCATATTTGGGATGCTATTTCATTTTATTAAATGCTCATCGTAGAAAGAAAATCAGCACTACATTAGTGCTTTCTTTCAGCACCAAGTTAATTTGCCATCAGCTTCCGAAATAGATAATGGATGATCAATGTGAAGGTCATGAAATACTGTTCTGATTTAATGGAAGATAAATAAAATCCAGCTAAAAGTTTTTTCCGTATAAGCTTGCGATTACCCATTAAGAATGCAAGTTCCATGCCTATTTATTAGCATTCTTCTGCTACTCTTTTAAATAATACACAATATTCATGCCTTAGTTAATGTTCTTTGCAGGTTTGTTAGAATTTGTCAATCAAAACCATAAAAAAAATTTTAAAGATCAGTGCCACTTCCTTAGTCTGGTAAGATCTTCAACCTGCCTTTCCTAATGTTCCATTGAATGCACATAGTTTCACAACTTTAACTAGTTTAATTTGAAGTTCTATATTATAATATGATCTTCAACCTGCCTTTCAACTTCTTACTGCTGTTTGGTCTGGATTTTTTGACTCACTATATATGGTTTTAATGGAATCTGTTGTCTATATTATTATTCCATGTGAGCTTAATCTAACTTCACAGTTTTTCTTGAAAAACTTTGTTATTGTTGACTTAGGGAGAACAAAATGATTTTATTTGCTTGCATGAAATGACTCCAATCCAAAGGGTTTAAATTCTTTAATTAGAGATACTGTTGACAGCTTGCTAATTAAGTTTGTGTTGTAAATAATTTATTTGCTGGACTTCCAGCCTGAGGAAGTTAATTCAATTTGATTGGATGTCCATTATTTTGTAGGCAATACTAACTGTACAGCTTTTAAATTAACTTCAATATCTTCAGATCTTGATATGTGTAAAGGATAACAGTGTCATATGCTATTGACCAAGAAAAATATATAAATCCTCTGGTTGAGGTGTAAATTTTCTTTCAATATGTTTATTTTAATTTTGTAATTTTTTTTCACAAAGAACTTTTTGTTAAGATCCCATTTCATCAGTTCGAACTTATTAAAACGAGAATACCTTATGACAGTTGGTGAAGAAAGATGTGAGTTTATCTTCCTGGATCTTCTGTTATAAACTTATCATTCAAGAATTTGTGTCAAAACTCAAATAGCTGTAAAACTTTGGACACATTATTAACTAATTTAGATGCAAGATCTTTTATGACATTTTTGTAAGTTATTAACGTTACATTCTTTTTTCTTTTCCTTGAGAAGAGACTAAAACTTGTATTAAAAATGAAGATAAAAAAAGGAGGAAACCCAGAACATTACTATACAAAAGAACAACCATCCTGCCCTCTATATAGCTAGATCAGCCCCTAGACTTTATCCCATAATTATATTAATATGAGCTTAAATTTACAACTAATATAAATAAAATTTATATGACACAAATAAATATTACACGTTAGAATGAGTTCCAGTGAGATAATGAAGGGAAAATTAAGCCTATAGCTAGCCTATAGAAGCATGCTTGAAAGATAGGGATTCAATTATGTTTGTTAATCTAAATACATGCTTTTCAGAAATATGGCACCCTCATTCAATTAATCTTAAAAGATTAGTTAAGAGCTATTACAGTGGTGTTTTTTTTTTATATTGCATGACAATTTACTAATTTTAACATAAGAAACATAAAGTCAATAGTTTAGAAATTACTAATTTCTCTAGAACAGTAAGGGTTTTGGTCATTATCCCCTCACAACAGCTTGAAGTTGGTAGCTGCAGTATTTAGATTAACAATGTGAGTTGTTACCGTTTTTAAGTTATTGCTATGAGTAAATCATAAATGTGTAATACTGTGAGGTTAGCTAACTACCAGAGCCTCATTATAACTAATGCTGTAAATGGTTATTGTTAGTAACCATTCTGGAAGCAAATACTAGCTTAATTTTTTAGGAAAGGTGTTCATAATTCTTGATTGGGGAATTTAATTTTGGATTGAAATGTTTATTTATTAGATGCGTTAATGAAGTTGGCTGATTTGATTATATCAATTGCTAGTTAGCAGGTTATATTTGGCTAGAAATTCAATTTTGTTATATACTTATGTAAATTACCAAACTTTCTATTTGGATCCTGAGAAAACTAATTGAAAAACAAGTAATAGTAAGATTATCATATCTTTAAAATCTCAGTAAAAGTCAAGATATTTAACTGACGTCCATTATTTCTTAAGATTGGTTCAGAATTTTTTTTAAAATGATTGCAGAAGCTTGTTTGTTGAAATGGCTAAATGTCTTGAATAAAGTTGATGATGGTAGTTTCATGTAAACCTCTTTTGCTTATTTGGTTTTTTTTTACCCCTTCATTGTTGTGTCTAATATCTTCATGTATAGGTTCTTATGATAAACTTCAAAATGGCTGAAAATGTGGATAAGTGCAACAAGAATGATTTGAAGGAGAATTATAACGTGAACCAGGAAAATGAAATTTTAAGAAAAAATCGTCCTTTCATTGAGTATTTGTAAGTCTTATTACATTATTTATTATGTGTTTGATTGTTGGTAGTTTTATGAATGTTTAGTAAAGTGAAGCATAATAATGTGACAGTGCACTGATTATATTTTTTTTCAAAATATTTAATGAATTGCAGCAAGCAAGAAGCGAAAATATTACGGGAACAAGGAAAAAAAGTGGTAAGTGCAGCTATGAAATCAATTAATTTTCATTAAATTTGGGACATGTTTCAAGCAATAACTTATTGTTAATTTTTTTTCTTTTTTTAGGATAGAATTAAATTAGGGAAATGTTTCAAAACTTTGAGTGAAGAAGAGAAGGCTAAATATAGAATGGTTGGTAGTGATATAGCACAGAATAATGACATAGAAGATTTTGTAAATGGAGTTAAGAAAGCCATCAAAACTAGATGCGCTCCAGATCGTTTTGCAAAACTGGTTGCAAAGTTGTCGGAGAATAAAAAAAAGGCTGTTGTGGAGTTGGGATTTGGAAGTCTTCTGCACATAAAATGTGGTTGACTAAAATGAGATTTATGTTCATGGTTAGTTCTTAGTTCAAAATTTTGATCCATTTACTTCATGTATTTTCGTGCATGGGAGGAGCATCAATCTCTCTCCTCAAGATTTTGAGTACATTATGGGAATAAAAGTGGTGGAGTCGACATTGATGTAGATGTTGATATTGATGATATAGAAATATTGAAGGATAAATATTGTGATGACGGTGGATACATTAAACTGAAAACTTTAGAGACAAAATTGGTGAACGAAAGGGAGGTGAATGATGACTTTAAAAGAAGCTTTGTTTTATTTGCTATAGCTACACTTATTTTTCCTAAATCGGGGTTGATTTTAGCCCCTTATAACTTGGCTTTTTTGAAAGACACCAGTGTCATAAATAAAAAAATTGGGGCAACCTAGGCTTTTAAAGGGCTCGTTGAGGGCATACAAAAGTTTAAGGCAGGACAACAAAAAGTTGTTAATGGCTGTGTACTATTTTTGGAGATAATAATTTTTTTAAAAAATGATTTCATCATTTTAAATGTTATTATTTTTTCATTTGTCTTGATCATTTCGTCAAATTCTATTGTAGCTTTTTTACATGGATACTATAGCATTTGCAAGAAAAACTATTGATAAATCCTTGAGTCCAATAACAACATGGACAAATCGAGATGTAACTAACTTCTTGAGTTTTCTTAAGAAAAACGGTGGTTATGGGAGCTCAAAGGTATGGCATCATCTTTTAATTAATTAAATATTAACGTATTATATTGAAATGACATTTATCTAACACTATATGTTGTTTATCAGGTTAATTTGCGAGAAATTCATCCTAAACAAAACTCGACCCAAGAAACATTTGATGGAAGGAGTCAGAAGACTGAAGAATGCATGCATGATTGTCAACATCAGAAGGAATTATCACTTCTTCAAAAAGATAGTGGCCGCATGGCATTGGAGCTTGATGGTTTAAAGCATTCAATGGGTGCTTGGATGCAGCAAATGCAACACGTAATGGAAACAATTAAAGAGAACTTAGACCAGAAACAAGTAGAGCAACACAAGGAGAATGATGGCACTCCTGTTGAAATTACTTCTCGTTCTCGAAAGCGACGAAAGTGTGACGAATCATTCCATGAACATCAGAACAGTAAAACAACAAAAATGAGGAAAAATGATAAAAAAAAAACTTGTAAACTGACATGAACGGTGAAATTAATCAAAAAACTTGTAAACCATACATAAGACTAGTAAATTTAGTGAAGAAATAGTAAATTAATGTAGGAGTAGTAAATTGAACTTCAGAACAGTAAACCAACGAAAAACATAAAAATATGACAAAAACTTGTAAATTGATAAGAAGGATGAAATTAAACAAAAAACTTGTAAACCACAAACATAGGACTAGTAAATTGAATAAAGAAAGAGTAAATTAATGCCGGAATGGTAAATTGAACATTAGAACTGTAAAAACAACAAACATCAGAGAAAATGACAAAAAATTTGCAAACCACACATTGGACTAGTAAATTGAATGAAGAAAAAGTAAATTAACGCTGGAGTGGTAAATTGAACTTCGGAACAGTAAACACAACAAAAACAAAGAAAAATGACTAAAATTTTGTAAACCACACATGAAGGGTGAAATTTAACAAAAAATTTGTAAACCACACATAGGACAAGTAAATTGAATGAAGATATAGTAAATTAATGTTGGAGTAGTAAATTGAACTTAAGAACAGTAAAACAACCAAAAACATAGAAATATGACAAACACCTAGTAAATTGACATGAAGGGTAAAATTAAACAAACAACTTGTAAACCACACACATATGACCAGTAAATTAAATGAAAAAATAGTAAATTAATGTCGGAGTAGTAAATTGAATTTCAGAACAGTAAAAACAACGAAAAACATAGAAATATGACAAAAAATTTGTAAATTGACATGAAGAGTGAAATTAAACAAACAACTTGCAAACAACACATAGGACTAGTAAATTGAATGAAGAAATAGTAAATTAATGTCGAGTAGTAAATTAAACTTCAGAACAGTAAAAACAACGAAAAACATAGAAATATGACAAAAACTTGTAAATTGACATGAAAGGTGAAATTAAACAAAAAACTTACAAACCACACATAGGACTAGTAAATTGAATGAAGAAAGAGTATATTAATGTCGGAGTAGTAAATTGAACTTCAGAACAGTAAAAACAACGAAAAACATAGAAATATGACAAAAAACTTGTAAATTGACATAAATGGTGAAATTAAACAAAAAAACTTGTAAACCACACATAGGACTAGTAAATTGAATGAAGAAAGAGTAAATTAATGTCGGAGTAGTAAATTGAACTTCAGAACAGTAAAAACAGCGAAAAACATAGAAATATGACAAACAACTAGTAAATTGACATTAAGGGTGAAATTAAATAAACAACTTGTAAACCACACACATAAGACCAGTAAATTGAATGAAGAAATAATAAATTAATGTCGGAGTAGTAAATTGAACTTCAGAACAGTAAAAACAACAGAAAACATAGAAATATGACAAAAAATTTGTAAATTGACATGAATGGTGATATTAAACAAACAACTTGTAAGCAACACATAGGACTAGTAAATTGAATGAAGAATTAGTAAATTGAACTTCAGAACAGTAAAAACAATAAAAAATATAGAAATATGACAAACAACTTCTAAATTGACATGATGGGTGAAATTAAACAAACAACTTGTAAACCACACACATAGGACTAGTAAATTGAATGAAGAAATAGTAAATTAATATCGGAGTAGTAAATTGAACTTCAGAACAGTAAAAACAACGAAAAATATAGAAATATGACAAAAAACTTGTAAATTGACATGAAGGGTGAAATTAAACAAAAAACTTGTAAATCACACATATAGGACTAATAAATTGAATGAAAAAAGAGTAAATCAATGTCGGAGTGGTAAATTGAACATCAGAAATGTAAAAACAATAAAGATCAGGAAAAATGACAAAAAATTTGTAAACTGGCATGAAGGGTGAAATTAAATAAAAAATTTGTAAACCATACATTGGATTAGTAGATTGAATGAAGAAAGAGTAAATTAACGCCAGGATCTTCGAAACAGTAAACACAACAAAAACCAAGAAAAATGATGAAAAACTTGTAAACCACACATGAATGGTGAAATTAAACAAAGAACTTGTAAACCACACATTGAACTAGTAAATTGAATGAAGAAAGAGTAAATTAACGCCGGAGTGGTAATTTGAACTTCGAAACAGCAAAAACAACAAAAATCAAGAAAAATGACAAAAAACTTGTAAATTGACATGAAGGGTGAAATTAAACAAACAACTTGTAAACCACACATTGGACTAGTAAATTGAATGAAGAAAGAGTAAATTAATGGTGGCGTAGTAAATTGGACTTCGGAACAGTAAAAACAACAAAAACCAAGAAAAATGACGAAAAACTTGTAAATTAATATGAAGGGTGAAATTAAATAAAAAAACTTGTAAACCACACATTGGACTAGTAAATTGAATGAAGAAAGAGTAAATTAACGCTAGAGTGGTAAATTGAACTTCGGAACAGTAAAAACAACAAAAATCAAGACAAATTACAAAAAACTTGTAAATTTGCACGAAACGTGAAATTAAATAAAAAACTTGTAAACCACACATTGGACTAGTAATTTGAATGAAGAAATAGCAAATTAACGCTGGAGTAGTAAATTAAACTTCAGAACTGTAAAAACAACAAAAATTAGGAAAAATGACAAAAAATTTGTAAATTCACATGAATGGTGAAATTAAACAAAAGACTTGTAAATGTTATGTAAAACATGTAACACATTAGAGTAGTAAATGTAACCTGCAACTTGAACAAAAAAGGATAATTACATGTTACTTAGGTAACTGATTATTTATTTATTTATAATTAATGGTGTAGATTTTTCATTTAAATCTCACAGTCCAATTCCATTATGGAATGATGCCGTAATTTTAATCACGGCATCATAGAATGACCCTTTTAGTAAATATAAAAATGTGTTTGGTAGCTTAATCTGAAACTAATATCTGAAAATTAATGAAATTAGTGATTGGTAGTTTGTCTGGATATAACATTATTATATTATTAAAAAACTTTGTTGAAACAGAGTTTATATGTGGTTAGTAAAATAAATGGCTATATTTTATATCTCGTGGGTCCCATTTGATTTGATTGAACATACGTTGAATTTTATTTTTTTTGTTAAAGTGGGTCCCAAAATGAGAGAACGTCAGTAAAACAATATAAATTATTGTTTTTCTCTTCGGCCATCCTCTGGTGCCCTAACAAAGACCACATCATCAATATTATAATTAAATATAAATTGTGTAAATAAAAATAAAACATATAAATTTAATTTAAAATTTATAAATTAATATTAAACATAAAATTAGACATAAATTATGTAAATGAAATATAAAACTTATAAATAGAAGATAAAATAAATAAATTAACATGAGAATGATAAATTAGTATAGTACTGATAAACAAAATAAAAATTTGTAGATATAATATAAAATTTATAAATTAATTTAAGTGTAAAATAAAATATAAATTGTAGAAATAGAATATAAGACTTGTAAATAGAAGGTAAAACAAGTAAATTAATAAAAGAATAGTAAATTAGTGTATTATTGGTAAATAAAATAAAAACTTATAGATACAACATAAAACTTGTAAATCAACATTAAATATAAAATAGAACATAAATAATGTGAATAGAGCATAACTTGTAAATGAAATGTAAAATAAATAATTTAACATAAGAGTGGTAAATTTGATATATCATTGGTAAATTAAATAAAAAATTATTTATATAACATAAAATTAGTAAATCAACAGTAAATGTAAAATAAAACATAAATTAAGTAAATCAAACATAAGACCTATAAATAGAAGGTAAAATAAATTAATTAAAATTGGAGTGATCAAATGATGTATTATTGGTAAACAAAACATAAACTAACAGATATAACATAAAACTTGTAACTCAATATTAAGTTTAAAGTAACATATAAATTATGTAAATGAAATGTAAAACAAGTAAATATTATAAGAGTTATTGAAGAAAAACCACAATTTTTAAATGTAAAATAAAAACTCATTATAAGAATGATTACATTATATACTTATTGTTTTATTTCTAAATTGAATAATGATAATTTTGGGTTTATAAAATACATGTGATGATATATGTGAAACTTTTTATTAATGATAAAACTTATTATCAAAATCAAATTTTGAAAAACTTTTTTTCTTATTTTTCAAAATTATATTGTATGATAAGTGATTTTGCGTTCTTCTAAACCTCCTCGACAATAATCCAAATGATATTTTAATATAAGTAAGAAGCAAAGTTTGATACTATATGAAATATATATAAGACTAAAAATTAGATCTAATTTTATTGATATTTCATATATGTCTAGTAATATAAAAATGTCTTTTTATTTTGTTTTGGCTTGATCCACATCAAGAAAAATAATTTTGCTTAATTAACTTGTATACTTAATAAATACTATGACGGAAAATGGAAAATGGAAAATGAAAAAAAAAATTTATAAATGTTCTAACATGAATATAGAATTTAAGGTTAAATCAATTTAGTAAAACTTATTCCAATTGTTTTCAGTACAAACTTTTTGCTTTAAATTGATGAGTGATTTTTTTCTTTGCTTAATTAAATAAATAAATAAATTTTTTAAATTAAAGTTTAATATTGATTTACAAGTTTTGTGTTATTTTTACCGATGTTTATTTTGTTTGTAATTTTAAAACATCAGTTTACCTCTCTTATATTAATTTACTTGTTTTACCTTTTTTTTTTATAAGTTTGGAAAATGAATTGCACTCAATTATCACTCACCCAATGCCAAAATTACCTAAGAAATAATGCTACCGAACACCGTTTCTTATTTTTCATTTCTGTAAAGCATAAAAAAACTAATGTAACAATGGTGCCAAATGCACCCAAATTCAGTGATTGTTTACGAGGACAATTACAATTTCAGTTTTGCCGTGGACTGCCTATAGATGAGACGCCATTTAAAAACAAAAAAACAAAAAAAAGGGTATTAGATCGAATCTTAGTTTGCAAAGTGATTGAGATGTATTATAAAAATCTACCATGCATTTTGCCATTCAGTAATTTAGAATTATGAGGCTCATTTGTATTGTTCACTGCCTCAGGTTGGCGAGCAATCTGATAAAAAAAAAATACAAGTTCTATAGAATCTTACTCAGCAAATAGTAAATTTCAAATAAAGTACTAAATTGATAGAATTTAGAGAGGCAATCCTAAATAAGCAGCTTTGGGTGCCTAGCACAGCACGCTTGTTTATTAAGCATATGGTGCAATTAAAGTTAGAAAATTGACACAGTTTGTAAACTTTGAGATAATCACAGATAATTTAAAATATTTTAGGATGTTTTCAAACTTTCATTAAATATGAAGTGGAATATTGATAATTTTTCTTATTTAAAATTTTTTTAGGAGGGCAACTCAATTTTAGAAAATATTTAAAATATTTTACGATTGAATTTTTAGATCGACCCGGGTAGACCAAAACCCACCTGATTTGGTGGAGCCTTCGTTCGTATCTAATCTGAATTGATAGTAAATTTTGGGAGAACCACGAATAATTTAAAATATTTTAGGATATTTTCAAACTTTCATTAAATATCGAGTGAAATATTGATAATTTTTCTTATTTAATTTTTTTAGGGAGATATTTTTACCCCATTATTTTTGTAAATCCACTCTACTTTAAAAAATAATGGGTAATTATTTGTTGGCCACCACTTATTAAGTGAAACTTCTGTAAACCACCAATTTTTAAGATTGTATCTGTAAACCTCATGCTTTTCAAAAAAACATCTTCCACCCACCTTTCCGTTAGCGAAGTTAACAGAAACATGACGTCAGCATACCATCATAGGGGTAATATTATCATTTAGTTAAAAAATAAATATTTAATTATATAAACAACATCATTTTTGTTCATATATAAAAAAAATCAAACATTTCAAAATCTTATATTTAATTAATTATAAATCATTTTCGTAATTATTATATTACAAGAGTAAAATAGTCTGTACGCAGAAAATCACTAACAGCAGTTAACTTTTTTAACAGAAAAGTGGTTGGGGGATATTTCTTTGAAAAGTAAGTGATTTATAGATACAATCTTAAAAATTTGTGGTTTACAGAAGTTTCACTTAATAAGTGGTGACCACCAGATAATTACCCAAAAATAATTGTAGTACATTCACATTATTTTTTGAAATATACAAATCAACAAAAATTTTGACAATTAATCAATTAAATCTTTCTTTTATTTATTTATTTTTGCTTAGATGTATTTGACCATTAAGGTTGCTTTAAAATAAGTTTTATTTAACTATTTTACCTTAATAATAAAATGACTTAATTGTCCAAGAAACATGAGCTCTTCTGCTCTTGTATCTAATAGTATAATTATTAAATTTTATTTGATTAAATTCCGAACTTTATTTTTATTTGTATTTTTTAAAAGTAATTGTCAACTTATTGTAATTATTTCTTGGAAATGGGGTGAATTTACAAAATTATTGCGGGGTGGAAATATCTCCACTTTTTTTTTTTTGGTTGATGTTTTTTATCTAATAAAACTATGTTGCATTCGTTATTTTATAAATATTATTTAGTCATACTTTGTAATTTATATCTCAAAATTGTATGCACAATAGATTTAAAAGCCAAATAAAATCACATTGGCATCTATCTACTTACATATTTCATATAGTTGGTGGCAAAATCAAAATTTTAGTTAATTTGTATTTAAGTAAAAATTGTCATATTCCTCTGAAAATTAATCGGTACTAAGAGAACGAATATTAACCTATTTAGTTTCATTCTTCTGTGGTCCTAATGATGATTGTTGGCCCCGTATAAGGCCAACAAATTGATTGGACGATAATAAATAATTTATAGTTTTTTGTTAGTCTAGATTCTAGAACATAAAATTAGTCAAATAGAAAGGATCAAAGTTGACGCTTATAATAAAGAAACCATATATTGCGTAGGCTTTAACATAAAAATTGCTAAAATGAGAGGACAATTTGAATCTACAATAAAATTTCAATTTCGTCCCTTATTTTTTTTTTCTATTTTATGTTTTTTTTTTCACCTTGGAGCCGTAGACAAGTAGAAAACTATTAAGAGATGTAAATTTATTTTGTTGCTTTGTAGGATCATATTTTGTCATTATTTCATTAGCATTACAAAGAAACAAAATCATCGAAGTAACCAACAAGCACGTAAATCAGTTAGTTAAAGGACTGTTCTAACTTAACCAAGATCTTTAGTTTTAAGTTTGAGAATGCAGTTACGATTAAATATTTGTTGGGAGAACTTTGCCGCAAGATAATTGATTAAACAATATATATACATATATATATATATGTAAAACAAAAAACACACATAATTATAATTAAATTGCATCAACATCCCATTCGAAACCATCCAAGCCATTTATTATGTCGGGAAAAAGCCCTTTTCATCTCTAGGGTTTCATGCAATAGCTCATTTCATCCCTACTTTTTAAACAATAGCCCAAAACACCTTTTTGTGAATTTACTTTTAATTTACTGAATAATTCTTTGAGGACAAAATAAGATTTTCAATTAAATAAATACAAATTATTTTAAAATAATACTCTCAAACATAATTAAATAATATCTAATTTTCTAGATAAATTTAAAATTTAAAGATTACTTAATGAATAAACAATAATAACACCAAATAATATTTGAAATATATATTTATGAAAAATTTTAAAAAAATAGATTTCACATAGAGTGAGGTTTTTTTTTGTCCTTTAATTTATCCCATATTTTCATATAGTCATTATAAATAAATAAATAGTCAATCTATATTGTAATTTTACCAAAAGTAAACACAGACTCCTTCATTTACTTAAAAAAAAACACATACTAAAGACATCAAAATACATATTTAAAATGATATAGAATAAAAGAAATAACGTTAGAATATATGATGATTTATCGTTTAGCTTATCCCTTATTTTATTATGAATAGTGATCCATGATTGGAAAATTATTATTATTATATAAAAAATTTAGTTGACTTGATTAAAAAAAATTGATTAACATACACACGCATATATATCTCTAGTGTTATTTTTGTTTTATTAAAAAGTTATCCTTAAATTTTAATTTATTCAAAAAGTCAAATATTATTTAATTATTCTTGAGATTTATATTTTTAAATAGTTTGTGTTTGTTTAATTGAAAATCCTATTTTACTCTAAAAAATATTTCAATATATTAAAAGTAAATTTACAAAAAGGTATTTTGGGCTATTGTTTGAAAATTATTGATAAAATAAACTATTATTTAAATAATAAGAATAAAATGGACTATTACATGAAATTCTAAGAATGAAAATAAGTTTTTTCCCTATTATGTCTTATTAATGCCGCATTTCCCCATTTGTGACCACCTATTCAACCAAATTGGTAGTCCTTTGAAAATTAATCACGATTATCAATCATCTAATTAATTGCAATTAGCTAAAAAAATACTAATTATAAATTAACATTAATTAGCATAATATAAGAAATTAAAGTATGACTTCAATTTCATTATGAATATTATTAATAGGATAAAAACATTCGTATTTATTGGCTTAAAAAAAGAATCAAATTGCCTGCGCAAAAAAATACAGTTTATGTTGGGACACAAAGATGTATTTTGTTTCTGCACAAGAAAACAGTTGGTCGTCCGTTGACTGGACAAAGAAAAGATAATATTAATAATATAAACGCATTTAATGATTTAATGACATTTATTAATGGAAGTAGTTGATGCAAAGAGCTTACGACACTGCTGTGGAACTTGTGGCAAAAAGGTTGATACCACAAAATATTCTTGATATTGTGTTGAACAATTCATTTCTGGAATTCTGGCTAATATTCTAATAACTATTCTATTTATTGATACAATTTAAAACTTTATATAGAATCATTAAGCGAACAACCTCCTTATTTGGTTTGCAGATAATTTTTTAGTTTCCTTCAATATTTTATATTTTATTACTTTTAAAAAGGACGAAATTCTTTTGAAAAAAAAAGGATAAAATTATTGTCATAATCAAATTATAGGTTTCCTTTCTACTATCAGAATCCCAACTACTTTTTGATATCAAGCTTCATTTAAATGTAATGCATAGATCTTCATTCCACTAACATACCCGCAACTAACCACTCACATGAATATAAATTGTAAAGCCTATAATTCATTCATGCAAATTTGATTGAAACCGAAAAGAGACTATTTTGCATGAATAAATGATAAATTATTTTAAAATATGAATATCCCATAAGAAAAGAAAGACCGACTTTAAAAAAAAATATCGAAAAGAATGATAGCAAACTTAAACATAATAACAAGTCTATTAAAGAGAAGTATGAGTGTACGAAATAACTCACGCATTGCAGTCGAAAGTTTATTTATATGAATTGTTTCACTCATTTAATCTGCTCATCCATTCAACCCATTTACAGATTTACTTAATTAATATGATTAACCACAACCCATTTATAATGATAAAGAACAATAAAGAATAAACATGGATTCGAAAATGATTTAAATAGTAATCAATTAAATAATTAATCATGGGAATAAAAATGATTGTTAAGTTTGAACACTTTATTTATAGTCCAAAACCACTCCTACAGTCCTACTTTTACTGTCATAAAATTATTGGCTCAAAGCACCCCAAAAATAAAAAACAACAATTTCATATACTTCTTCAACATAAAACCTTAAATTTTTACTTTTTCCTTAAATATTAAAACCACATCAACTGATTATAAGGAAGAAATTGATTTCTTACCACAAGAAGTTTGTCAGATTCCGACGATTTAGTGCAACAACGAAAGAATATTAATATATATATATAAATTTACATTGAATAAATATATTTATATATATATATAACTTAGTTCTCTATGAATATACTAATATTAATATTCTTCCTTATAATCAGTTGATGTGGTTTTAATATGTAAATATATATATATATATAATATTTATCAAAAATAATAATATTAAACTTATTAAAATATAATATTATTATATTTAGTTAAAAATAATAATTTACATTGATTCTAAGTAAAAATTGCTTAAAAATAATATATATATATGTAATATTAGTATATTCATAGAGAACTAACAATATTGCTATATACTATCTTTATTTGAAAATATAATATTATTATATTTATTTAAAAATAATAGTATTATATTTATTTAATATTAATAATTAATAATAATAAGTAGTTTATTCTAAGAAAATATTAATTTTGTACTATATTATTAATAATAATGTTTCATTTGTGTTGCTCTTATCAATAATTTTTAATTTACATAATTAAAATTAAAATAAAAAAATTGTGATTTACATAATTAAGAATATTAATAATTATTATTAATTTACAAATATAATAAAATAAATATTTTATTTTTTAAATATATTTTTCATTGATTTTATAATTAAAACTACAATTCTCTTAACAAAGATAAAATTATAATTTGAAACTATTCACTCTCAATCCAAGACAAAATAAATATATAAATTAAATTATGATTCCGATTCCATATTCTCATTTCTGTATAAGTAAACAATATATTCTCACTTCCACTCTACACTCCAAATATTAAGAAGTTGAGGATAATTTTGATAAAGGGTAGTGATATTTCTACCCCACAAATTTTATAAACCGACCACGTTTTTAGAAAATTATTACAATAAATTCACATTATTTTTTAAAACTTTAAATTAAGAAGAAATTTATAAAATTAATCAATTAAATCCATATTTATTTATTTTTTAAGATTATTTTTTATTATATTTGATCAATAAGGTTGCTTTAACATAAATTAATGTGGCTATTTTACCCTCATAAGGTAAAAGTACCAAAATATCTAAAAATTTACTACAAATTTAAAAAAATTTTATTCAATATTTTTATATTTTAAGGACATATAAGTAGTAATTTATTTAAGATTCATTTAATTTTTTTAGAGTACATTTTTGTTGTTATATTTGATCAATAAGGTTGCTTTAATATAAATTAATATGACTATTTTACCCTCATAAGATAAAAGTATCGAAATATATATCTAAAAATTTAGTTTAATTTTAATAATTTTGTATACAACTTTTTTTATATATTTTAATGATGTATAAGTAGTAATTTATTAGTATGATTATTAATATTACACTAAACTAGCAATATATAATTAGGACATATGGAGTATTGAAAATTATTAAATTTAATATAAAACATAAAACAAAATGCCTAAATAATTAGTTCCAATAATATATATTTGTCCTATAATAATTTTGTTATTTTATATTATAAGGGTAAAATAAGCAAATTAAACTTATCTTAAAGCATCCTTAAAAGACTAAGTCAGAAAAAAATATTATAAGAATGATTTAATTAATTAATTGTTCAAACTTATTATTAATATGTAATTTTATAAAATAATGTGAACTTATTATAATTATTTTATTGAGGTGATGTGGGTTTATAAAAATAGTGGGATGGAAATATCTGCACTTTTTAATAAACTCATATGAGAATTTAGAGGGCACTCATGAAATTTTCCTCAAATTCTGCTTTGAGGTATTAAAATAATTTCAGGGGTAGATATCTACCGCCAGGAATTTACCCTTGCTATACCCTTAAAATAAGGTATTTATCTAAAAACCCCTCATACTTCAAAATTCCTCGTATATGCCTTTTTTCATATGCAATTACCGAATTACCCTAAATCAAAACCTAATTCCTCAAATTATTCACAACTAGGTTGCATACACAGCGCCCAAATTCTTCATCTGCGACCAGCATACACAACGCCTAACTGCAAGCTCCAATTCCTGAGTAAGCTCCAGTTTCTTTCTACTTTTAAGTTGTAAATCTCTGTGTTTGTAGCATAGTGTTATTTCTTCTTGTTTGTTTTATTTTACAGTTTTTGAAGTTCTATTTGATCCTTTGCTCTTGCAGATTTGCCACTACAAGCCAACTTCAAGTCATCAGCAGCGCAAGGTATGTTTCCATTCTTCTTCTCTTTTTATGCTTTCTAAAGAATTTCTTTTCCCTTGGTTTTTAATATTTTGTCTGTACACTTTGTTTGGGCTTTTGGGTGTTTGACTTTTTGGTTAAAAAAAAAATTTTCTTTTCTACCACTGTTGCTCTAATGCTTGTGTTTGTTGTTGTGTTAGTGCAGCCTAAAAAACTTTATGTTTCTTTTTGCTTTTGGTTGTGTTGCTTGTAATTGGTGATATTCTCGCTTTGAGATCCTTTTGACCTCTCTTATTTTTTCAAGATTTTTTGTGCTCGTGTAATACTTGTATGTTTCTGCAAAGCTTGCAGTGAAATGCATTTTGTTAAAGTTTTCTTTCTTCTTTATTATTGTTTGTTTGCTATTTTTCTTTGTAAGAAACTTTGTCTCCCTTATAAAATATATTTGCTATGCTGTGTTATGTTTAACTAAAAGCTTTGATTAGTTTTGGTTGAGTGATATAAAGATAAGCCTAAAGTTGATTAATTTTTTTGGCTTATAGAGAAAGGCAATGAATCACAACTGGAAGCGAAGCCCTTAATGATCTGTCAGGCGGTAATTTTACCCTCCTTTGATGTTTCATTAATAGCCATGATCATCTAAGCATTTTTTGTTTATCAATCATTTATTTAATTTGTATGTAAGATCTGAAAATGTGGGATTGAGATTGGAGCTGTCATAAAATCACAACCCATTAAGTGAGTTATATCCAAAAACTCCAAAGTCCGAATAGTGTTCCAATTTTTGACTACTCTTCTTGTCTTAAGAAACAATAGCACAGCAACGCCCCTTGTGATTTTTTGCAAGTTTGTCTTGCTTTCCGGAGTCCCTTCAAACTAGTTTCTGGAGAATTGTTCTTAACTTAAACTTTGTTAATTGGCAAGTTAGAATGTTAGTAAAGACTAGTCCATTAGCTATTCGTGTAGAGGATGTCAATATTTGCGTATATAGATTTGCATCATGCTCTTTAAAAATGCAATTGTGGATTGGGTTCATTTATACATATCAAATGTTGAAATTTAACGGTTATTTATGAGAAAAACATTCTAGAGTTGATGACCTGCATGCACGCCATTTTTCAAAGCTGAGGTATAGATGGTAAGTGTGAAGTTTTTATGCATACCTTTTTAATGAAATTAACGTTTGCTTTCATTATTTATGTATAAACATTTGAAATAAGTAGGGGTATTAGACTCAGCAGAATATGGAAAACAACTTGATTTCAACTACTTGTGGTCGGCTGATTAAGAGATCGTATTTAAAATCACATAATGAATATTTTAATGAATACTTATAATGAATACTTTACTCGACTATAGTCGTGTAAGGAAAATTATACTTAACCAGTATGTCATGTAATTTTTCTGACTGATTTAGAATAAATTATTTTGCAACTTTTTAATTTTATTTTTATCATAATTCAAATATTTTTGTGTTTATGCAGATGAAACCGAAAATCAAGGAAACCAACTACCTAATGTCACACCCTCAAGAACTAAGTATAGTGATTTTGCCATTTTTTGGATAAGTTAATATGTGATGTAACAGTTACAATGGGGATATAGTTTACATTTGATCTAATTCGAGGTAGTTTTGTATCATTTATAAGTTTTATTTTTTGTTAAATATATTATTGAAAGAATAGATGTGATACAACATGATTTCATAATCATTGAAGGAATGCTCAGTCCAAATACACGACTACAGTCGAGTATTTTCATAAAGACACGACTATAGTCCAGTAAGTTCTAAGATACACGACTACAGTCGAGTATCTTCATAGATACATGATTATAGTCTGTATAGATATGCGAGTACGGTTGAGTATCTTCATAAATACACGATTATAGTATCTGTATGGATACACGACTGCGGTCGGGTATCTTTATAGATACGATTACAATATCTTTATAGATACATGACTACATTTAGATACATTCATATACACACGACTGTAGTCGAGTATGTGGATAGAGAACAAAAACTACTTAAATCACTCATCAGAATGATAACGCAATCAACATAAGCTAACATATGAAACTTTAATATATCAAATAAAAAAAAAGCTTTTTCATTTCATACAACATAGGTCCAATACAGATAAAATCATAAATAAGTCTTAAGTGAATACTAGTTGCTGCTCAATCATCATAACTATTAATTTGCTCCAAACACTCGGCCTAGTTATTATAAACCCCTGCTCGCCTCCCTTTGAAAACAACGTAAGCTAGGCAAACCTGCTTAGTCAACTGTGAAATAAAAATTATAAATTTGTCAACTAATTATTACATATATAAAAGAATTAAAACAATAAAAAGGACAAGTATGTAATGTTGAGATATTACGCATGCTTGCTTCTGTTTCATTCAGTCCAATTACAGGCTCTATAGATTCATGTTGATGGCCATATGGCTCGAAGTTAGGGTCAACATCAGTAATAGGTGTTGTCAAAATCTGTTTTCAGCAATAGGTGTCATATGGAACTATCTACCCATTTACACGACAGCCATTGTGTAAGTTGCTAAAATACATCTAGTAAATAGTCAGAGGACATATTTAATGAAAAAATATATTGTTTGCATTAATCATAATAGCTGCAACATTTTTAACACTTACACGACTAGAGTTGTGTAAATTTATGCATACACGACAAAAGTCGTGTAACTTATAAAAATATACGACTACAGTCTAGTAAATAGTCAAATGACATATTTCTTAGTGCAAAAAATATGTATTTTTTGCACTAATAGAAAGCTAGGGTCTCATAACAGCTGCGATATTTTACACATTTGCATGATTGTAGTCGTGTAAGTTCACACATACACGACAACAGTCGTGTAAATTACTAAAATACACGACTACAGTTTAATAATAGTCAGAGGACATATTTAGTGAAATAAAATGTATTTTTTTCACTAATAGAATGCTAGGATGTCATAACAGTTGGAACATTTGGTATATACAGTCGTGTAAATTCATACATACACGACTGTAGCGTGTAAAATGAGTGCAGAACAAAATGAGATTTCAACAAATGTAGTTAGAAAATCCATCACAAAGCAGTGATATGATGCAAATATAATGAAAATGTGAATTATTTTGTTGTTTATCACAAAACATACAAAACCCTAAAAACAATATAGTGTCAATAAAATGCATAAATAACACAAAATAAATTTAAAGTTTAAAATACCTTATTCATTGGATGAATAATGCATCTAGTTGCAAACTAAAATCTCAACACTTTGACTGTTCATGAGTGATTTTAAGAGTTTGAGCGATTTTTTTGTTGTGTGGAGTGAAATAGTGTCTGAGAAAAGGAATGTGCTGGAGGTGATTTTGCCTGTGCTTTATATTTTTTTTTAGGGATATTTTAGTCAATATACAACACAAAACAGCATATCTATATAATTATCAAATATGGAGTATATCTACATAAATATCCTATTTTTAGGGTATATTTAATTAAAAACCCCAATACCTCCACGATGCACCCCACAAATATAAAAAAAAAAAATCCCATTATGAATGAGCCTAACCGGTCAATTCACCCCTTGTAATTTTAATTTATTCTTTTTTATTTCATAAAAGAAAATACCCATATTTTTTTAATAAAAAAGAATTTGAAATAACCTCAAAAGGAGCTCTCTTGGCGCCCATAAATTCCTTCATTTTGAACCATCTTCTCTGACACTCTTCTTTCTCTCTCTCTCACTCAGCCAGCAATGGCGTCTGCTTCTACCGAATCCTCTCTCCTCTCCAAACTCGAAACATCCGATACAACTCCAATCTACTCTCTCTTCGCCGACTATCTCCGCCCGTTCTCAGATCTCCAAAACGACAATCCAAAACCAAATCCAAAATCGAAAACAAAACCAAAACCAAATCAAACCCTAATCCGTCCACTCGCCAAGAAATTCCTCACATTCCTCAACAACTCCCTCACCATTCTCCCCAAACGCCTCTCCAATTTACAATCCAAAGACCACCACCAAACCCTAGTCGATGAGCTCTACGACACCTACAGGCTTTGCTTGAACTGCCTGGAGTTACTCTCGTCGCAGTTGGCGTGCAAGCCGTACACGATTCAGTTGCAGAGGGTGAGGTTCGTGTGTTGCCTTGTGGCGTCGGGGAAGTGCAAGGACGCCGTGAGCGAGGGGCTTAGGGTTTTGGAGACGCTTAGAGGGATGGATTTTGAAGGGAAGTGCGGTGATTCGGAGTTTGGTAAGGTGTTTGTGGAGGCCGTGGCCGCGATAGTTCAGTGTGCGGCCATGGGACAGAGTAAGGATTGTGAAGTTTATAGGAGAGTGCTTGGCTTGTTCCAAGAGGCTAAGTGTTGGTTCAGGTGATTTTCTTTATTTATTTCTAAATGAAATTATGTTTTTGCGTGACGTGAAACGTTTGCTGTTTATTGTTGTGCTTTTGCTCAACTTTGAAACAGCACTTACTAACTATTTGATAAACACGACAGTAGATGTTGATTAAAAGCCACGACACCTTATTCCAAAATGTAGCTTTAAGAAAATTGAGATTGTAGTCATACATGCTTTTAATTATTTAGGAGCTACAAATGATTCTTGGTTTACTATCAAATGGGGATACTAGCTATTATTATGGCTTGCTGGCTTACCTGTGATGGTTTTTTTCCTTTTGCGCATCAAACCTGCAGTAAATAGAGTAGTCGAACCTTGCTGTTTGTGTAATTATGTCATTTTCTGGGGTATTGTTGTGTTGAAAATTTTGATGCAGCCTTTCATGACTTTTACAAGAGAACTGAAAAATTCATTGGCTTAAGGTCTTAAGAGAATTGATCTTAGTTTCAGGATGCTATCAGAGTGATGTCTATGTGCTATCTTAATGTGCAAAAGTATGTAAGGACTTTTGGATTTTAATTTTTGTAGAAGGCTTAAGGTTGTTGTTTAGACTTCAGATATTGGTATGTAGTTGATCGATTGATCTATCTGAATTTGAATATTTCAGGGTATTGGATGCAAATGCGTATGAGAAGTTGCACAGGGTGCTTGTGTCCTATCTGGGCAAATGCACTCAACATTTGGTTGGAGAGATAATGTGCTTTAATGGAGATATGGTACATGAATTCTGTGACGCAACATTGACTGAGTATGCAAAGTCATCAATGAAAGATCAATTTTACAAGGTGAATGCATTTTTACTTTCCTGCAAATTATGTCACAATGAACTTTAAGCAATTGTTTGACTAACTTTCTGTGGTGCAGTTTTGTCGTCGGCTGTGCTTCACTCTGTTCTCACTGCAGGAGATTAACCCCTCTCTTATCGTTGGAATAATACTTCGTGCGTTGGACTCCATTGCCTGTCAGTGCAAGGTAAGATTAAGAGAATAATAGAACAAAAAGATTCTTAGCAGTTAGGGAATGTGGCTAATGAATCTAACTTATGTAAAATGACTCTCGGTATTATTTTTCTTGACAATACAATATGTGAATTCTATTTAATTATATGTTATTATAATAGGTTTAATTTATTATATCTGATAAATTTCTCATGATTCTTCATCCTTAATACAATTTTGAGTTTCTTATAAAAAAATTTCTGATAAATTGCTCACTATTTATTGGTATTGAATGACAATTGCTAGCATTTCCGATAACCTTGTTTAATACTTATATGGGTTTGATTCGAGAAAACCCTTTGTAGTTAGGATTATAAACTAGTATGGAACATCTCAGGTCTGGAGTTACTCATTTGGTAGGGGCTTTCTGACCTGGGGAGTACAGTCTTGTGAACTCTAAGCGAAGATTTTGTCCCTCTCATTTTACTCTGTTTGTAACTAGTTTTTCTTTTCCCTTTTGGAAACAATATATAGTTTCTTGTTGAGAGATTTCTCTTCCCACCTCGGAAGTCAGATCTCTCTCTCTCTCTAATTAATTTCAACTGTGCTGTTTTTTTTGTGATCAACTTCATTATTAAATTATCAGTGCTCACATGTTAGTTGCTTTCCTAGGAATTTAGTTCTTCCTTGTAGAGTATAATGGTAATATCATGTGAGCTTCTGAACATTATGATCTTTTTCATGTCTTATTTGTCACCTAAATTTGAAACATATTGTTGTTTTGTTTTCAAAAAATTTCCAGCTTTGGATAAGCAAATTCTTATTCCTTTAAAATATCTAAGAACTGTATATGTTTTCTTTCTTTTTTAATATAGCTTAAATGCTAGAATTTGAGTATTGCTTATTGCAGGGAAAAAAATAAAAGAATTAGGACTTTGAACTGACATAATGATAGATAACAGCTTTAACAGAGTTGGTGAAATAACTACTAGTTAATGATTAGCAAGTTATGATGTGAATTCTTCTTATCCTTTGGCTATTCATTAAATTTGTCATTTGCGGTAAAAATATTGATAAATACCAAAAAGTCTAGTCCATAAGTAGGAAGAACCAAGGCTATCTTTCATGCGCTTTTCATACTTTTGTTTGTCCATTTTCTTTGAATGATGGGGCCATGCTGCACTTTTAATATGTTTTGGCCTTCTATCTTCTGTATCAAGTATGACAATACTTGGTTTGGACCATTTATGTAGTGGTTTCTAAGTTGTAAGAAAATGCTGGTTGTTAAATTGAACTCCAATGTTTGGTGGATTCAACCCTTTATTATTAATTTCTAACCAGAGTCATCCCATAATTGATTTCTTATTTCCTCAGCAGGTTGAAACGGATAATAGTGGAATAGAGCTGGTTGAACTTGTCTCTTTTTGTGCCAACAAATGTCGCACTGCAGGTACAATTTTTTGCAGTACTGTTGCAGGACATCTGAATTGCATAGCAGGTCACTTTCCTCAGGTATCATGTGCACACACTCTGCTGTTTATGGCGTTATGTGCATCTTTAACCATTATTTAGTTGGGTTATTTTTGTATGATAAATTCAAGTCGAACTAATGTGGCAGGTTGTCTCACCTGTTGATTTGATTCTGAGGCTTTATGCTACCGGGTTGTACTTGACTAACTATGAGGTTAAGTTTAGAGGTGGTGATTTAATATCCTCCAGAGCTGCACAAGATGAGTTTACGATTAGTTGTTTGCTTGATGATGGGGATCATCTGCACAATTTGGCTTCTTTGCTTGGTGCACTAGGAAGTTACTTTTCTTTTTGCTGCACCAAGAATTTTGTGTCATCTTGTGTGGAATGTGAGGATTCTGTCAGTCGAATGCATTTGCAGCCAGATTCCAAGGCCTCTATAACTTCCATGCAGAAAAATAGAGAAGCTTATATGCTGTCATACTTAAATGCAATGAAATTCTTGTGCCTTCCACTTGCTGAAAAAGTAAATTTGGAGAAAAAGGAGTTAGTTTCTGAAATTGAAGCTGCTTCTATTAGCCCGCAGCTCTGCAGCATACAGGACACATTTTATCAGTTTTTTGATGTTTTTTTGGCTCAGAGGCAAGTGAATCAAAATTCCCAAGTGTTCATTTGTTTGCTTTAACTGCCTCCAATGAGTTGCTTGTGTACTAAGAGAGTTCTACTGTTCTGTTCTTTTTTTATTGGAGAGGTCTAATGTTCTGTTGTGCACTTAATTTTTGAATTTTGCTATTGAAATGACTCATATAATGGTCTGTAAACTGTATCCTAGTTGCTGCTTGTGCACTAAAAAAGTGCTTATGTTCTGTTTTGTGTTTGATTTTTAAAACCTTTGCTATAACAATGACATGGATATAGAGTATTGGCCATTATGCTGAAATTTTTTGTCTTAAGGTAAGTTGACTGCTACAAAATCAATGTCTTTGATTGTGCTAGGAATAAATGTCCAATGCCCCTATAAAAACAATGAAATGATGTTAAATTGTAACAGCCTGGTTGAGTATGAGATCAGTCCAAGTTATGGATTATGCTGAGCTGGTGTAGATTCATAAGACTTGGAATAATTTCTTAGGAACATTTCTTTCGTTCTTTAGTGCTTCTATAAATTCTGAAGTTTTGCTTATTTGTATGTGCAGCCTTGCATCTGAAAGGGAGAGAGATGGGTTTGATGATAACAAGAGAATACTTAGTGTGGCTGTGGCTGCTTTCATTCTTTCTATTACAATGGATCGTAAATTGAAGGTGGCAATCTTAATTTGTAATGCAGAGATGGCCTGAATTGTTTTTTAATCTTGATGTTGGAATCCTCATTTACTTACTATTTTATATTGAAGTATTCACTATTGATTAGCTAATTTCTTCTCTTTCTTATTTCAGAGGACTGTGCATTTGATTAAGCACATCATTGCCAATGAATGGATTCAACCTCAAGGACTAAAATATCTTTATGCCTCCCTTTACAATATTGGTGTACTTCTGTACAGAAATAAGCGAGTGAAAGAGGTACCTTCAAGGAGTGATGTGGTTTCTAACTTGCATTCTATACGATATTAGTGATTCTTGCTGTATACTTTTTTAATAATTGTGTAACTAGTAATCCCAAAAGCTTCGTCTAATGGGTAAGGGCCTAGGGTCGGTAAATAAGATTAAACATTCCCCTTCACGTGAAAGGCACTTCAATCAAACACAATCTGCTACCAATAAATGCGGCAACAAACACAAACAACACTCTATAGTTTAAATAAATACAATGGAGAGTATATAAAGAAGATCTCTTGGTCAACATTGTAGTGATACTAATGTTAAATTACTTTTCAACCTAAAAGCGTAAGTTTACAAGGATTTAAGTACTCATATTGCTCATAACTCAATCTACTTTAACAAATAAGAAATAGAATCATGCCTATTTGACGATTGGGTTCATTAAGTTTCTGTTGGTCTATTGATGGGCTTGTTATTTGTGATTGCTTCAAGTTTGAATTATTTCGGCTTGAAGATGTATTTCTGTAATAAAAATGGTCTTCATGGTACCCGTTTTATGCTTTTACAGTTTCTTTAGTTCTCTTTCTTTTTTAAAAATTGTTTGTAGAGGCATCACATCAAAATTGATTTTGGTCGGAGTCAATAAGAAGTAACTAAATTTCAGAAATTTGGTTTTATAATTCTTTGCTGCTACTGCTGCTCATACTTTGGCTGTCTGCTGTCAGTAGGACTGAGTCAATTAGCCAGATAACTAATTGATAAACATATCTCCAAAAACTTAGTTGACTGATTTTAGCTCTACTTGTGCTAAGGTTTCCGGATATTTGGAAATTATGTGATGTGAAAGTATTAGTTACTCTATGAAAGAGATTGTTAGCAGTTTATGCATTTTTGTGGCAGTGTAGACCTTTTTCCACTGAACTTATTATTTTGTTCTGATGATTTTCTTCAAATTGAATCTCACTTGGGAGTAGTGAAAACTGTCAAAAAGCAAATATTTCTGCTCCACAGAGACTTGAAACTCCAATATTCATCTTTTACAGGTGTATCTAGGTATTTCTAAATGAATTCTGAATCCCACCACCAGAAAGTGGAAAATGAAAGTTCTCTAGTTTTTAAATCACTGTGCATATAAGAACCAAAAGATAATATGAAGACGTATAGGAATGGACACTGACAATCTGGAAAAAAATGCATTTGAATAGCGACCTATTGAGACTTGTAATCATCAGTATCTGCAGAGAGGAGATTGGGGAGTAGAGTTCATTGTCGACACATTCACACGCACACATGCACTCACATTTTTTATCTTGTAAAATCAAGAAAAGCCAGTATTCTTCTTGTTGAATTCTTTGTATTCAGAGGCTTGTGGTTTCATGTTTTGTATGAGTCATTGATCTTTCTTTGCAGGCTTCAAAGGCAATAAAATTATGTTGTAGAGCTGCTTGGGCTTGTGTTGCCCGTCTATGCAAAATGTTTGTATGCGACTGCAACTCAGATGGGTTTCATGGTGACATGTCAGAAGGTGCTATTGTAGATTTTGTTAGCGAGGCATGTGCTAGAAGTGCTTTCCTTTTGGATGTTCTCCATCATTGTGGCAGTCAGAATATGGAAAAAATAATTGTGGATAGTCTTGAGAATTGGTCTAGTGTTGCAATTTTGTTTAAAACACTGCCAGGTCCTTTGCCTTTGGTGAAACAGTGGGTTAAGGTAACATGTGATAGCCTCCAAATGTCTTAACTACAATTTTTCTCGTTTCTCCTTCCTGATCGTTGATTGATTGTCAGATAGAGTGTAAACGTCGTAAGAATTTAGATGTGGAGGATGATGCTCCAACTTTATACTATTTGCTGTCATCTTCTGGAAAAGTCTCAGAGAGGACGATCGGTATTATTTTAGAGGAGGTTTGGCCTCTTTGTGAATTGCTTATTATACAGTTTAGTTTGAATAGAATTTATTTTATGATGTTCCTTCTTAGATAATATATAGTTTTTTTCCCGTATATGTAAACCACATTTTTTTTGGTCCCGGAACCTTTTCAGGAGCTTCGTTCCTATGAAGAATTGAATCCTTTGAGCCCAGAATTATGTCAGAGAATGCAAATAAAAATCAGAAGCATCCTTCTGGAAAGTGTGTACAATTCAAGGAATAGTTGTTTACAGAGATCAAGAATTTTACTCAGAAAAGGTAGGGCGTTGAGGGCCAGGGGAACTGAAGGTCTGAAGGACTGTATTCAGTGTTTGTCAGAGGCAATATGTGTTATGGTGATTTCCTTAGTTCTTGAATGATCCTTCCCATTTCGTCGTAGTTACTAAAACCTGTCTTCACCTTTAAAGTTGGATTTTTGACAACTTGAAGTGGTTTCTGAAACAGAATGACATATCTGGAGACATGTCTGAACATGAAACTTTGCATTGTCATCAGTTAGCAGTGGCATATTGCTTACGCGCATTATGTACCCAGGAAGCTGACCCAAACTCTAAGGTGTTGATGCGTAAAAGGCTAGTCTCCAGAATTGAGTGATTAGTGTTTAATGATATTAAATGTTACCTAATATCTGTGCTTAGTAATTCTCTTTACTGAATGTTTGCTTGGTTTTACAGCAAGTTATTGAAGATATTGGGGCTGCCCTAAATCTTTGGTTGAGTGTATCAATTTGCTCTGAGAGTGACCGCTGCGATATGGTCTCTGAAAATACAATGCTACTACTCTATAATGTAGTCGATTTATTATCAGTAAAGGTATGCTTGTGTACTGGTTAGGTGGTGTTAAGTTTGCAAGCAAGCACATGTACTGGCAGCTTGACATTTTTTTTTTAATGGAAAATCGCAGGGCTTCATTGAATTTCACAATGACATATATAAACTGATGCTTAGATTATTTAAATGGAAGAGTGTTCCATTGGAAAAGTCCTTGTCCATTCTGTGGGAAAGTAGAAGGCTCAGTCATGCTCTTTGCATTTCCCCTGTAAATGATGCATTCCTCATGAACTTAGCGGAGCAATGTGGTGAACCTTCCAAGTCTATTGAATTCTGGATAAGCTGTTTACAAGGATCCCAACCATTACTGGTTGGATTCCAGCAGAGTCTCTTATTTTTATTTGCTAATTCTTCTCATGGCTGTTACATTTGCGAAAGTTCTGTTCGGCCATGCATCACAATCAATGATGTTAAAGAGGCTGCTGCTGAGCTCATTTCAAGTGTAAGAATTTTCAATTTAGCACTAATTTTCTCTTAATCCTTTCTTTTTGGTTTTGTTAGTTGATGTAAAAATTTCCCTTTTTCTGCTGCTACTATTTTAGGTTCCTGAAACCCCTCGTTCTGTTTTCCTTGTTGGATATCTTTACTACGACTTATGCGAAAGACTCATTGCAAATGGACGACTGTTGGAGGTAACCAATATTAGATTTCCTTTTCAAATTTGAGTTGTGACCAGTTCTTTTCGTTCTGATAACTTGTACATGAGTTCTAGACTATATATGTAATTTACACTTTGATGTTAAGAATGCATTATTCTTCTCTGTATTATTGGGTTCTTCTCGCTCTGTTTCTTTTCCTTTCCTTCTTTAACTTAATGAGAAACTATTTTCTTTACGAACTATAGATAATAGATTTTATCTATCTATGGATTCCTTGTAGTTGCTCAAACGCTCTTGAGAAGAGTATGAAGCTTTAGTCCTTTCTTGGGCAGCTGTGGGACACACTATAACATTTTGAGTTTTTATGTAATTAGCTGACTTGAAATTGAAGTGAGCTAATGAGCTGAATACTGAACATTTTTGTAATCAAATGAGGATACATCTTTCTTTTCTATGGGGCTAATGTCATGTGCCAGTATGGTTGTTAATTTAGGTGGGTTTGCTTTGTGTATAATAATTTCTCAATGTGGTCTATCTTGTTTTTAACATGTTGATGATGTTCAGATTGTGTCATGTGTTGGAGTGATTGGCTGTCACTTTAATTAGTTAATATTCCTTTTATCAGGCTTCACTATTTTGCCATTTCTGTTTAAACTTTATGGAAATAGCGTGTTTATGTTGACTGGATGAAGGAGTTCTTCCGTTGCACTAACCATATATCTTTTTCAAGAGCTAACATTTTATGCTATGTTTCATTTTGAACGTTCATTGTTCCTGCATATTGCACTGAAGAATTTGCTGTGATTTATTATTTTTTCAATTTTTGGTGGAATTCATGTTTACTGACAACTGTGGCAGAGCAAAATAGGGACAAGCATGGGAAGCTGCCCCCATTGAGTCCTTATTTATTCAATTTCAGCCAATGCTGTGCTTGGGTTTAACATAAAAAAATAGGCCCAAATTTATATTTCAGTGTATCAAAACTCATATAAAATGGCCAGGTCAGGCCCAAAATAAAATTAAAAAAAAAAAGGGTCAAGTTCTCTCTATCAATCAAAATTCCCCCATTGGTTCAATAACTTGGCTTTCATCCATTTAAGTTTTTGTCTTTCCAAAAACTTTCTGCTGGTAATTTCCTATGGACTCATTCTCTATACACAAATACACAGACACATGCAAACTTGCACAAATTTGAAGGGATTAGGCATTTTTATTCCTCCCTTAAGAATGAAAGTAAATTGATAAATTGGTGGGGATATTTTTGGGATTTAAAGTTTGGCGTAACAACATTTTCATTTTCCCTAATTGTTTTGAAGTTTTTTTTTTCCAGTTGTTTCAATTATGAAAAGTTCCTGAACTATTGACTGATTTTGAGTTTTTTGACCTATTTCAAGCTTCATTTTTTTATTTTAATTTACATGGGGTATTCTTTTTTGCATAATTTCAGCAGTTGCTGTATTTTTTTTTCTGTTCACTTTAAAATGCCGTTTCTGGCATGTTTTGTAATAATCAGGCTCTTTCATACGCCAAAGAGGCCCATCGACTACGTACTCAACTCTTTCAAGAGAAATTTTCGTACTCTGTTGAGAACGGTGTCAAAGAGTACAGTGACTCTGGGGACATCAGTCAGAAGCTACATTCCAGTCCTAAAAGTTTCAAACTATCCAGTTCAGTTGCAAGTGAAGTTTGGTCTTTTGATGCTTCATCGTGGAATGTAGATGGTTGTTATCTTAGTCCATGGAATGTGCTACAGTGTTATCTTGAAAGTGTTCTCCAGGTTTGGCTTTTCTCATTTATTCATATTCAAATCTAGGAACCAACATAGACCACTTTATCTTATGGGCTGTTGCTTTTACTTTTCACACACAGGTTGGAATCATTCATGAATTAGTTGGAAATGGAGTTGAGGCTGAAGCTTTTTTACTGTGGGGAAAAAGCATCTCTTGCACTCAAAGTTTGCCACAATTTATAGTTGCCTTTTCTTCTATTTTAGGTATGAAAATCAACTTGTGTAAGTCCTTGTTTATAGCTGTGATTCCTTTTTCTCTGCCTACTTGGTTTTAAAGGAGACGTTGCTAAAGCTTACTCTTCACTCTTAAAAATCACTAGGAAAATTGTACCGTAAGAAACAGCTGTGGGATCAGGCAGAAAAGGAGCTTAAGAGTGCTAAACAAATTTTGGAAGAGAAAAGTAGAAATTTATCATGCTTAAAGTGCAGATTGATTCTGGAAGTGACTGTTGATCAGCAATTTGGTGATCTATCCCGAAGTAATTCTGGTGGTGATGATAGAGGGAATACTTTGATTGAAAGGTTATCTCATGCTGAAAAGCTCTACAGATCTGCCTTAGACAAATTAAATCTTTCTGAGTGGAAAAACTCAATTAGTCTTCCTGAAGAAGCTAGGTCTGAGAGCACACTGCTTAAGAAACCTTCTGTACAAAATGCTGAACATGGTGCTAGCAGTACTTTTGTCAATTCTACCTTGCATCAGCCAGACACAACAGAACTTACTGCAAGGAACCAGTTGAATGCGAAGGTTGGGGGAACAAAGTGTAGAAAGACTAAAAATCCACCAAAATCGTTGGTAAAGGATCAAAATTTGGCCCGTGATCCCAATTCCAGGATAACTCGTTCTAAATATCGGTCTTCTCAAAACCAATCTGTTAACAGTTGCATTGAGGAACAATCAGGTGTTTCAAAACATACTAAAAATGACAATTTACCTGATCTTCCTGACATTCTTAGTCAAGAGGAGTCAGTCTTGGAAGCAAAAAATTGTTTTGTGGATACTGGGTATCAAGCTGCTTGCATCTGCAACAAAATGAAGTGCTGGCAATGCCTTCCTGGGGAAGTTATTGAATCTGGGTTACTAGACAATTTATTACGTGTGAAATGGGAGTTTGCTCGCAGGCGTTTATCACTGAGAGTACTTGCCGGTATAGGTATGATTGCAACTGCTTGTTATAACTTCACTGCTATTATGCATGCAAAGATTCGTTTACACAATCATATTAGTTTGTGTGAACCATGTAAAATTTTAACTAAAGATGATGTGCTTACTGTGTGAAACCTATCTTTTGATCCATCCTGCTAAACATTAGGTTAGGCTTTATCCGTTTAATGTGTGTTTATTGTGTCAGCAAAAACTTGTTTAATCTTATTTTATTTGACATGCTATAATTACTTCCTATTGAATATTGTAAAGTATTTTGATGTCATATATCATCTCAACCAGTGAAGGTGCTTTAAAACAATGCATGTCAAACTTGTTTCATAATATGTGTTTCAAGATGGGGCTCTTCATTATGACAGCATATATAAATATGTATGTAGATTGTCATTGGTTAACATCCTCTGGATAGAGTAGCTCCAGATTTCATCAGCACACTCACGTAAAAAGTGATTATTTTGGAGTTTTAGAAATTGGGCTAGGGGGAGTGGGGAATGGATGCTGCTAAATTAATTGTTAGATAGTGAACTAGTTTGAGAAATGGTATTTGTTTACAGGCAAGACCACCAATACAGAAGGAGTTAAAAGTTTTCTTATGACATTTGTTATTTTTTGCATGAATTCTGAAAGTTCAAGTTCTTTAAATTTCAAATATTTTTCATTTGTTACTTTTATGCAGATTTAGTGACATTCTGGTATTTGTGTTCATGTGTTAGTTTAACACTTGAAAGCAGGCTGAAAGTTGCTTAACAAGATTTTATTTTTAGAAACAGTCAGGGAAGGCTTCAATTCCCCTATTGAAAGTTTTTGGAGATGATAATAGTTTAACGCCCCGTAGGGGCCACCTTTCTGGGATTTAATGTCTCACACAAGTGTCTTGATATCAAGCAAGGTCTGGCAGTAGTCCCCAGTTTGAAAATCGGTTTAAACAACAAGGGATTTCCGTATTATCCATAAAAGAACCTGAAATTAGCCAGCGACCTGAAACAGTGAACTGTTTTCATCTACCCTATTGTATTCCTTTCAACATGAGTTTGTACCAGGTCTGCCTGAACCACAAGCCAAAGTGAATTTTCCTCCTGTACAATGTAAAAATCAGAGATGACTGAGTTAAGGTTGATGGGTCATGTGTGCCACACACACACACTGTCAGCTTATTGTTAGGTTTGCTTAGAAACATAAAAGAAAAAAGTCTGCAATCTTGCTTCAGGTGGTGCTGGAAGACCTCTACTATAGTATAATTTCAAACTTAAAATCAATATCTTTCTTTGTTAATTTGGAAACCGATGCAACCATATGTGAGAAATTGATTTATCCTTTCATGTTTGGCTATGTTGATGGGCATAAGGGCTAAAAAAAAAAAACTCGTACTAGATTGATAGACCAAATGTGGTAATGACGATACAGCTACTGTGACGCATCTATTGTATGGTTGGAATCATGAGCCTTAACTTGGGGTTTTCCGATCTCTCACCTTCCATAGACTTTACAGGTATTAAATTCTTGTGGTGACTTTGACCATTGCTTATGATTTCTGGGAAAGATTGTGGAATTGAGAGCTGAAAGATTAAGAAATAGATAGAAGGGATGTTGGCTCTGTGTTTTTGAGTTTGTTTTTGTTGTGAAATCTTATAGTCATATATAAAATCTGATCAGTGTTCTATTGTATAGATCTTTTTGTGATCTTAAGGGGTTCTTTATCGTTTAATTTTTGTTCATGTTTTTCTTCTTAATACTAGTTTCTTTGTTTCCTATCAAAAAAAAAAAAAAAGATATTTTTAGCTTTAGATACTCAAGTCTACATAGAGAGGGAAAGTGGTAGTGTGTCTTGAGATGGACATAGTTATTTGTCAAAAAACTGATATATACTCGTACAACCTCACTTGCATGTGAATACTTATGTCAATGAGTAGTTTCTTATCCCAAATCATAGACCAACCCATGATTTTTTTCTCTATGAAGAGCCTCATTTTCTTTGTTTGCTCTTAATATATAAATATCTTTTTTCTGTTTCAGGAAAATGCTTCGGAAATCATGATCAAATTCATGAGGCACACAAAATTGTTGTTCAAAGTGTATCTGTCCTCCTGTGCAGAAACTCATTTTGTCATACTTACTCTTCTCTTCCGCTGACTGTCTTGCTTGATTTAATCGGTAAGGAGTACTCAGAAGATGTTTTTGCTGTTGAACGTGCGGGAGTACTTTACAACTTTTGTTGGTTCTCTTTGAAGGGTTACCATTCTAAGAAATCCAGGTACTTTTAATTCTAGGTACTGATGTCTCTGTATTTATTTGTTAAGAGGTTAGTGGTATCTCAATTTCCAACAGAGTTTTCTTTTTCCTTTTCAATTATGAAGGGTTCAGACATGAATTTTTGCAAAATCTTCCTCAATTTTTTCCTCAATGCCGTCAATGAATACCACCATTTTTGATGCTTTAGTTGGATATATATATATTGAAAGGAATGACTTTCATTCAAAGACCAATAATGGCCTAAATTAGTTGGATAATTTAGAGTCATCAAATATTTAATCATCACTGAGAATCACTAATTCCGTTATTTTTGCCTTCTCAAATTCAGATCAGAAGAATATGCATTTGTCAATGAAATGTTAGTGTTGCTAAATACTGGCAAGGGGCGGTGGAAGTGATCAAGGAATTAATAGTCCAGCTTCAGCCTTGGTAATATCTTGAGAGGGGTGTTTACTGAATAATGGTGGATCTTGAGACTTTTAGGGTTTTCTTAACTGGTTAGGATGAGGAAAAATGCAGTAATTTATTTTGATGAGAAAAATTACAAAAGCTATTATTTAGCATATTCATGTTATCTGAGGTTGGCAAGATAAGCAAGAGGGAGTGGTCGGGGAGATTTGTACAGATATCAGTTGTTGGGGAGAGAGGTGGATAAGAAAGTATTTGCTTTCCTGTCCTTAATGTCAGTTGTAAGTTTGAGGCACATTTTAAGGCTGAATGATTGTGGAGGGTTATGACCTCTTTTTGTAAATAGTAATTAGCTAGTCAACCTATTTATTCATGGCATGTCTGTCTTCACAGTCGCTTTTATTCTTTTGAATATTAATCTCTAGCAGTTGGTAATGGTATTAGACTTGCATTAATACTTCAAATATTTAATATGATGTGCAAAGCTTGACACTTTCATGTGACAGATATGGATGCCTGTATGGCTTTTGACATTATTCAACCTTTTTTTACCGGGTCTAATTGTTTTCATGACTGAAAAAATGACCAGTAAAGTTTAAAAGACAACTGTAATTTGAATGCATGGTGCAATCGAACCCACTGGTCCCTAAGGCAGTCTTAATCGTCTGAGCCACTCATAATCCTCCGTTAAATTGTTTGTGATATAGTATAAGCATAAATTTATGCAAGATAAGCATATTCTTTTTTAGCCTTCGGTTCTAGTTAGATAATAACATATAGCCTAATTGGTTGTTTTCACATGTTATTGCAGCGTTACGGCTGTAGCTCTGTTATTGTGATAATGGATTTTATTGTAATCACCCTAGATTACATTTTATTATTCTGACTTGTCTATATTATTTACACTATTTTTAATTGATTCAGCTCTGGTAGCTTCTTTACAAGTGTATTTTTGCATAATTAACTTCCTTCTGCTTTTCTCTTCTTGATTTACTGTTGTTCTTCAGAAACAGTTGCTGTGATCTGTCTCACTTGCAGTTGCAGAAATTAGTTTCTTGGTTGATGCTGGCCTTTGTGCTTTGCCGTGAGGCTCCCGTTCTTTTTCAGAAGGTTAAAATCTTATCTTTTTTTTTTTAATTCTCTCTTATTGTTGTATCTAACATTATCTACGTGGTTTTAAAGATTTCAGAAAAGGAAAACAAGTTGCTGATTAACCATTCTGTTATGATTTTTCCATTCATGAGTTTTTAAATGTGCTCCATTTTTAGTTTGTAGATGCGTAATGACATGTAAACTGTGGCTTATAAGTGCTAGATAATTCATCTGGAGATAAATGGAGTTGTTGAACTCTCGATAGTTTTCCAAGACTGCCCATGTTGTTGTGGGATCTGCGTCATTGCATGTGAAGTATCAATTCCACATTTCTATCGCTTCAGGCACCAGAGTACACAAAGTTTAAAAAAGTTGGTGGTATTGATGCAGATTGCTGTCATAGAATGTAGGACAGTCGGAAATCTCATTTCAGGATAGTTTATATGATAATGGAACCACTCTTCATTGTTTTTTTCCTCCTTGTTTTGAGCTATTTCTTTTCCTTCGTACGTTATAGCAGAGGATCTTTCTAAGTAGTTTCCAAGTTTTCCTTTTTGAATGGGCTTTGGCCACTCTAAATAGGACCTTACGTTTACGGTTTTTTTTAGCATATTTGATTATTGATATAATGAAAATTTTCTCTCTTTACTAATTCTTTATCTCTCCTTTTCTCTTTCGGTTACTATCCTGCACTGCGTATGTTGTATCCACTTGCAGTATGATGTCAAGTGTCAACAGGTTATATGGAATTAAGTTATTATTGAGGTCTGTGTTAAAACAGGAATTATTTATACTTCAATAAAAATGTTCAAATCTGATGTGATCTCAGCCCTCACCGTTTTATACCTTCTGAATATGGGATGTGGAATTCTTATGGAATTTTCTGTGTTATGCTCTATATCTAACTTAATTTTCTTAGGTCAAATTGCAAGTTGCCAATTATTTTGACAATTGTTGGTCTTTTTTCCTGTTCCATTTTTTTCCCCCGCTTCTCTGACTCTTCTTGATGTTTGAATTATTTTTTTGTTAATTTTGATAAAACAGGTTTCTAAATTGCTGGCAGTTATTTATGTACTTTCTTCCACAAGCAAGCTCTTTTCTCTGTCATCTTCCTCCAAAGTACTCTCTGAAAGTCATTGGGCTTCTTTTTTTCATCAAGCTTCACTTGGAACCCATCTTAATTACAAGTTCTTATCAAATATGAGTGGGCGATTTAAAGCACAAGACATTTTGGATACTGAGGTAGGTTCGCTCTCTTCATAAACATCTTGGTCGCTCTGCATCCAGTTGTTGTATGTCAGAAAGGACATCCCGCGTTTACCTCTCCTATAAGTACGTGGGATTGAAAAACGCATAATTTGCTTGGATTTGGTAATTTTATTTGCAGGCCTCACATGTAACTGCCTCATCATGCATCAAGACAGAAACGAGCAAATTAATCAGGTCTGAGCTGCTGCATTTTCAGAACTCATTTTTTGGGATTAATTCACATCTTACTAAATCTGTCTTTACTTTATTTTTTGCTGTAGGATTTCTCCTGAATCCATCAAAGATCTTGAACAATTTGTAAAAGATTTTCTTTTGGGCCTTCCTTGCACCACTGTAATCTGTGTGACTCTGCTTGGAGGTGCTTATGCTAGTTTATTACAAGAGTTGCTACCGCTCCCTTCATATGTTCATGCATGGATGCTGTTGTCACGCTTCAATTCTAAAAGTCAGCCTATTGTTGTCCTTCTGCCAGTAAATGCAGTACTAAAAGGTACTTTGCTTTATATAGAGATTGGGAATCCTTAGACCATTCAAATACACGCAATAGTACTTCTCTGTGTAATAACTATTTTGCTGTATTTATCAGAAGATGCAGACTATGATGATGATGATGCAAGTACTGGCTTCAGGGAATTGCGTGAGAATAAGGATTGTGATAAACACTGGCACTGCCCCTGGGGTTCCACCATAGTGGATGATGTAGCTCCAGCTTTTAAACTATTAATGGAGGACAATTATTTATCATCGAGAAGTTCCTTTGGAGATTCACAGGGACAAAGGTCTTTATGGTGGAACCGGAGGACAAAGCTTGATCAGCGTCTTTGTGAATTTTTAAGGTAGTTGCTTTATTGATCTATCCATCTATCATGTGGTAATGATGGCAAAGTTGCCAAGCATGTCTATCTAACTTCATGGTTAGTTCTTAGTTTTTACTTGCTTGGATGCATTTTGATGAATATGATTAATAGTACTTTTCTTCATTGGAGCTTAGTATTATTCTAAGCCCTTTCATATGAGCTTAAGCTTTTTGTGTTAAGTGGTAATTTACATGGTGTTAGAGCCAGATTGATGATCTATTGGTATTCTGTTGGAATACCCCTAGTATGTTAATTAAACCATAACAAGTTGATATTTGTGTTGTTATATTTATAGTTACGGTGATGTTTGATCCGTGTGTTGCAACTGTTAGAGCATAGATGGTATTCTTAGTCCTTTACCTATAAACTTAATTTTTTTTAATATAGTGGTTCTTTGACATACTTATTGAGCTATTCTGGTAATGGCAGCTGAAAATTCTATACGATCATAGGCTGCCATCTGCAGCGGTTCATATTTTTTCCTTGGCTTGGAAGATTAAATTTTCCAGAACTGATATATTAGTAGTTCCTAACACAATTTTATCTTTTTATATACCAGGAAATTAGAAGATTCATGGTTGGGTCCTTGGAAATACATGCTTCTAGGAGAATGGTCAAACTGCAAGAACCTGGACGCAGTACATAAAAAACTGGCCCGTGATTTGAAATGTAAATGCAAAGCTAACATAAATGAAAGCCTTCTTAGAATTGTTCTTGGAGGTTTGAAGGGTGGTTTTAAAGGAGAGGAATGTATAGCACAACTGTGCTTCAAGAAATGTTGCTATGTTGGTACAGTTGGATATTCTGATAACAATAGTTGTGGGACCTCATCTAAGGCATCAAATGGAGTTGAAAAACTTTCTGAGTTAGCCCTTCAACTAATACATGAAGCAGTGGATGAACTAGAAGAGGACTCTGGACATAGAGAATCTACAATTCTAGTGCTGGATTGTGAAGTGCAGGTGAGGCTTTAAATCCTTCATCCTCTGCTTCTCTGATATTATTTTTGGCAGTTTGTGTTCAATGTCTATTTATTAAGAAGTCAGTTGTTTTTTGGATAGCTTTGAAATGTCTTTAATGATTCAGTTTCTTCTGTTATTCAATGTGATATATTTGGTCAGCTATCAACTCCTTTCTATTATTTTGCTGGTTCGGATATAGATGGGGTTGTGTAGAGGTGTTTATGGTCTTAAACAATGGGTTCAGATTAGTCCCTTTCCATTTTGGAAGTTTTAAGATGGACCTCCCTTTCTAGATGTGTTCTAGTAAGTGCATCACTTGAATGGAAATTGCTTCATATGTTCTTAATGGTCATATTTGGGCTTTCACACATATAGCTGATTTTAGCAATTAACATATTTCCGATTCAAACCTGATCAGTGGGTATTATTGGAATCATTTTGGAATGTCGATGATTTGCCCCTTCTTAAACACGGATGTATACCTAACTGGTTAAACTGATGACTATTGGCAGATGCTACCATGGGAGAATATACCTATACTGAGAAACCATGAGGTCTATCGCATGCCTTCTGTTGGTAGCATATCTGCAACTCTGGAGAGAATCCATCATCATGAAGAGCATGTTAAGGGGCTTCTTGCCACTTTTCCTTTGATAGATCCCTTGGATGCATTTTATTTGTTAAATCCCAGTGGCGATCTCAGCGAAACACAACTTCTGTTTGAGGACTGGTTTAGAGATCAAAACTTGGAGGTATGTCTGATCTAGCCTTTTGTCAGAAAGAGAATGATAGAAAGGCCAGATTTTTGAATCATATTGTAGACCCATTGCATGCCCTTTCCTGTAGACATAGACATGCACTAATAAGTACATGCATGAATCTCGATTCTCTTCATAATACGTCAAAGTCAATTCACAGAAAAAATCTTTAGCAATGTTTTGTTTGAATGACAGGGGAAGGCTGGATCTGCACCCACGGCTGAAGAATTGACTGTAGCCTTGAAAGGCCATGACCTCTTCATATATCTTGGCCATGGAAGTGGTATGCTAATTTAATTAATTTGTAAATGAGAGTAGGGTGTTCCACCTGTCCTTTAGTTACCTCTGTTGTTTTGTTTGACAAAAGGTCCCTGTATTGATTTTTTTTTTATTCTGGTGGTAAAGGTTCACAATACATTTCTAGGCATGATCTTCTGAAGCTGGAGAAGTGTGCCGCTACTTTCCTGATGGGATGCAGTAGTGGTTCTTTGTCATTAAATGGTTGTTACATTCCACAAGGTACTCCTCTGTCCTACCTGCTAGCGGGGTCCCCTGTAATTGTTGCCAACCTTTGGGACGTTACAGACAAGGACATAGACCGATTTGGGAAGACCATGCTTGATGCTTGGTTGAGGGAAAGATCAAGTGTTCCTGTGGGCTGTGACCAATGCTCCTCAGTTGAAGACGAGGCCAAGAACGGAAGAGGTAAAGGTAACAAGAAAAGAGTCTCGCGGAAGAAATTACCTGAAACTTCGGATATTAGTTTATGTAAGAATGGTTGTGATCATAGACCAAAGCTTGGATCATTCATGGGCCAAGCTCGTGAAGCATGTAAACTACCTTTCTTGATTGGGGCTGCACCGGTGTGTTATGGCGTCCCAACCGGTATAAGAAGAAAACCAAGTTTATAGCAATAGAAAAGAAGTCATTTTCTGTGCCCGTTACAAATAGCAATCAACAATATATAGCAAGTTGCTGTGCCAATAAAGGCTTGGCAAGCATTAACTGTTCCACTATTCCCCATACGTGAGATAGGTGCAGCAAGCAAGGTCTCTGTTCAACTAAATTATGGAAATTTTCATGCACCTCGTGTAATCTTTGTCAGATAAGAGTGGGGGCAAAAAAAAAAAAAAAAGAAAGAAAATGTTTCCCTTGCCCATATTTCTCCTCCATTTTGAAATCTGTTGATCCGGGTAATAGAGAAATTTTTTGAGCATTTTCCAATTGGAAATGTGAAGAAATTGTCTTGTCTTGTCTCCTCCTTAACTCTTTAAGTATCTGATATCAGGGAAAAATGTTTTACTACTGATCACCTAGTTAGGGAATTTGCAGTTTCATTAGTCCTGACATCTTGTTTAAATTACAGTGAGGGATTTATTTACTACACTATTTTTTAGCAAGGATGATTGGCATGCAATAGGATGACATCCTTGATCACGGAGAGTTTGGTTCTTTTCTGAAAAGGTTCAAATGGGATGACAAATTGTCAATCAAGTGAAATTCCTATTGCTGTGGGCAGCAAAGCACTTCTAGCTCACTGTAACCTTTGGCCAAACAACTATAATAATTCACTCACTTCACTTCAAAAGATGGTAAACAAAAGAATCCAATGGGAGCTGCCATAAAATGTCTAATTCTAACCACACGATGCTTAGTATTGTCTAAGACACAACATCAGATAGAATGACCACAAACTTGGGTTGGGATCAGAGCAGTCCGAATTATTGTGCTCCTAAGCCGAGATTGCGAAATGCAGATGCCTCTGATTTCCTTTGGGCGATCTTTAATCTCACGGATAGGGCATTTACTCGCAGATAGAAATTGTATTACGTTGAACCGGCCATGACAATGGCCAATGGGGTTCTGCAATTTACTCACTACCATAATCTGTCTGGCTGCCAGAGTTGGATTTACAAGCAGTAAGAAATAAAAGGATGCAAACCAATCCAAATTTATCCAAAAGCAAAGATCTAATAGTCACCAGATAAAATTGCATACATTGGAAACAGTCAAGTCATTTACATGTTTCCCATCTCAAATAAATTCGCAGGCAATAATGTTTCCCTTAGCATGTTCAGATAAACATGCTTATTGAAAAATTTACAATGAACATAATAATTTCACAGAAGACAAGATGACCAAACAAATTACAAGGTTTACAAAGGTTATTTGCATGATTAACAATATTTATGGTTAGGCATACAGGAGGTAGAAGGAAAAAGGTAACTGGGAAATTACATCTAAAATTACACAACAGGAAAGAAATCTGTTTTCTACCTCCCATTTCTTCTCAGCCAATCTATCATATAGATTTTGCAAAATAAATGAGAAGTACAACAACCCATCAAATGTGAAGTCAAATGCTTTATATTTTTATTTTTCTAAACTTTCTTCCTCCTACGACTATGTATCAACAGACCTTTTCCCGTCCTCCCTCGATCTTTCAGTGTGATTTTTTCTTTCTTTTATCTACCTCTAACCTCATTGACTTCTCTACGCCTACGTCTCCTACCCGAACGGTTCAACAACACTCTGCCGTGGCGGCGAAGGCGGCTAACCAGTGACATACCTTCACGGTCATTATTACCGTCATTGTCTTCATCTTGATCAGAGAAATCCAAACCACCAACAGGAGTTGTATGCCGAATTCCAGCATCATTCTCATCTGATGTACGGTGTAAGGTCCTCTCTGACTGCCTCGCTCGTCTACTAAGGTCATTCCCTGCTCCAAATGCATGCAACAGCAGAAATACATTTACCAAATTACCATCAAAGCCCGGCTCAAACCCTCCATCTCTTTCTGCAGAATCAGCAACAAATCTCCCATCCTCTGCATCAGTGTCATAACCATAATGATTTCCTTCTATTACATAGTCTCCAAAAACCATTGCCCCGGGCATTGTTGACCTTATTGTGCTGATCACATCGTCTCGCTCGCGCTCGCGCTCAAACCTTCTCCATTTCTGTTCAAGAAGTGGATCCACTTCACGTGGCCTTGCAGATGGATGATCTGCCTTCATGTGTTTCCTCAGCTCCTTGTAAGTTCCGACAAAAGAACAGTCCTCCTGCATACAATTTCTCTGTTTTGCATTCAGAAATTCTCGCGCAGGTTCTACCACAGTCCACCCTTTCACCTGGCCTCTGCAAAGGGGGCATGCAAGCTCCATAACTTCACAGTTCTCTGTGGGCAAACTGGAATCAGGTATCAAGATTGGATTATCAACTGAACCAGGCAAGGACTGTCCATGGTTAGATGACATTACTTTGGTGTAGGCTTTCTTGTACTGGTCAAGGCAGTTCGAAAATCGGAAGCTTGTTCCACACATATAGGGTCGGCAACCCTTGTCATGAGAAGAACAAAGGAGAAGAACAGCATTGTGTGGGCACTCCATGCAGACAGAGCATGTTGCATCCTCCCAGTCTTTGTTATCCAAGGCTTTGGAGCACTTTTTTGGGTACAATCCCGTGCCGGTTGTACTGTGATTAAGAGATGGCAATGAGTATGGGTTTGGCCTGTGTTGTCGAGAAGCAATCCTGCGCCTTCCTCTGCTACCTTTTGCCATTTCCAAACTACTCCTGAAAAACACAATTTTACAACTTTTTATAACTAACAAGTTACCATAATAACAGATATGCAAGAAACCAAACATAAATTTTTCTGTTGTTTTTCATTTGTCAAGAAACAAAGTGTAATGTCTGTACAAAACAATTACATAGAGAAAACATATATTTCTAAGAACAAGATATCATTTATCATGAACTTTGAAGTAGGAAGGGAATGGGCTCTAAAGACATGTAAATAAGTTAACATCAATTCCATAATATCCAGAACAGGTTATAGCTTTCTACACAAAGCATTGAACTGCTTCTGTAAAAAGCTACTATGATACCCATATCATACCATAACAGGTAAAAAAATCTGAAAATTTCAAAGCAACCTGCTAGCAAACTAGTGACGTTCTTACATTACATTATCTATTGGCTGCTTTTCTAAAACCAATGCATCATGGTTAGTCAGCTGCACTTTTCTTCATTCTCCAGAGAGAATTTGCTTTGATGAAAAATGCACTAAATCAACACAAGTGAATACCTCCTACCGTTGGAGGTTAGAAAAAGGAATCCCTTTTTACCATACATCTTTAATTGAAAAATACTCACATCTCCCACCTCCCCATTAAAGCATGCAACTCACAGCACTTGTGGAAACACCCAGGAAAAGAAAGTTCGTAGAAATAACAAATAACAGCTACCAATTACTGCACTATTTCCTACACTGTCTGTTCTTCAAGTCAACATGAAAAATACTCTTGTCTCCCATCTCCCCATTAAAGCATGCAACTCACAGCATTGTGGAAACGCCAAAGAAAAGAAAGTTCGTAGAATTGACAAATACCAGCTACCAATTACTGCACTATTTCCTACACTGTCTGTTCTTCAACTCAACATGAAAAATACTCACGTCTCCCATCTCCACATTAAAGCATGCAACTCACAGCACTTGTCGAAACACCCAAGAAAAGAAAGTTCGTAGAAATAACAAATACCAGCTACCAATTACTGCACTATTTCCTACATTGTCTGTTCTTCAAGTCAACATGAAAATGGACTTTAGTCATCATATTTTACATTAATCTTAGAACTTCTGACATACAAATGTTCTCAAGAATGATTGAAACAGAACCTTTAATAAATTTTCCCTCCCTCTTCATTTTTAATATCCTCCCTTCCAATATGGGAAAACTGGAAACGGGAAGTTGCAAACAGGGGTTGAACAAGTACATTGAGTGTATGGGAAAGAAACATAAGTTATTCATTTCTTCGGAAGAATAGGATGAATACTTGACTAATATCAGTGCAAGAACAAGAAAAGCAAAAGACAATAAAACTGTAAGTTTGGGCCTTCAATGCCCTCAAACATAGATTTATCGCTCTCTTTGTAAAGACACCAACAAAGCCTCTCAAGGATTCCAGTGCTATTTTGCATCATGTTGGCTGATTTGTGTTTGTAATCCAAAGTAAATAAGCACTAACAAGGTTTCTAAACATAAAAAAGAAGTCAAATGGCAAATGCAATTTATGCATGGTCAGGCATCACTAAACTTAACATAAGATGACATATATGCATGGTACTTATCTTTTCCTAAGATATCAATTCTAGTGCCAACCGCATCCTTGTTGATAGTCTTAAGCTGAAATTACTCATACTAGCAAATCATCACCAAAAAATATGTTTGTATCCTAATTTCCCATAGCTTCAGTTAAGCAATTCAACTTCGCACCACTAACACATATGATATGAGATTTCAGTCAAAAGAACAGATAAAATCTATTAGCCAACCAACAGAGAAACGCATTACCATCACTAAAGAATTCTCACCGCTCAATTGTTCCAGGCAAGTTACATTCAGTGCACAAACATTTGTCTAAGTTTGATTCAGAATTGTACCCACACTATTAACACAATTTCCAAAAAGAAAAATGCCATCAAAGTATACAAACTGTTACTAAACAAATATAAATAAAACAGTTAATAATTTAAACACAACAACAAAGCCATAGGTATAAAATACTGAAGAAACGAACAAACACATTACAGAGAGCAATCCAATAAGCATATGGGTATGTACAGAAACGGGAAAAAATGCAACCTGCCTTGTAAAGCGCGAAAAAACTAAATCGATGAACGGAGAATTAAGTGAAGAAACCAAAGTGCATCTGATAAAAACATTCGCAACAAAGTCAAGTCTTTACGTATATTTATATAAAGAGGATAAAGCAAATAGCATCACAACAACATGTTTAAGCAAAGATTCACGCTACAAGACAGATAATACCATTAATATAAAAATATTAGAAGAACATGAAGCTTCAATTTTAACCACATGGATCTATCTCTATCCCCCAATATACATTTCAGATCCACAATTCAATATTTTATTCAAAATAAACCAAAAAAAAGTTATCTTTTTAATTAAAATTCAGCAACTAGCAGTAGATTCTAAATCGAAAACATAATTTACAGGAAATTTGAAATTGTACTAAAATGAATGGTGCAATTGAGATAAGAGTCAGTTACCGGGAAAATGTTGAAATGCAAAAGTTTGTGGAATTGAAATTGAAAAAAGTATAAAAGAATTTATAAAATTTAAGGTGAAAAAAAAAATTAGGGATTTTAAATGGGCGATCGAATCGAGGCAGAGAAAATTAATCGCTTAAAGGCGGGATCGATTACTGAAACACCTCGTTTTCCTTCTATAGGATTCGTTGAGTTGTTTAGACGCCACTACACAAGCTGATAATATTAGATCCCTTAGGTTTAATATTATTTCAAAGAAATATATAGTACGTTTATTTGTTTCAAATAGATCCTTATGATCAGCGATTCTATTAAAATGACTGAAATAACCCTGTAGTATAAGTTATATTGGTATGCGTTCTAATATCCATATATTAAATAATAGAATAATAAATTTAAAAGTTATGAAATTTATTATTAAATAGTTGAGTTACGCATAATATTAAAACTTAAATTGAAACTCACATATTAGAATTTATAGTATTATTGATATTTTAATGCAAGGTAATGATGGTAATTTGTTCATTTTGATTGGTAGCAAAAATAATATATGGATCTATTTGATAAAATTGAAAACGACGGCTCGCTGAAGTAGATATAAAAATATTTAGGGATCCTAGTGTGTGTTAATATTACGGTATTACCCGGCTGCTCCTCTTAAAGATACCACAGCACGCGCGAAGGAAGAAAATGTTTTCGACGCTCCGGAAAAGGTGGGACACGGGGGGTAGCCCACGCGAGTATGGAGTGAGATTGTTGTTTTGAGTGTTGGGGACGCCTCTTTAACGGCTCACGTGCTATGACGTATTCTACTACTAATCAAACTGGCTAAGCAAAGGCGGCTTAGCGTTGAAATGGATATTCACGCGCGGTTGAGTGGGAGTGAAACTGACGTGCGGTGAAAGTGGGGCTAACAAATTTTACAAAATTCAGGTGTTAGTGACGAGTGACGACATGATGTTGTGCTGTTTGCTTCTTTAAACTTCAACGTGGGTGCGGGAGTGGGCATGGGGTATCGCGGGCTTTTTGTTTAAATATTACCTAAAGCATACATGTTTATCTATCATGTGAAATCGTGAATCAAATTTAGAGTGCTAATATGATTTAGGATCATCAACTTTCTTAAAAGTTTTGACATTTATTAAAGATTAAAAAAGTTATTAAGTTAAATGATTTATAATATCATTATACTATTAAACTATATTGCTTAATAATTTTTTCGACTATGATATTATTAAACTATATAACTTAATAATTTTTTTGAATTTTAACAAAGTTTATATCTAAATTGAAACATTTCTAATCAAATATATCCACTTATGCATGCGAATAACATAATTACAAAAAATAATACCATGGGCTGTATCCCTAGGATAATTGTTTTTAGAGAGTCCATTGGCATTAACTTTAATTTGAAAGAAAGGATTATGTCAACAATGAGTTTGACCTCGTAAAAAAAAAAAGAAAGAAAAACAATGAGTTTGACACTTAGGAACTTGATAAGAATCGATAGGAATATTAATATTAACAAAAATATCTCTATTCAAATAAGAAATATATCATGGGCTTGAACCCGACATAAGCAACAATAAACAATAGAATCAATCTCTATATTTTATGTATTTCTTTTTATTTGTATATATCTCAACCTTAATTTTTTTTCATCTCTGTTCTCTATCTTAGCCTCTCAATTTTTACACAAAATTTGATGATGAAAAAAAATTAAAATACAACATTAAATATTTAAATGCTTGAATTTTATTATTATTTTACTAAAAATTAAAGATTTTGATTCACAATATAATTATCTCAAGCTCAATTTGTAATATAATATTGTGATTTAATTTATTGTTTTAATTCATGGAATTTTTTTTTGGTTGGTCTTTCCATTCATAATTCTCTCAGCATCAAGTGTTTAACTAATTTTCAGCTATACCAAACTTTTTTTTTAAAAAAAGGGCATTAGTGTTTGTGGACGGTGGTTTGTTATGAATGTATGATTATGAACTTATTATGATGTTAGTGTTTGCTAGTGTTTACTGTTTAGTGAATTAATTGTGTTGTTCTGGTTGTTTTTATGTTGTTCACTTAAATTTACATTTTATAAGTAGTAGATTTTTGTAAAATTAAAATTCCTTTTTTGGGATGTCATGTCAATTTTTTAGATAAATATTATTGTTTTAATTAGTTTAATAGAGGTAAAATTAATAAAATTTAATTTATTAGTTTTTAAATTTTAGCTTCTACTTTATTTTGTTAAACTATTAAAAAAATATGAAATCTTAGAAAGCCAAAGTTTGCCCCAACCTATCCATGCTTGGATAGACCTACGAGGACCTAGGCCTTCATTTAATCATGAGTTTGGATTTGGGCTTGACAAAACTTGGCCGGGACCATCCATTCACCGTTCCTAATTCCATTGAGTAATAAAAGAAAAATTCACAATAAATTTACTCATTTATTTTCTTAATTTCCATTTTTCGGGACTCAAAAAAGGTTATTACATCAATCAATAACATTTCGTATCCCAAAAAATTAATTATATGGATCTATATTAAAACCTATATTATTATTAGGGTAGGTTTAAGGGACAAAATTTTATATATAACTTTAGACAGAAATGTGAGCCTTTAGATTTAAAAAAAAAAAATGAAAGGCTAAGATCCAATGGATTACTTGACATTAGTGATAGAGCATTTTTGCCCCCTCTCTCCTATCCTTAACAATTTTATTCTCTATTTTCTTATATTTCTATCTTTTCTCTCATGGCAATCCCCGTAAAGTTTCACCATATTAAAAAAAAAATTCCGAAGAAAAACAACTAAATATATCGTTGATGATGCATTTACTAATTGGTATTAGAATGGGCCGGAATCAGAATGATAAGAAATGAGAATCATAATAAAATGTTCATTAGAAACTTTAGGAATCAGAATTGGAATGATATGTATTGTCATTAATGTGATTATTTTATCTTAAAATCGAAATGAATTATTACAAGTCATTAAAATAGTAATTATTATTATTATTATTAAATTTTATTTTTAATAATACTAAAAAAATACTGATCACAATGACAAAATAACAACAACAACAACAACAATAGTAATGAAGACAATAATATTATTAATAAAAGTAGTCGTCATTGTGATCATCATCATTGCTAGTGATCAGCGGTGGCTGTAACTGGTTCTATTGCAGTAGCTAGTGGTGGATGTTTGTTTGCAATGAGATCTACTGCTGTCGCTGTTGATTCAATGTTTCCAATGAGATTGATGAGCAGCTGACGATTGACTGCTGCCATTGGAATTGGGTGAAGGCTGGCAACCCGAATCTAGTGGGTGCCGCATGAGATTGATGGGCGAAGAGCAGTTGACACTATTTAGAAATTAGGGTTTTGTGATTTTCCATTTTTAATTTTTGAATTGAGGACAATCTAAACATTTTAAAAATTTAGCAGGGGTAAAATGGTCAGTCCAAATAATGAAATTTCAATTCTCAATGCCCCTCAGGAATCAAAATTCCATTTCCCAATCCCAAACTAGCCCACTAATTTGATTCCCATTCCCCTCCTTACTTTGGAAGTAACCCACTTATTCATTTCTATTACTGATAATAAACACACCATAAAGGAATTTTGAAGAAAAAGTAATTCTATAAATTAGGCGTCTAGAGAGGGATTTGCACAACAAGGTTATTTGGGGTGTATTTGTTGCAACTAAAAACACCTATGAGAGAAGATAAGTGAAGGAGAGAATGAGATGGTATTAACAATAGATAAGTAGAGAAAAAAGAAAAGTAGAATTTAAAAAAGTTAATAATAACTAGAAAGATATTAGAAAAGCTATTAATCAGCAACATAAAATAAAGAGAATATAAGAGAGCAATATATTATAAGATGATTTTATTCATTTCACATGTATACAAAACAAAGAATTGATGCTTTCCTTTTATAGTTACACAATCACTACACGAAGTTAATGGAAACATTAATTATAGATGGTAATTCCTTGTGATCAGATAGTAGGAGTTATAGGAAAGCAAAAGATTGCTAGTGGGGAAACTAAAAGATATATGTTATGCACACCCATATTTATATTAATAAATTGCACAAAAAAAGCTGAAAAAGGAAGAGGAAAAGACATGCGCTGAAATTATAGAAATAAAAAATATAAAAAAATAGAAAAAGGAAGAGAAAAATACATGAGCTAAGATAATAGATAATTAGGAAAGATGAGTAATGGTGATGCCACCTCACCTCCCCAATATTCAGCTTTATATATATATATAGATTCATAGCAAAAGAATAATATTAATAATTTGGTGGGATCTAATTTTTCATTATAAAATAAATTCAAATTAACATTAATTTTAGCCATTGGACTAATTATGGTTTAAGGATTGAGATTTTGTGTAAAAATTTGTGTTTATATTTATAGGACACGATCGAGAGCCCCTCTTTTTATACACAATTATTTACACACATTTATAACCATTAGTTTATATCTCACTTAATGGTCAAAATTAAAACTAAATTATATTTGTAAAGAACTATTTAATAAAATAGTGGACTCCACTAATAATAATTAATTTTTTTTCATTTTTCTTTCTTACCTCCGACTCCTTTGTTTCTCTCTTCTAAGAATGTTTTTATTTTTTATTGTATCTTCTTGAAATTTGATTAAATTTTAAGAGAAATATATGAATCTTTTTTTATGATAATTACCAGTGATAAAAGAAATGGATACAGGAAATTTTTATATATTGCAACGATATTAAGTACCCTATCAAGATTTAAACTTGAATCAAATTTTTTTTTCAAATTTATTTTTCAGGAAATGAACAATTGAATAAAATCTTTTGCAAACTAGAAGAAATCCATTGGTAGAAACACGTAAGAGGAACATTTCAAATAAGGGCCAAACCATATACGTCTGCAGCGAGTAATTGTTGTACCAATTCGGAATGCCTTACTCTTGTGGACGAGCTGCCTTGTTTTGATGGCTTGTGCTTTAGGATTTGTTGGGAGAGGGAAACAAAGAGATTATAAATCACAAGGAGCAAGGAGAGACAACATAGAAATAATTGATTGTTAATTAAGATTTAAACCAATTTATTGATAGACAAAAAATAAAATAAACCTTTTAGGAAGAGAAAGAGAAACAAAGAAAGAAGAAGTGGAGAGAGGAAGGAGAGGGAAAAAATTAAATATTACTAATGGATCCACTATTTTATTAATTAATTCTTGAAAAAATATAATTAGGTTTGTTTTAATCTTGACCATTAGATGAAATATAGTCTAACCATTACAAATGTGTGTAAATAATTGTCTATAAAAAGAGGTTCTCCCGTTCTTATCCTTTTATGTATAGTACTGGTCTGATTCAAGATTGTGAACTTTATTAAAATCTGAAAAAACTATTAAACCATATGACATTATGCTATTAATCTATATGACTTAATAGTTTTTTCAGACTTTAACAAAGTATAGGATCTTAGACCAAATCAATACTCTACATTTATATATTCATTTAAGAATCCCATACTTTATTAAAATAAGAAATCTCCTAAAAGATAAGAAAAACACACTCTTATATTAGAATATATGTTTTTTTTTTGCCTTTTAATTTACCGCTTATTTCAAAAATTAAATTTATAGTTAGTGGTTAAATCAAAGATGAAAGTTACACACTTCAACTATCAATTGGATGTGTTATTTTTATTTTATTTTATTTTTTTATCTTTTCACTGGATCTTAAATTGTTTTGTGCAACGGTGCAGTAAAAATCTTTTCAATATTTGAGAGTAAGAAAAATTGACAAAGGAGTGGAATTATTGGCACCCCTCCAAATACCTCTTAAAACCCCTATAATTATTTTATAATTTTAACCTTTATTAAAATTACATAATAGGACAATTTCTAATTAAACCCCCACTCAAAATCCAAATAAATATTTTCCCTTAAAAAATTCTTTATTCGGCAGATTTTCATTTGAAAATTTTAAATTCTTGATACGGCATCTAAAGAGGAAATTGGAGGAAGGTTCAGAAGATCCGAAAACTTTAGAAACATGTACAATGACATGGATGACAACATTAGAGGAACAATAGGTTGGAAGGATAATCGTGCCAAGAAAAGAATAATTGATAGTGATGACGAGCTTGATTCCAGTGATGTTCAGGATGCGAGTGCTCTCGAGAGTGATGCTGATGATTCAGATGAAGCTCGTGATGAATTCAACAAGTCTAGAGTAGAAAGAGGGAAACAAGACAAGTTTGGAAGAGCTTAAGAATACGAAGGTTGGAAGAGAAAGGTGGAAGCTAATTTTAGTAGAATAAGGGCAAACGAAGATTCTAAGTCGGAAAACATGTTTAGTGATCTTGAAAATGCAATGTGGAAATCTAAATTCGAGGAAGAACATGATTCAAGAGCATGAAGGGCAGAGACAAATCATAATCACATGAGCAGCAGTGATGACGTGGATGAATTTTATGCCGTAGGGAAGAATATGAAGAATGGGATGAATGAATTTGAGAGTGAAGCTGATGATTCTAAGCTCACAATAAAGTGAATAATAGATTGAATAAGACACAGAAAGAGGCAGATGAGGCTTGGGACGGTGATTTAAAGCAAACTTTAGTGAAGGTGATACCTGAAATTGAAATCTAACATTTTAGAAATTTAATGCTGTGTTTACTTGTTGGAGTGGGAGTGAAGAGTGTGGATTCCTCCCATTCCAGCGTTTACTTGGATTATAAAGGGGGAGTGGGATTCCCACTCCTATGGAGGGAGGTGGGAGTGGGAATCCACTCCCCCCACTTCCTTTTTTACCTTTTTTTTTTATTAATTTAATATAATTAATATTTAATAAAATAAATAATATTATATTTATTTAAATAATATAATTATATAATTATATTATTTTATAAATTTATATTTATTAAAAATATTATTTAAATATAATATTATTATTATTTTATAATTAAAAATTACAATTCTTTAAATAAGGGTAAAACTGTAATTTGAAACTATTTACTCCCAATCCAAGACAAAGTAAACATATAATTGGATTATGATTCCGACTCCACACTCCTATTCCAGTGTAAGTAAACATCCTACTCCCACTCCCAATCCCAATCCCAGAATTCCCACTCCTCAGAATTCTCACTCCAATCCAAAAAGTAAACGCTACCTAAAAAGATTATTTTTTCCTCTTATTTTCGTTGTTGAAATGAGGTTTAATAATAAAAATAAATAAAAAATTAAAGAATGAGATTTAACTAATAAGATTTAATTAAGGGTATTTTCGTCATTGAAGAGGGGTGTTAAAAGAATTTTATAATATTTTTAAATATTTTAATGGGGTTAATAAAGAAAAGGGGTGTTAAGAGGTATTTAGAGGGGTGGCAATAGTCCCCCTCATTGATAAGTTTTGAGGGAAAGGAGAGAAGGGAATTAGATTCTAAGTAAAAATAAAGGGAGAAAACAATAGAGGAAATAAAGAAGAACATTGCGAGTGCCGAGTTGGAAAGAGGATAAAGAAAAGAAAATATTATAGAATCAATATGTTAAAATTAATGTGTCGTATTATCTAGTCCAATAGATCTTAGCTGTTGATTCTGTTTTAATCTAAAGACTCGCAATTTGTTTGTGAAATTATTTATAAATTTGTGTCTCTACTTGTCCCATTGTTATTATACGAAGTATATAGCTTTCTAAATTAACTATAACACCATAATTGTAGGCTAGCATGAGTTGCTGTGCCTTTTAATCGTGGGATAAAAGATAAATTTATACATAAAATAAAAAAAAAGCTTATAGATTATTGTAAATAATAAATTTTGTTTTACTATTACAAAAATTATGAAATGAAAAAAAAAAAAAATCAGCTGGGTTGCTGAGTCATAGCCCAACAGATTTTACCAAACACCACAGCCCAGCTGTTGGAAATCATACCCAAATGAGTCATCAAGCCGTCTACGCTAATTAATCGTGAATTTTATCATCAAAGCAACTAAGCAAGCTCTTTCACACGTAACAAAGTCATACATTAATTATATGATTACTTCATTAATTATGATAATTGTCCAATATCTTCACTTGATAAAATATAAATGATAAGGTTTACTTGGTAGGCCATAGACAACCTATTGTGACTATGTCAATAACTTGATTACGTGAAGTCATGTCTATTTACAAAATTAATTTTTACTTAATTCGTTGTGCTCCAATAGCTTCAGTTGATCTGATATGCTTTATTTGTATTTTGGATCATATATACACCCCTTTTATATATACACACACACACACACAACTTTGTCCATTATCTTAAATTAACGTTCCATAACAATTACAACATTATCATAATTCTATTCTGAAAGAAAATACTGTGTTGATTACTATATATTCGTTTGTCTTGTAATTAAATTATTGCCAACAAACTTTACATCATTCAATTATCATCTACTTATTTACTATTATTAGTTTATTTAGTGAGCCAAGGGACCCATACAATTGAATAATTATAGACGTTAATTCAGTATCTAATTATCTACAATTAATTAATTAATTGCACCTTTTGCTCCTCTCCTTATCTATCTACCACGCATGCAGGCATTAACTACGCCCCAATCACCCTCACGTCGACCACTTGTGTGAATGTGTGTGTGTATATATATCTACATATTCTCAAACCAAAAGCTATAGCTAGAACTCGCAAAAGCAACTTAATTATATACTTTGCATTTCGGTTCCCTAGAAGCTTTGAAGAATATGGAAACTCCTTGTGCAGGTTTCTTAGCCAACTTTAGTTGAATATCATTTATAATTCTTATTTTCATATATATATATATGTATGTATATATGTGTGTGTGTGAGTGTATGTGCGCGCGCGCGCATTTATGATTACGTTTTCTAATATATATGAATTTTTTCAGGTAAAAATGATGGGTTGGAAGGTCTCGAATTTCCGCCATGTGGCAGTGTTGTTGATGATGAGACTATGAATGAAAATCTTGATCTTCTTGTTATTCCTCAGTATGGGAGAAATCTCAACCACGTTGGTTAAGTGTATGTTGTGTTACTCTTTTATATTATGTTTAACTAAATAAAAGGATGGTTGTTATATATTAAAAGATCTCTTAAGATATACAAGGGATTTTCTTGAAAAATGAAATAAATAAATAAAAACTATTGTGTGTCAATGTGTTAAAATTGATTGAATTGGTCTATATTATGCGCTCTCTCTCTTTTCTTGAATATTTTTCTGAAACAAACTCCACAAATTGGTTAGCTAATTCTTGCAGCTAGCATGTGTGCATCGATCATAAATGATTAAATATACAATGTAAATTTATCATTTCAGCCTTTAAAATAGTCATGTTGTTAAGTAGGTTTATATATGATTTTCAACCATAATCATTATTAATTTTTTAAATTTGTCCTTAAATAATTTGAAGTTACAAAATTTTGGTCTTGGAATGTGGAACTTCTCATCAATATGTCTGATGTTGTGCTCTCATCATCTTAACATTACGTAGAAGGGGGAAACATATTCAAACATTGGATAACTTCAATTTTCTTTATATTAATAAGTATTTAGCACTTCATAAAATGCTCCTATATGAAAATACTAATTTCATGATAAAATTTTCAAGAAAATCATTCTATTAGGCTTGATTGCAACAAAATTCCTCATTATCCCGAAAACCTTATTAGTATTAAAGAAATGAAAAAAAAATAGAAGAATTGTATTAACACCAAATATATTATATTATATTATATATTATACACATAATGTAATATACATTATATATCCTTCATTTGATACACGTGCTGTGTATTTTAGAGTTCGTGAAATAGTGTAAAATAAATAAATAAAAATTGGAGGAAGTGCTTAAGGAATTTTTTTTTTTCACTAAGCTTACTTGGAGGACCGTGGTTCAAAGACTGAAATTTTATGTGATTTGGATAAAAAAGGCACTACTCAACTTCCTCCTTTTATCTCATCAGACTCCACTCATCATTTTTATTTAATTTAAAAGTTTATCCCATCAAAATTACTAAAATCCATTTTTTTATATAATTATCCTACGGTCCTCTTTCACCATAGTTGTAAAAAACAAAAAGCATGTAATGGGATTACTTGGCAAATTGCTATGAAAAAGTCTTTCATTTGAATTTCCTTGCAATGTTGGCTTTGTTTGAGGATAACTATGAGAATGTATTGCTAACGTATAATCTGATGGATTTTTGTAATGGAGAAGGATTTTTGTTTTGTGGCATGATATTTTCTCATCTGGGTTTTGAAACATAACTTCTTAAGAATACTAAGAGTAAACTGGGAGCTAGATGGGGATACATAGAAAAATTAATTTATATAGTGTGTTCTTAAAAATGGGGTTTGATTGGATAAAAAATGGGCTTAATAAACAGATCCACTCTTTTTTATCAGCAAAGATTAAATGCTCTTTGGTCTCGACCTTATAACACGTACCTCGGCCTCATGCTCTTATGCCTCGATGTCACAACAAGTACCTAGACCTCATGATCTTAGGCCTCGATCTCATAACACATACCTTGACCACATACTCTTGGGCTCGATCTTAAAACATTTAACTTGGTCTCATGTTTTTGGGCCTATGTCATTTGAGATTTCCTAGTGACATTCAAGATTTACTCATCATTTGAGAGTTCCTAATGAAATTCAGGATTTCCTCATGACATTCGAGACATCATTAAAATAGTTAGGGATAACAAGAAAATCTAACATAATATAAACTATGTCACGTCCCAAACCCGAAAAGGTCTAAGGGTGATTTTTCTAGCAAACAATATTTCTAAAAGTACAGAAGATATAATATTAATGAGACAACTTAAATGATCATAAAATTGTTAAACTTAGAGTTCAATAAAATTTCTCCCAAAAGCAAAAGACATGTTACACTTAATAAGTCACAAAAGTCCCTTGTCCTAAATACACATGACAAAAGTTCTTCAAAAACTAAGGAAAACATGTAACACAACTAGCATAATGGGCTAGATCCATCAATTATTAGGGAAAAGCAAACTAATTTTTCACATAAAGAAATAAATAAATAATATACACAATGCATGTGCATGTAATGGCATGACTACAAACTTACTTTCAAAGATTTCATGACTTACAAATCACTTAGCAAAACTTAACACTCTTATTCTAGGCCTATCCACACTTTGTTACCACCTAGTAGGACTTCATATATTACACATCATATAATGAGCCCGAGTCACCTATTGGTGACTTATCGTACATATCACATATACCAATCCCGAAGGAAGGACCACACATATCAAAAGGCTTCACATAAACATATAAGTGCCTATGTACTAAGCAAGTAAGAAGCTCATCAAAATTTTCACTTGTCACTTTCAAACTTTCATACATAATATCCTTACATGGCACTTTGTGCTATATGTGGCACTTTGTGGCCCCTTTAATCATTGTTCATTTCAGATAAAAAAAATAATTTATGCTTAAAGCTCGTGTATCATTGCCTATTAGGTGAATGATCCTTTTAACTTTCATCTTCAAATTTTGTTGGAAGTGTTAGTGGAAAATAAACACAGAATTATTATAGCCATCCTTATGTTTTTGATGTGGGCGGACCAATTTAATGGCAACCATAAAGGATAGTTATAAGGACATTTTTAGTAACAATGAAACTCATGAGAAAAATTATCTTGAATTTTTCCTGTCCCACTAACAATGTTTTAAAGTTGGTTTTTTTCTTTTGAACAATATATAGATTATATCCTATATTGTTAATTGCATGCTTCCTAAAATAATATTATTTAGGTGAAATCTAATATTATTAAGCACATGCAAATATCAAACAATAAATATCTATAGATGTCATGTATTATTATGCATAGAGTGGCACTACCTACTCTATATGACATGTTATCATGTCATGTTATCAACTAAACATAGCATATAGATTAAAAGTACTTAAAACAATTTCAATTCATTGTTTTCCTAAAGAAAAATTGACTTATTCTACGAGCCTAATATATATTGGACTTCAAGTCAACGTCCATCTTTCTTCTTTGTCTTCTTTGTATTTGCTCTTGTCCATATCCATAGGCTTGGGTACTCTTGGGTTTTTAAATTTATCCTTGGTTCAATTTTTAAAATTAAATTTGGGCATCAATTTAATAAAATACTATTAGATCCTTTTTTTTAAATGCTAAATAAAATTTTATAAAAGCTAGATCCAATTAATTTGATAAAAGAAGCCCAAATTTATTTAAAAATTTTTTGAGCTAAATAAATTTTATTATTAATCTTATCAATTTTTTATTTATATGACTCAATTTTGAAATCTCAAAATGGGCTTGGACCAATATAAATAATTTGGACTAATAATTATTAATGGACTTATCAAATTTTCATTTCTATTATCCAATTATCAACCATAGTTGGGCTTGGATCTAATATAAATAAATTTGATTTTTTCTGTCCAAAACTCAAATACTTTAGTTGAATTGTAAAATAATGAAACTATAGAGCACCATTGGATGTAAATCGAAAACCCTAATTCACTTTTTTTTCAGCCGTCACGACTCACGTCCAGAACGTATTACATTCTGCTAGACCTAAATAAAAAATTTTCAAAATTTGGCAAAAAGATATAAAACAATAAAACCTTAGGATGTCTCATGCAAAAATCCAAAAGATACCCTCCTACCCGTCTCGTTACGCGCTGCCAATTCCAGAAGCCATGGCCGTTTTTGCTTCTTCTTGCTGCATCAACGTTTTCTTCATTTTCTTGAGTTCTATGCATTGTTTTATAACAAAATAATATTTACAAAAATTCCTATGCCATTAATGGCTTACAAAAAATCTAGGAATAATTAAATAAAATAATCAAGAGAGAAACATGGTGAAAAATAACCACATTTCTTGTTACAAATTCATAAAATTAATACAAGGAAATCTCTAACCATGAATTGAGATAATCATTAATATATTAAAACATATATCCATTCACATAATGAAATAATATATAAAATTTGTGCCACTCATCTAATACATATAATACAAGAGATTGACTTCATATAGTAACTCTATATATTAATATGAGATCGCTCTGATACAAATTGTTAGTTTAAAATTATTTTGCAGTCGAAATATTAGTACCGCGTTTCTCATACAACATACAAAATTACTATAATCTAGAAATCGTACCTTTATTTTTTTGTAGATGTAATTCAGGCTCCCAAGTTACTATCTGTCACCTCCAATCCTGTTAGATCACGATCCGTCACCAACAATCTTTCAGATTAGGACTCAAGTTTAATTTATACTTGACGTGTGGGTGTCTTTTTTACTATTGAGAAGTAACTAGTAAGAGAAAATTGTGGGACTGGTTTAAAATCTTCAAAAACCCATACATTATTATGTCAACTGTTTTTAAAATTTTAATGCTAACAAACATCTTTCCCACTAAAGTGGCAGAGATGTACAAGTCACAGTTTTATACAAGTCACTGTTTTACAAGTAAAAAAACTCACATCAATATTTCTTCCAAACAAGAAATGCTAAAGCAGTTGAAGGGAAATGACATGGACAATAAAATTCAGAAAATTAACAAGTGAACTAATTTGCATCTGCTTGTATTAACTGGTTTCCATGTATTGATGATATTCCAAATAAAGTTCATTGATCCAGCTGACATGAAAATGATGTCTTTCCTGAACTAACAAAATAATATCGATCGTCCAAATAGAGAAACCCCACATATTTCCCACTGAGGAATGCATCTAAAAGTTGCCTCCTAAATATTTAAAAATTTATTTTTTCTGTTCTGTATATTGTGGCTCTTTTGTTCTTTTAGAAAATAATAAGCCTTTTTATATCATATTGGTGGAAATCCTAGGCTCATTTTTTTAATTCTATTAAATCAAAATATTTGATTTAAATTAAAATTATATAAAGCCCAAAAGTGGCGTTCTACTAGCTCCTGTTACAGGGGCCCACCTTATAAAATAACATAAGGCCCCTTACATACAAGTATATTAAATATAGTCTCTCACTAAATAATATATTTAAGCTTTTAAACCAAATAGCTAGTTATCTTACTTATTAATCCAGTAGTAGTGCAGTCAATTAAATAAACTATCCCAGGGATCATATGGGTACATACAATAGTGGCTACAATAATTAGACCTGTAATTAAACTAGCTCGATTATTTAATTCCAAATCCACTTCACTAAAAGATTGAAACTGATCTCTATAATTGTATACTATCTAAGATAGTGTTCTCGGATAATAATTCGACCCATGCCACATTGATTTCTTTACTGAACAATCTTTTGTACCACATCGTTAATTAAATTGATATCTCAACTGTCAAATCAATTTAATTACATCTTGTTCCTTGACACTTATTGGCTTTCTCTAATGATCATTTTCAACATACTAATTATGTTGACACATTCTGGCCACAAAACTTTATGATCAAGTATCGAAAACCCATCAAAAGATGTGTTGTACAAATTCTATATTGTTAATCTATAATCTCACTGCTCATAATTACTTCCACCAAGATACCTGCTAATCTTGACTACAAATGTATGTCGCGCCCATTAGTAACTCAAATGAAATGACAATCATAAACATGAAACTATAATTAACTCAAATTGAGATTGCAATAAAATCAATGCCTATAAGATTTAATAAGTCTGACAGTCATTTCAAGGTTAATTAAATCTCATATGTGATCCAGTTCAATGTAGTCAAATTATATTAGTAAATTCATACATAATTAAAATAAATCATTCGATGAATTTACTACAGTCTAAACATAAATAGAGTGCCCAACTCTATTTATCAACTGTGAACTCAATTTATTTAATCATAAGATAACTTGTATTTATGTCTTATGTGAATCTATTATGTGAATCTATATGATGATCACATAAATATATATAAAATGATTAAACGGACCTTATTCAAAATATTTATACAATTAAGATATCTGAATAAATACCTTAAATATTTTATTAATCAGAAAATAAATAAATCAATCAATATGCATTAAAGAGCACATAATCCCAACAGTAACTTAACAAGACCCAAAATTATATTAATTGGTTTATTGTTAGAGTTGGAAGTCTTTAAAAATGGATAGATTTATTGTTTTCATGACCAAATTATGCTTGCCTAAGGCTGCAACTATTTATAAACTTATTACTTAATGTATATGTTAAAATATTAAGATTTTATGTATTTACCAATTGTTACAAGTAAAGGATGAATTATTTTTTCAGGTGAATGTGAGAATTGGTTGGTGCATCTGATAAAGTTTTTTTTTATTATTTTTTCAAAATTTTTTTCCCAACACATGCACCTGGCCAAAACTTATATTTTGTTAACTAATAATAATTGAGTACCTTCGAGCTTTCTAGGTATATTAACTCCATCTACTAAAGTTTTCTAAAGTAAAAACATAGAAATGAAGGGCCTGTTCAGTATTGTTTTTGAATTTATATTTTCTAAAAATAAAAATGAGAATGAAAATGGTGTTTTGCAATTGCTGTATTTCGAATTTCAGTATGCGTTTGGTATCATTTTCTGTATCTTATATTTTAAAATGGAAACAGTAATATGCATTCGGTAGACACAATTGAAAATGATAAAAACAGTGAATATGTGCTTGGTAGTACCATTTTCAAAAGCAGTTTTTATTAGACAAAAAAATCATACTTAAAGTAATTGTTTAACTAATACATACACAAACATACCATAAATAATTTAAATAAAATAATTATGAAAAAATACATGATAATAAAGTTTTAGTATTAGCATTAATAAAAAAAAGTTTTACATTGTCATTGTTTTTATACTATAGTTAAATATATATTACAACAAATATGATTTAAACAAAATAATTAACCTTAAGTTTCATTTATGAAACCATCATTAACCTTAAGTTTTAGATGGTATCGTTCTATAATAAATTATCAAGATTTTAACCGATCGGGCTAGCCCACATGATCCTCACATCACAGTTCATAGATAACAGTGTGATCGAGTGAAAGAACTTCATACAGAGTACCTAATAAAAACGGAAGAGTTCTTAGTATCATGTTCTCTCTCCATTAGTGAAGTGTGATGAAGCCTGGTAAAATTCTAGCCTCTCACCCATGTGTTTCTGTATGACGAGTTATTATGGAGGGAAGCATCATGGGGCTTGTATTCCATAACATATCCGTGGGGCAGCTTCAAGTGCCGTTTGATAGAATCTTTAAAAGCTATTACAGCCTGATCATAATAGCAAAAGATATCATATATCATGAGCATGCGAAAGAAATAGACAATAGCTGTTTCAAGTTGTAAAGTCAATAACCACAAACCTAATGATCAGATGCATTGCGGTTCCACACACTTAATATATCTTCATTGAATCGAATGCTTAAGACTGCACCACATATGTTATCACCATAGTCAAGTTGGTCACCCACCAAGGCAAGAACCTGCAAAAATGTGCAGTGGTAAATAAACAACACATCTTTGACAATGATTATCAAAGTACAACAGGCATCCCGGTGAACAATTAAGCAGTGTTGAAGGCATCTCTTACTATTCAGATAATAGATGGGTCATAAGAGAGCGCAAAAGTGCTGTGAAATGTAAAGAAACAGTAAAACCCAATTGTCAATGACAATTCAAAATCAAGGGGAAATGACATCGACTTCAGTTTGTGTATGCACAATTTTTTTGATATAGCTAGCTATGACATCGACTTCAGTTTGCGTATGAGATTATTGATATCATATGTTATAGTGATGTGAAGAGCAAACTATATACCATGAAAATAATATCAGCATGTTTGAAATATCAATTTATTGTTATTGCAGATAGTGCAAAAAGAAGAGCCTAACAGAGGATGAAAACTTGAATTATTTGGAACTTGTACGTGAATGAAAAATTGATAATTTATAGTATGAAGGCTGGTAATGAACAAAATTATTGGATAACCAACATTTTCTCTTCTACGTAGACATTGTGACACACTGATTTTAGTGCGTTCCTGAACAATTATCTCAATTGGGGCAACAATTTAGTCTAACATCAGTTGAAAATCATTTATATATAATTAGTATTTTAATATATGCATCTACAATTAATTTTTTTTATATGAATTTTTTAGGTAAGAATAATTGGTCGGAGGGGCTCATTCAAATGTGGTACGTAAGTTTTGTTGATGAGGAGGACGTTATTGACAATCTTGATCTTCTTGTTGTCTCTTAATATAGGAGAAAATTTGACTATACTGGTTAGATGCATACAATGTTATTCTTTAATTGTGTAATTAAATAAAAATATGGATATATTGTTACCTGTCAATCAAGCGAGTATAGGTTTAATTTAATTCAACTGATAAGTTCTTCTGAGAGATGAAAAAAATTTCTTTGCTTACTATGGTATAATGTATCTTCCAAAAAAAAAATTATTAAATAAAATTATTGTGTATTAATATGTTGATGAAACGATCATTATTGCATATAAATAATTTATTTATTGTAATCTTATATGTATTAGTTATTTTAACATTAGAAAATATTATCTAGTAGTGGGCTAGTTATTTGTGGTTTAGTGGGAGTTATTTGTGGGGCTTGTGATTGGTTAGTCGCTCATTTTTAGGGAATAAAATATCATCATTGTATTATAGTAACCACTCGCACAAGTTATGACCAAGAGACCAAACATGCCAAATGCATCAAAAGATGACAAAAATCACGATGGGTTTTGAACTTTTGTTAAAGCCTCTACTTTTAGTCATTTGCTATAATATATTTCACCTAAAAAAATTAAACCTATTGCCGTAATTAAAGATATGCACTAATACTAGGATATTGTAATCTTTGAGCAAAGGGTTGTCGACTGTTTATGGAAGTTTATGTAGCTAACGATATTGCCTCCCTTAATCTTTTAAAATAAGAAAATAAAAACAGATATGAATATTTTTCAGAAATAGTATAAAGAATATACATTTCACTCTTATTAACTTATGAACACAAAGGCTCAATTTATATAATTATTTGATACATGAAAAAGGAAATGATACAATGAATATAATTTGGGAATAATGACTAGTTAACAAATATTTAATCAAACAATTTTTAGGTCGATTTACAATCAATCTTTCTTAAACAATAATTAAGATTGTTTTGTTTCCATCAATATTGTTTGATTCTTATCAAGATAAACACATTTTAATGAGAATTATTATGAATTTAAAAGTATGGGGAGGTTTTAATTAATTTGGTGTATATTTTAGCCTAAGACCAAAAGAAAATTAAAAGAATCCTCTTCTCTCTCTCTCTTTTTTTTTTTTTGTTTTCTTTTTGTTTTTTCTTGTTTAATAAGTGGCTAAGATTGTAACATAATGCTTTGGATATTTTGGTTAACTCCTCACTACCAGCTTCATAGTAGCTTTAACAACCCAAAATGCACAGGAATGTGACGCGAATACAAGAGGTTGTTATAACGAACTCGACTTCACTTAAGTGATCACATGTAGCTCGTGTGACAGCTCTAATTCAATTGAAGTCAAAACGCTTCCAACAAATGTCGTTTAAAGCATTAAGAGTTCTTGTGCCTCTCACATGTAGGGTCGGCTTTAGATTATCTAGGGCTACAGGCAAATTTTTTTTATGAGGCCTCTTTTTATTCTGCAACTTCAATAATCAATGAAACATAAAAGAGCTGAAAATTCATTCCATCTTTAATTCTTGATTTCAACAATAATCAAGAAGATCCTAAATTTTTTCAAAAACAAAACCTAAAAGTCTACTTCCATTAGAACCATTACAAAAATAGACAAACAAATAAATAAAATATTTAGAATTGAGATGGTAAATTGTTGATCAGATAATGGATATGAACTTTGCATTTTAAGGAACTATTTTTTTAATGAACTAATGAATATAATAATTTTCTTTGTAAAGAAAAGAGTATGAAATTTTTTCATATACTGATTTTTTAGATTATAAGATTTTTAATAGAAATTAAAAGGAATACTCAAAGTCAAAGACTCTAAAGTTAAATAATTATTTTTTTTAGGAAATTGAAAAGGTAAAGAATATATATTTTTTTCTTGGAAAGACTAATAATGAATGAATTAATGGTTAGACAACATTATTAATTATATCTCTTTGACACTAAGGTTACCGAGTGAAGATTTTCTATAAAAAGATAATTCTTAATTCTAGGATAATTATTAATTAGAGAGATGTCTAATAGGCTTTCTTATAAAACGTAATTAAAAAAAAAACTTTATTAACTAGAGAATCATTAATGAAATACTAAAAAAAATGAGACCTTCGTAAAACATGAGGCCTTAGGCAACCGCCTTGTTCGCCTATACTTAAAGCCACCCCTGCTCACATGTCTTCGTTAATCTATCATGAAGACTGAAACACTATCGTTAGCTTGTGAACTATTTGAATTCACCTTATAAGCAATAGTCCTCCACCTTGAATCAAACATCTTGCAATTGATTCATTCACCAAACCAAACATAACAGAAAGTGCATACACCAGCGAAGTCTAAGCATTTCTTGAGCTTAGCTACATGAACTACCTTTTTGAGCATGTCAAAAGGATTGCCATTGGTATGTATTTTACCATCCTGATCACCCTTCTTGAAACTTCATTTTTGATAAAATAAAGCTTAATGTCAATATGCTTTGTCTTCACACGATGAACTGGATTCTTACACAGATGCAGTGCACTGGAGCTATCACAGAAGATTGATATAGTGTCTTGCTTGTAACCAAGCTTAGCCATTAAACCTTTAAGCCGAATAGCTTCCTTAATTGATTTAGTGGTTACTGTGAACTCCGCTTCAGTTGCAGAGAGTGCAATAGTATGTTGTAAGCTAACTTTCCGGTTGATTAGGCAGCTATTAAGCATGAAAATATAGCCTGAAGGAGACCTCCTTCTAAGCAAATCCCATGCATAATCAGAATCTACATAACCCCATATGCCATTCTCAATTCCATCTTTCCTTTCATATAACAAACAAAGTTTTAGAGTCCCCCTGAGATACCTTAGTATCCACTTAACTCCCTTCCAATTTTCTTTGCCTGGTGATGCCATGAATTTGTGAACCAAATACGAACCATATTATAGAACCGAACCGAAATGAACTGAATTAATTTGGTTTGGTTTGGTTTTATCCTGTATATTCATTATTCAATAAAAAATGAAATAATAGTAATATATTATTACTACAACAATAATCTTGAGTCTATAAATCAACAAACAATAAACAACATAATAAAATCTAACAATAATCTAGAAATCCAATATATATTACAAAATGAAGTTCAAACTTCTATTATCAACTAGCACTTTTTCAATCACCACTTCTTCATCCTTTAACTTCCACATCCACAATACTTATAATTATCTCTCAAAGTCAAAGTGAGCCATTAGTCAAGCACCAACAATTAAATAGAATAAAATAAAGTGTATGCTATGAAATATATAATCAAATGTATTAACTAACAAATAAAAGTAAGAAAAGATAAATTCTAAACCATTTTTTAAATTTTATTTTAATTTTTTCTCGAACCATTTGGTTTGGTAATTTGGTTCGGTTACCGAACCAAATAAAAAACCAAATGGTTCAAAGTTTATGAACTATTTGGTTTTTATGCTCCGAACCGAACTGTATGACAGTTCGGTTCGGTTCAGTTCAGCCTGAACTGAACCAAATACCCACCCCTACATGTGAGATATCAAGCCTTGTCAGCACCACGGCATACATTAAACAATCAATAGCGTTTGCATATAGAGTATGAGGCATCTTAAGCCTTTTATCTTCTGTCTTAGGATAGTAAAGGTTGCAAAGCCTGAAAGGAGCTGCCACTGGAACTTGAATAGGCTTGGAATCTTCCATATGAAAGGTCTCTAATACCTTATGTATGTATTTCTTTTAAGACTAAAAAATTTAGCCTTCACTTCAATTCCTGATGATATCCATTCCCAATATCTTTGTTACATCTCCCAAATCCTTCATATTAAAAGCAGTACCAAGGAGTGTCTTCAAAGCATCAATTTCAGACCTTTTTTTGCAAGCAATAAGCATTTCATCTACATATAAGAGTATATATAAAGTGCTTATTTAGGTCCAGCCATTTGAAGTATACATAAAAATCATAGCTACACCTTTTGAATCCTTGTGTAATCATGAATTCTTAAAATTTAAGATACCACTATCTAGAGGATTGCTTCAGGCCATAGAGGGACTTTTAAGCAAACATACAAGATTCTTCCTGCCTGGAGCTTTATACCTTTCAAATTGGGTCATGAAGATTTCCTTCTGAAGTTCTCCATGTAAGAAAGCATTCTTGATATCATGTTGTTCCAATTCTATATTCTATACTGCTGTCAAAGCTAAAGATGGCCAATGGGTTGGGCAGCACGTGGCACGGCACGAGCATGACACTTGTCCGTACAGCACGGCACGATACGAGCACATTTTAATAAGTCACACGACACGCACGTAGGCCAGGTCGGGCTTAGAGTTTTAGGCACGTGGGCCTTAAAAGCACGGCACAATTAGAGATGGGCCAAAGCACGGCATGTGAAAAAGCACGCGGCCCATGGGCCACCAATAGCACATGGGCCACCAATAGTACATGGGCCAAAGTATATTTGTAAAATTTTTTTAATAAAAAGTAAACATAAAATGTTATGATTTTACAAATAACTTGAAATTAAATTTTTAATATTTTTTGTTAGTGTAGATTTTTTAAAATTAATTTAGTCTTAGGTTAAAAAACAATATTCTAATTGTTTTATATTTATAATTTATTAAATAAATAAATGATTTCATGATTTTAATAAATAAAATTAAAAATATCATGATTTTATATATGGTTGTATTATAATTGGTTATTGCGAAATTAGATAATATAATTATGTAATTGTGTTAATGTCTTAATGAAATATTAATTGTTCCTTTAATAAAAATTTTATTATTGTTATTATTATTATTTGTAATTGCATGGGCACATGGGCTTGAAGAAATGGTATGTGGGCTTGAAAAAACACGCCAGGCACTTGGGCTTGAAGAAAGCACGCCAGGCACGTGGGCTTTTTCAAGCACGCTTTGAAAAAAAAAGGGTCATGGGTTTTTTTCGTTTTGATAGTCGGCACGGCCCATTGGCCATCCTTAATCAATGCCAACAATACTCTAATTGATGCATGCCTTACAACAGGTGAGAAAATTTTCTTGAAATCAACCTCTTTCTTATGAGTGTATCCTTTAGCAACCAGTCTAGCCTTGAATCTTTACTACAACAAAAATGCCTTTTACCAAGGGATAAAATTTCTCGGCAAAACATGATATCCCTTGATAATTACTATTTCCTAGGGAAAATTTCCGTCGGCATCTGTCGTGAAAACGCTTGTCATTAAATGCGCAAGTCCAACAAGCCCTCGAAAAAAATATTTTTTTACCAAAGGACGTTTCCCTCGTTATTATTAAAAATACTTGTCGATATAATTTTCCAAACAATGAAAATGTTATTGGTAATAGTTTATTTCCAACGGAAAATTCTCGATAACCCTATTGTAAAATAGTATACCTACCAATTTTAATTTCTCGGTAATAAGAACAGAGATCGTAGGTATACATATTAATGACGGAATTTATCCCTCGGTAATAAGAGGAAATTTCGTAGATACAATTATTAAGTAGGGAATTTTTTTCCTTGGTAGTAAAGTATTTGTAAGGGGATTTTGACGTCGATGAAAATATGATCTCGTCGAACCAGAATACCAATGAATTTTGTTGATTAATCGCCCTCGACATTGAGTAATTGTAGATATACATTAATTCCTTGGAAATTATGATTTTCCCTCGGAAATGTAATTTCATGATATTGATTAAATATTAAATGGTTTTTAAAAATAGATTATTTATTTCCTTTGTCATCTGTTAAGCGATTCATACTCAAATTGGATAAAAATGTACTTGAATTTGATGGAAATCATAATAATATTAACACAGCCATCTAAAGTTGTTTAGTCATTATTCAAATGTATACAAATTTATTCATCTTCATCAATTGTTGTTAGGATTAATTAACAAAAAGTTAGATTGCATATTCTTACTTCTTCAATATTTTGTCAAGTATTTGAATCATCACTTGTAGTTTCTTCTTCATCTCCATCTTCTCCAATAGTATCCTGCATAATTTTAAAACCATGCATATTATGTTACTGTACTATGCTATATTGACAATTAAAGAAAGAAAAACATATTAACATGATTCAATCATGGCCCATTCAAATTTGGATTTAAAAGTAATACGAGGCATCTATTTAATTTGGGATTTGAAACCTCATTGCATTGCTTAACTTCATAAACAAGCTCATGCATGTACCAAAACCAGATCAAATAGACAAATTGAAAACAAAGACCAAATTACAACAAGACCACCCAGTTGATTGAAGGTTGAAAGGAAAAGAGGGGGCGTTAACTCTAACCAGTGCAAGTTTCTTATAAGCATTCTTGAGCTCTGTTGCAATGCATTCCTTATTCAATCCCAAGACCTCATAAAATTCATTGCTTTTTATCTTATCCTTTAGCCATTCTTGATACTTCTATCATAAACTAGACCAAACCGATCCAAAAACACAATCTTTTTCCTTTTGTTGTCGACAATTTATCAAACTAAACACAACACAAAAACCAAAAACACAAAAAAAAAAACCCACCCATGCTTTTATGTAGTTAAATAGCACAAATTTCAAGCATATAGCATTGGCTTAGCTTTAAGACTTAAACTACATCGTTGCGAAACATGACGCGGAACCTTAGCTTTAGCTATAATTTGTTGGAGAGGAGAAGGATGAAATTAGAACAAAAAGAAAATTAATTTCTCTCTCATTCTTTCTTGCATCTTTTTTTTCCCACGCTATCTTCCCCCTGCTGTAAACTAAGGCTAGAGAACCCCCCAAAAACTGGCCATTTATATATAATTTTTTTTGGCCATTGTACACTCAGGGCACTTGTAAATTTCCATTTACCATGCACATATACTAAAAATAAATCAAGCCACATATATTCCCTCAATTTTGCGTTTTCCATCTTTTTCAACCATCAATCTTTAATAACTTTATGAAAATATCATTATCAAACTAAAATACCATAGTCTGGCAATTATTATTATGGTTCTTAAATAGTAAAGCAATAATACTAGAATAGATTCATGGCAACAATACTTATCAAGATTTATTATGTATCAATAATAAATTTCCATAATAACAATATTTATTCTTGAGCAAGAGAGAGGGGTAGAGAGATTAATCATACATTGTTAAACTCTTGCTAGAAGCTCGATTGAGACATAATAAAATTCATTTTCACTTCCATCTTTTTCATTTGCTCTTTTACATTTCTAAGCTCACTTAATTCTTCTTCCGTTTTCTCTACTGTTAGTTCCAATTCTCTCCTTAGTATCACACGAATGTCCTTACAACTTAATTCATCTAAGGAACGGTAAACATTCTTTGGTTTCATACCTACACCCAGTTAAAAACAGAATTTGGTGTGTCAAAACAAAAATGTACCAACATAGTCTAAATTAAGTACTAACCCAATATTACTTAATTAAAGTTACATTTTTTCTGGAATAAAAGACTCAATTATATTTATAATAATACCTCCCCAGCCCACAACTTGACATTTCTTAGGTTGGCCCACTACTTGACGATAAATAGCCAAGCTGGACTTTTTAACACCATCACTTTGATACAAAGATTCCATGTTCTCCTGCACATTTTCAGATACTAATGTATTTTTGATGCATAAATTAAAAAAGGCAAAAGTAAATCACATATGAACAAAGTACGTGCATGCAGTTCCTTTGCATGGTCACGTGCCCAGTCACCATTTCTTTTGACATGAAACTTTTTTGAAGCATTCAATTGGATCAAGTTCAACTCCTGATTCATCTAATAGAAATTAAATAAATAATTAGGGTATAAAATAGACAACACATACACACATATGTATGTATTTTATAATTTTTAGATGTTGAAAACTCATCAAAAACTTTACCAGATCTTTTCTACACTTAGCCATAGGAACTGTACCTGTTGTATGAGCAATGCACTTCAATGATCAAATGCCTTTGTTTATCAAATTTTTTTTCTACATGTTATTCAATAAACAAAACCATTAGGATATATTTTGTATGTTACTTAAAATTAAAAAAAAAAAGAAGGTTAAAATCATAAAAACTTCCACATATTACCTTCCAGTTCTCATTCATCCACTTATGAACCATTTGTCTCCACACAGTAGGGGGTACACAATCTGGATTATGAGCGTAGAGCTCTCTAAGTGATTTATACTTCTTAAAAATACCACTTTTCAACTCTAACATACAATTAGGATGGCGAGATTTTACACATTTTCGAACAGCTTCTTTAAGCTCTTCCTTAGTACATGTATAAGTAAATCCCGCATTCTTAAAATTTCCAAACAATCTATCAAATGCTTCTTGTGGATATTCAGAAAATGTTATCCAAGGTCCTGAGATACACTCATGGAAAATAACAGAAATTTCTTGAACGGCTTCCGTAGTTATGATTCTAACACATTAAACCATTATAGTTATTCATTAATTATGCATAAAAATTTATTAAAGTTCACTTGTAAATCTAATTACAATATATGAACATTATGCATAATAACCTGCCAGCATATATTTCCACTTCTATATTTTTGGCTTTAGGTACACCTTTAGCTTTTATATGACTTGTCCTTTTATTTCTATTTGAAATAATACAAAATAGAAATTATAGTTGTTTAGAAATGGTTAATTAACTTATTTTTCATTATATGACAATTTTTTTTAAAATTCATTTAAATAATTACCTGTAGCCATTTTTGAAGATTCCATGCTAGAAACACAAGCTTCACCATTTTCATGTTGCGCTTTACCATCTTGCTGTTGTGGGGGCAGCAAAATATCTGATGCAATATTGTTAGAACGAGAAGTTCTTGTATCATCATTATTATTTTTGTTGATCATATACTGAGCTAAAGTATTGGCAGCAGTCACTAATCCATTACTTTTATTGCCCATAATTGCCAATTATCTGCATTTTCAAAATATAAGCCATTAGCAACAACAACAATAATAGACAATAACATTCATATAAAAAAAATGAAGTGACTAATAACTAGCTAGAAGCAAAAGAAATAAAACAATCAAGAATAATACTTATAATGACCAACATCCAATATTTGAATTTTTTTAACTTACTTATCTATAATGGACAAAAAATTAAAAAATTAATTCATTCCACTGCCATTTGAATCCCTTCTTCTTGATATAGTTCTCCTTCACTATTAGGCATCTCATAAGGGTTACGAGGCTTTGTCTCAATTGTAGTATTCCATGTAGGATCTTTTATCCCTCTCACACAATAAGCTTGTTGTAATTGGGATGCGAACACAAATGACTCTTGGGTGTTAATCTTTCTCGACATTTTAATATTAATTTTACCATGATGATCTCTCTTATGGTCAATCCTTTGTCGAATTGTATCAAACCAATCGTAGTTGAAAAATACAACTTTATTCCCTTAATTAAAATAAAGTTCAACAATTTCTTTCGACACTCCATAATAAGGCACTAACACTTTGATCATCACTTCTGACTACAACTCCATAGTTTTGGGTTTTTCTTGTTTCATCACATTGTATTGTGTGAAACCTAAATCCATTTATATTGTAGCTCGAACAAAATGTCACTCTTTTTTTAGGACCCTGAGCTAAAGAAAGCATGTGCTTGTTAGCTTGCCCTTCGTTATAAAGTTTTAAGATATATAAATCAAAATAACATAATAAAATGTCACAGTTACAAGTTATGCTGAAAGTCACATGTTTTTTAGTTATTTTGTACAAAATAATCTTGACCTTCTCTTTAAACCAACTAATAAATTCTTGTCTATGTACCTCTTCCACATTTCTAATACCTGAATTCAACAACATATTTTTGTGTTCCTTGTATGCAAATAAACTTTTTTAAGTAAAGTCGAAAACATTTTATAACAAAATTAATATTAATATTAGCCTAAAACTTTATCTTACTCAATAAACTGGAGACATTGATCATAATTTTGAATCACGTAAAGTGTCGCAACATTGTGAAGGGCATGACTCAATTCCCTCACATGTAAGTTCCCATATGATCGCCCTAATGTAGCAAAAATCGATAATGTATCTGTGGAGAGTTGACCTCCATCATAATTTCTCTCTTGTCTATTAAATTTAGTTTCCACACTGTGAAGGTAGTGACAACAAAGGTTAAGCACTCATCAGCCAAGTAACCTTTTGCAATGGAACTTTCAGGATGACCCTTAAGCTTATGTAAAAAACTAGAAATGGAGAAATTATATTGTAAGCTTATTTTGTTAACATCAATGCACTAAAAAAAAATTTGGACATTACCTTTCTATTGGGTACATCCACCTATACTGTACTGGACTGGCAACCTTTGCTTCCTAAGCTGAGTGAATCAGTAAATGTATAATTATATTAACAAAGGCTGGAGGGAAAATCCTTTCTAACTTGCAAAGAGTTAAAGCAATTTGACTTTCAAGTCGATCTAACTCATCTTCTTTCAACACTTTAGCACACGACTCTCTGAAAAAATTACTTAGCTCAATCAATGCATCAAATACATGTTTAGGCAAAATATCACAAACTAGTAGTGGTAATAGCCTTTCTAAAAATACATGATAGTCATGTGTCCTCATGATGAAATTTTGCCATCCGTCACCTTAATACGTTGTGACAAATTAGCAAAATAACCATCTGGGACTTTTATAACGGACAACCACTGCATGACAATTTTCTTCTCATCATGTGTAAAAGTATAACAAGCAGAGGGTAACATAGTTTCTCCATCCACCTCAATTGGGTGAAGTTCTTGCCTTATCCTCATTCTTTAGATCCAAACGAGCATTTAAAGAGTCTTTGCTTTTTCCTTCAATGTTCATAATAGTGCCAAGCACATTGTCAGACACATTTTTCTCAATGTGCATAGCATCTAAATTATAATGCAACAATAATGTTTTCCAAGATAGTAATTGGAAAAAGATGCTATGTTTCTTCCCAAAACTAGCAATGACTTGCTTTTTTTCAATCGTTTCAAATGTTATAGGTCTCAAACCTTCATGTTCATTTAAAACTTCATCATACGTTTGACATTTTGGTGCAGCTCTATTATTTATTTTTCGATGAAATTGCATCTTTTCATCCTATCACAAGTGATCTTCAGGTAAAAACTATCGATGACCCATATAGCACAGTTTGGAACCATTTTTTAACCTATAAGATGAGGTATCTTTAGTGCAACATAGACATGATAATTTTTCTTTTGTACTTCAACAAGACAGATTAGCATATGCAGGAAAGTCATTAACAGTCCACATAACCGTTGCTTTCATTTGAAAATTTTGGCATTTTGAGACATCGTATTTATCTACACCACTTTCCTATAACATCTTCAACTCATCAATTAAAGGCCTCAAATATACACAAATATCATTTCCTGGGCCTTTTGGTCCTAGTATAAGTAATGACATAAATATATATATTGTCCTTTCATGCACAACCAAGGAGGAAGATTGTATGGAAATAAAAGAACTGACCAAGTACTATGCCCAATGTTCATGTTTCCAAAAGGATTAAACCCATCAGTAGCTAACCCAAACCTTACATTAGGATGGGATGCAAATGACTCATGTGTTTTGTCAAAAGCCTTACAAGCCTCACAATCTTCTGGATGCCTTAACAACCCATCTTTCACATGATTTTCAAATTGCCATCTCATGTCTACAGCAGTTTTGGATGACATGAATAACCTTTGAAGTCTTGCTATGATAGGAAAGTAGAGCAAGATTTTCCATAGAACCTTTCTGGTAGATCCCTTAGCACCCTTTCCTTTAGGCTTCCATATAGAAACTCCACAAATTTGACATTGAGATAGTTGTGCATTTTCCTTGTAATAAATGACACAATCATTTTTACATGTATCAATTTTCTCATAATGAAGGCCAAGGTCTTTTATAATTTTCTTTGCCTTATGGTTATTTTCACACATTGGAAACACATCTTTCAATAGCTCCAACAACATGTTGAAAGAATTATTGCTTCAACCATTGATGCATTTAATGTGAATCAGCTTAACCACAAAGGATAAGTTGGAGTACTTCTCACAATTCAGATGTAAAGGCTATTCAACCTCTTTCACCAAATTAAAGACCTTTTGTGCCTCCTCATTAGGATCTTGAGAAAAACCTTCTTGAATCAAGTTATACATCTCATTTTGCTGAATATTTTCATAATTTTCATTCCCCTCATCACCATCCCCATCACTATCACTATCACTATCGCCATTATTCCCATGACAATACCAATTATTATAATCACTCCTTATCCCTTCCTCTAAAAGATGTTTATGTACTTTACTTCGAACCCTTCTATAGTTGACACATGGACATAATATTTTCATATCCTCTTCTTGAATATGACGATAAGCATAATCAAGAAAAGATGGTACTCCGTTGTAATAAGCCATTATTGACCTTGGCAATTACATGCAAGATTTATTTGGCGACACCTTGCTTACAACCTTGACAAAGAAATTAAGATATATATTTTATAAAATTAATATAAAAACTAATTATTATTCTTAAAATGTATAAATAGCAACACAAATGTGCTTACTGTTCTAAAGTTACAAAACTTCAGAAATGGTTGCTGTTTTTTACAGTTGTGTGCTCTAAACTATAGAAACGACAACATAAATATGCTTGTTAGTTTTGTTGTTACAAAAATGCAGAAAAAGTTAAATCTTTTTGCCCAAAATTGCAAAAAAATAAGCACATTTGTGCTGCTTTTTTGCTATTCTAAATTACAGAAATAGCTGTTGTTTCTATTGTTCAAAAGTACAGAAAAAGCAGTTGTTTATGCTATCATAAAGTCCAGAAAAAAAAGCTATTTTTGTTGTCCTAAAGTGCAGAAATAGCTATTATTTTAGCTATTCTTAACTATAGAAACAGCAGCTGTTTCTATAATTTGGTGCTTTAAACTAAAGAAACGATAGCATGCTTCTACAGATTTGAGCATTAAACTGTAATTAACAATTACATATTTTTGAATTACAGCGGGCAACTCTTAGCATGTTTAAGAAAATTTTAAATTCGAGATATCTTACTCTATTTGGCAATATATTTATCTACTTATTTCATATAGATATTAATTATAAAGAATGAAAATCTATTGCCTAAAGAACATTGCAACATCTATGTAATACAAAAATGAATAGCGCAAATTAAACAAAAGCTGAAAATCTAACACTTTACACAAGAGTTATAAGAAGTTCAACATAAGTCATGAACAATTGAAAGATATATATCTGAGTTATTAGAGGCTTTCCTAGCACATTGTGAGAATCATAGGAGTAAGCTTTTCCAAGTTTCACTTCAATTCTTGATAAGCTAGCAAAAAAAAAAAAAGGGGAATAACAACACTGTAAGATTTATATAGCAAACTAATTTCACAATAGCTTTGAACTATTATAGTAAAATACTTTACCTCCAATGAGATTGTTGAAGTATACTTAAACACCAATCACATTTTCAAGGGTAAAAGTGAATTGATATACAAATTAAGTTTATCCTACATTATATAATTACTATTTTGATCATCGACTAATTAATAATAAGAACAATCTTTTATAAGTTATTCCATTTGTATTAATGCACTTTCTAAAGGTTCATGAAGTATATGAAGCCTAAACATTTGCATAGCTTAGCCAAATAAAAATTCATTCCCTACTTTAATAAAACATTTAGCTTCAAATAAAATCACTTTTTAACCTGAACTCAAATGTGCCTAAAAATTACATAAATAAAAATATAGCTAAGGCCGAAGCACACACTTTTTTGAGAGAGTATTAAAAAAAAACTCTAAGCTTTGATTGTAACTCTCACATCTGTCTTATCAGCTTCAGTCTCAGATTGCCCGGAAATTAAGCATATCAAAAGCATTAAACTTTAATAAATTGAAAAACACCCTTAGCAATTACCAAACAAAAATGCAAATCTATAGCTAAAAAAATCCAAAACTTGCTAGCTTGAACAACGTTAAAATCAGGAAAACATTTATTGACATCTATAGGTCCTCAGCTTGTCCTAAGAACTGAAAATTCAATTCACTAACCTAAAGAAATTACATAAACTCTTAAAAATTCAAGTGAAAAGCCAAATAAATAATAATAAAAGATTAATTAACCAAAGATTGATGTAGTAATAAAAGAAAAATAAGAGTATGAAGTATTAAAATCGGTTGAAGGTGCTTACCTAATCACTGAATTTGTAGACTAAGCTAGTTTTGAGTAAAAGCAAACACTCCGTGATGAACCTCTATTCTTCTTCATCGATTGATTTTGGGGGAAACAAAAGAAAAGAAGGATTTTGGCTTTTGGCTTTTGGCTCTTGGCAAATTGGTAAACTATGAAAGAGACAAGGGGAAGGAAGACTCAGGCTTTTTTTTTATGGTATATTAAAATCTTTTTAACCTTTTTTTGTAGCATTTGTTTATTATTATCTAATTAATATTCTTTTTGTAGCATTCAAAATGTGCAATGTTAATTTATTTGTTAGATAGCATTTAAAATATGATATTAATTGAAGATTAACTATAATAAAAAATAATAAAATGATATCACTTGTCAATTAAAAAAAATGTTATTTTTTTTGTAAGCATTTATTTATTATCATCAAATTACTGATCTTATGGTAGCATTCTATAAGTGCTACATTAGATAATTTGATAGATAGCATTTAAAATATGCTATTAATTGAAGATTAGTACGTACAACAAAAAAATAAAATGTTATCACTTGGATAATTAATTGTAGCATTTTTTTAGGAAATGTAACCATATGAAAAAAAAAAGAATGCTATTATATTATGTTATCAAAAGTGATATTTGTTGTGGTGTGCTTGAGAATGATTAAAAAAACTAACGTATTTTGAACATAAATTAAGTTCTTTTTGGTATGTTTGCTGATGTTATCTTAGAAACTTTAGAAAACAAACAGCAAAGACTAAGCAATGTGTGAACATTACATATTCCCTGTGTTGTGTTTATACAAAGATTTTACAGAGAAATGATCAAGGAACAAGAACACTCTTTCTCACTTTCTTATCTCTCTCTAGAAAGCTTTGAAAATCATGCTGAAAGTGACCTAGAAACCGGCTTATATAGTTGCCGTTACCAAATCCATATTTCACCATATTCTGCCACCTGTATAACGGTTTCTAACAAACTTGATTCCATGCTCACATGATCTATCACATGCCTCACTTAACCTTAAGCCCAAAAACGTCAGCTAGCATTACCGTTTTGAAAGCTTTAAGTAACTCACACGTTATGCTCGTGACAATATTAAACCACCAATGGTTAAAACGTCATCGTTTCATCAACTCAAGTTTTGCATTCAGCATTTAAGTCCACACTTCTCAACCTTAAATCAAAACTTCCTCCTTTTGTCTCCTTATCCATCCTTAAGCAATTTACAAACTTCTCAAACTTGCCAAGTCCAGATAGATCTTGAACTTAGCTACAGGAACAACCTTAGTAAGCATATCAGCTGGGTTCTCATCAGTGTGAACCTTGGACATTTTCACAAACCCTTTACAAACTTCATTTCTTATGAAATGGAGTTTTTTGTCTATATGCTTTGTTCCCTCATAGTGTGCTAGATTTTTGGATAAATGGATAGCACTAGTACTGTCACAGTAGACTGTTACTGTCTCTTGAACCATTCCCAATTTTGCCATCATCCCTTTAAGCCATAAGGCCTCTTTTACAGCTTTTGTAGCAGCTGTATATTCAGCCTCTGTGGTTGAGAGAGCAACTACATGCTGCAAGGTAGCCTTCCAATTAATCAAGCAACCATTCAACATAAACAAAAAACCTGTCAAGGATCTTCTGTCCAAATCCCCTGCATAATCTGAGTCAACAAATCCCAGCAAACCACTCTCAAATCCTCTTGCTCTACCATAAGCATGACCATAGCTCAGAGTTCCTTTCAAATATCTTATGATCCACTTAACCGCCTTTTAGTGTTCTCTTTCTGGTGATACCATATACCTGCAGACCACACTTATTGCATGTGATATGTCAGGTCTAGTAAGCACCATTGCATACATGAGGCATCTTACATCATTAGCATAAGGAACATTCTCTATATCAAGTTTCTCATCTTCTGTTTTGGGGCACAGAGAGTTGCTCAATTTGAAGTGAGCTGCTAAGGGTGTCAATACAGGTTTAGAATCCAGTATTTTGTAAGTTTTAAGTACTTTGGTTATATATTTCTCTTGTGACAAAAATGTAAGACCTTTGCTTCTGTTTTTCTTAATTTTAACTCCTAAAGTCTTCCTTGCATCCCCCAAATCCTTCATATCAAACTCTGAACTCAACATCAGCTTCAATTCTTCAATTTCATCTCTTTCTTTACAAGCTATCAATATGTCATCTATATATAACAATAGATACATAAAGAGATTGTTTTTAACTAGCTTGTAATACACACAACAGTCATAACTACATCTGCTGAATCCATGAGAGACCATGAATTCATCAAATTTGAGATACCATTGCCTTGGGGACTATTTTAAGCCATAAAGAGATTTCTTGAGTAAACATACATGTTCTGGTTTCTTAGGGTCTTCATACCTTTCAAGTTGGGCTATAAAGATCTCTTCTCGTAGCCTTCCATGTAAGAATGCAGTCTTGACATCAAGTTGATCAAGCTCCATGTCATTGACTGCTGTTAAGGCCAATATAACCCTTATAGATGCATGCCTAACTACAGGAGAGAATGCTTCTTTAAAATTCATCCCTTCTTTTTGAGTATACCCCTTTGCCATAAGCCTTGCTTTAAACCTCTTTGGTTTAGAGCTTGTTAGGTGTTCTTTGATTTTGATTACCCATTTACAGCCCACAATTCTTCTTTCTTTAGGCTGTTCAACTAGCTCCCAAGTCTTATTTTTATAGAGAGATGCCATTTCCTCATTCATACTTTACAGCTAATGTTCTTTAAACCTGCTTTAGGTGGCTTCTTTGAAGCTTTTTAGGTCCTCATCATCAATTTTATATGCAGTTGCCAAGGCATATGCTATAAGATCAACATATCCATATCTCTTAGGTGGTTTGACTTAACTCTTTGTTCTGTCTTTAGTTAGTTGGTAACTCTATACTTGTGACTAAATTTCTTGACTTTGCATTGAAGTTTCAGAACCATCTATACTAGTAGTGACTTCATCTGAATCTGCAGCTTCAAATGAGCCATCTTAATTAGATAGCTCCACCTCAAACTGTTGCTTCTCTGAGGTTTTCAAGTCTTTTTAAACCGATCCCTTGTCTGACTTCTTCTTTACTAACTCTCCCTTATTGAAAACTACATCTCTACTAATTAAGCTTCTGGGGGGGGGGGGGGGTTCAGATCAGTACACCATATTTTGTAGCCCTTGACACCTTCTGGATAACTTATGAAAAAACCTTTCAAAGTCCTAGGTGCAAGTTCACCTTGACTTATATAAGCATATGCTGGACATCTAAATGTTTTAAGCTTTCTATAGTTTGCAGTTTGTTCAGACCACATCTCATATGGTGTTTTAAAATCAATGGCTGAAGAAGGACTTAGATTCACTAAGTAACAGGCTGTCAGACGTATTTCTGCCTATAGGCTCTTGGGAAGTTGAGATTGAATCAACATGCTCCTTACTTTATCCATAAGAGTCATGCTCATTCTTTCTACCAACCCATTCTGTTGAGGTGTTAACCTCACTGTCCTGTGTCTTACAATCCCTTTATTCTAGCCTATTATCTGTTCTTAATTTCTTTACCTTCTTTCCATACTGATTCCCCACCAAGGATTTTCATTCTTTGAATTTTTCAAATACTTGTTCTTTATTCTTCAAGATTACACCCATACCCTTCTTAAGAAATCATCATTAAGTGATAAAAAGTAATTGTTACCTCCTAGAGACACTTGTTGTGCAGGTCCTTATAAGTCAGAATGAATATACTCCAGTTTATCCTTGGATTTGTGAACTGACTTCTTAAAGCTAGTTTTAGTCGCTTTTTCTAAAACACAGTCCTCACAAAACTCCAAGCTTCCAATCTTATCTCCTTCTAAAACACCTTGTTTTTCAAGTTCTTTCAGGCCTTTATAACCTATATGTCCTAACCTTAGATGCCATAACATTGTCCTGCCTGAGTTGGAATTTGATGATACTCCAGCTTCACCAGAAACAATACTCCAGCTTCACCAGAAACAACTTCCCTATCTAAGATAAACACACCATTCTTCCTATACCCTTTCATAATAACCTTTGAATCTTTAAGAATTTTCATTTCCCTAGATTCAACCTTAACATTACATCCTATTTGGTCAGGCATCCCTAAAGAAATCAAGTTTCTTTTCAGGTCAGGGACAAATCTAACCTGTTTCAGCTCTTTAATGGTACCATCATATAGTTTAATCCTAATATTTCCAATTCTTATGACCTTACATATAGCAATGTTTCCCATCATCACTCTAACCCCCCTCAAATTCATGGTATTCAATAAAGAAATCCTTAAAGGGACACATATGAAAGGTACAGCCTGAGTCTAGAACCCATTTACCTTTTTCTCTGCTTTCAGTTGCAATGCATACTCCAGCAGACTCATACCCCTCTTCTTCAACCATAGCTGCATCCCCATTCTAATCTTACTTCTTAAAATTCCTTTATGGACAATCCTTTTTGAAATGCCCTTCTTTATGGCACAAAAAACACTTCAAATTCTTGCCTTTGGTCTTGTTCTTCACTGGTTTCTTTTTCTTCCCTTCAGGCCTTGCTTTTACTATTAGTCCTTTACCAGAACCATTCTCCAAGTTATCTTGTTTCCCTTACAATTTCTTAGTGTTCAAAGCTGACTTGACTTCATCTAAAGATAATGTTTGCCTCCCATACATCAAGGCATCAATAAAATGTTCATAAGACTTAGGCAAAGAGCTTATTAATAGCAGAGCTTTGTGTTCATCACTTAAGGCTGCATCAATGGCTTCCACAGTGTTACACACTCTGTTGAACTCATTAAGATGATCATCAATTGATGTCCCCTCCACCATTTTCAATGTGAACATCTTCTTCTTTATATATAGCCTATTAGCAAGAGATTTCTTCATGTATATACTCTTCAATTTCGTCCACAAGTCAGCAATAGTGGGTTCTTTGGCCAATTCTCTTATCACTGAATCTGCAAGACTCAAGATTATGGTTCCTCTGGCATGTGTAACTTGTTCTGGAGTCTTTGAAGAAGAAACTTCCTTTCTTTCTTTCTTGGACATTGGCAAGAGGGCATCTCCAAGACCTTGAGTAACCAATACTGCCTCCATCTTAACCTTCCACATGTTGAAGTCATTTTTACCATTAAACCTCTCAAGATCTATCTGTGAAGAAGCCATACTTGGTTCTTGACATAACAAGGCCCAGCTTTGATACCAAGTGTTGTGTTTATACAAAGCTTTTACTGAGAAATGATCAAGGAACAAGAACACTCTTTCTCACTTTCTTATCTCGCTCTAGAAGGCTCTGAAAATCATGCTGAAAGTGACAAAAAAACTAGCTTATATAGTTGCTGTTACCAAATCCAGATTTCACTAGATTCTGCCACCTGTATAACAGTTTCTAACAAACTCGATTCCATGCTCATGTGCTCCATCAGATGCCTCAAATAACCTTATGCCCAAAAACGTCAGCTAGTAATACCGTTTTGAAAGCTTTAAGTAACTCACTCACATGTTATGCTCGTGACAATATTAAAACACCAATGGTTAAAACGTCATCGTTTCATCAACTCAAGTTTTGCATTCAGCATTTAAGTCCACATCCTGTAACGATATAATCTTATTCTACCTATCCTAGGAAATGGAAGGTATGCAAATAACCTTCCAACTGAGATAAAAGAAATCCAATGTCTAAAATTGATGAAGAAAACCTGTTATAATTATATTTTGCTGCTTGAAACAGGAAGTGGCTTGACAAATTCAACATGAAACGAGCAAGGGATTTTTGCTGAATCGTGAATGGTTTTCTCTCATTAACAAGTTCTGATACTTTTTACTAATGAGAAGAAAGAACGATAAAGAGTAAAAGTTGTAAACTAAAATTCTAAATAAAGTACATTTAACTAAAGAGAATTAATTATCGAGGGGTATTTTATTGTATTTTCCTAAAATTAGATCAAAAATAAAAAAAAAATTTCCAAGGGATATTGAATCTAACGGTCAAAGATTTTGGCACGTTAATTTGCATGAAACATGATTTCTTTTACCAATGGACTTTTTGTTAACTTTCTGGGGGATGTAAACCCTAGTTAATATGGTATTTTTAATTACCAACGGATTTCAAATTCCTTTGGAAATATTTAACTTTAACGAGAGAATCTTCTATTTAATTCTTAGAAATAGTGATGTCGTCAGTAGAAATTTTGGTGCACAAAATTCACGCAAAAAATGATTTATTTTACTAAGGGAATTTTGCTAATTTTGACGAGGGATAATGATTGTAGCTAATATGGTTGATTTTCCTTTCATTTCCAATGAATTTAAAATTCTCTTGGAAAAATTTAACTTTAACAAGGGAATTTTCTAAATATTTACGAGAAATATTGATGTTGTAGGTAGAAAATTTTGGCGCAATATCTTCGTGCGAAAAATGATTACAATACCAAGGGAATGTTTTCTATTTTTTCGAGGGTATTATAACTGTAGGTAATATTGTTTATTTTTCCTTTGTTTACCAACGGATTACAAATTCCTTTGGAATATACAACTTTAATGAGGGAATTTGCTACTTATTTCTAAGTAAATAGGTATCATAGGTAATAATATGTTTACTTTTATCTAATTATCTATGAACGATAAAAATCCCTAGGAAATTGTATCTTCATCAAGGGATTTTTGGTTCCTTCAGAAAAAGATGGTCGAAAGTACCCAGTTTTGTTGTAGTGTTAGTTCTGCAACAGTGATACCCTCTTTGATTCTATAAATCCTTTTGCAACTAACAATCCTTCTATTTTCATGCCTTTTAACCAACTCCTAAGTATAGTTCTTATGCAAAGAATTCATCTCATTATTCATAGCTTTCTTCCACTCATTTGCATACTGACAGTTGACAGCATCTCTGAAGCTTTTTGGTTCATCAGCATCTATTCCATGTGTAGACTGAAAGGCAAATGTAATCAAATCAGTATAACCTACCTTTTAGATGCTCTAATCTGTCTTTTCTGTTTGTCTCTAGTTAATTGATAGTCTTGAGCTTGAACTTGAGTTGAAGTATCATCTTAAAGTGTCTTATCTTCACATGCATTATCATTAGTCTCATCTAAGTCTACAATATCATCTGTATTTCTCTTTGCAGGTGACTCCACCTCAAACTGCCTTTTTGAAACTTATTAATTACTTCTCCTTCATTGAATACAAAATCTCTGCTGACTATGCACCTTGGTGGAGACAGATCAATGCACCAAAGTTTATGCCATTGGTTCCATTAGGATATCCAATGAAAATACCTTTTCAAAGCCCTTGGAGTTAATTTCCCTTGGCTTATATGAGCATAAGCTTGACATCTAAACACCTTTACGTTTTCATAATTGTCTACTTTTCCAGACCATAGTTTAAATGGAGTTTTAAACTCAATAGTAGTATAATGGCTCAAATTCACTAGATAACAAGCTGTGTTGAGTGTTTCAGCCCACAAGTTTTTAGGTAGTTTCGCTTCAAGCACACAAACCTCACCTTATCCATGAGTGTTCTGTACATTCTTTCAGCAAGTCCATTCTGCTGAGAAGTCATCCTCATTGTCTTGTGTCTAGCTATATCTTCATCAGCACAAAAACAATCAAATACATGATTACAAAACTCCAGTCCATTATCAATTCTAAGCTTCTTCACTTTTTTGCCTTCCTGTTTTTCAACCAAAACCTTCCAGTTCTTGAATTTTTCAAACAGCTGGTCTTTATTCTTAAGCATACAAACCCAGACTGTTGGACGGGTGGGCTCCCATGATGAGCCGACCCGACCCGACATGCATATGGTAACTACTTGGTAGTTACCATGTACGGTTGATGGAGGTTGAGAGGGAAGTTGATACTTTGGCTATAACTCCATCGTTAGAATTGTACAGAGAGTGTGTGTGCCAAAAAAAAAAAAATAGTCTCATCATCTCATCTTATTATCTTCATCAAATAAGAACATTGAACAACCCATAAAGGCATTTATACTGTGATTTGAGGAAGATTTCCGTTCGTGATTTCTTTCCGACCGTTTACACGATCCAACACCAGATTATTTCTGCTGCTTAATTAAAAATTGTAAGGCTTCTTGAATTCCTTTTTAATTTCCATCACAGACTCTTCTTGAAAACTAATCTTGGGTTTTGAACTCTTGTTAAAGCCTCCACTTTAGCCATTTGCTATAATATTTTTCACCAAAAAAAAAAAAGAAAATTGAACCTATTGCCCTAATTAAAAATATGCAGTAATACTAGGATATTGTAATCTTTGAGCAAAATATGTCAAAGGCAGACTGTTTATGGAAGTTTAAGCATTTGATTATATCGCCTCCCTTAACCCTTAAAATAAGAAAAAAATATGAAAATTTTTCAAAACTAGTATAAAGAATATAAATTTCACTCTTATAAATTCATGAGCACAAAGGCTCAATTTATATAAGTATTTGATACATGAAAAAGTAAATGATACTATGAACATAGCTTGGGAATAATGATTAATTAACAAAGATTTAATCAAACAATCTTTAGGTCGATTTACTAACAATCTTTCTTAATCAATAATCAAAATTGTTTTGTTTCCATCAATTATTGTTTGATTTGTATCAAGATAAACACATTTTAATGAGAATAGTTATGAATTAAAAAATATATATGGAGATGTTTAAATTAATTTGGTGTATATTTTAACCTAAGACTAAAAGAAAGTACCAGGATCCTCTTATCTCTTTTTTTTTCTTTTCTTTTGCTTTTTCTTATTTAATGAGTGGTTAAGATTGAAATATAATGCTTTGGACATTTTAGCTAACTCCTCACTGACAGCTGCCAGAAATCCTCCAAGTTAATTGTAAACTCCCTTTATTCTTATAGATATGCTTGACTGCTTCATCTAGCTTTGTATAACTTGCTTGATGATGAAGGCTTGCGGATATGCTTATTGATATAGACTTAATCAGACTTGATGACAAGGCTCTTTGCCTTTTTGTACCCCTTTATATCTCACGAGACCACACTTTAATTACACAGAATTAGGAATTTTGAATTTAATTTAACTAACACATCTTGTAGTTACAGTAATTGAGATATCTGCTTAAGCTAAAAGTCTTCTTACGGCAATGTTCTCTTTGTTGGTCTTCATACTTTCCCCTCTATATGTTTTGGACTGTTGTGCCTCTTCAGTCCTTCTCTTCAGACTTTCTGTTCTGCTCTTCTGTTCTGTGCTTTTGTTCTGTTTTTCTTTTTGGGACTTGTCTTTTAAGGGCTATGACAGCCCAATACACATAAGTAGTTATCACAACCAAGCTGCTTAAGGATTTCCCGTAACATTGCTCCCCCGAAAAGTTTTTAAAACTTTCGATGAAAATAATCAAAAGTTTACAAATAATTTAGCTGTGTTAAAGTTGTTTCAGTCTTTATTAACCATTATTTTCAGAAAGTATGTTTAAAGATTTTAAAGATAAGAGATATGAGGAAAGTTCGGACATTTGAAAATTTCTGTTTGGAACTCATGACTTCGCTTAAGGAATTTTATTTGAAGAACTGGAGAATTTTCCTAAAAATTTTTTTTTAATGATTTTTATGCGTAGAGCTCAAGATTTTAAATGAATAAATTATGATTTATGTGAAACTTTGATTATGGGTAAATTAACAAAATGTAACCTTATGTGATTGAAAAAGATTGTCTTTTTGTACAGTTAATATATGGAGTTAATTTGTTTTAGAAAAAGATCCAAGAAGAGAGCGCAAAATTAAGCCAACATGTATAGAATAGTTAACTTAATCAATAAAATGACAAAATCAATAATTTTATTTATTAATTTCCTTATTCAAGAAGACACAGTACACGTAAATAAACAATGAAAATCTCTTGTATATCTCAAGAGATCTATTCAGTTGTACAGAATTAAACTAACATTCACATGATTGATAGGTAATGACATACACATCTTTTTATTTAATTAAATATAAAACAAAAGAGTAGTATTGCACGTACTCTTTTAACCAATGTGGTCAGGATTTCTTCCATATTGAGGAACAACAAGAAGATCAAGATTTTCATTCTCGATCTCATCATCAACAATACTGTGCCACTTGTGATGATGATGACCCTCTGACCAATCGATCTCACCTGAAATTAAAATTCATATTTGATAGAAATCTTAATCATAAATGCATATGTTTATTAAAATGAAACTTATAAATAATATTCAAATGAAGTTGGCCTAAAACCTGCGTAGGTAGTTTCCATGTTCTTCAATTCAGAAAAGATCTTTGCTTCCGGAATCAAAACTCAAAAGTAATTAATTAAGTTGCTTTTGCGAGTTCCTGCTTCTGGTTTGAAATAATATACATGTTTATATAGAGATTGCCCACTCAGCCATTTAGCTGGTGGTTGGGGCGTAGTTTATGCACGCATGCATAACATATTTTTATTATTTATTTAAGTTTATTAAATTTAAGAAATCAATGGAGAGTTGGCACAAAGTCTTTTTCATTGATGACATTTTCTTAGTAGGTTTTATAATGTAGGAATGAATGGGGTAAAATAAATTAGGGAATATAGTATTTGGGTCTAATTAATCTTTAATATTTTATTAAAATTTATCTTGTTTTAGTGTACTTATTTTAGTCCTATTTATAATTGTAGTTTAGTTAAGATTTAACACTATTTGTCTTATTTAAGAAGGATTAGGATTAAGTTAGCTACTAATATAAATAAAGTTGTTATTCATAGTTATTATCATAATTTTCAAAACTTTTATTAACAATAATATTGACTTTATTTTTATGTAGGAGGTTAATAGGGGGTAAAATAAGTTAGGAATTATAGATTTTTAGGCAATTTAGTAAGCAGCAGTTTATTAGGAATTGTTTTATTTAGTTTATTAATTTTAAGAAATTAATAGAGAGTTGATAGCAAGTTTTTTTCATTGTTGAAATTTTCTTCGTAGGATTTATTTTGCAGTTGTGGCCGTCATATACTATCACTAAAAGACACATAACATAAGATCTTTAAATGCTCTGTAAAGCTCAAAACAAGAGAGAATCCTATTCCATTGTCTTGATAAAATTTAGAATAATGCTATACGTATTAAAAATAGCACAAACTTTAATTAAAAATGCAGAAAAGACAAAAAAAAACTTATTATCTTGTAATAATTTTTTTGGTTTTGTAGTTAAATTTTTTTTATCTGTTAATAATGATGTGCTATTTTTTATCACACATTATTATTACAAAATTTAATATCAATTTTGACAGGGATGTTAAGAATATCTAAGTTATCTAAGTTTTTTGAAATCTTAGTTACTTAAATCTCTTTAGTGAAGATCTTTCTTTTCCCCCTAACGTCATAAACTAATGGCAAAAACGATACACATATTATGAGTCATATTATCCATAATCCATAGGTGTCAGACCACCCTTTACAAAAGATTATATTTTTCACCTAACGTCATAAACTAATGGCGAAAATGATACACATATCATGAGTTATATTTTCTATAACCCATATGTGTCGAACCACCCGTTACAAAATATTATTTGTCTAGCGCAGCACGTACAACAATTGAGAGCTCTGATAGGGGATCGCTTTAGGATATATGATCATGCACCTTTTCAACCATGTTAATTATGAGCTAAAATCATTGTTATTATATCGTGTAAATATGAAAATCATATGTTCATTATAGAATAATAATAAGAACGAATATTTAAATTTTCTATATTGTTCAAATAAATTTTTATGCAAAATAAATTTTTTGCATCATAGTGCCTTTTTTGCAGAATTATATGATATTATCCTAGCCATTGAGGTTGCCTTCCATAATGATTGGTGCCAAGTATGGTTAGATGTGACGGCTCTGCAGTTGGAACTAGAACCCAATCAGAATTAATAAATAAATTAGATGGAATACGTTATTACTGTTAACAAATATTCTTTTATTTTTTAGTGGCAGGAGGGAAATTTTATTGAATAATAAAAAATAAAAAGACATCTAAAAGGGTTTACAAATATTCTAAAATCTTTAAAACTGTGAGTTTGCAACTTAAGAGATAAGCTTTGGCATAATAATCTTAACAGTGTAAGGCATTGCTGAATCTTTTATTGTTGTTCTTGTATTTTGATTATATCACCAGGTTCAGGCCCCATCTAATAAATGCGGGCCTCAGGAGATGCATTTAAATATTTTTATTTGTAAATAATAAAACTAATCAAAGACCCATGGAAAATTATATGTTACGTTTCACACTACAACTAATTCCCAAACAGAGCTTTACTTTGGTTGCCAAATTAATTGCTACCCAAACATAAACAATATCATTGATCCTTATGAATCTCCTTCTCCTCATTTCAATAAAAAAAATAAAATAAAGATCATTGACACCTGTTAAGGGAAGATATAATAATCAGCTTTATCCTTCTGAAAACTCCAAGAAGTAAGATGCTGAAACAGTGAAGTAAATATAAATAAAGGAAAACTAACTAGCGTGCGTGCTCTCAACAATCAAGATAATTACTAATAATAGTTTTATCTCTTTACCCGTTGGAGATGATCATGTAGGTCATTTATTAAATAAGCAAAAAGCAATATTACTGGGCAGGCAAAAGAATAGAAGGGCAACGATTTAGCCCCAATATTTGAAGCACCTTGTATGTTGAGAATGCATGGTAACCAACAATTGACAGCTTTGAAGATGTGATATAGAAGCTTCATTGGTTTAACCATTTATCTCATGCACTAGCAAAGTACGCTTGTAGTGTTGCTTGTTATCTTTCAGAATTTTTATGGTTAATGATTTTTCAAACCAAAAAAAAATACTAATGTTTTTTTTTAACCAAAAAAAATACTAATGTTAAAATGAGTAAACTTATAAAATCAATATATTTTAAAGATTTATTGAATACTGTTCATACAAAAATTTGGATCGTCGATAAAGTTGAGAAAGAGTTGTTTTACTTAGGGAACTAGCTATGAGAGAACTTAATATCCTCGAAATTGTTATTATTAAGAGTAAATGGCTCGGTGATCGGAATTCTGTATAACAATAACTCATCAGAGGTCTCCGGGGGTGTTACCATCGTAGACCCTCCGATACTTAAGTCAGAGATCAAGAGTGGCGCGATAACAAATAAATAAGAGAGAGAAAAGAGAGTAGGAGAAAAGGCTTGGAGGATATTGTACCTCCTCTTCCAATATGCTTATTTTTCGTGCATACCTTTGATATCACATATTGTTGAGTGATGACCTCTTTATATAAAAGAAAATAGTCAAAAGTATAATTGAATTAGGAAAACTAATCCCTTATCTTGTAGGATTCGAGTTTGATGAGAATTAGGACTTGCATTTGTTTTACCCTATTTAAATTAGGATATGTTATTGGATGTGCGTCTTTGAGCTCGGGTTTGATAAAAATATAAGCATAACAAATAATTTTTTAATTAAAATTAATGAAATAAATTATTAAGCTATTTATGATGTTTAAACCTCAATCTCAAATGGAACTTTAGGAGAGACGGAGCAGATTGTAGGAGTTGAATGATAGAATTACCCCGCCAATGGCAGATGCTCAAGTGGTCATAGACCGGATGGCCAATATAATCATGCAACATATTTTAAAAAATCAATTTATGTTGATGACGCTTTTGTGCCTCATGAAGCTACAGGTAACAATCTCGGAAGTAATTGCTTTGGTCTACATTATGCTGCGTTTTTTGGACCATCTTGGGGCTATAATATCATTTTCGGACGATCAAGAAGGTATTATGGGTAAATTAATGAAATGTGACTTTTGTACAACCAATGTGTAGAGTTTGTTTGGGAAAAAGATTTAAGAAGAGAGAGCATAATATCACGGACTGTAATCATGATACCCAATTATCTACATTGTATGCTAATATTGATTTGGTTGTATTGATTGTGTGAGAAGTGCTCTAGGAGATTTGTGTGTGGGGAGTATGATGGAGCTAGAACATTTGGAGTTCAGGTAGGCCGACCCCGTTGAGTTTGGGGAGCTTGTCGCTAGTCGATGACTTGACATTAAAGGGGGAACTAGGCGACTACACAAAACGATTGAGAACTGGAGCTGTTCTCCTGATGAGCCCAAGGCAAACAAAACCAGTCGATATTATACCACTTCCATTAGGCTTACTCTAGTAGTATGGGATGCGAGAGTGCCGCACAGGGTCGTAACCTCTCGTCGCATAACAATAATTAAGTTGATATGTATAGACTTAATCTCCTAATACAAACACTAATGTTTTATGATGATGACTTGATCACAGTAGAGGGAAATCAAAAGAAATAGATTAATTCCAAGAAATTCAGACCTCTAAAAAGCATTGGTTATTCAAAAAGTCAATAAACTCTCAAATACAACTAAGTTACAGTAAAATAATAATCATTCCCACCCTTTTTCATTATGAATTAGAGATACATACACAAAAATATCTTAATTCCCTAAAAACAGCAATTAACTAATCACAAGCCCCTCAGATAACTCCCAGTAAATGACAAAAAACTAACCCACTACTAGATAATATTATATAATATTAAAATAACTAATATAGATAAGATTACAATAAATAAAACATTTGAATGCAGTAATGATCTTTTCATCAACATACTAGCGCACAATGATTTTATTTAATAATTTCTGTTCTTCGGAAGATACAATATACCAAAGTAAGCAAAGGAATTTTTTTTATATTTTAGAATTAAACTAGACCTATATTCACTTGATTGACAGGTAACAGTATGTTCATATTTTTATTTAATTACATAATAAAAAAATAATATTGTATGCCTTAATTAGTATAGTCAGATTTTTCCCTTATATTTAGAGACAACAAGAAGATTAATATTGTCAATCACGTCTTCCTCATCAGCAGAACTTGCCTGCCACATTTGAATGAGCCCCTCCAATCAATTATTCTTACCTAAAATATTGATATAAAAAAATTGAATTGTAGGTGCATATATTAAAATACTAATTATATATAAATGATATCAAACTGACGTTGGACTAAATACGTACGCAAGGAGTTTGCGTATTCTTCAAAGTAACATGAAAAGATCTCTGCTAGCTTGTGGGCAACCGTAATCAAAGCACAAAAGTAATTACGTTGTTTTAAGGAGTTCTTGTTGGATAAAAATCGTATTTTTAATAAGGATCTCTTATAATATATAAGAATTAAGTAATCTAGAAACTCGTACCTTGTTTAAATGAGAAGATGAATAATCAAAAGCTGTAGATCCACCACCAAACGATCTTCCAGGCTATGACTCAAGATTGATCAACACTGGACGTGTGGGCGTCTGTTTCACTACTCCCAATTGCAACTGGCGTTCCTTTTTTTTTTATTTAAAGATCTATCTCTCTTTGTTTTGAGAAAAATCCTTATTTATAATGGCTTATGAAAAAACCCTATCAAGTATTATATCTCATTAATTTAAAATATTAAAATATTTTAAATTAAATATTTATCTCTCCACTAACGTAATAGTAGAGGGAATGTGTAACTTACTAGGGAACTAACTTGTAAAATATCACAAGACCCCTTTTACACTTGTATATAACACATTAGGCCTTAACAAATATTATAATTAAGATTTTTGCCCGATATGCCGCTTTTTCGCTTTTGGGTCCAAAGAATGGTGTTGTCAATTAAATGAGCTAACCCGGGGATCATTTGGGAACATACAATAGTGGCTACAATAATTAAGCTTGTAATTAAACAAAAATAATTATTTAATTCCAATTCTACTCCACTATAAGATTGGAACTGACCTCCATAATTGTATGCTCGAATAATAATTCGCCCAAGCCACATTGATTTCTTTATTGCACAATCCTTTGTACCACATCGTTAATTAAATTGATATCTCAACTGTCCAATCAATTTAATTACATCTTGTTCCTTGATACTTACTTGTTTTCTCTAATGATCATTTTCAACATACTTATATATATATGTTGATACACTCTGGCCAGAGAATTCTATGATCAAGTACTGAAACCCATCAAGAGATGTGTCGTACAAATTCTATATTGTCAATCTATAAATTCAATACTTGTAATTGCTCCCACCAAGATACCGGGTAATCTTGACTACAAGTGTATGTCGTGCCCATTGGTAACTCAAATGAAATAACAATTATAATCAAGAAATTATAATTGACTCAAGATTAAGATCACATTAAATCAATGCCTATGAGATTTAATAAGTCTGACAGTTATTACAAAGTTAATTAAATCTCATATGTGATCCAGTTCAATGTAGTCACGCTACATCAATAAATTCATATATGATTAAGACAAATCACTCAATGAACTTATTACAGTCTATACCTAAATAAAGCGTCCAACTTTATTTATCAACTGCGAACTTAATTTATTTAATCATAAGATAACTTGTATTTATGTCTTCTGTGAATCCACTTGGTGATCACATAAATACATATAATATGATTAAATGGACTTTACTCAAAATATTAATGCAATAGAGATACTTGAATAAAATACCTCATTTATTTTATTAATCAGAAAAATATTTATTACAATAAATAAAACAAATATGCTTTAAAGAGCATATTTTTCCAATAGTTCTTACGTCTGGTATATATATATATACATTGCATATTCTTCAAGGTAACAAGAAAAGATCTCTGCTAGCTTGTGGGCAACCGTAATCAAAGCACAAAAGTAATTACGTTGCTTTAAGGAGTTCTTACGTCTGGTTTGATATATATATATATATATATATTAGTCCTGATCTTATTCGAAATTTTAAAGTCCAGTAAAGTCTAGGAAAGTTATTAAACCGAGGAATTTAGTAGGCTTAAAATTTAAAACGCATAAACCGAACCCGGACTTTCCCGTTCTTTAAAATTTCGGATTGGAACATTTATATATATATATATATATATATATATAAGGTGTGGGTGCCCTGATTTTTTTTTTAATGTGGACACACTGTTAAGCCGTGCGAGTTAATAGAGCTAATTTTTATTATACTATACAGCCGTACAGTTTAATAGCAGTAAAAACTTACTCTTGCACGGCTTAACAACGTGTCCGCTTAAAAAAAAAGAGGGTGCCGCGCTCCTATTTTTTCATGCGGGCATGCTATTAAACCATGTGGTTAAGTAGAGATAATGTAGACACGTTATTACACCATATAATTTTATAGTGCATTAAAAAATAATTTTATTGAACTGCACAATTTAATAGTGTATCTACATTAAAATATGAGGACACACTTGAAAATGATTATATATATGTGGCCGACGTGGGTGATTGGGAAGATAACTATAATAAATCTCTGCAAATATTGCCAACAAATTATTGAGTGCAAACAAATAATAATATTTAATAAAAGTGATCCAGCCATGGTGCAACGGGTGTACCATACCCCTGTTTTTGTCCTTTTTTGATGAATGCTAAAAAAGTTTCATCTATGATGGACCAGAAGAAAACAAAATGCACAGTTCATATTTTGATGCTTTAAAGCAATCCTATATGTGAGTGTGCTATACATTTTAAATTTTTTATTTTAAAAAATTATCTCAATTAATCTGGTATTCATCAATTAGTTGGTGAGATAATACAATTAATTTACTTAATTGAATCTTATAAAATATTACCAATAACTCATAAATGCTACATCATTTGAGATAAATTTAGGATAAAAAATTTAAAATACCTATCATTACTCTATTAAAATTAGGAGTTACGTGCTCCAATACCATGTGATGAAAGCATTCCATTGTGTTCAAGATCCTTGGAGTGTTCCTAGTTTTTATATTATATATGTAACTTTTATCATTGGTACACTTTTATTTTTTTAATAGTTTTTTTTTAATTTGGAAAAAAAAAAGATTGGGCGCAAATAGAGATTGGATTATTCTAGTACTCAATAGTTTCCTCGGGATCGATTTAAATTAATTTAACAACAAATTAATGAAGACAAAAATAAATTTTAAAACTGTAAGAAAAATGAAATAAATGCTAGACGATTCGCCTTTATTGAGGCGAAACTAACCGTAAACAGAGCCAAACCCTACAACAAAAGTCAAAACTTGTTAATATGGTTTTTAAAAAAATTAGTCTAAGTTAATATGCTTTTCGCCTCACAATAACATATACAGAATATCGTAAAGTTGGAAGTAATTATTGTTTTGGGTTATAATGCTACACTTTCAATTTGAACCATCTTGGGCTATAATATTCTGTTAGAAGACTAGAAGGGTATTATGGGTAAATTAATAAAATGTAATCTTATATGATTAAAAGAGAGGAGGGGTTATTTAAACCTATCATTTTACTTTCTACACCTTCTTTTTAATTAAAAATTTTATTATATAATTAAATTTTTAAAAATTACTTAATTTACCTTTTCTTTTCTTTCTCTTCTCAATTTCACAAATTCTCATTAATTCATTTAGATATATTTTTTAGCTACAAATAAATGATATCACTAACTGAGTGTAGGGCTGGGCAAAAAAATCGTGGCTCAGCGGTTCGGTTCGGTTTAGTTCATTTTCGGACCAGTTTTAATTCACAAAAATACACAAAAAACCATTTTATAGAAAAGTGGGTGTACTAATTCTATTTATGAGATAGGTTGCATTACAAAAGGCTTCCTACCAAAACTTAAGGGGCATTTCAGCTTGAGCAAGATGTCTATATTTTTTTAGCTTTTCCATTTTGGTGATGTATATCAGGGCAGGAGTATCTTATAAATATTCCTTCATTTCTAAGAGGAGTATCTTATAACTATTCCTTCATTTCTAAGATAAGATTCAAAAGCTTTATATTCTCCTCCCATATCACACTACAATATTTTGATTTTGAGTTCTAGATTTTTCTCAACTTGATTTTTAAAGGAAACAAGGCTGCAAGTCCTTTTAATTTATGAGTTAATCCATAAATCCATGTGCAGTTAGTTTTTTCATCAATGAAAGCTATATAGTACTTAAAACCTTGGTTTGATGTAGTGGGTGCAGGACCCCAAAGCTCACAGTGAATGAACTCAAGTGTAGTATGAAAAGAATTTGGATCTATTTCAAATAGACGTAAGCAATATTAAAATCTAAGAATTAATTAATTAATGATTTAATTAATTAAATTCCTTAATAGAATGAAACCTAAGAAAATCTCCAATATAATTAACCTTATTTATTAAAAACACAAAATTAATTTTCAAGAAACACTATTCATAGTTACTGTAAGTTAATCTTTGGTTTGTTGAAGTTATCATTTTTCCACATTTTCTTGAAATTCTTTGCAATGAATGCCAAAGAATTATCCATTTACACACATGAAATCCTCACTTGGTTTGGTGATGGGAACCTGTGTTTTAGCCTGAAAAACAACACTCTTTTCTTTCTTGGGATTTAAATTCAAGTAATTAGTCTCATATACCATCAATTTCCCTATAAGAGAACCTCTAGTCATTGTAGATATATCAGTATATTCTTCAATGGCCAAAACCTTAGGATGATATCTAGGATGGACAGATCTTAAGATCTTTCTACAAATTTCATCCTTAGAAATAGGTTTTCCAAGAGCAAAGAAATCATTAACCATAGCAAGAATTCTATAATTAAATTCAGATATGTTTTCATGCTCATGCATTTACAAGTTCTCAAAATCAGATGTAAGTTTTTGAAGTTTAGAACGTTTTACAGTATTATTGCCTTTAAAGGTACTTTGAGGTATATCCCAAGCAGCTTTAGATGTCTTGCATGTAGAAATTAGTTGATGTTGAAACACATCAACTCCATTGACTATAGCATTAAGTCCTTTTGCATTATATCAAGATGCGTCAAGCTCGTCATTAGACCATTCTCTGACTGGCTTTGGAGATACTACACCATCTCTATCAGTTTTGGTGGGTGGAGTATATCTAGTGAGCACGCATTGCCAAACTCTTTCATCAATGGCTGTCAAATAAATTTCCATCCTTTGCTTCCAATAAGCATAATTTGTTCCATCTAGTACAAGTGGACGAGCCAAAGAGCCACTCTCTCTTTGCAAATTCATACCTACAAAATAGATCTAGGTTCCAAGATCTCACCAAATAAATGATTAGTGACCCGCTTTGATACCAATTGAAAGGAATTTAGATCTATTTCAAATAGATGTAGGTAATATTAAGATCTAAGAATTAATTAATTAATGACTTAATTAATTAAATTTCTTAATAGAATGAAACCTAAGAAAATCTCCAATATAATTGAACTTATTATATTAAAAACATAAAATTAATTAAACTAAATTAATTTTCGGGAAACACTGTTCATAGTTGCTGTTTACGATTACTGTTCACGAGTTACTGTTTACCGCATCAAAAACATTAAATTTGCCAAAAATAATAAATTGCAGAAATTAAAAACACAGAGATTTTTAAGTGTTTTGGATTAATTAATTCTACATCCACGAGGCCACGATTAGATGAAAAGCAATTCACTAAGTTGAGATATTACAACCTATGGATTTACCAAACTTAAGACTCTTACTTACAGTTTATCACCATACAGCTTACTCAACCTTAGACTGAATATGCTTCTCTTGAATAACCACTACCCCACTTGATCTACGACCTTCAAGGCACTTCGCAAAGTGATGAATAACGATTCTTCAATTCTTCAATGTCTAGTTATCCAATATCCACATAGACTCTCCGCAGAGATAAACAAAAATAGTCTCGTTACAAGACTTTGAATATAGAAGACAATATAAATAAATCAACACAACTTCATGTGCCAAATTCGGCTTCTCTGCTTTATGCTCTATGTTGTGCAAACGTTCAATTGTGAATCAACTCTCTTTATATAGGCACCAGGGTTTCACAAAAATAGTAAGTCTTAAAGACTTTGATTCTTTCCAAATAAGAAATTCTTTCTTCTTATAATTCCTTTGAACCAAAATAGAAATAATATGATATTCTTGCCTTGCTTGTCTCCCAAGGAATATCTAGAGCGTTAATAAATTTCTTGTTTGAAGTTATTCTTGTCTTGCTTGTCTCCTAAAGAATATCTAGAGCATTAATAAATTTTCGATTTGAACCAACTTTCGCTTTAAATAAATTCTACATGCCAATTATAAAATCCTACCATTAATTGACTTACTAAATTAGAACATAATTAATCTAGGAAACAAATATTCCTAATAAATTGAAATCTCACTAAATTAGGGAATTAATAAATTAATCCTTATTACAAGATATGCAAGTAACAAATTTTTAATTTAACTAGACTTGCCATAAGATGCCAATTCTATAAATAATGGACTTATCACAGTAGAAACTTTTGATTGCTATTTTTGGGAATTGATCTATGTAATTTTCGATATTGACAAGCTTTGCAAAAAGACAACTCAGACATTTTATTTCCAAAAGAGAAATTACAACTTGACAGAGTGTTTTTAAGAGCTATTACATTTGGATGACATAGCCTCATATGCCAGAGGTTAAGAATTTTGTTCACTCTTAGGTTTTTATTACTTATGCAATCTACTCTTTCAGCTACCATAGATTTTGGTTTATTAGTTTCGTGAACAGAAAGTAAACTAGGAATTGAAGTTGTAGATAACAGAATTGACTTGACGTGACTGTGATTATGAGGCAAGTGCGGCAGCTTGTATAGTCCATCTTTAGCCACCCCTTTCATAGAACACTCCCACTTTTTTTGTTCTTAACAACACAAAGGTTTTGTTTATGAATGGCAATGGTACTTGCAAACCCGCCCAAACTAGTCCACCAAAACTCGCCCGCTGCGGGTAATTTTGCAGGTTGTGGCAGGTTTGGTATTTGGCAAAAATCCGCCGGATGTCCATATGAGTATCCACCAAACCAGCACCTTTATAATTTTTTAAGTTTGAATTTAAAATAATATTTAAACTTAAAATATATAAATGAATAAATAGTTAAATGTGTGGCTAATCCCTAATTTCTAAAGTCATAACCTAAAAATTGGTTGTGTGTTGAATTTAATAGTATGAAAATGTATTTTTAATTTAATAGAATGTAATATCTATCCCATTATACATTACAAACTTATAATCATTTATCTTTTTTCTTGATAAACTTATAGATGCAAATTCTTCTACTAAAGTAGGGAGTAACAAATTCTCCGAAAATGAAGATATTGTTGATGAAGTAAGGAACTAAGTTTCTTTAACTTAATATATGGATTATTAGATACTTATTATAATTTTGTATGGATTATTATTCTTCAAATTAATGCATGGATTATTTCATTATTTTGTCGTGATTTTAATATTAATCTTTAACTTATTATCAATATTAATCATTGTTGTAAGAATTATGTTGATGGGTGTTAATGGCGATGAATGAAATGAAGATCTTAACTTTTGGAGCTTTTGTTGAATGATAATATGAAATGATAATTGTTACTCGTAGATACTAGCTTGTGTGTGTGTGTTTTTTTTAATGGATTTATGTATTTCAATTTAAATTTGAGAAATTGTTTTAGATAGATGTTGAAATTTAAAATTTTCATTTACATTGATTAAATTATGAATTGAATATGTTATGTGGAATTTTAGATTATTATTATAAATTTATATAATGAACATTTGTTATTTTAAATGTGAGAACCCGCAAAAAATCCGCTGGGTACCATTGCGGGTTTGGTAATTGTCAAAACCCGCAGCGGGCGAGTTTCTTAAAAAAATTAAAACACGTAGTGAGTTGCAGATAGGTCTGGTAATTTAAATTTTGTGCGGGTGCAGGTTTGGTAATGACAAACTTACTGCGGGCGGTGCCCATTGCCATCCCTAATTTTATTAAATTCAACACAAACGTTATTATCATGTAGAAGTTTGGATATGCTAATTAAATTTTTGGTTATTTCAGGCACATAAAGAATATGGCTAAGTTTATTGTATTGTAAAGTATGTGGTTCAAGTGTGCTGAGCAATGTATGACCAATAGAAATAATTTTGATTTAGAACCATTACCTGCTGCAAGCTGATTGTTGCCTTTGCATTCAGTGCTTATGCTGAGATTGCTGAAATCATCAGAGACATGATCAGTTGCTCCACTATCCAAGTACCAGCCACCATCTCTAGGTTCTCCACCTTCAGCAACATATACACTTCTTCTGTTTGGTGTAAAATTAGGCACAAAATTCTTCTTAAACCTATACCAGCCACTTGCAGCAGTATGATTCTTCCTGAAGCAGATTTGACAAGGTTCTTTAGGTGCTTCTTCATCAACTGGAGCCTTGCCTTTAGCCTTGTCATAGACTTGATTAGAATTTCCACCACTGAATTGTCTTGCACCAGCATTGTTACCATTTTGATTTCCAGAAAACCTTCCATTGCAGTTAGTTCCATTTCAATTGAGACTGAAGCTTGGCTGCCAATTTCTCCTCTGATTTCCTCTGTGATAAGCAATATTAGCTTGATAGTCTGAGTTGTTGATGGAGTTTTGATACTCAATTCTGTTCTCCTGACTTAACAGCATGCCATAAAAATCTGATAGAGTTATGCCTTCTAATCTTGCATTAATTGTGGCAACAATTGAATCATATTCAGATCCGAGACCAGCAAGCAAGCATAACTAAATCCATCATCACTCATATGGTTTCCAGTAGCTTTAAGAGAATCAAAAGTCATCTTCATCCTAGTGTAGTATTCATGAACACTCATTGACCCTTTTCTTGTTGTTTGGATCTGAGTTTTAAAATGAAGAACTCAAGCTTTAGATATGGCGCCAATCTGTGCAGAGAGAATTTGCCACACTTCCAGAGATGATCTAGCTTCAACTCCAGCACTTAAAACTTCTTCACTCAAGGTTGAAAGCAACCAGCTCATGAGTTGTTGATCATTTCTCCTCCAAATCTGATATTGTGGATTTGGTGAAGTAACAACCATTTGATCACCATTTACATTGATCATGACTTGATTTGAAGGACTTTTTGTACTATCGATTAGATCTTCAAGTTCATTAGCATTGACAGTTGCTATGACTTGAGATCGCCATAATAGATAATTGTTGTTCGTGAGATTGATAAGTGTATTGAAGTTCAGAGAACTACGAACAGAGGAGTTAGTAATAGAGTCTGGAAATTCATTGTTAGCCATTGCATCAACTAGCTCTGATACCTAGTTAGATTTTTTGAATCTCAGATATGAAGATGAAAACTGAATTTCATTATCAAGAATTGTGATTACAGTGAGAGCTTAGCTCTGTATTTATAGTACTTACATGAACCTTCTGGAAATCCTGCAACTAATTCTAAGCATTTGTTTACAACTTGTAATAGAATAACAAAAATTACTAATCTAACTTTGATACAAGTAACACAAAATGATTTGCTAATGACTAACAAACTTAATCACACAGCTGAAAGGGAAACTCTGCAAAACAGTTTTGCAGCTCGAAACTTTCAATTTGTCACGTGTGGTTTGCAATACAAGAGCTGCAGAATCTGTTATTAAATTAACCTCTGCTGGCACTCCAATATGAGTTGAGCAAAGTTCAGCTTCATTAGATATTTCAACACAGAGGAACCTTTTTATTCTACTACTCCATTAAAAAAATTTTCAGAAGACAACTACATTTTGGCAGTTATGGCCACATTTCCCAAATTAAATAATATTTTGAAAGAACACTATGTTCAATTAATGATTGCGGACAAACTATAATAGATTATTGATTAAAAATATATGTTCAATTACTATCTACAATTAATTATTAGCTAATCAGTGAGCCCATGGGACCCATGCTAACAATCTACAATTAATTAATCCGTTATCTAATTATCTGCAATTAACCCACCTTCGCGCCGTCGACTACTTCATTCTATTTATATATATATGCTATATGTGTATATTATATCAAAACAAAAGCAAGAACTCGCAAAAGCAACGTAATTAATTAATTTTGAGTTTGGATTCTAGAAGCAGAGATTTTTATAAATTGAAGAACATGGAAAATACCTGCTTAGGTTTCTGGGCCAACTTGATTTGAATATCGTTTATAATTTTCATTTTAATAAACATATGCATTTATATTAAGTTTTCTAATATGAAAATTTAAGGTAAAAATGATTGGTTGGAGGGTTTCATAGTTTTTTGGGATAGTATTGCTGATGATACCATCGTAAATGAAAATCTTAATCTTCTTATTATCCCTCAGTATGGGAAAAATCCTGACTACACTAGTTAAGTACATGCATGTAGTGTTACTACTCTTTGTGTTACGTTTAGTTAAATAAAAATATGGCTATATTCTCATCTATTAGTCGTGTGCATCAATTTAGAATCTATATAATTGATAAGATCTCTTGAGATATACAAGAGATTTTTATTTATTTATTTATGTATATCATGTCTTCCTGAAAAAGAAAATTAACAAATAAAATTATTGTGTTTGTCGATGTACTGATTAAGTTAATTAGCCTATACATGTTGGCTTAATTATACACTCTCTTATTGCATCTTCTTCCAAAAGAAATTAATGCCATGCATTAATTGTTCAAAAAGACACAATCTCCTTTAGGCTTGGGTTATTTCAATCCATCAAATTCTTCTCTACACCCATTTTAAAAAATAAATTCATTATTAAAAATATAAAATTTTCAAATCTCAAAATTTACCCTTCATTGATATTTTTCTCTCTCTACCTTACAATTGTACGCTCTCTTTCTATTCTCATATTTTACAAGCTAAAGAGTCAATTTCACTTTCTTTTGAATTAATTTTTTGGTCTTTCTTATTATATCATGATCTCTATTTCATGCTTTCTATATATCCTCTTTGCCTATTTCATGCTTTCATGTGTATATTCTCTTTGCCTATAATTAGAAGTTGGAAACCTATAAGTTTTTATATTTTGTGAAATTATTAGTGGCTCAGGAAAATTATTCATAGTACCATATGCAGAGTATTTCATTACTTTCTATTAAATATTTGTGACATATTATGTCTTTTATTTCTTTAGGAATGTAATTCTTTTTTAAACCTTTATTTATAAGGCAGAGTTTATGTATAAATAAATCTTTATACCCTAATAGCATATTACTAGAAGGATAATATTTACTTCTAATTCTTTTGTTATTCCAATTATATTCTTCTCTTTGAGCAATAGATAAAAGTATATTATAATCAATTATTAGATCATTATTGTAATATTCAACAGAATTGATATTTCATTGTTTCCAAGAAAAATTATTTCAAGAAACTTCTATTCTTATACTATCTAACAAGAGAGGATCTATATTTATGTTAGAAAATATGTCTTATTTTTCAATAAGGATTTCTTAGGATACTTTTTTTTTTAGTAGGATTCCTATATATGGAATAAATAATTTCTTATTTATGATTTGACTTATTCAAGCAGGAATACTATTAGTACAAGAAAAGACATACTTCTCCTACAAGTAAAAAGCACTATATATAGGGGATCGGGTTCACTTATTTACACACAGAATAACACAACAATTAGATTCTCTGTAAATAGAAAGTTTCTGGTGTGAGAGAAACGGTATATCTATTGAGAGATTGAGTGTGTTATTGGGGTTTAGGTGCTAAAAAATTACTAGAGTGATTATAACAATTTTTCACATAGTGGATTTTTCTCTCGTTGTCCTTGGCGGACGTGGTTTTTCTCCATTATAAGAGTTTTTCACGTAAATTCTTGTGTTATGGGATTAGTTTTACAAATAACATCACTTATTTGTTTGATATTTTTGCTTGCAAGATCTTGGGTGGAATTCAAAATTCCCTAGCAAGTAGTAATTGATCCACTTAATTGTGCTATAGTGTTCTCTTTATGGTAATGCCATATTGTTGTTGATTTTATGTAATAAGATGTCAGTGCGCAAGTGTACACAACAAGTAATAGAGTAGTGAGTATTGAGATCGTCTCCACAGGGATTGGTGTTATCAACGTTGCTCCAGCAAGTCTATTCAGTATAATTTATGAAAGATTAAATAAAAATAATTAAAATAAATTAACTAAGATGCAATTAGAATTAAAGATCGAATAAATTAAGATTTAATAAAATAAACAAATGTCAAACACTGAGAAGTAATTAATAAATGAAGTGTAGTTGGGGAATCAAAACTCACTCAATGACTATTAATTTATTAACCAATGTTAGAGCCGGTTGCTACAACATTGTCTACAGCACTGGACAGATTCCTCATGTATCCTCATCTTTCGCCTATTGGATTTCTTATACCTATATGCAATTCAACAATGACCAGCTGCTAAACCACATCTAGATATAGCATTACACGTCCTTGGATCTATAAACCCTACAAGGTAAATCCCTATGTGTAGTTCTTCACTAATTCTTGATTAAACATGGCCCTATTCAAATTGATATTAAACCAATTAAGGAAAATTCAAACTACAATCATGTATTGCTTTGACTTATTTCCACTAAGCCGTCCCTGTTGAGGATCAAACCTAGCTTTTATTTCTAAATGGGTGGTAAGCCGAAATAAAAAATTAAATAAACACAATCAAAATAAAATTTCAGCAGACACTGAAGCAACAATTATAGAAGTTAAATCATCATTAAAATCTAGTTTGATGCTAGGTTTAGTTCATGCTAAATAAATAAATAAAAGCTCAATTCGGTTTAGCCATTAAAAACATCATCAAAAGAAATAAATAGGAAGTAAAAGATTCAAAGAACTAAATCCTAAAGAGGCACTCTTGATGAATTCTCATATGAACTTCTCCTCCTCTCTCTTTCACAGTTTCAGCCCTTAAGTTCTTCTTCTTTCTTCATTTCCTTGATGTGCAAGGAGTTTATGTGTGTGTCACGGCTCCCCCTTTAGCTTATAAAAACGTGCTCTTTTTATATCTTTAGGGTTTTCCAAAAAAGCAAATAGATCTCCATGTATCCATAGGATTCTAGGAAATGATCTTTTACTATTATTAGGATTCTAGGAATATTAGCCTTATTTTTTTCCTAATCATAGAAGATCTTTTCAGTTAGATTAATGCATGCCATGTTTGCTTTATTTTGTCCACCAAATAATAATCAGCCGCAACAAATTTAGTTGCTTAACCCGCACACATTCGCATCTGTCCAGTTTTTGTGTGCTACAGGAGTTGCTATAGCAATTTCTGCCTTGCTGTAGCAACAAGTGCTATCGCATCTTTCTTGCTTCAGACTTGATTTATATTTTCTGCGAATCAGCTATTTGTCATTCTCTGCAGCTCTGTTGTTGCAGCATCCATCAATAAAATCTGACCTATTTGGTCACCTACAGTAATGCACTTAATAAGAGCACATAAAATGATCTTAAATATATGAAATTATTCAAACTAAACTTCAATAAATAACTTATACAAAATATAACTAAAAATGGGATAAAAATACATCATTAACTCTCTAATTAATACTAGTTTGAGCCTAGAAATGGTATGATAACTCTCAGTTCATAGAGTTATCACATATATCTGTTGACCACACTTACTGCATGCAATATGTCAAGTCTAGTAAGCACCATTGTATACATGAGGATCTTACAGCATTAATGTAAGGAACATTTTCGATATCAAGCTTCTCATCTTCTGTTTTGGGGCACAGAGATTTGCTCAAATTGAAGTGAGATACTAAAGGTGTCAATACAAGTTTATAATCCAGCATCTTCTAAGTTTTAAGTACTTTGGTTAGATATTTCTGTTGTGACAGAAATATAAGACCTTTGTTTCTAATCTTCTTAATTTCAACTCCCAAAATCTTCCTTGCAGTCCCCAAATCATTCATATCAAACTCTAAACTCAACACCACCTTCAATTCTTCAATTTCATCTCGTTCTTTACAAGCTATCAACATGTCATCTACATATAACAATAGATATATGTAGAGATTATTTTTAACTAGCTTGTAATACACATAACAGTCATAACTACATCTGCTGAATCTATGAGAGACTATGAATTCATCAAATCTGAGATACCATTGCCTTGAAGGACTATTTTAAGCCATAAAGAGATTTCTTGAGCAAGCATACATGTTTTGGTTTCTCAAGGTCTTCTACCATTCAGGTTAGGCTATGAAGATCTCGTCTTATAGCTTTCCATGTAAGAAAGCAGTCTTGACATCAAGTTGATCAAGCTCCATGTCATTGACTGCTGTTAAGGCCAATATAACCCTTATAGATGCATGCCTAACTATAGGAGAGAAGGCTTCTTTAAAATCCACCCTTTCCTTTCGAGTATACCCCTTAACCATAAGCCTTGCTTTAAATCTCTTTGGTTCAGAGCTTTTCAGGTGTTCTTTGATTTTGATTATCCATTTACAGCCCATAATTTTTCTGTCTTTAGGTTTTTCAACTAGCTCCCAAGCCTTATTTTTATAGAGAGATGCCATTTCCTCATTCACAGCTTCCAGCCAATGTTCTTTAAACCTGCTTTGGGAGGCTTCTTTGAAGCTTTTGGTTCCTCATCATCAATTTCATATGCAGCTGCCAGGGTATATGCTAAAAGATCAGCATATCCATATCTCTTTGGAGGTTTGAATTGCGTCTTTGTTCTCTCTCTAGTCAGTTGGTAACTCTGTACTTGTGATTGAATTTCTAGACTTTGTGTTAAAGTTTCAGAACCATCTATACCAGTAGTGACTTCATCTAAATCTGCCGCTTCAAATGAGCCATTTTGATTAGATAGCTCTACCTCAAACTGTTGCTTCTCTGAGGTTTCAAGTCTTTTTCAATTGATCCCTTGTCTGACTTTTTCTTCACTAGCTCTCCCTCATTAAAAACTACATCTCTATGAATTAAGCATCTGGGGGGTTCAAATCAGTACACCAGATTTTTTAGCCCTTGATACCTTCTGGATAACCTATAAAAAAACCTTCCAAAGCCCTAGGTGCAAGTTTACCTTGACTTATATGAGCATATGTTGGACATCCAAATGCTCTAAGGTTTCTATAATTTGTAGGTTGTTCAGACCACATCTTATATGGTGTTTTAAAATCAATGGTTGAAGAAGGACTTAGATTCACTAAATAACAGGCTGTCAGAAGGATTTCTGCCTAGAGGCTCTTGGGAATTTGAGATTGAATCAACATGCTCCTTACTTTATCCATAAGAGTCATATTCATTCTTTCTGCCAACCTATTCTGTTGAGGTGTTAACCTCACTGTCCTGTGTCTTACAATCCCTTCATTTACACAATAACTTCCAAACCTCTGCTTACATAATTCTAGCCTATTATCTATTCTTAGTTTCTTTACCTTCTTTCCACACTGATTCTCCACCAAGGGTTTCCATTCTTTGAATTTTTCAAATACTTGTTACTTATTCTTCAAGACTACACCCATACCCTTCTTGAGAAATCGTCAATAAGTGACAAGAAGTAGCTGTTACCTCCTAGAGACACTTATTGTGCAGGTCCCCACAAGTAAGAATGAATATACTCCAGTTTATCCTTGGATTTGTGAACTGACTTCTTAAAGCTAGTTCTAGTTGCTTTTCCTAAAACACAGTCCTTACAAAACTCCAAGCTTCTAATCTTATCTCCTTTTAAAGCACTTTATTTTTTAAGTTTTTTCAGGCCTGTATAACCTATGTGTCTTAACCTTAGATGCCATAATGTTGTTCTATCTGAGTTCGAATTTGATGATACTCCAACTTCACCAGAAACAACTTCCCCATCTAAGATAAACACACCATTCTTCCTATACCCTTTTATAACAACATTTGAATCTTTAAGAATTTTCATTACCCTAAATTCAACCTTAACACTACATCCTATTTGGTCAAGTGATGTGATCCAGAGTGCTCAGAACATTAAAGATCCGTTGCTTGTTCCAGAAAGGCCAATTACGAAAGCACGAGCTAAGAAGATCAAGGAAGCAATGCAAGGATTTATTCAAGCTACTTTGGATGACTTCAATTTAAATTCAAATTTGTAAGACTCCAATATTCAAGATGGGCTTGAATGAGGAGAAACCAGCCTTGGTACACTTGATTCGAGCTAACGAGGTGGCGATCATCGGATAGGATGGTTTTTGAAGTATAATAAGGGCTAGAAGAGCAATTCTAAATCTGTAGATGCATTCCTTATGTCGAGAGCTTCGAAACGGTATATTGTGGGTCAAAATCCGACATCATATGACCAAGTTATGGCCCGTTTAAAATAAGTGGCTTTGCAGGCCAAGGCCTAGCGGGTCCAAGTTTTTAATTGTAGGATTTTTTTTCTTATTTTTAAGTTAAATTAGGGTTAGCCACCTTATATAAACACTCCTTTATATTATTTTGAAGAGACTTTTGACATTATTGAGTTTAATATCATTGAGAGGATTTTCTCAACTTGTTCTTGAAAGAACTTTCGACTTATCAAAGGATTTGCTAACCTTTGTGGCGTCTTATCTACCAATCTGGGTTCTTGAGACTTGGCTTCTCAAGGGTTTGGATCTTTTATCTGAATTCTGATCATATTGGCTTTCTTGGGTTCTTGTCAATCTAGTTGTGGGTTTTCTAGCTTGATCTAGAGGAGTTCTCATCAGTTGGTATCAAAGCTTAGGCACCAAGGTCAGATTCATCTATCTTTATTTTTTTTTTCTCATTCTTGTTTGAGATTTTTCATTCTTGTTCTAGCAAAAAAAAAAAAAACCTATGAACAGTATAGCATGAACAGTGCCGCATGAACAGTATCGCATGAATAATATTTTTAGGGTTTTCTTATATCAATTTTGCATCCTTGTGTTTTCTTTCCTTAAATCCATAAATTTTACCTTTTCTCCTAAATTCATTCAAATTTCAATTATTTAGGGATTACAAAAATAATAAAAAATTGAAAAAAAAAGAAAAATAATAATAATAATAATAATAATCATATTTTGTGATCTCCTTTGTTTTCTTGGTTTTGTTATTCTTATTTCCTGTATTCTTGTTCGTTTGTTTCTTTTTCTTTTTCTTGCTCTTGGACTATGATTGTTAGAGGGATTATACTTTAGTACTTTCCCTTGATTGAGTTATTAATTCCTAAAGAACTTGACTGAGAAAATATAAGAGTGGTAAAAGGCAAGAGTGTGTGAGCACAGCTTCGGGTAAAAGCCTATATGAGTGTAAACAAGAGTGGAGTGACATCACGAGTGTAACACGTGAGGCTTGTGAGGTTTATTACTGCTTTTCTATTTTGCTAACATCTCTTTGCAGCTTCAAATAACTAATATGGATGATAAAAGTGAGGCGCAACCTTCCACGGTAGACCTTACTTTCACTTTAAAGGCAACGCACCAGGCATTTGAGAAGATGAATATGAGGTTTGATGAGATGGGAAGCCAGTTGAGGCAACATGGAGCTGCCATTGAGGGTATTAAGAAGGAACAAACTAGTAGAGAGCGTAACAGGGCTAGACATGATGAAGCAAGATATAATGGAAAAAATAATAGGCATAGATATGAGCCTATAGATGAGTATGAGGCAGAGAATGAAATTTGGGAACATGATGGTGATGATCGAGCATCCGAAATAGAAAGGGATAGAGTGAGATATAGAAGAGGTAGACAAGAGAGGGGGTATAGGAGAGATGAGGAGGATAGAGATTTAGGCAAAATCAAAGTGACTATTCCTTCGTTTCAAGGAAGGAGTAATCTAGAGGCTTACTTGGAGTGGGAAAAGAAGGTCGAGTTGATCTTTGATTGTCACAATTATTCAGAGGAGAAAAAGGTAAAGCTAGCAGTTATTGAATTCACTGACTATGCTATTATTTGGTGGGATCAATTGGTGAATAATAGGAGGGGGAATCAAGAAAGGCCTATAGCTACATGGGGAGAGTTGAGGGCGCTTATGAGTAAGCGGTTCATTCCTAATCATTACTATAGTGATCTTTATCTTAAGCTACAAAGCCTTACCCAAGGATCGAAGAGTGTAGAGGATTACCATAAAGAGATGGAGATTGCTATGATTAGGGCTAATGTAGAGGAAGATAGGGAAGCTACAATGGCATAATTTTTGACCGAATTGAATAAAGATATTGCCAATGTAGTGGAGCTACAGCATTATGTGGAGTTGAAGGATATGGTCCACATGGCTATGAAGGTGGAGAGGCAATTAAAGAGGAAGGGTACAGTAAGGTATACTTCGGCTTCTTCAAATCTATGGAAACCGAAGTGGAGTAATAATGAGAGATGACATGAAGGTATCAAGACTGAACCACCTAAAGCAAAAGAAGATTTCAGTATCAAAAATAAATCTAAAGCTGAATCTCAACCACCGAAGAATCGAGACATCAAGTGCTTCAAGTGTTTGGGTTCTGAATACATTGCATCTCAGTGCCCAAATAAGAGAGTTATGCTGATGCAAGATAGCAGAGGATTAGTGTGTGAGAGTGAGAGTGATGGTGGGGAGATGCCAGAGTTGATTGATGCTAGTGATGATAATGAAGTAGAATATCCTGCGAAAGGTGAATCCCTAGTTGCTAGGCGTACTTTGAGTACATAAATGAGTGTTGATGACATGGAGCAGCAGAGAGAGAACATCTTCCATACTAGATGCATTGTGAATAATAAGGTGTGTAGTATGATAATAGATTATGGGAGTTGCACCAATGTAGGTAGTACTACCCTTGAAGAGAAGCTAGGTTTACCCTTGTTAACGCATCCCACGCCTTACAGATTGCAGTGGTTAAATGATTGTGGAGAGGTCAAAGTTAATAAGCAAGTATTGGTAACATTTACTATTAGAAAGTATAGTGATGAGGTGTTTTGTGACGTAGTTCCGATGTATGCTGGGCATTTATTATTAGCAAGGCCATGGCAGTATGATAGGAAGGTGACACATTATGGGTTTAGGAATAGATATACCTTTGTCAAAAATGGGGGAACCGTGACGCTTGTTCCTTTAAAACTAAAAGAGGTCTACGAGGACCAAATAAAGATGAGGGAAAAAGAAAGATAAAATAAAAATAGTGAGGTCGAGAGTTATGAGAAGAAAAAGAAAGAGAGTGAGGCTAAAAGTGAGAGAAAAGTGATGAGAACCCTTCTAGATCAAGCTAGAAAAACCCACAACTAGATTGACAAAAACCCAAGAAAGCCAATATGATCAGAATTCGGATAAAAGATCCAAACCCCTGAGAAGCTAAGTCTCAAGAACCCGGATTGCTAGATAAGACGCCACAAAGGTTAGCAAATCCTTTGATAAGTCAAAAGTTCTTTTAAGAACAAGTTGAGAAAATCCTCTCAATGATATTAAACTCAATAATGTCAAAAGTCTCTTTAAAATAACATAAAGGAGTGTTTATATAAGGTGGCTAATCCTAATCTAACTTAAAAATAAGAGAAAACCCTAAAATTAAAAACCTGGACCCGCAGGACCCGCAGGGCCTTGGCCTGCAAAGCCACTTATCTTAAACGGGCCATAACTTGGTCATATGATATCGGATTTTAACCCACAATATATCGTTTCGAAGCTCTCGACGTAAGGAATGCATCTACAAATTTAGAATTACTCTTCTGGCCCTTATTATACTTCAAAAATCATTCTCTCCGATGCTCGCCACCTCGTTAGCCCGAATCAATTGTACCAAGGCTGGTTCCTCCTCGTTCAAGCCCATCTTGAATATTGGACTCTTGCAAATTGAACTTGAATTGAAGTCATCCAAAGTAGCTTGAATAAATCCTTGCATGGCTTCCTTGATCTTCTTAGCTCGTGCTCTCGTAATTAGCCCTTACGGAACAAGCAACGGATCTTTAATGCTCGAGCACTGGATCATATCATTCCCCCTCTCCTCGAAAGGATTCGTCCTCGAATCGAACCTGCATCAAAGAGAGAAAGATCAGAAACATTAAAGGTAGCAGACACGTTATACTCACCGGGAAGATCCACTTTATAAGCATTGTCATTAATACGCTCAAGAATCGAAATGGACCATCTCCTCGAGGGTGCAACTTAGATTTCCTTTGGGTGGAAACCTCTCCGTACGCATGTGAACCCAAACCCAACCGCCGGGTTCAAAAATCACACATTTCCTACCCTTATTAGCTTGAGTAGCGTATTGCTCATTCTTCTTTTCAACGGGAAGCCGCGCTTTCTCATGAATGGACTTTATCAACTCCGCTGTCGTTTGACCATCCAAGCTAGCTCTAGTATCAACAAGAAAGCAAAGAAAAACAACTTTCTCCATGCAAAAAGAACATTTCTTATAACTAGCATACAACTTTTCTTGGCTCAAAATATCTAGCACACATCGTAAATGCTCAATATGCTCATCTAAAGTCTTGTTGTACACTAGAATATCATCAAAATAAACAACAACAAATTGACCTATAAATGCACGCAACACATGATTTATTAATCTCATAGAAGTACTAGGTGCATTAGTAAGACCAAAAGGCATAACTAACCATTCATACAATCCATATTTGGTCTTAAAGGCAGTTTTCCATTCATCACCTTCTCTCATACGAATTTGGTGATAGCCACTTTTTAAATCAATTTTAGAAAATAAACAAGCTCCATGCAATTCATCCAGCATATCATCTAACCTAGGAATGGGATGGCGATATTTTACCGTAATATTATTGATCGCTCGGCAATTAACACACATTCTCCAATTTCCATCCTTCTTTGGTACTAGTAGCACCGGTATGCGCACATGGGCTCATGCTCTCTCTTACGTACCCCTTGCTCATCACTCTATAACTTGCCTTTGAAGCTCTTTGGTCTCCTCGGGATTACTTCTATAGGCTGGCCTATTGGGTATGACAGCTCCTGGTACGAAATCTATTTGATGCTCAATGCCTCTAATGGGTGGTAAGCCAATAGGCATTTCCTCCGGAAACACATCTTCAAACTCCTGTAACAAAGAAGTAACAACACTAGAAAGAGAAGGATTAATGTCATCAAAGGTTAGATATGATTCTTTGAACACGAGCAAAACCATGAAATGGCTTGCTTTATATGCTTTCCTAATCTCGCCCACTCCCGCAAAGAAGTTCTTTCTCGCTCTTCCCTCTTTCTCACTCTTTTCTTTTCTCTCACTTGTAGTTTCACTCTCTTTCTTTTTCTTATCATAACTCTCGACCTCACTCTTTTTATTTTGTCTTTCTTTTTCCCTCATCTTTATTTGGTCCTCGTAGACCTCTTTTGGTGTTAAAGGAACAAGCGTCACGGTTCTCCCATTTTTGACAAAGCTATATCTATTCCTAAACCCATCATGTGTCACCTTCCTATCATATCGCCATGGCCTTCCCAATAATAAATGCCCAAAGATGCATAGGAACTACGTCACAAAGCACCTCATCACTATACTTTCCAATAGTAAATGTTACCAATACTTGCTTATTAACTTTGACCTCTCCACAATTATTTAACCCTATGCAACTGTAAGGCCGGGATGCGTTAGCAAGGGTAACCCTAACTTCTCTACAAGGGTAGTACTAGCTACATTGGTGCAACTCCCACCATCTATTATCATACTACACACCTTATTATTCACAATGCATCTAGTATGGAAGATGTTCTCTCTCTCGTTGCTCCATGTCATCAACACTCATTTGTGTACTCAAAGCACGCCTAGCAACGAGGGATTCACCTTTCGCAGGTATTCTACTTCATCATCATCACTAGCATCAATCAACGCCGGCATCGCCCCACCATCACTCTCACTCTCACTCACTAATTCTCCACTATCTTGTATCACCATAACTCTCTTATTTGGGCACCGAGAAGCAATGTGTCCAGAACCCAAACACTTGAAGCACTTGATGTCCCGATTCTTCTGTGGTTGAGATTCAGCCTTAGATTTGTTTTTGATACTGAAAGCTTCTTTTGCCTTAGGTGGTTCAGTCTTGATACCTTCATGTCGTCTCTCATTATTACTCCACTTCGGTTTTCATGGATTTGAAGAAGCCGAAGTATACCTTACTGTGCCCTTCCTCTTTAATTGCCTCTCCACCTTCATAGCCATGTGGACCATATCCTCCAACTCCACATAATGCTGTAGCTCCACTACATTGGTAATATCTTTATTCAATCCGGTCAAAAATTGTGCCATTGTAGCTTCCCTATCTTCCTCTACATTAGCCCTAATCATAGTGATCTCCATCCCTTTATGGTAATCCTCTACACTCATCGATCCTTGGGTAAGGCTTTGTAGCTTAAGATAAAGATCCCTATAGTAATGATTAGGAATGAACCGCTTCCTCATAAACGTCCTCAACTCTCCCCATGTAGCTATAGGCCTTTCTCGATTCCTCCTCCTATTATTCACCAATTGATCCCACCAAATAATAGCATAGTCAAGTGAATTCAATAATCGCTAGCTTTACCTTTTCTCCTCTCGAATAATTGTGACAATCAAAGATCAACTCAACCTTCTTTTCCCACTCCAAGTAAGCCTCTGGATTACTCCTTCCTTGAAACGAAGGAATAGTCACTTTGATTTTGCCTAAATCTCTATCCTCCTCATCTCTCCTATACCCCCTCTCTTGTCTCCCTCTTCTATATCTTACTCTATCCCTTTCTATTTCGGATGCTCGATCATCACCATCATCTTCCCAAATTTCATTCTCTGCCTCATACTCAGCTATAGGCTCGTATCTATGCCTATTATTTCTCCCATTATGTCTTGCTTCATCATGTCTAGCCCTGTTACGCTCTCTACTAGTTTGCTCCTTCTTAATACGCTCAATAGCCGCTCCATGTTGCCTCAACTGGCTTCCCATCTCATCAAACCTCGCATTCATCTTTTCAAATGCCTGGTGCATTGCCTTCAAAGTGAAAGTAAAGTCTACCGTAGAAGGTTGCGCCTCACTTTTATCATCCATATTAGTTATTTGAATCTGCAAAGAGATGTTAGCAAAATAGAAAAACAACAATGAACCTCACAAGCCTCACGTGTTTACACTCGCGATGTCACTCCACTAGTGTTTACACTCAAATAGGCTTTTACCCGAAGCTGTGCTCACACACTCTTGCCTTTTACCGCTCTTATATTTTCTCAATCAAGTTCTTTAGGAACTAATAACTCAATCAAGGAAAGGTACCAAAGTATAATCCCTCTAACAATCACAGTCCAAGAAACAAGAAAAAGGAAAAACGAAACAAACGAACAAGAATATAGGAAACAAGAATAACAAGACCAAGAAAACAAAGGAGATCACCCAATATGATTATTATTAATGTGATTTTTTTTTTTTTTTTTTGTAATCCTTAAATAATTGAAATTTGAATGAATTTAGGGGAAAAGGTAAAATTTATGAATTTAAGGAAAGAAACCACAAGGATGCAAAATTGATATAACAAAAACCAAAAAATAATGTTAATGCGATTCTGTTCATTCGGCATTGTTAACGGTTTTTTTTTTTTTTTTTTTTTTTGAGAACAAGAATGAAAAATCCCAAACAAGAATGAGAAAAAAAAATAATAATAAAGATAGATGAATCTGACCTTGGTGCCTAAGCTCTGATACCAACTGATGAGAACCCTTCTAGATCAAGCTAGAAAAACCCACAACTAGATTGACAAAAACCCAAGAAAGCCAATATGATCAGAATTCGGATAAAAGATCCAAACCCCTGAGAAGCTAAGTCTCAAGAACCCGGATTGCTAGATAAGACGCCACAAAGGTTAGCAAATCCTTTGATAAGTCAAAAGTTCTTTTAAGAACAAGTTGAGAAAATCCTCTCAATGATATTAAACTCAATAATGTCAAAAGTCTCTTTAAAATAACATAAAGGAGTGTTTATATAAGGTGGCTAATCCTAATCTAACTTAAAAATAAGAGAAAACCCTAAAATTAAAAACCTGGACCCGCAGGACCCGCAGGACCTTGGCCTACAAAGCCACTTATCTTAAACGGGCCATAACTTGGTCATATGATATCGGATTTTAACCCACAATATATCGTTTCGAAGCTCTCGACGTAAGGAATGCATCTACAAATTTAGAATTACTCTTCTAGCCCTTATTATACTTCAAAAATCATTCTCTCTGATGCTCGCCACCTCGTTAGCCCGAATCAATTGTACCAAGGCTGGTTCCTCCTCGTTCAAGCCCATCTTGAATATTGGACTCTTGCAAATTGAACTTGAATTGAAGTCATCCAAAGTAGCTTGAATAAATCCTTGCATGGCTTCCTTGATCTTCTTAGCTCGTGCTCTCGTAATTGGCCCTTCTAGAACAAGCAACGGATCTTTAATGCTCTGAGCACTCTGGATCATATCAAAAAGAAAAGAGTGAGAAAGAGGGAAGAGTGAAAAAGAACTTCTTTGTAGGAGTGGGTGAGATTAGGAAAGCATATAAAGCAAGCCATTTCACGGTTTTGCTCGTTTTCAAAGAATCATATCTAACCTTTGATGACATTAATCCTTCTCTTTCTAATGTTGTTACTTCTTTGTTACAAGAGTTTGAAGATGTGTTTCCCGAGAAAATGCGTATTGGCTTACCACCCATTATAGGCATTGAGTATCAAATAGATTTCGTACCAGGAGCTGTCATACCTAATAGGCCAGCCTATAGAAGTAATCCCGAAAAGAATAAAGAGCTTCAAAGGCAAGTTATAGAGCTAATGAGCAAAGGGTACGTGAGAGAGAGCATGAGCCCATGTGCAGTACCAGTGCTACTAGTACCAAAGAAGGATAGGAATTGGAGAATGTGTGTTGATTGCCGAGCCATCAATAATATTAAGGTAAAGTATCGCCATCCCATTCCGAGGTTAGATGATATGCTGGATGAATTGCATGTAGCTTGTTTATTTTCTAAAATTGATTTAAAAAATGGCTATCACCAAATTCGCATGCGAGAAGGTGATGAATGGAAAATTGCCTTTAAGACCAAATATGGATTGTATGAATGGTTAGTTATGCCTTTTGATCTTACTAATGCACCTAGTACTTTTATGAGATTAATGAATCATGTGTTGCATGCATTTATAGGTCAGTTTGTTATTGTTTATTTTGATAATATTCTAGTGTACAGCAAGACTTTAGAAGAGCATATTGTACATTTGCGATTTGTGTTAGATGTTTTGAGGAAAGAAAAGTTGTATGCTAATTTTAAGAAATGTTCTTTTTGCATAGAGAAAGTTGTTTTTCTTGGTTTTGTTGTTGGTGCAAATGGTATAGAGAAGGATCAAGAAAAGGTTAAGGCTATTAGGGAGTGGCCAACGCCTAAGAGCATCACTAAGGTAAAGAGCTTTCATGGTTTAGCTAGTTTTTATCGGCGATTTGTTAAGGATTTTAGCACTATTGCCGCACCTCTTACTGATGTTGTTAAAAAGAATATTGTATTTACTTGGAGTGTTGAACAAGATAAAGCATTCATTGATCTTAAAGAAAGGTTATGTTCTGCACCTATTCTAGCATTACCTAATATTAATCGTACTTTTGAGATTGAATGTGATGCCTCAGGAATAGGTATTAGAGCTGTTTTGATGCAGGATCGAAGGCCCATTGCTTATTTTAGTGAGAAGTTGATTGGAGCAGCCTTGAGGTACCCTACCTATGATAAGGAGCTCTACGCGCTTGTGAGGGCCTTGGAAACTTGGCAACATTACTTATGGCCTAAGGAGTTTATGATACACACAGATTATGAATCTTTAAAGCATCTAAAGAGTCAACGTAAGTTGAATCGAAGGTATGCTACTTGGATGGAGTACATTGAGACATTTCCCTATGTCATTCGGTATAAACAAGGTAAAGAGAACATAGTTGCCGATGCATTATCTCGGAGGTATGTGCTTCTTAATTCTTTGAGTGCCAAAATGCTTGGATTTGAGAATGTTAAGGAATTATATACCAATGATTCTGATTTTATTGATGTGTTTGCTATATGTGACAAAGGATCATTCGGTAAATTTTATAAGCATGATGGTTGTTTGTTTAGGAAAAACAAGTTTTGTGTGCCTAATAGTTCTATGCATGAGTTGTTGGTAAGAGAGGCACATAATGATGGCTTGATGGGTCATTTTGGGGTTAAGAAAACTTTAGAGACATTACATGAGCATTTTTATTGGCCTAAGATGAAAAAGGATGTCATTCGCATATGTAATCGATGCATTACATGTAAAAATGCCAAGTTAAAGGTTTTACCACATGGTTTGTATACGCCTTTACCAGTTCCTAGAGAGCCTTGGGTAGATATTTCTATGAATTTTGTTTTAGGGCTACCTAGGACTCGAAAGGGAAGAGATTCCATTTTCGTGATCGTAGATAGATTTAACAAGATGGCACATTTCATTCCATGTCATAAGTCAGATGATGCCACCAATATAGCTGATTTGTTCCTTAGGGAGGTAGTGCGACTCCATGATGTTCCTAGGAGTATTGTTTCGGATAGAGATGCTAAGTTCCTTAGTCACTTTTGGAAGGTATTATAGGCTAAGTTAGGTACTAAACTTTTGTTTTCTACTACTTGTCACCCTCAGACTGATGGTCAAACTGAAATGGTCAAAGAACTTTATGTCAGCTTTTACACACTATCATTAGTAAGAATTTGAAATCTTGGGAAGACTGTTTGCCATTTATAGAGTTTGCATATAATAAGAGCATTCATTCTTTTACTTCCGATTCTCCGTTTGAGATTGTTTATGGTTTTAATCCGTTGACTCCAATGAATTTGATTCCTTTGCCCGTTGATGCGAGAGATAGCTTAGATGGTCAAAAGAAAGCGGAGTTGATAAAGTCCATTCATGAGAAAGCGCGACTTCACATTGAAAAAAAGAATGAGCAGTATGCTACTCAAGCTAATAAAGGTAGGAAACGTGTGATTTTTGAACCCGGTGATTAGGTTTGGGTTCACATGAGTAAGGAGAGGTTTCCAGCACAGAGAAAATCTAAGTTGCACCCTTGAGGAGATGGTCCATTTTAGATTCTTGAGCATATTAATGACAACGCTTATATAGTAGATCTTCCAAGTGAGTATAACGTGTCCGCTACCTTTAATGTTTATGATCTTTCTCCTTTTGATGCAGGTTCAGATTTGAGGACGAATCCTTTTGAGGAGAGGGGGAATGATGTGATCCAGAGTACTCAGAGCATTAAAGATCCGTTGCTTGTTCCAGAAAGGCCAATTACGAGAGCACGAGCTAAGAAGATCAAGGAAGTAATACAAGAATTTATTCAAGCTACTTTGGATGACTTCAATTTAAATTCAATTTGTAAGAGTCTAATATTCAAGATGGGCTTGAATGAGGAGGAACCAACCTTGGTACACTTGATTTGAGCTAATAAGGTGGTGAGCATCGGAGAGGATGGTTTTTAAAGTATAATAAGGGTCTGAAGAGCAATTTTAAATTTATAGATGCATTCCTTACGTCGAGAGCTTCGAAACGGTATATTGTGGGTCAAAATCCGACATCATATGACCAAGTTATGGCCCGTTTAAAATAAGTGGCTTTGCAGGCCAAGGCCCTATGGGTCTTGCGGGTCCAGGTTTTTAATTGTAGGGTTTTCTCTTATTTTTAAATTAAATTAGGGTTAGCCACCTTATATAAATACTCCTTTATGTTATTTTGAAGAGACATTTGACATTATTGAGTTTAATATCATTGAGAGGATTTTCTCAACTTGTTCTTGAAAGAACTTTCGACTTATCAAAGGATTTGCTAATCTTTGTGGCGTCTTATCTAGCAATCCGGGTTCTTGAGACTTAGCTTCTCAAGGGTTTGGATCTTTTATCTGAATTATGATCATATTGGCTTTCTTGGGTTCTTGTCAATCTAGTTGTGGGTTTTCTAACTTGATCTAGAGGGGTTCTCATCATCAAGCATCCCCCAAGAAATCAAGTTTTTTTTTCCGGGTTCTTGAGACTTAGCTTCTCAAGGGTTTGGATCTTTTATCTGAATTATGATCATATTGGCTTTCTTGGGTTCTTGTCAATCTAGTTGTGGGTTTTCTAACTTGATCTAGAGGGGTTCTCACCATCAAGCATCCCCCAAGAAATCAAGTTTTTTTTTTTCAAGTCAGGGACAAGTCTAACCTGTTTCAGCTCTTTAATGGTACCATCATATAGTTTATGCCTAATATTTCCAATTCCTATGACCTTACACATAGTATTGTTTCATATCATCACTCACTCTACCCCCATCAAATTCATGGTATTCAGTAAAGAAATCCTTAAAGGGACATGTATAAAAGGTACAGCCTGAGTCTAGAACTTATTTACCTTTTTCTCTGCTTTCAATTGCAATGTCAAACACAGCTGCATCCCATTCTGATATTTCTTCTTAAACTTCCTTTTTGGACAATCCTTTTTGAAATGCCCTTCTTTATGGCACAAAAAACATTTCAAATTCTTGCCTTTGGTCTTGTTCTTCACTGGTTTCTTTTTCTTCCCTTCAAGCCTTGTTTTTACTGTTAGCCTTTCACCAGAACCATTCTTCAAGTTATCTTGTTTCCCTTGCAATTCTTTAGTGTTCAAAGTTAAATTCACTTCATCTAAGGATAATGTTTGTGTCCCATACAACAAGGCATCAATAAAATGCTCATAAGACTTAGGCAGCGAGCTTATAAGCAGCAAAGCTTTGTCTTCATCACTTAAGGTTGCATCAATGGTTTCCACTGTGTCACGCACTTTGTTGAACTCATCAAAATGATCATCAACTGTTGACCCCTCCACCATTATCAATGTGAGCATCTTCTTCTTTATATATAACCTATTAGCAAGAGATTTCTTCATGTATATACTCTCCAATTTCACCTACAAGTTAGCAATAGTGAGTTCCTTGGCCACTTCTCTTATCACTGAATCTGCAAGACTCAAGATTATAGTTTCTCTAGCATTTTTGTCTATCTCAGCAGCTTGTTCTGGAGTCTTTGAAGAAGAAACTTCCTTTCCTTCTTTCTTGGACACTGGCAACAAGGCATCTCCAAGACATTGAGTAACCAGTACTGCCTCCATATTAAACTTCCATTGAAGTCATTTTTGCCATTAAACTTCTCAAGATCTATCTTTGAAGAAGCTATGCTTGGTTCTTGATGTGAAAAGGCCTAACTCTAAGACCAAGTGTTGTGTATATACAAAGCTTTTACAGAGAAATGATCAAGGAACAAGAACACTCTTTCTCACTTTCTTATCTCTTTCTAGAAAGCTCTGAAAATCATGCTGAAAGTGGCCCAGAAACCAGCTCATATAGTTGCTGTTAACAAATCCAGATTTCACCATATTCTGCCACCTGTATAACGGTCTCTAATAAACTTGATTCCATGCTCACGTGCTCCATCACATGCCTCACTTAACCTTATGCCCAAAAACATCAGCTAGCAATACCGTTTTAAAAGTTTAAGTAACTCACATGTTATGCTCGTGACAATATTTAAAAACTAATGGTTAAAACGTCATCGTTTCATCAACTCAAGTTTTGCATTCCGCATTTAAGTCCACATCCTGTAACGATATAATCTTATTCTACCTATCCTGGGAAATGGAAGATATGCAAATAACCTTCCAATTGAGATAAAAGAAATCCAATGTCTAAAATTGATGAAGAAAACCTGTTATACTTATATTTTGCTGCTTGAAACAGGAAGTGGTTTGACAAATTCAACATAAAATGAGCAAGGGATTTTTGCTTAATCGTGAATGGTTTTCTCTCTTTAACAAGTTATGATATTTCTTACTAATGAGAAGAAAGAACGATAAAGAGTAAAAGTTGTAAACTAAAATTCTAATTACAGTGCATTTAGTTAAAGAGATAATTAATTACCGAGGGGTATTTTATTTTATTTTCCTAAAGTTAGATCAAAAATTGAAAAAAAAAACAAAAATTTCCAAGGGATATTGAATCTGTCGGTCAAAGATTTTGGCTCGTTAATTTGCACGAAACATGATTTCTTTTATCGAGGGACTTTTTGCTAACTTTCTGGGGGATGTAAGCCCTAGGTAATATGGTTTTTTTAATTACCAACGGATTTCAAATTCCCTTGGAAATATTTAACTTTAACGAGAGAATCTTCTATTGAATTCTTAGAAATAGTGATGTCGTCAGTAGAAAATTTTGGCGCACGAAATTTGCGCAAAAAATGATTTATTTTACTAAGGGAATTTTGCTAATTTTGATTAGGGATAACGACTGTAGCTAATATCGTTGATTTTTCTTTCATTTCTAACGAATTTAAAATTCTCTTGGAAAAATTTAACTTCAACAAGGGAATTTTCTAAATATTTAGAGAAATATTGATGTTGTAGGTAGAAAATTTGGGCGCAATATCTTCGCGCAAAAAATGATTACATACTAAGGAATGTTTTCTACTTTTTCGAGGGTATTATAACTGTAGGTAATATTGTTGATTTTTCCTTTGTTTACCAACGGATTACAAATTCCCTTGGAATAGACAACTTTAACGAGGGAATTTGCTACTTATTTCTGAGTAAATAGGTATCCTAGGTAATAATATGTTTACTTTTATTTGATTACCTATGAACGATAAAAATCCGTAGGAAATTGTATCTTCATCAAGGGATTTTGGGTTCCCTCAGAAAAAGATGGTCGAAAGTAACCATTTTTGTTGTAGTGTTAGTTCTGCAGTAGTGATACCCTCTTTGATTTTATAGATCCATTTGCAAACAACAATCCTTCTATTTTCATGCACTTTTAACCAACTCCAAGTATAGTTCTTATGCAAAAGAATTCATCTCATTATTCATAGCTTTCTTCCACTCATTTGCATACTGACAGTTGACAGCATCTCTGAAGCTTTTTGGTTCATTAGCATCTATTCCATGTGTAGAGTGAAAGACAAATGTAATCAAATCAGTATAACCATACCTTTTAGGTGCTCTAATCTGTCTTTTCTGTCTATCTCTAGTTAATTGATAGTCCTGAGCTTAAACTTGAGCTGAAGTATCATCTTAAAGTGTCTTATCTTCACATGCATTATCATCAGTCTCATCTGACTCTGTAGTATCATCTGGATTTCTCTTTGTAGGTGACTCCATCTCAAACTGCCTCTTTAAAACTTATTAATCACTTCTTCTTCATTGAATACAAAATCTCTGCTGACTATGCACCTTGGTGGAGACAGATCAGTGCATTAAGTTTATGCCCCTTGGTTCCATTAGGATATCCAAAGAAAATACCCTTTCAAAGCCCTTGGAGCTAATTTCCCTTAGCTTATATGAGCATAAGCCTGACATCCAAACACCTTTATGTTTTCATAATTGTCTAGTTTTCGAGACCAAAGTTTAAATGGAGTTTTAAACTCAATAGTAGTAAAATGGATCAAATTCACCAGATAACAAGCTGTGTTGAGTGTTTTAGCCCACAAGTTTTTAGGTAGCTTGGCTTCAAGCAGCACAAACCTCACCTTATCCATGATGTTCTGTACATTCTTTCAGCAAGTCCATTCTGTTAAGGAGTCATTCTCATTGTCTTGTGTCTAGCTATATCTTCATCAACATAAAAACCATCACATACATGATTACAAAACTCCAGTCCATTATCAATTCTAAGCTTCTTCACTTTGCCTTCTTGTTTTTCAACCAAAACCTTCCAGTTCTTGAATTTTCAAACACCTGGACTTTATTCTTAAGCATACAAACCCAGACTGTTGGACGGTTGGGCGCCCATGATGGGCCGACCCGACCCGATTCGACCCACACATGGGAACTACTTGGTAGTTACCATGCACAGTTGATGGAGGTTGAGAGGGAAGTTGATTTTCACTTTGGCTATAACTCCCTCTTTAGACTTGTACAAAGAGTGTGTGTGAAAATTTAAAAAAAAAAAAACAACAGAGAATCATCATCTCGTCTTATTCTCTTCTTCATCAAATAAGAACATTGAAAAACCCATAAATGCATTTATACTGTGATTTGAAGAAGATTTCCGTTCTTGATTTCTTTCCAACTATTTACGTGATCCAACACCAAATTATTTCCGTTGCTTAATTAAAAAGGTAAGGCTTCTTGAATTCCTTTTTAATTTCCATCACAGACTCTTTTTGAAAAATAATCATAGGTTTTGAACTCTTGTTAAAGCCTCCATTTTAATAATTTGCTATAATATTTTTCACCAAAAAAAAAAAAGAAAATCGAACCTATTGCCCTAATTAAAAATATGCAGTAATACTAGGATATTGTAATCTTTGAGCAAAAGATGTCAAAGGCAGACTGTTTATGGAAGTTTACGCATTTGATTATATCGCCTCCCTTAACCCTTAAAAATAAGAAAAAAAATGAAAATTTTTCAAAAATAGTGTAAAGAATATAAATTTCACTCTTATTAATTATGAGCGCAAAGGCTCAATTTATATAAGTATTTGATACATGAAAAAGTAAATGATACAATGAACATAACTTCGGAATAATGATTAATTAACAAAGATTTAATCAAACAATCTTTAGGTCAATTTACTAACAATCTTTCTTAATCAATAATCAAGATTGTTTTGTTTCCATAATATTGTTTGATTGTTATCAAGATAAACACATTTTAATGAGAATAGTTATGAATTAAAAAATATGGAGGTGTTTAAATTAATTTGGTGTATATTTTAACCTAAGACTAAAAGAAAAGTACCAGGATCCTCTTCTTTCTTTTTTTTTTCTTTACTTTTTGCTTTTACTTATTTAATGAGTGGTTAATATTGAAATATAATGCTTTGGACATTTTGGCTAACTCCTCACTGACAGCTGCCAGAAATCCTCCAAGTTATAAACTCCCTTTATTCTTATAGTTATGCTTGACTGCTTCATCTAGCTTGTATAACTTGCTTGATGATGAAGGCTTGCGGATATGCTTATTGATAGACTTAATCAGACTTGATGACAAGGCTCTTTGCCTTTTTGTACCCCTTTTTATCTCACGAGACCACACTTTAATTACACAGAATTAGGAATTTTGAATTTAATTTAACTAATACATATTGTAGTTACAGTAATTGAGATATCTGCTTAAGCTAAAAGTCTTCTTACGGCAATGTTCTCTTTGTTGGTCTTCATACTTTCCCCTCTATATGTTTTGGAATGTTTTGCCTCTTCAGTCCCTTCTCTTCAGACTTTCTGTTCTGCTCTTCTGTTCTGTGCTTTTGTTCTGTTTTTCTTTTTGGGACTTGTCTTTTAAGGGCTATGACAGCCCAATACACATATGTAGTTATTACAGCCAAGCCGCTTAAGGATTTCCCGTAACATTGCTCCCCCGAAAGGTTTTAAAACTTTTGATGAAAATAATCAAAGGTTTTAAAACTTTTGATGAAACAAATAATTTAGCTGTGTTAAAATTGTTTCAGTCTTTATTGACCATTATTTTCAGAAAGTATTTTTAAAGATTTTAAATATAAGAGATATGAGGAAAGTTCGGACATTTGAAAATTTCTGTTTGGAACTCATGACTTCGCTTAAGGAATTTTATTTGAAGAACTAGAGAATTTTCCTAAAAAAAAAAAATTTTATGATTTTTATGCGTAGAGCTCAAGATTTTAAATGAATAAATTATGATTTATGTGAAACTTTGATTATGGGTAAATTAACAAAATGTAACCTTATATGATTGAAAAAGATTGTCTTTTTGTACAGTTAATATATGGAGTTAATTTGTTTTAGAAAACGATCCAAGAAGAGAGCGCAAAATTAAGCCAACATGTATAGAATAGTTAACTTAATCACTAAAATGACAAAACCAACAATTTTATTTATTAATTTCCTTATTCAGGAAGACACAGTACACGTAAATAAACAACGAAAATCTCTTGTATATCTCAAGAGATCTATTCAGTTGTACAGAATTAAACTAACATTCACATGATTGATAGGTAATAACATACCCATCTTTTTATTTAATTAAATGTAACACAAAAGAGTAGTATTGCACGTACTCTTTTAACCAATGTGGTCAGGATTTCTCCCATATTGAGGAACAACAAGAAGATCAAGATTTTCATTCTCAATCTCATCATCAACAATACTGTGCCACTTGTGATGATGATGACCCTCTGACCAATCGATCTCACCTGAAATTAAAATTCATATTTGATAGAAATCTTAATCATAAATGCATATGTTTATTAAAATGAAACTTATAAATAATATTCAAATGAAGTTGGCCTAAAACCTGCGTAGGTAGTTTCCATGTTCTTCAATTCAGAAAAGATCTCTGCTTCCGGAGTCAAAACTCAAAAGTAATTAATTAAGTTGCTTTTGCGAGTTCCTGCTTCTGGTTTGAAATAATATATATGTTTATATAGAGATTGCCCACTCAGCCATTTGGCTGGGTGGTTGGGGCGTAGTTTATGCAAGCATGCATAACATATTTTTATTATTATTTAAGTTTGTTAAATTTAAGAAATCAATGGAGAGTTGGCACCAAGTCTTTTTCATTGATGACATTTTCTTAGTAGGTTTTATTATGTAGGAATGAATGGGGTAAAATAAATTAGGGAATATAGTATATGAGTCTAATTAATCTTTCATATTTTATTAAAATTTATCTTGTTTTAATGTACTTACTTTAGTCCTATTTGTAATTGTGGTTTAGTTAAGATTTAACACTATTTGTCTTATTTAAGAGGATTAGGATTAAGTTAGCTACTAGTATAAATAAAGTTGTTATTCATAGTTATTATCATAATTTTCAAAAATTTTATTAACAATAATATTGACTTTATTTTTATGTAGGAGGTTAATAGGGGGTAAAATAAGTTCGGAATTATAGATTTTTAGCCAATTTAGTAAGCAGCAGTTTATTAGGAATTGTTTTATTTAGTTTATTAATTTTAAGAAATTAATAGAGAGTTGATAGCAAGTCTTTTTCATTGTTGAAATTTTCTTTGTAGTATTTATTTTGCAGTTGTGGCCGTCATATACTATCACTAAAAGACACATGACATAAGATCTTTAAATACTCCGTAAAGCTCAAAACAAGGGAGGATCCTATTCCATTGTCTTGATAAAATTTAGAATAATGCTATACGTATTAAAAATAGCACAAACTTTAATTAAAAATGCAGAAAAGACAAAAAAAAAACTTATTATCTTGTAATAATTTTTTTGGTTTTGTAGTTAAATTTTTTTTATCTGTTAATAATGATGTGCTATTTTTTATCACACATTATTATTACAAAATTTAATATCAATTTTGACAGGGATGTTAAGAATATCTAAGTTATCTAAGTTTTTTGAAATCTTAGTTACTTAAATCTCTTTAGTGAAGATCTTTCTTTTCCCCCTAACGTCATAAACTAATGGCAAAAACGATACACATATTATGAGTCATATTATCCATAACCCATAGGTGTCAGACCGCCCTTTACAAAATATTATATTTTTCCCCTAACGTCATAAACTAATGGCGAAAATGATGCACATATCATGAGTTATATTTTCTATAACCCATAGCGTACAACAATTGAGAGCTCTGATAGGGATCGCTTTAGGATCTATGATCATGAACCTTCTCAATCATGTCAATTATGAGCTAAAATCATTGTTATTATGTCATGTAAATATGAAAATTATAATGGTCATTTTCTACAAAATTATTATCATATGTTCATTATAGAATAATAATAAGAACGAATATTTAAATTTTCTATATTGTTCAAATAAATTTTTATGCAAAATAAATTTTCTGCATCATAGTGCCTTTTTTGCAGAGTTATATGATATTATCCTAGCTATTGTGGTTGCCTTCCATAATGATTGGTGTCAAGTATGGTTAGAAAGTGACGGCTATGCGGTTGGTGTCAAGTATGTTCATTAATTTTAATAAACAAATTAGATGGAATACGTTATTACTGTTGACAAATATTCTTTTATTTTTCAGTGGCAGGAGGGAAATTTTATTGAATAATAAAAAATAAAAAGATATCTAAAAAGGTTTACAAATATTCTAAAATCTTTAAAACTGTGAGTTTGCAACTTAAGAGATAAGCTTTGGCATAATAATCTTGACAGTGTAAGGCATTGCTGAATCTTTTATTGTTGTTCTTGTATTTTGATTGTTTCACCAGGTTCGAGCCCATCTAACAAATGCGGGCCTCAGGTGATGCATTTAAATATTTTTATTTTTATCTCATGCACTAGCAAAGTACGCTTGTAGACTTGTAGTGTTGCTTGTTATCTTTTAGAATTTTTATGGTTAATGATTTTTCAAACCAAAAAAAAAAATACTAATGTTTTTTTTTAACCCAAAAAAATACTAATGTTAAAATGAGTAAACTTATGAAATCAATATATTTTAAAGATTTATTGAATACTGTTCATAGCAAAATTTGGATCGTCGATAAGAGTTGAGAAAGAGTTGTTTTACTTATGGAACTAGTTGTGACAGAGCTTAATGTCTTCGAAATTGTTATTATTGAGAGTAAAGGGCTCGGTGATCGGAATTCTGTAAAACAATAACTCATCAGGGGTCTCTGAGGGTGTTATCAGCGTAGACCCTTCGATGTTTAAGTCAGAGATCAAGAGTGACGCGACAACAAATAAATAAGAGAGAGAAAAGAGAGTAGGAGAAAAGGCTTGGAGGATATTGTACCTCCTCTTCCAATATGCTTATTTCTCGTGCATATCTTTGATATCACATATTGTTGAGTGATGACCTTTTATATAAGAGAAAATAGTCAGAAGTATAATTGAATTAGGAAAACTAATCCTTTATCTCGTCGGATTCGAGTTTGATGAGGATTAGGACTTGCATTGTTTTATCCTATTTAAATTAGGACATGTTATTGGATGTGGGTCTTTGAGCTCGGGTTTGACAAAAATATAGTCATAACATATACTTTTTTAATTAAAATTAATGAAATAAATTATTAAGCTATTTATGATGTTTAAACCTCAATCTCAAATGGAACTTTAGGAGAGACGGAGCAGATTGTAGGAGTTGAATGACAGAATTACCCCGCCAATGGTAGATGCTCGAGTGGTCATAGACCGGATGGCCAATATAATGATGCAACATATTTTAAAAGATCAATTTATGTTGATGACGCTTTTGTGCCTCATGAAGCTACAGGTAACAATCTCGGAAGTAATTGCTTTGGTCTACATTATGCTGCACTTTTTGGACCATCTTGGGGCTATAATATCATTTTCGGACGATCATGAAGGTATTATGGGTAAATTAATGAAATGTGGCTTTTGTACAACCAATGTGTAGAGTTTGTTTGGGAAAAAGATTTAAGAAGAGAGAGCATAATATCACGGACTGTAATCATGATACCCAATTATCTACATTGTATGCTAATATTGATTTGGTTGTATTGATTGTGTGAGAAGTGCTCTAGGAGATTTGTGTGTGGAGAGTATGATGGAGCTAGAACATTTGGAGTTCAGGTAGGCCGACCTCGTTGAGTTTGGGGAGCTTGTCGCTAGTCGATGACTTGACATTAAAGGGGGAACTAGGCGAACCCTACACAAAATGATCGAGAACTGGAGCTATTCTCCTGATGAGCCCAAGGCAAACAAAACCAGTCGATATATACCACTTCCACTAGGCTTACTCTCGTAGTATGGGATGCGAGAGTGCCGCACAGGGTCGTAACCTCTCGTCTCATAATAATAATTAAGTTGATATGTATAGACTTAATCTACTAATACAAACACTAATGTTTTATGTTGATGACTTGATCACAGTAGAGGGAAATCAAAAGAAATAGATTAATTTCAGGAAATTCAGACCTCTAAAAAGCATTGGTTATTTAAAAAATCAATAAACTCCCAAATACAACTAAGTTACAGTAAAATAATAATCATTCCCACCCTTTTTCATTATGAACTAGAGATACATACACAAAAATATCTTAATTCCCTAAAAACAAGCAATTAACTAATCACAAGCCCCTCAAATAACTCCCAGTAAATGACAAAAAACTAACCCACTACTAGATAATATTATATAATATTAAAATAACTAATATAGATAAGATTACAATAAATAAAACATTTGCATGCAGTAATGATCTTTTCATCAACATACTAGCGCACAATGATTTTATTTAATAATTTCTGTTTTTTGGAAGATACAATATATCAAAGTAAGCAAAGGAATTTTTTTTTCATATTTTAGAATTAAACTAAACTTATATTCACTTGATTGTCAGGTAACAGTATATTCATATTTTTATTTAATTACATAATAAAAAAATAATATTATATGCCTTAATTAGTATAGTCAGATTTTTCCCTTATATTAAGAGACAACCAGAAGATTAATATTGTCAATCACATCTTCCTCATCAGCAGAACTTGCCTGCCACATTTGAATGAGCCCCTCCAATCAATTATTCTTACCTAAAATATTGATAAAAAAAAATTGAATTGTAGCTGCATATATTAAAATACTAATTATATATAAATGATATCAAACTGACGTTGGACTAAATACGTACGCAAGGATTTTGCGTATTCTTCAAAGTAACATGAAAAGATCTCTGCTAGCTTGTGGGCAACCGTAATCAAAGCACAAAAGTAATTACGTTGCTTTAAGGAGTTCTTACGTCTGGTTTGATATATATATATATTATAGTCTTGATCTGGTCTGAAATTTTAAAGTCCAGTAAAGTCTAGGAAAGCTATTAAACCGAGGGGTTTAGTGGGCTTAATACTTAAAATGCATAAACCGAACCCGGACTTTCCCGTTCTTTAAAATTCTGGATTGGAACATATATATAAGGTGTGGGCGCCCTGATTTTTAATGTGGACACGCTGTTAAGCCATGCGAGTTAATAGAGTTAATTTTCAATATACTATACAGCCGTACAGTTTAATAGCATAAAAAACTTACTCTTGCATGGCTTAACAGCGTGTCTGCTTGAAAAAAAAGAGGGTGCAGCGCTCTTATTTTTTCATGCGGACATGCTGTTAAAATGTGGTTAAGTAGAGTTAGTGTGAACACGTTATTACACCATACAATTTTATAGTGCATTAAAAAATAATTTTATTAAACCGCACAATTTAATAGTGTATCTGCATTAAAAAATGAGGACACACATTTGAAAATGATTATATATATGTGGCCGACATGGGTGATTGGGAAGATAACAATAATAAATCTATGCAAATATTGCCAACAAATTATTGAGTGCAAACAAATAATAATCTTTAATAAAAGTGATCCAGCTACGGTGAAACGGGTGTACCATACCCCTCTTTTTGTCCTTTTTTTATGAATGCTAGAAAAGTTTCATCTATGATGGACCTGAAGAAAACAAAATGCACAGTTCAAATATTTTGATGCTTTAAAGCAATCCTATATGTGAGTAGTGCTACACATTTCAAATTTTTTATTTTAAAAAATTATCTTAATTAATTTGGTATTCATCAATTAGTTGGTGAGATAATACAATTAATTTACTTAATTGAATCTTATAAAATATTATTAATAACTCATAAATGCTACATCATTTAAGATAAATTTAAGATAAAAAATTTGAAATACCCATCATTACTCTATTAAAATTAGGAGTTATGTGCTCCAATACCATGTGTTGAAAAGCATTCCATTGTGTTCAAGATCCTTAGAGTGTTCCTAGTTTTTATATTATATATGTAACTTTTATCACTGGTACACTTTTATCTTTTTAATATTTTTTTTTAATTTGGAAAAAAAAAAGATTGGACGCAAATAGAGATTGGATTATTCTAGTACTCAATAGGTTCCTCGGGATCGATTTAAATTAATTTAACAACAAATTAATGAAAACAAAAACAAATTTTAAAACTGTAAGAAAAAGGAGATAAATGCCAGACGATTCGCCTTTATTGAGGCGAAACTAACCATAAACAGAGCCAAACCCTACAACAAAAGTCAAAACTTGTTGTCGGTCGAACTAACCATACAACCTTTTAAAAAAAATTAGGCTAAGTTAATATGCTTTTCGCCTCATGAAGCCACAATAACATATACAGAATATCGTAAAGTTGGAAGTAATTGGGTTATAATGCTACACTTTCAATTTGAACCATCTTGGGCTATAATATTCTGTTAGAAGACTAGAAGGGTATTATGGGTAAATTAATAAAATGTAATATTATATGATTAAAAGAGAGGTGGGGTTATTTAAACCTATCATTTTACTCTCTACACCCTCTTTTTAATTAAAAATTTTATTATATAATTAATTTTTTAAAAATTACTTAATTTACCTTTTCTTTTCTTTCTCTTCTCAATTTCACAAATTCTCATTAATTTATTTAGATATGATTTTTAGCTAGAAATAATTGATATCACTAAGAGAAGGGTTGGGCAAAAAAACCGTGGCCCAACGGTTCAGTTCGGTTTAGTTTAGTTTCGGACCAGTTTTAATTCACAAAAATACACAAAAAACCGTTTTATAGAAAAGTGGGTGTACTAATTCTATTTATGAGATAGGTTGCATTACAAAAGGCTTCCCACCAAAACTTAAGGGGCATTTCAGCTCGAGCAAGAAGTGTAAGGCCAGTTTCAACAAGATGTCTATGTTTTTTTTTTTAACTTTTCCATTTTGGTGATGTATGTAAGGGTAGGAGTATCTTATAACTATTCCTTCATTTCTAAGATAAGATTCAAAAACTTTATATTCTCCTCCCATATCACACTAAACGTTTTGATTTTGAGTTTCAGATTTTTGTCAACTGGATTTTTAAAGGAAACAAAGGCTAAAAGTGCTTGTGATTTATGAGTTAATCCATAAATCCATGTGCAGTTAGTTTTTTCATCAATGAAAGCTATGTAGTTAGTTTTTTCATCAATGAAAGTTATATAGTACTTCAAACCTTGGTTTCATGTAGTGGGTGTAGGACCCCAAAGGTCACAGTGAATGAACTCAAGTCCAGTATGAAAAGAATTAGATTTATTTCAAATAGATGTAGGCAATATTAAAATCTAAGAATTAATTCATTAATGATTTAATTAATTAAATTCCTTAATAGAATGAAACCTAAGAAAATCTCCAATATAATTGAACTTATTATATTAAAAACACAAAATTAATTAAACTAAATTAATTTTCAGGAAACATTGTTCACAGTTACTGTAAGTCAATCTTTGGTTTGTTGAAGTTCTCATTTTTCCAGATTTTCTTGAAATTCTTTGCGATGAATGCCAAAGAATTATCCATGTACACACATGAATCTCATCCTCACTTGGTTTGGTGATGGGAACCTGTGTTTCAACTTGAAAAGCAACACTCTTTTCTTTCTTGGGATTTAAATTCAAGTAATTAGTCTCATATACCATCAATTTTCCTAAAAGAGAACCTCTAGTCATTGTAGACATATCAGCATATTCTTCAATGGCCAAAACCTTAGGATCATATCTAGGATGGACAGATCTTAAGATCTTTCTACAAATTTCATCCTCAGAAATAGGTTTTTCAAAAGCAAAGAAATCATTAACCATAGCAAGAATTCTATAATTAATATCAGATTTGTTTTCATGCTCATGCATTTTCAAGTTCTCAAAATCAGATGTAAATTTTTGAAGTTTAGAACGTTTTACCGTATTATCGCCTTCAAAGATACTTTGAAGTATATCTCAAGCAGCTTTAGATGTCTTGCATTTAGAAATTAGTTGATGTTGAAACACATCAACTCCATTGACTATAGCATTAAGTCCTTTTGCATTATATCCCAAAGCGTCAAGCTCGTCATTAGACCATTCTCTAATTGGCTTTGGAGATACTACACCATCTCTATTAGTTTTGGTGGGTTGAGTATATCCAGTGAACATGCATTGCCAAACTCTTTCATCAATAGCTGTCAGATAAATTTCTATCCTTTGCTTCCAATAAGCATAATTTGTTCCATCTAATACAAGTGGACAAGCCAAAGAGCCACTCTCTCTTTGCAAATTCATACCTACAAAATAGATCTAGGTTCCAAGATCTCACCAAATAAACGATTTGTGACCCGCTCTGATACCAATTGAAAGGAATTTAGATCTATTTCAAATAGATGTAGGCAATATTAAAATCTAAGAATTAATTAATTAAATTCCTTAATAGAATGAAACCTATGAAAATCTCCAATATAATTATTATACTAAAAATATAAAATTAATTAAACTAAATTAATTTTCAGGAAATACTGTTCATAGTTACTGTTTACGATTACTGTTCACGAGTTACTGTTTACCACATCAAAAACATTAATTTTGCCAAAAATAATAAATTGCAGAAATTAAAAACACAGAGATTTTTAAGTGGTTCGGATTAATTAATCCTACATTCACGAGGCCACGCCTAGATGAAAAGGAATTCACTAAGTTGAGATGTTATAACCTATGGATTTACTAAATTTAAGACTCTTACTTACAGTTTATCACCATACAGCTTACTCAACCTTAGACTAAATATACTTCTCTTGAATAACCGCTACTCCACTTGATCCACAATCCTCAAGGCACTTCGCAAAGTGATGAATAGCGATTCTTCAATTCTTCAATGTCTAGTTATCCAAGATCCACATAGACTCTCCGCAGAGATGAACAAAAATAGTCTCGTTATAAGACTTTGAATATAGAAGACAAAATAAATAAATCAACACAACTTTATATGCCAAATCCGGCTTTTGTGCTTTATGCTCTGTGTTGTGCAAACGTTCAATTATGAATCACCTATCTTTATATAGGCACCAGGGTTTCACAAAAATAGTAAGTCTTAAAGATTTTGATTCTTTCCAAATAAGAAATTATTTCCTCTTATAATTCTTATGAACTAGAATAAGAATATGATATTCTTGCCTTGCTCGTCTCCTAATGAATATCTAGAGCATTAATAAATTTCCTATTTGAAATTATTCTTGCCTTGCTTTTCTCCCAAAGAATATCTAAAGCATTAATAAATTTCCTATTTCAGCCAACTTCTGCTCTAAATAAATCATACATGCCAATTATAGAATCTTACCATTAATTGACTTACTAAATTAGACACATAATTAATCTAGGAAACAAATATTCCTAATAAACTGAAATCTCGCTAAATTAGGGAATTAATAAATTGATCTAGCTTCAACTCCAGCACTTAAAACTTCTTCACTCAAGGTTGAAAGCAACCAGCTCATGAGTTGTTGATCATTTCCCCTTCAGATCTAATATTGTGGATTTGGTGAAGCAACAACCATTTGATCACCATTTCCATTGATCATGACTTGATTTGAAGTCCTTTTTGTATTATCGATTAGATCTTCAAGTTCATTAGCATTGACAGTTGCTATGACTTGAGATCGCCAGAATAGATAATTGTTGTTCGTGAGATTGATAAGTGTATTGAAGTTCAGAGAACTACGAACAGAGGAGTTAGTAATGGAGTCTGGAGTTGGATTTGAGGTTGAGCTTGAAGCTCGAAAGCTGGTGGCTTGATATTCATTGTTAGCCATTGCATCAACTAGCTCTAATACCAAGTTAGATTTTTTGAATCTCAGATATGATGATGAAAACTGAATTTCATTATCAAGAATTGTGATTACAGTGAGAGCTTGGCTCTGTATTTATAGTAGTTACATAAACCTTCTGGAAATCCTGCAACTAATTCTAAGCATTTGTTTACAACTTGTAATAGAATAACAAAAATTACTAATCTAACTAACTTTGATACAAGTAACACAAAATGGTTTCCTAATGACTAGCAAACTTAATCACACAGCTGAAAGGGAAACTCTGCAAAACAGTTTTGCAGCTCAAAACTTTCAATTTGTCACGTGTGGTTTGCAATACAAGAGCTGCAGAATCTGTTATTAAATTAACCTCTGCTGGCACTCCAATATGAGTTGAGCAAAGTTCAGCTTCATTAGATATTTCAACACAGAGGAACCTTTTTATTCTACTACTCCATTAAAAAAAATTTCAGAAGACAGCTACATTTTGGCAGTTATGGCCACATTTCCCAAATTAAATAATATTTTGAAAGAACACTATGTTCAATTAATGATTGCGGACAAACTATAATGGATTATTGATTAAAAATATATGTTCAATTACTATCTACAATTAATTATTAGCTAATCAGTGAGCCCAGGGGACCCATGCTAACAATCTACAATTAATTAATCCGTTATCTAATAATCTGCAATTAACCCACCATCGCACCGTCGACTACTTCATTCTATTTATATATATATGCTATATGTGTATATTATATCAAAACAAAAGCAAGAACTCGCAAAAGCAACTTAATTAATTAATTAATTTTGAGTTTGGATTCTGGAAGCAGAGATTTTTATAAATTGAAGAACATGGAAAATACCTGCTAGGTTTCTGGGCCAACTTGATTTGAATATCATTTATAATTTTCATTTTAATAAACATTTGCATTTATATTAAGTTTTCTAATTGAAAATTTAAGGTAAAAATGATTGGTTGGAGGGTTTCACAGTGTTTTGGGATAGTATTGCTGATGATACCATCGTGAATGAAAATCTTGATCTTGTTATTATCCCTCAGTATGAGAGAAATCCTGACTACACTGATTAAGTGCATGCATCTAGTGTTACTACTTTTTTGTGCTACGTTTAGTTAAATAAAAATATGGCTATATTATCACCTATCAGTCATGTGCATCAATTTGGATCTGTATAACTGATAAGATCTCTTGAGATATATAAGAGATTTTTTTTTTGTTTATTTATGTATATCGTATCTTCCTGAAAATGAAAATTAACAAATAAAATTATTTTGTTTGTCGATGTACTGATTAAGTTATTTAGCCTATACATGTTGGCTTAATTATACACTCTCTTATTGAATCTTCTTCCAAAAGAAATTAATGCCATGCATTAATTGTTCAAAAAGACACAATCTCCTTTAGGCTTGGGCTATTTCAATCCATCAAATTTTTCTCTACACCCATTTTAAAAAATAAATTCATTATTAAAAATTTAAAATTTTCAAATCTCAAAATTTACCCTTCATTGATATTTTTCTCTCTCTACATTGCAATTGTGCGTTCTCTTTCTACTCTCATATTTTACAAACTAAAGAGTCAATTTCACTTTCTTTTGAATTTATTTTTTGGTCTTTCTTATTATATCATGATTTTTATTTCATGCTTTCTATATATCCTCTTTGCCTATTTCATGCTTTCATATGTATATCCCCTTTACCTATAACTAGAAGTTGGAAATCTATTAGTTTTTATATTTTGTGAAATTATTAATGGCTCAGGTAAATTATTCACAGTACCATCTGCAGAGTATTTCATTACTTTCTATTAAATATTTGTGACATATTATGTCTTTTATTTCTTTGAGAATGTAATTCTTTTCTAAACCTTTATTTTTAAGGCAAAGTTTATGCATAAATAAATCTTTATACCCTAATAGCATATTACTAGAAGGATAATATTTACTTCTAATTCTTTTGTTACGCCAATTATATTCTTCTCTTTGAGCAATAGATAAAAGTCTATTATAATCAATTTTTATATCATTATTGTAATCTTCAACAGAATTGATATTCCATTGTTTTCAAGAAAAATTATTTCGAGAAACTTCTATTCTTATACTATCTAACAAGAGAGGATCTATATTTATGTTACGAAATATGTCTTATTTTTCAATAAGGATTTCTTAGGATACTTTCTTATTTAGTAGGATTCCTATTTAAGGAATAAATAATTTCCTCTTTAGGATTTGACTTATTCAAGGAGGAATACTATTAGTACAAGAAAAGAAATACTTCTCCTACAAGTAATAAGCACTATATATAGGGGGTTGGGTTCACTTATTTACATACAGAATAACACAACAATTAGGTTCTCTATAAGTAGAAAGTTTCTGGTGTGAGAGAAACGGTATGTCTATTGAGAGATTGGGTGTGTTATTGAGGTTTGTGTGCGAGAAAAATACTAGAGTGATTGTAACAATTTTTCACATAGTGGATTTTTCTCTCGTCATCCTTGGTGGACTGGTTTTTCTCCATTATAGGAGTTTTCCACGTAAATTCTTGTGTTATGTGATTGGTTTTATTCTCAATCTATTTTCTGTTATTATTTGTTTGATAGTTTTGCTTGCAAGATCTTAGGTGGAATTCAAAATTCCCTAGCAAGTGGTATTACGGATGGCAAAATCCTCTACAAGTTTGGGGCCCCATGAAGCCCCACCCCAAATAGGGTGAATTTTGAACAATTTTTGGGGAATGGGGTAGGGAATATGGATGGCAAAATCCTCCACGGGTTTGGGTCCCCATGGAGGCCCACTGATTGGTGTTAAAAATTATATATTTATCTAGTGATTAAATGTTATTTTGTGCTTATGTTATAATTTATATTTGTAATTATGTAATATGTTATGAATTTCTAATTATGATTTTAAATATTTGATTTATATATTTTTGTGTGTTTATTAGGTAAAATAATACTTTGACGCAATTCGAGGCTCCAAACAGAAAAACGGACTTTGAATTTGGATTCCGGAGGTCTGAAAACCTTAGGAGAGACATAAAGGATCATATGTACTGTTCATGTATACGGTACTATTCACGTATACAATACTGTTCACGTATACGACACCATTCACATATACAGTATGTTTACGTGGCATTGACTGATGATGTGGCAGCATACTATTGGATAAAAAAGAATGAGCTTACGATAGATATAAGTGCACTAGAAAGTTGTCAACTTTGACCAAATCTCAATCGTTCATAATTCAATGGCTCCGATCGTGCCACGTGGCTATGGTTGGTGAGTTGGGTTGGAGGATCCGAACCTTTGTATTTAGGTTGACCCGATTCGCCCATTAACCCGCCAAATCTCAACCATTCTTTAACCAAATCGGACACTTCAAATGATGACACGTGTCATGTTGACTTTTGAAATATGACCAGCCTTCAAATCTTGATTTAGTGGTTATGTGAAGTGCATACATAAAGCTTATGATGGACTGCAAAGCACTGGTTTATGAACGAATTTTCCTATAAATATAGCCTCATTTTTATGTATGGGGGGATCCCTTCTTCTCCAATTTTTCTCCTAAATTCTCTGTAATTTATATTTATAAAATTTCGATTGTGTTTTTAATATTTTTGGTAATTATTTTCATAAATAAATTTAGTTTTATTTCCAATTTTAGATGCTTTTATTTCTTTTAATTATGTATAATTTAGTTTTAATACTTATTTTTATTTCAATTATGTCTAGCTAAATAATCATAGTTAGGGTAAGGTGAAACTCTTAGAAAATAAATATGATTTAATCAAATTCTATTTTTAATTATATTAATTAAATTATTTTCTATTTAATTCTACCCATATTTTATATTTTGGAATTTTGATTTATTGTAGACAAACAATGGAGTTTGGCACAATAAATTCTTAATATCTTAGTATAAATTATGGCAAAATTGTATTTTGACTTATTGTAGACAAATTAAATTTTGGCACATTAAGTACTTAATCGATGATAAAATTAATTGGAAAATAATGATAATTTATATAACTAATCCTTTGAGCAAATAAAAATATGATAAAAAGAGTTTGTTAAATTATATTTACTACTAAAAGTAGATCCATAGCCCTAACTAATTTAATTCTATATTTTCACTTAAATTAATTTACATATATTTTAATTTTCTTTTCCTTTCTCAAAAAAATTAAAATAAATAAATTTCAATCCCTTCCCTGTGATTCGACCCCGGACTCACCGGGTTATATTATAACAAGACACTCTTTACTTAGGAGTAATACACTTTTGAGTCGTGTCACCCACCCCAAATGGGGTGAATTTTGAACAATTTTTGTGGAATGGGGTGGGGAGTGGGAGAAAAATAATCCTCAATTTCCTAATGCGGTGGGGTTTGGTATTGTACTCCCACCCCACCCCCACCCCAATCCCCATTATATATAAATATTTAATTTTTATTTAATAATTTTATTTATCAATTACAATATTGGTTAATAAATTTTCTTTTTATTTTTACCTAATACAAATAGACTATAACTAAAAGAAAATCATACAACATAATTCTTATTCAACCTTAAAACATTGGATTATTTATAAAAGAATGATAAACCTTACATTCATAGGTTATAAATATGATAAAGAGAAAATGAAGCTGTTAACAAAGAAGAATTTGAAACATTGTTATACATTTTTATGATTTTAGTTATTATTTATCTAAATATTTTACAGTTTTGATATCATTTCAAGATATTGTTTCAAATTTTTATAGATTTTTTAGTAATTTAAATACTTTAAATTATAGTAATGATTTTTATTCAAGTTTTTAATTTTTAATTTACTAAAATTATGTATCCATGCCTAAAATAAAATAATAAATTGGAGAATGGAGTGGGGTTAAGGAAATCATTCCCCATATGGGGATTCCCCATCCCCACCCCACAAAATTTATTGGGGAATGGGGCCAAAATTTTTAATGGGGTGGGGAACGGGGTAGGCTTCCCCACCCTCACCGCACCCCATTGACATCCCTAAGTGGTATCAGAGCTAAAGGTTTTAACTTTGCAAAGCAATTATGTCAGCAATGAGGTTTTCAAAACCTGTGAAGGTATAAATAGAAAAGTTTGATGGAAGAGTCAATTTTGGCTTTTAATAAGTTCAAGTCAAGGATATGTTGGTTCAATCTGGTTACACAAGGAAAGCAAAGGCGATATAAACCCTGGCAGAAATCTTGAAGGTGTGTAGACAATCAAGGCACCTTGAAGAAGATTGTCGGAATGCAGCAAGTTTGGCAAGTAGCTTTAAATCAGTAGATTGAGATACTAATAATGTCAGCTAGTGGTGTGTCTCTTTTTTCCATGAGAGATTGGTTTATCCTTTTTTGGTGTGTCATAGAAAATGATGTGTTACTGCTAGCAGGTCCATAAGATTTGCACACAAGGCATGGTTTGGCATTTATGCAAGGTGCGTGGCGGAATTTTTGTGTGGATAGTTGAAGACTCTTAAAGAAGTCAAACATGAGAGTGGGTATTTTCAGCAACGTGATCGACATGTGCTGAAAATGTGTACTCTGGATAAGGTGGAGTATGATAATTCTCGGTGTAGAGAATTATGGTTGCTAGATAGAGGACAAAATTTTACCTATGGTGGAGTGATTCTCTAGGCCCTATGTGAGTGTGTTTTTGGTGGAGTAAAGAAGGTGGAGACAACGTGGTTGTGCGGATACACGGTGGATCATGTTTTGTTGCCTAATTAAAAAACTCGCCAAGATGGAAATTGTTAGGAAATATGTCTTATTTTTCAATAAGGATTTCCTAGGATACTTTCTTATTTAGTAGGATTCCTATTTAAGGAATAAATAATTTCCTCTTTAGGATTTGACTTATTCAAGGAGGAATACTATTAGTGCAAGAAAAGAAATACTTCTCCTACAAGTAATAAGCACTATATATAGGGGGTTTGGTTCACTTATTTACACACAGAATAACACAACAATCAAGTTCTCTATAAGTAGACAGTTTTTGGCGTGAGAGAAACGGTATGACTATTGAGAGATTGGGTGTGTTATTGGGGTTTGAGTGCGAGAAAATTACTAGAGTGATTGTAACAATTTTTCACATAGTAGATTTTTCTCTCGTCATCCTTGGCGGACGTGGTTTTTCTCTATTATAGGAGTTTTCCACGTAAATTCTTATGTTATGTGATTGGTTTTATTCTCAATCTATTTTCTGATATTATTTGTTTGATATTTTTGCTTGAAAGATCTTGGGTGGAATTCAAAATTCCCTAATAATTTAAACCTTTTTGATTTATTATTATAAGTTCTCCAATCCCAAATTCATGAGCTTTTGATAAATATAATTCTATTAACTGTTTAATATCTAAATCCCGTCTTTCTCGTGAATAATATGAAATATGTTTAATTATGTTATATTTTATTACTTTACTATCTATCATTAAATTATATCCTCCGTTATTAATAAAATAAACAATTATCTCATCATCCATTTTTTAAATTATTGAAACCAAATACTTGGCTCTGATACCATTTTGAGGATATAAAAACCCAAGACAAACTCAGGAGTGTAAATGATCAATCTTCAAAGCTTTAAGCAATTTTTATAAATTTGATAAACTAAAGTGCACCATTTTGTGCAATCCTTTGTACATTTCTTTGTGAGATCATCTTTTTCCTTCTACAAGATGCCGAATGTGTGGAATTTTTCCACCGTGTGGACCAAAATGTGAATGAAAGAAAAAAGGGCCATAGACTTTTAAAACGTGTAGTAGTCTTTGGGCATTTTTATAATGATGGGTTTTTAATAGAGAAAAAGCCAGCGATATTTCTAAGATTTGTTTCAATAATCACAAAGATTCTTTAATTTTATAAATGATCACACAAATTTTTTTATAAATATATATTATTCATATTCAATATTATTTTTAACATCATATTTTTATTTAGGATAAATATTTCTTTAGTCCTTATATTTTGATTTAAGTGACCGTTTAATCTCAATATTTTAAAAAATATCTCAATCTATAGTTTAATATGTTACATTCTTACTCTTACTTGTCCTTTCCATTTACAATAATACCCTTCCAACAATATTATTGACATTAATTAATTAATTTATTAAAAAATTATTTAGCAAATTAACCAATAATTATTTATTAGTAAATTAACCAATAAATATCAGTATGAAAGAACTAATATTTTTTGTATATATGCTGTTAATTTTACTAATAATTATTTTATAAAAATTAATTTACCAAATTAATCCTAAAAATAAATTAATAATATAAAATTTGTGTAGATTTTTATGTTACTTTAAGGTTAATTTAATAAATTACCATTTTCTCTTTTTATTAATATCCCCATGAATATTTTTGCAACGGTATTATTGTAAAAAGAAAGCAAAAGAAAGGGTAGGAGTGTAATACAGTTAACAACGAGGTGTCTTGAGGTATTTTTCTTTAAATATAGAGATTAAACGGGCGCTTAACTCAAAATATAGGGACTAAATGAGTAATTACTCTTTGGAATATTATTATTATTTGGCAACTGGATAGTTGTATTTGAAGGTGTTGGTGTCTTGAAGTGCCAATAATATCTATTGGGAGGTTCAGGCTCCTCTAATTAACATGTTCATGTTATTTTCTTTTTTTTTTTTTTTTGTTTTCTATCGTAGACAATTTGTGTTTGGAACAGTATTCACAGCATTATTGAAGTTAAAATGTCTTATTTGTTTTCACATTTTTGTAAGACACCAAATTTTCTTCTTTGCCCATTTACTCTAGCACAATTGTGTATTTTCTCAATTTACAAGACTGGCAGAGTGCTACATGAGGTGTTATGACCAAAAGATTTCTTCTTAAAATTGTATAATACAAAGGGTTAATTATCCCTGGGTGACACATTTTTTAAAAATAGGCGAGGGGGTAACAAATCCGTTAACTTTAACGGAAACAGTAACTTTACTAAGAAATGACATTTTTGCCCCTAGAGTTAATTATAAAATAACGTTTCTACCCTTATAATAGTTACAAAATGGCATTTTTATCCCTACAATTAGTTACAAAATATGTTTCTACCCCTACTCAGTTATTTTTAATTTTTTAAATAGAAAAAATTAAAAAAAATTACATCTAAGTCTAATTAACAGGCTTTTTTGGTTAAATCAAACAATTTTTTTTTTTAATTCTTATTGAATCAAATAAAATCTTTTATTAAGTTAACAGCAAAATTTGATTCATTAAGAAATTTCTTCAAAAAAAAATTATCTGATTTAACAAAAAAAAACTCGTTAATTAGACTTAGATGTAATTAACCCGAATACAAAAGTAGATGATGGAAAAAGAATGCTCCATCTATTATTCATGTCCGGCATGATATAGACTACATATGCAGGAAAGCTTTTGTTGCTCATGTAATTTTTGTTCATATGTATTGTAATTATTAGATTTTGTATTATCATAAGAAATGGCTTTGGTACGTGTGTAGTTATATTTCACGGTGAATGGATTCAGCAAATCAGGCAATATAGATTTGATGGTAGAGAGGTGAGGGGAACAATTGTGCCACGTTCTACAACGTACATGCAATTGATGATAAGAATATGTCGAGTTACTTCAATTAATTTTTCTAAATTTGACATAGAAATGAAGTTCAAACTTAAAATATTGTATCTAATGCTGTCCATTCCAATTATAATAAACGATGATGTAGATTTATTTATTTTTTTTTTTTTTTTGAGGAAATTAGTGAAATTGAGTTTAGAAACCTTTTGCATTACCTATACAACCGAAAACAGATTTTGGTGCAATACCCGTTGCTGAAATGGGTAGAAGGGGTAACCAACTTCCAACAAGAGGTTATTAGGTTTTCAAATAACGGGCTCATACAAATTTCCACTTTCACCTAACTTAAGGCAAAAACATCAATATTCCTGGCCGTTTCAGTTAAACTGGGGTAAAATAAAATGGTAGAATTTCATGCCTACTGCTCTTCTTTTCTCTTTTTACTTTTTCATTTCGATTTTCATTTATGTGACCACTTCCTTCGAGACGATAAAGTACAAAACCTTTGGGCGAGGAACTCAAGAAAAGCAAATGTTTAAAGCTTTTTGCAGAGCAAGCTAGAGTCAACTTCTTGCTGTTGTTGAATGTGAAGTTGTGATCAGCTTAGCACTACTCCATTACTAGGACCCGAAAACAAGAATTCATCTCCATCTCTATACATTTCTCAAGATCCATCTACCTCCTCCGACCGGGCTTTAGGCTAAGTTATCCTCTTTCGGCGAAGGCAAAAAAGCAATTGAGAAACTAACTATGATGATTGCGAGTAGCAACTGCATTGCTGAACGATATTGATGACTTTGAATTACTGGTGCTTCTTTTAAACTTATTTATGTTTGAAGTACATGCATTGACATGTATTGGCTGTTGTTCGATATATTACATGCATTGACTTGTATTGGCTGTTGTTCGATATATTTGGAGCTTATGTTGTTTATGTTTTGATGAACGTTTCTGATAATCTAATTTTGGTATACATTTACTTACACGATTTCAAATAGCTACAACATTTATTTAGATTCAAAGAACACACTCGGCTCATTTACTCAATGTGTATTTATCGATTTACTTAATTGCAGCTTGGAAAATGGGAAGAATTTTCCATCACCTGTTTACAACCCAATATTTCTTGTTAAATATTATGATGCAAAAACTAAGAGGAAATTAAAAGGGGAAAGAAAAGGAAATTTATTGAAGCAAAATCGATAACAAGTTAATGGCCAAAGTTTGACTACGGTCGTGTACTTATCAATTTACGTGGCTTCAATTGAGAAAATGGGAAGAATGTTCCATGACTTCTTTATGACCAAAGTTTGATTGTTAAATATGTTAAAATATATAGTGGTGAGATGACAAATATAAATCAAATAAAATTCTATACAGTAAACACAATACTGTATATCACAAATCTGTACAAAACAGATTAATAACGCAACCAGCAAATAATAGATAAATAATAAAATAAAATAAATTGTGAACAAACCATAATTACAGCAAAGTAGAGAATACAATAATAAACAAAATTTAATAAATATATTAAATTTAACCAATTAAGGAAACAGCGAGCCAACCCGGAACAGTGATCGAAATTCAAAACAGTGATCGGTAAACAGTACCGCGACTAGTGAATAGTACCACAAACAATAATATAGCAAATACGATCAGCAAATAGCAACCAGTAAAACAGTAAATAATGACCAATAAAATAGCAAATAGTAAACAGCAACCAGCAAAACAACAAACAATAAACAGTAAAAGAATTCGAGGCTTACGACAGCAGTGTCCTTAAAACAAATTGACTGCCTACTCGATGCTTTATGATTAATTGGTCTCTGTTTTCCAGGATATAACAGGAATGATATTCGTTGTTAAGCACCAATGCGAATATCCGGCAAACTACAACAGTATCGAACTCTCTCAAAACATATGACAAGAACAGAGAAAAATTTATGCGCTGTGCGGCTGTGTGTTTTTCTGCATTTTAAAACGAATGGGAAGCTGCCTTTACGTGAAGAATTCATTACCCTAGTTTTGCAAAAAACAAAAAATAATTTTCGCAATTAAAAATTAGTAAAAACCGGCCCATGTGAGTCCGAGTGATTTGGGCCGACATTCGTGTACGTAGGACGTGCGGGTGCACACGAGTTCAGCCAAATCGAGCCAATTTTGGGTCCATGATTTGCACACACACACCCCCCCCCCCCCACCCTCGGCAGGTGCGCGTGGAGAAAGCCTTTATCCTTGGTGTTCTTGAATGCCCATATATGTGCAAACATATATAAATCCAAATCCAATGACTTAATTTTCCCATGTGAGATAAGTCTACTTCCTCTTAATATTTCCAACATCAATGGTGCATATTTGTGAAACAATTTCTCATTCACATGACCATCATTTTGAGCATATGATATACCGAATCGACGTGTTCACGGTACTTTCTAAAACCTCCACGACCTTTCAATTATGTTAAGTGGGTCTCACTCAAAATGTGGCCCAAATATAGCTAACAAAAAGCTATATTTTCCAACAAAATATGTATTACGCAAAAACCAAGAAGGGAAAAGAGCGGGATGGGGTGATCCAAATTGATCATAATTTCAGTTTGTGGTATTATGACAAAATACAGATGTTGTGGGCTTACTGGTCATATTGGAAGAAGAGCCTGTCCCCAAGGTATTAATAAAGAGCAGTGATTATTGTCCCCCTCAATTTATCTCATCAGTCCCACTTTTAATTTAATTTATTTTAATTATAGAATTACCCTTATTAAAAATAATTATTTATTCTTTTATCTTCTCTCACATCTCTCTCTCATACATCGTTATCCCTCCCACCTATATATCTTTTTTACCACCAAATTCACCATCACAATCAACTAGAAGTTGTTCCTATGTGTCTAAAGAGATATAATTCCATCAAAATAATTTGTTCCATAACTAAAGAAACTTAACTTCAATGTCTCTGAATCACTAATTTTCATGATCAAGCACTAGAGACCAAGAGGAGAATTACAAAAAAAAAAATGATGAAATTGCACCTATCATTGTGATTTACTTCACTTTTTCTCACTTAGGATTCTATTGCATCTCTCAGTTGAGTCTGAATCTCTCAATCCAGCTTCTCAAGAATTTTAATTATGAACATTTTACTTTAACTGATACTACTTGAATTCAATTAAATGAACATTTTAGATATTAACTTGTTGACTTTGGATCATGGGTTATAGTTTTGGAATATCTAGTTAACTATATATATATAAAGTTATTAGATTTGATTTTTATGGATCTAATTATTTTGTACATTGTAATTTGATTATTTGATTTTAATTTCAATTAAAAATATTGTGTTTTGTAATTTTAATTTGGTGGTAATGGTGATGATGAGCTTAGAGTCGATGAAGATAATGCATGAGAGAGAAAATAATAATTACTTTTAGTGTGGGTAACTTAGAAAATTAGTTAGGTAAATTGTAAAGTGGGGTTGAAGAGATAAATTGGGGGGTAATTATTACTACTCGTCAATTAAACACAATGCAATTGACCACAAAGAGAACATTAATTTTATCTATATGGGTGCATTTGATATGCAGGATAATATATAATATGATGAGATGAGATATAATTATATTTAATACTGTTTTATATTTGGTGTAGACTAAGATTAGATTGGATTGTAACAATAATTTATTATATTATTATTAAAATTAACTAAAAATAAATAAATATTTAGTTAATCATAATTTAATTGAATTAATTCAAATGAAAATTCATTTAATATAAAATTAAAAAATATTTAAATATTTTTATTTATAATAATTTATATTATAATATTACATTTTACAAATTATTATTATTATAAACTAAAATTTTGCAATATTAATTATTCCAATCTTCCTTAATGATATTAGTTAAATATGAATCATAATAAATCATAAATTAAATATATTTTTATTTATTAAATATATTTCATATTTATATTATTGTTATTTAATTACCTATTATTTTTTCAAAATTTATATTTCGAATATTAATTTACTAATTAATTTAAAATTTAAAATTTAAGTTCTAAAAATATTTAATAATTATATAATTATAATAGAATTATAATTTAATGTGAAGTGAATAATGGTATTTACTATAATTTATTATTTACATTATTAAAATCAATATTTTTAATTACATTTATCACATATTAATATAATTTTAATATTTGTAAATTATTTTGTTTAATTGAATTAACAATATAATTCAACCTAACTAATCCCACAGCCACCCATGGGATAACTTCCTTTATAACTTGGGGCTACGTTTGGCATGCAGGATTAGATTGGACTAATTATTAGGATTGGACTGGATTAGATTGGATTGAATTAAGTTAGATTATATTATATTATCTTATGTTTGTTACAGTACCGGATTAGACTATGTTAAATTATATTTAAATAACATTTAATAATAAAATAATTATTAATTAAAATTAAATATATAGAAAATTAGTTATTAGGTATTGACAATTATAATAAACAAATATAAATTAGATTAGTTTAAATTAAATTAAATTAAATTAAAATTAAAATTAAAATTATTTAAATATTTAACTTAATTTTTATTAAAGATTTTCAATATATTTTATTTTATCAAAAAGTTAGCAAATAATATAAAAGCAACCAATTACTGGTATTATTAATATAGTGATTATTAAATTAAATATTACATTAGACATTCAAGTAATAATGAATTAAATAGACAATTGTTTTTAAAGTTAATCCTAACTTTGTTAATCCCATAATCTTAGGACTAAATTCAAATTTAGTCCCATAATCTAATCCAAAGGAGATCTTGCCAAACATAAGATAAATAATTAATCCCAAAAGTAATCCAATCTCAAACTTAATCCTAGCTACCAAACATAGCCTAACATTATCTTGTAGGCCTATGATAAGATAAATTCTAATACTTTTAGTGCATGTTTGGCACACCTCATATCAATGTATTAGAACCCATATTAAAATATTACAGTCTCATGTTTGGCTTTTATAATACACTCTTTTTTTTTTTTGTTTATTCTTTGGATGAACTGTGCATCAAAGTTTATATTTAATTTTGTTTATCTTGTTTTAAGCTTTTCACAATAGTGATAATTTACATATTTAACAAAGAAAAAAGAAATGTGCTAGCATTTTAGGAAAAAATAAAATAAAAAGGAACTGAAAGATAATTTTATGGAAATTATCGATGAGATGAAAAACCTCTTCAACAGCTGCTTTATATCATGGTCATTGGCTTTGTTTTGCTAACGGACTATCAAGGTAGTTGATTTGGCTTGATTTAGCTTGTTATTCACATGGAGATTTTGTAGCCAGTGCAATTCAAAGATCAACCTACCATGGTGACATAGCTTTATCAGTTCATTATCCATACATTTATATTTTATTTACTACCAATGAAAATAATTGGCAGTCTAATATTATGATACCTTTAGCTTTTGCTTATTCATCTATCATGATTACTAAATTTACGTCACAATTTCTGAGTTTATTTTTGCTAAAATGTAAAGACTGATCTGGTTATTGTCTTCATTAAAGAATAATTACTAATTAATTAGTGGTCAGATACTGTTGATTTTCACTATCTATTATGAAGGAGAGAAGAGATAAAATTGGGGAAAATAATTTGTTTTCAGAATTGTTGATTGGTTACACAAACATATATCGAAGCAGCTACCTCCTAGAGTTCATGGCATTAACATCTCATATATGCGTGTAGTCGTTGTCATTAAACCAACATTCTATCGTGTATTTTACTAGTTCGATTCATAAATATATTGTTTTCGATAGCCTCCCAAGTTGGTCTCCCAATGTGATGCATGCATTTCAATACTATATTTAGAAATGAAAACGTGACTGCCCATGAAGATTGATGTGGGGATAATATTAAACATCAAGATTCTTGTGCTTTAGAATTAGAAGCTGCTGTATACCCGATCAATTATTCATTCATAGACCATGAAATTTCTTGAATGGCAGGTATGGGGTCGAATTAGAGGGAGATGAAGATGAAGAAGAAGAAGAGGAAGAGAGTGAAGGTTATTGTTTGAACAAATTTTCTTGCAAGTACTAGGATGTGCTTGAGTTATAATGTTGTATGTTAAATTTACTACTTTTGTTAGTGGCTACTGCTATGGAATGGAAAGATTAGAAGATTAGAAGAATAGAAACATTATAATGCTCATTGCTCAACGTTAAACTTGCTACATTTATCAATAGCTGCTACTGCTGTTGTTTTTTATTATTATATATTTCGTTACATGTAACGAAGATTAGTGTTTTGGATATGCAGCCAGTTTCCTATTTGTTTGCATTTGAGATCTGACTCAACTATAAATTTACAATTTTCTAGTTGTTTAATGTTTGTTGTTCTTTAGTTTGGGATGCAGGAAGTGAGGCAGATGAGGAAGGTGATGCAGCAGAATAATGATTTAGTCTTGTGGCAAGCTTTCTCCCTTGATTGGTCTAGGATTCATTTTATAGCTACCCACTTGATTATAAAGATGGTTTTTTTACGCCTAAGCAAACAATTGAGCAATGTTGCTGGGTATAGCTTTATCAAGCCTGTTTTTGGCATATTAGCATATGAATCATTTTTTGTATTCCTGGACTTGAACCTCTTTGTTAAAAATGCATGCAAATGCTGTGATATTTTTCAAGTTATTTGATTGAATTATTTGCATATATCTTTATTTCACAGGGCATATATTTGAAAAATACTGAAAAAAAATTGTTATGCTCTCGAAAATTTTAGAATTTATTAATTTTATGAGGAATTATGATTTTTTTTTTGTACATTTATATTAAAAAAATTGATGTAAAAATTCTGAAATTTAAGGCTTCTATATTTAATATTTTTCTAAGCAATAATAAAATATGTTTTCGAAACATATAATTTAAATTAATTATAAAAAAATTAATATAATACAATGTAATACAATGCAGCAACAACCACAATATAATTAGAAATTAATACAATACAATGTAACAATATAGCGTTAACGTAATACTGTACTAATACAATACACCTGTATTAAATAGTGCAATAGAGTGTAATACAATAAATTCAAATTTATTATAACTATTAAATAATAAAAGTTAAATTTATAATATTATAAATGATAAAATAAATTAATAAAATAAATTAAATTTATTAAATATTAATTTATATTTATATTTAAATAAAAATCTAATTTAATTAATAATATAAGATAGTAATAAACTAAGATATTTAATATATAAATGATAATATATTGTTTTACTTTCATTTTAATAATTTTATTTTAAATACGTAAGAAGTACTTTAATTTTATTAAATCATTTATTATTTACTAAAATACTAAATTTAAAATTAAATTTAAATTAAACAATTATATTCGAACTTAATAAACAAAATACATTTATAATTTAATATTATATTATTTTATAAAACAATATAATTTATATTATATTATATAATTATAAAGCATTACATTTTTAAAATATAAAATTAAATTATACTATATTATAATATGATTATACTATATTATAATAACTAATATATAGAAATAAATTATCTCATAACATAATTTTATTAATAATATAACATAATACTTTTAATTTTTTATTTAATAATAGTATATTATTAAATCATTTTTATATTATAAAAATTAATATATAAAAATAATTATTTAATACTTAATTTCAAAAAATTAATAATAAAACCATAACAAATTAATAAATTTAGATAATAATTTAATTTTAACATTATATAAAACAATATGTTAATATAAATAATATTATTTCATATATTACAATCTATACTACACCAAATATAATATTACATTACAATGAAATGTAATTTACCCTAATACAATACATCATAATACAATATAACAAATAAAATGTGCCAAACACACCCTCAATACCACCAAACATGTGATTAGAATAAAATTTAAAAAAATAGTCCAATTTCTCCTTCTAATTCTCCAACCAAACGCATCCCGTACGTTTTATGCTCTTTTCCAAATAAAACTGCTCTACAAAGTATAGCATGGCAATCTAAGCTATTCTCATATCTCATCTGAATGATTGCTGAAGAACACTTCACCAAGTTGTTATTTCAGCATCTAAAGGGCATCTTGACAGAATTTCCTTTTGAGTTAATTTATTCTCATTCTTTAATTTCTCATGCGAGTTATAGCAGTCCTAGGGAATTTGTTTGGTGTCTCGGAGTTGTCATCTTCCTATTAATGATTGTGACAGCTTTTACAGGATACGTACTCCCTTGGGGTCAGATGAGCTTTTGGGGAGCTACAGTAATTACAAGCTTAGCTAGCGCCATACCTGTAGTAGGAGATACCATAGTGACTTGGCTCCTTACCATGCAGAAAATATAAATTTAACAATGTACTGTTTTGTACTTTTTCCAAAATAGTTATTTACACCAACTTGATATTTACAATTCCCATATAAAAATGATGCCAATCACTGCCCAGTAAAAAAGAAAACGAAAAAATAAATCGTAACAGAAAAACCCCGGCCCCCAGAAAGGGAAGGAAACCAAGCAATTTACAAGCCAATCATCTGTCTGCAGGGAGCCCATAAGCAATGAAAGAATGAATGCACCATCTCTGTTTCAATGCTAACAAATAAACCAAGGGAGGTATCTACCTCTATAGAGAGTCCTTCTCTTATGCGGGCGCTCTCATATTTTTTTTATGCAGATACACTATTAAATCATATGTTTTAATAGAGTTAGTTTACATTCACTATTAAGTCATTATTCAGTCAACTACAAAGCCATATGACTTAACAACGTGTCTGCATAAAAAATGAGAGCGCTCACGCCTGAGAATTTCTAACTATATAGATGCTTACTCAGATTTTGTAGCTCAAGCAGTTGTGCCCAGTGATTATTCACCTAGAAAGCACCATCTCAGTTTTCAGTGCCAAGAACAGCCGGGCAGGTAGATTCAACAGCGAAAGCTCCTGTGCTAACACCATATATGCCACATCTCAAACCTCTTAAATACTAGCAACTGGCCTGTCCACTCCTGCAAACAAAGGACAGAAGCAAAATAAATAATTAATAAACAAAAACAATAACATAAGCTATATAAGAACTATTCTCCATGGATATAGAACCAAATGCACAATTAGCATGTTGACATGTAGGTTAACCTAGATTAAAATTATAATTAAAAGGAAAATGGCCACATCTAATTCTGTGAATCTCAAGTTTGTCTAGTCATCAGTAGGAAGGAGCCATATTAAAACAACATGAAGTACCTGTATGCCTTTGTACCAAGAATTAGGGTCACCAAGGCAGCCATTAGGAAGTGCGTTACGATCTTAAGCTGGAAAGTGACGTGCCAAAGCCCAAATTGATGTTTTATAAACGTATTTAACTATTTTCATTATGTCCGTAATATAAAAACCAAACAAGAGGTCAGGCCTACAGCTAGAAATTGCATTTAATAGTTTAAATTAGGTGATGCTAGAGTACCTCTACATAAACCCCAAGGATGATCATGAAACTTTCAAGAGTGCATGATGTTATAGTATGAAGGAGGCCCTCTAGATGTTTGCAGTGGCCTTTTCACAAATGGATGTTCCATTAGTTGAGCTGCAGTAGGCCGATCATTTGGGTTAACTTGCAAGCATTTAAGAATGAAATCCCGGGCATCTCTTGATAATGAGTTAGGAACTAGAGGAGGTTCACCCTTGCCAATCCTGAATAATGCTTGCATCTGCCAACAGAACATTATGCCATCACTGACACCATATCAACTGATGCCAACTTTCATAGATCATAAGATGTTTAATATAAACAAACAACTGCCATAAAAACATGGGAAATTAGAGAGAGAAAATCAATTTGGATAAAGGAAATTTTTTACGTACGCCTTCCAAATAAGAGTATGGGGGCTGACGAGTTAACATCTCCAACACAGTGCACCCAAGGCTCCATATATCAGCAGTTAGTCCATAGCCGCGGTTCTTTAAATTAACAACCTAAAATGCACAAATTTTGTTAACCTGAAACTTCTAATAGAAACATGTTTTTGGTATATGTCGACATGATATGTGAAAAGAGAATTTTACTTTCAAGAAGAAAATATTCAGATTAGCAGAAGCGAATGCACTCAAGAACTTGTTAAATGTGAAAAAATTACAAGCAATTCAACTCTCAAAATAGTGGCTAAATCCAATAATTCACAAATATGGTGAAATAACAGAATAAAACAAATTCTAAGACATAACTGTCACTCAATTTTGTTGATATATCTCACACCGTGCATCGTGTCTATCAATTTAGCCATCACATCTTTAGATGACCATGCAGCAAAATAAGATGTGCAGAGTAAGATTTCCACTTAACTACACCTATGCTGTAAACATAATTAAAAATTAAGATGATTTAATAATTAGTGGAGCTTTGGATCAATTCAAATAAAAGATTCCAAGACGGGTGTTTAATATGCAATTGCATTTCTTTTCCTATAAAACAGAGTCCAATAAGTTAATATTTACCTGTACAAATTAGAAGTATGCAATGGGTTGACCATACTTCTGAAAAAAAGTTACAAATAAATAGGCACTTTATTTTCATTAAATGATATATTAAACAATCAGTCAACCAAGATATATAACAATTATTTGATTTGTTTTCGATGAACATTTCATAAGTGGAAAATTTGGAGCCAACAACAAAAAACCTTTTTCACTCACATTGAGGAAAACAAATGACAAAAGTTATTTTCAAATAGAAATCCCCAAAGATAAAAGAGGGACGGAGGAAATATACAATCAGCAGCTAAACTTCTATTTTACATAAGTTTCTGCATTAAAACTTTTCTTAGAGCCAACCAAACTAGAAATCAATTAACCTCATGTTCTTATTTTAGGTAAAGGCCATTATGGACTAGCTTCAGCATAAGGCTTTCTCATCAGGTTCATAAAGAAGGTTAATTAGTGGTTTTAGCACCATCAAGTTCCAATTATAGATTGCATCGAACAAGGGGACTTTCAAAGGAATGCCATATCAACTGTGGCTTTTAAGAAGACGAAGCAAAAGATTAAGACTAAGGCTATGAAACCTCGAGTTCTCAAAAGTCTTTAAATCTGCACCTCGAGTTCTCAAGTCTTTAAATCTGCTTGCGATGAGCTGGCATATGACTTGAAAGATTTCTGAAATCAGGTAGCTACCATTTTTTACTCGGTTAAGTTTGCTTATTACAACTCCTAGTTAAGCTTTTCATGATGTTTCCCTTTGCCAGCATATTAATCTTCTACCTCTATCAGGTAACTCTCATCTTCTGATTTTGCCATTGATGTTTACATTACATTAGATGAAATATTCTACTAAACAGTTATAATTATAGATTAGCTGCAAATGGACATTTTAGGATCTAAACTTTACAGAAAATGATTGTAATAATGTTTGCACTTCTGACTGTTTTCCCATATTTTTAATTAAAAAATTTTTCTTACAGATTATTTAGAAGCTTGGATCTCAACGAATATTTACTTCCATTTCCTAATCAAGGCATTACCCGAACCTCTTATGGTTTGTTTTGATTTTTCTAGTTTCTTCGTCCAATCGTAACTCTGAATTTCTATATAGATTTACCTGAGCCAGTCCACAAATGGTGGATTTTGTCGTTTGTCTGATGGAAGAATCAGTCTAATAAATCTATGAAAATCTTCTCATAAGAATTGAATTAAAGAGAAATTTTCCAAAGTTTTGATTTCTTTAAGCTAAACCAGATTAAACCATACTCTTTTCTGTTAAATGAGAAGGATTTCCCCTATAATTTTTTTTTTTAAATGAGCAGAAAATCATAGACATGCTTATCTGTTTATTGTAGTAAACAAACTTTTATGTCTATAATCTTATGTGATGGAAATGCCAAAAACAATGTCTTATGCGGCCAGCAATTTAGGTGCTCAAAGGATGATCTAACCAACTTCATTTAGTCAGACTAATGGCTCACTAATTGATTCCGGAATAGATGATGACTATCAGCCATCTTGGGTGGAGGGAGGCAAAGAGTTTGTGTCATCTTAATAAACAAAAGAATGTTTACCCATTTCACTAAAGAGTCAGTTTCCAGCTTTTTGGTGGTGATATTTTGATAAATGTGTGCCAGTACTAACCATTGGACAAGACTTATCTGATTTCAAAACTGAAAAGAAAGGAGGTAGAAAATCTGAATTAAAATCCTTAAAACTATTAGAAAAAGCAATTAAGAGGGGGGGGAAAAATTTGAAACACAGTACTAACAATTCATAAAATTAACCTCCTAAAACCTGTGTCAAACATGTCAATCCAAAAAATGACCTTTCAGTGCAAGAAGGGAAAACCAGATTTTGTGTCTCAGAGCATCCAAATATTGGCAGTGACCGAAAGATCAACAGTTATAAGCAATCGGTTACCCTTGAGATCATCCTAGTTTGGTCATAAATGGACACTCGCTAAATATATCAGATTTTCTATATATAAATCAGATTACAACAGAAGAGGCAAACCTCAGGGGCCATCCAGAATGGAGTTCCTTTGCAGGATTTGACATCATTCAATGTAGTTGCCTGAAAAGATTAAATATATTGCATTAAGTACTGTAGCATTTAAGAGTTTTCAAAAGAAGTGCGAGAGAGAGTTACTACCTTTGCCAACCCAAAATCTGCAAGTTTTACTGATCCACTTGCATCTACCAATATATTGGCACATTTGATATCCCTTGAAAATGGAAAAAAAACAAATTACAAAAGAAGCTACACTTAAAAAAGGAACTTTTCAACCAAGTTCCACATGCCACAATGATACTAGTGGTCATTGCATAGAAAAATGGTAGAAAATGGATTCATGCAGCAGATCCAATGCAGTTAAAACTATGGCTTAATTTTGTTGAGTTTGGGGCACGATTTCTTCTGGCCAAAAATAGACCATTCTTTGCACCTGGCCTGGAAATCAGTTTTCATTTTTTTTTATTTTTTATCTTTTACATGTGTTTACATAAACCCATAAATTACAAAAACTATGTACTAATTTCCACATGATTTCTTAATAATTTTCATAAGTCCTTAAACAATAATTGAGCTATCTGAATGAGCATTTTTATTACATTTTTTTGAGAGAAGTATTTCCAACTCTATCAAAAGAAATTCATCCCCAATACGTGCAATAACAAGATATATGATTAATATTCAACTTCGTAGCTGCTAATTTATGATTAACGACCTCTGTCGTTGCTATCTTTGGTTTAACCTTGAATGAAAACACTATCCATGAATTACAGAAAACTGAGAATATAATGTTCCTTGTGAGCAGGGTTTAATACTAATCTGCAAATGGTGTTAAGATTACAATTGTTCTTCAAAATGCAGATTCAACATTGTTGGTTTTTTGAGTAACATCCTACCCACCTTATATGCTCCTTCCTCATTTCTATTCTCTTTTTCCTTTTCTCTTTTACTGCTTATCTCATTCTTTCATATACTACATCTCATTTCTAATACCACAAAGAAGATTGTACATAAAATATCAGCAATCACGTAAACATATGGATATTCCCATACTACTTTTGACACGAACACTACATCTATCTAAGCCATCTTGACAGCCAAAATGTGGAATATTGAAAACATGCAAAGCATATTCCAATTTTCAAAGTGCTATTACGTTTAGAGATCAAGAGTGTAGTAACCATTGAGAGGACATGTCATTATATGGAAAAGGAACTATAGCAGCCAAATCAATTTTATCACCTGTGAACCACGTTCTGCTCATGAAGATACTTTAAGCCATTCAGGATCTGCCTCGTGTATGCAGAAACTTGAGAATCCATCAAGTGATACTGGTGATACAGATTTGCAAGCGAACCTTTTGTTACGAGCTCAAGGAAGATAAAAAGCCTATTTTCATCCTGAATTCATTTGATGAATTAGAATAAAGACCCAAAACTGAAGTAAGCACAGACCTAAACAACCCGATATAAAAGAAGACAATTTAATATAACAAGACAGATTCCATCAAAATTCACAAAATTAGTAAACTTAGATACAATACAGAGCCTACAAAATTATACATTTGCTTCAAATTTAGGACAATTGTGGAAGTTCCCTGCTTTTTATGTATTTTACCATACGAGATAGATTTATACATATTGGGTAGGTTTATACACACTGGGGTACCAGAGAATGATAAATCGCACAAACTAATGCAGCTGGACCAAATAAAAGATGGCAATAATAGACCGCAGGTATACAGCTAGTTCGCAAACACTGGCAATATAGAGTACCCATCGACAGTACAGATTGTTTGGGAACACTGGCAATATTAGTAGATTAAAATAATTCTATCTTAAAAATCTGTTTCCAAAGGATATCTTGTTAAGTATTTATGACTACTTAATTCAATTAAGGAAGATGATGGTAGAATTTTACATAAAAGAAAAAAGAGAGAAAAACTCCATTAGTGCTATAGTCAATAAGATACATGAAAAATACACAGTGCTTCATATTCTGGCAATATCATAGATATCAGGGGTTCAAGAAGTGGCATTCAAGTGCACAGTTTCGGCTCTCACTTCATACATATTACTATGACGAAATACAAGGTAAAGACCAAGCATATGCATACCTTGTCTGTGCCAAAATATTGAACTATGTTTTCATGTTCAAACCGACTCAAAAGCGAAATTTCCTGAACCAATAAACAAAATATTAGAAAAATGATCTGATCATGCAGCTGCAGTAATTTATACTGTAGTTTTTAAAGGCAGTGAAAATTATGGAACTGTATGATTAATAAACAAAGGCGGGGAAAAAAATTACAGAATAATATGTCATGGACTTCTATCAGGAAAAGAAAAATCATCCCACCTGCTCGAGTTGAAGAATGCTCTGCTTTCCCTGAGTTCCTTGATCCTGCAATGAAACCTCCTTTACGGCAAAAAAGAATCCATCACTGCAGCAAATCAGAAAGCATAAGAGGGACTGGAAAAAATATATGTATATGCACATTCGCACTTGCACATACACATGCATATCAATGATAGTAAAGCAAGGCCTGGTTAATCATTTAAATTAAGTCTGACCACAAATAATACTACCCATCTTCAGACTGGGGATTCATAGCTAAAAAAGAAACTACACCTCAAAGTCTTCAAAATAATTAGATTTTTAGAAGTAAATGGTAAAGTAGTTGCAAAAATCATAGCTCCAAGTAAGAATATCCAATCTAGCTCATAATCAACTTTCTCTGCCTCAACAAAGAAACTGAATTCGACTTGCATGATTATCTTGAGAAACAAGACAAGTAGATTTACATGTAGCATAGCCAATATCCCATGGATGAAGCGATTACTTTTCCTTCTAATCCAAAATTATTATACATCCTTTTGACTTAATTAAATACTTTCAGCAGGTACACAAAATCAATACGGCTAAGCAACTAAAAGGATATCAAATACACAAGCATATCAGCACACGAACAAAACGATTTTACTTACTCCGTGTAGCCTTCATACACAGTTCCAAACGAGCCACTTCCCAAAAGCTCACCCTTTTGCCATGACATTATTCTTCTTCTGAATTTCCCATTCAGAGAAACATTATAAACCGGTTCTACAACAACATTAGTTTCTCTTGGCCTCCTCACTTCACTATTTTCTTCATTTTTATCCAAAGGACTAATAAACCCTACTCTAATTGGCGAATGCAAAAAGTATTCATCATCAGTCTCTGCAGCAAACGATTTCAATATCTCCTCATCATCATCAACAGCATCCACAGGCCGCCGAAACGTCATCGGCGGAGGCGGCGACAGAGCCGGCGGCCTGTCGCCGTTAATTCCGGCACTGGGTCCCACTCTATTTTCTCTCTTAGCTAAGCTGAAACCCAGCTTAGAAACAGAACGCTCGTCATCAAGCATAATCGTTGGTTCGAATTCTTGCTCTTTAGCTAAATCCAGAGCTTGACCGAACCGCGATTGCACTCTAGAGGCATTATCGAAGGAAGAGCGGGAGCGGGCCTTCTGGGCCTCCCAGGCGGCGGCCGGAATAGCGAAATCTTCGGGGCCGGAAAGGCCCAAGCTGCGACAAATGAGGTCGAATTCGCCGTCGATTCCTTTGACTCGTAAGCTGGTCTTGTGATCGGCCAAGTCCAGAGAGCGAATTCGGCGGGGGGAGACGGACGACCTGTCGTCCAATGATGATGAGGAGGAAGACGCGTCGTATTGAATGTTCTTAAGGGCGTTACGTCGGTCGAGTCTGGGCCGGGAGGAACCAGGCTTAGGCTTGCCGGCGTCCATGAAGGCATCTATCTATCAAATATCAATAGCAAAATCTATCCATCTGCTTTTGTCAGTGAATCGGGCCGCTTGGTCAGCAGAGGATTTATTGAGGAGTCAAAAGTGTCGCTTAAAGCAAACTGGCAGTTGTGCATGTCAATGTGTTGACCTAAAGACGGCTGTCCAAGCAGTTTATATTTTTGTACCGTGTTTGTAATTTATGAGTCTTGTATTTTTTCTTTATAGTATGATTCAATCTTTATAATGATGTGACCATCTCACCAATGAAGGGAAATGCGGCAGGTGTACGGTGCAGCTGATTCGCTTTAATCACACTCTCAGTGTGAAATTTGTATGCATCCTCATTGTGAGGTAAGCTCTCAAATAATTACCAATAGCGGAAAATGTGGACTAATGACTAGGTATGGATAATGTAATATGATCACGTCATTACTACGATGCACAATAACATATTTAAATATTACATAAAGAAAAAGCAATTCTTTCATAATGCATATTTTTATGGTGCATCTATTAACGAGTAATCGTTAGAATTAAAATGGGTTAAAATTAGAATAAAAAATAAGGATTAGAATAAATTATTGACTTTAATTATAAGAATTGAAATTAATATGAGTTGTATTATTATTAATGTGTTTACTCTATCTTAAAATTAAAATTTGAATTAATTAGATTTTTGTAAATTGTTAAAAAAATCCTCAATTAATAATTGTCACAATTATTATCTTGTATTTTAATTATTGTGATTATTATTAATAATTATTGATAATAATAATTATTAACGTTAATATATTAATTAATTATAATAATAATAATAATCCATTTAAGAGATTCATTAAGATAATTATCTCTTAATTCGAAAGATTAAGCTATGTCCTTAACTGGAATGAATAAATTCTAAAACCGAGATGAACTTTCTTAGCTATTTTACTCTTACAAATTACAAATACATTATTACAAGAGAAATTATTTCTGATTATTTTTTAATAGACGGGTTTATTCTTTGTCTTCTAGAGCTTTTAAAGGCATCCATTATGTGGAACAAAGATAAAGTCGCGATCCTCAAATAAATTAGTCAAAAGCAGCTCTCGCTATTGTCTTCCTCAAGGATGAAGCTACGGGGCTGTGACTAATTAAAATTATTTGTGGCGCGTAATCTATCTTTAAAACTTTAAGTTGTCAATACTGTTTTGTATGTTTACAATAAGATGGGGTTATGTATACTCTACATATACTATGAACACTCTTTTACTCTAAATTTTAAAAAAAATAAAAATTTTGACTCAGCACACATTTTCAAATATCAAACTATTCTTCCTTAAAATCATTCCATTAATTACTCATTGTTTTTTACATCCACAAAATACATATCTTTCTCAAGTCATATTCCTCAACTAACCATTCCCAAGATACATACATACATGCACATACATATATATATATATATATATATTCCAATATAGGATCTTAGATTTTGTTAAAGCCCGAAAAAATTATTAAGTCGTATGGTTTAATTGTGTAATCGCGTAATATTATTAAACTACATGGCTATATATATATATATCAGGACTATATATATACACACACGCACACTATAATTCCATAAACACACCATTTTTTTTTTAATAATTCGATAAATATTATTAAATTCACTATGAACATATGAACAATCCTTTTTCCATTCAAGTCTGATATTTTCTCCATAATGAGTACACTAAGACTTAACCAACAATGTTAAGGATGTCAATGTTGAATCCTAACTGTTATGTGTCATCAATCTATTAAATAACGAATTTCATAACTAATAAAAATAATATTATAATATTCAATAGATGAATACTACAACAGTTGGAATCCTTAATATTACTCAAAAAATTTAACAAATAATTTTTTTAAGAGATAAAATATTAAATGAGATGGAGCATGAAAACAAAATAAGGAATTTAATATTTATACAGGCTTAGCCATTGATAAAGCTAAAAGTTAAGAGTCCTTAACAAATGTGATCATTGACAAGTAAGAGATGTTCATGCAAAGTTTCATTAAGAAAAGAGTGAATCTAGGATGTTTATGGGATTAAAGTTAGGGTTTATAAAATAACAAACTATTTTTAATTATTTAATTTTTTTTTATTAATGGAAGTTTTTAAGGAATGTAAACGGCCGTTTATATAGGGCCATTCTGTTGTAAATTCAGGAATGAATTTATATCTTAAGTAACTAGGAAGTATGTAAATAATATAAAGGGAAAGGAAGAATAATATTATTATTGAAATGAGAATCGTTCTCAATTTCTGGATACCATACAAATGAAATTCACGGCTCTATTAAATTTATAATGGTCCTCGACCAATCAAATATTGCCACCATTTAAGCCGTACGACATAATTACAAAGCTCTCATATGCATGTGATCACTTATATAGCATGCTTGACATCAAGTGAGAGCTATTTTGCTAACTATTCAATCATGAAACGTTGCTTAGCTAAATCTTCCACAGTTGAGCTAACAAGCCTCAGTCTTCCAAGTGACTTGGCTAATTGGCTCTGGTCTCAGTCTCACCACCTACTAAATTAGGTGGAGATAATTGGATATATATCCCCCATGAGGTCATAACACATTCTAATTTCTAAAAGAGCAGTAATATTTGTTTTCCTTTATTTATTTCAACAGCCCTACTTTTTAATTTATTTCATTTATTCTTAAATTTACTCTCGTTAAAAGTTAAAAAAATATTTATTTTTCTAACTATTTCTTTTCTCTCTCTCTTTATTCAAGAATCATCGTTATACTCATTTTCATAACCACAAAATCCATCATAGATATTGAACAGTATTTATGAGAGTATTGATTTGAATGGAACCCAAAACAAGAAATTAGTGTTGAATTCCAAATCTACCTTGTATGCCACTGAAATTCCTATTTTGCTCTCTGATTGTGATTCAAGTAGCGAAAGTTTTACATGTCCGTACTATAAGCATAGCTATAGCTTAAAGGTGGTTGATGAACCAAACCTTGCTTTGTTTTGAATACAATTAAAAAATGAACCACAAGGTGTCATTATGCTCCTTCGATGGTTTGAAACAATTAGACAGTGGCTGATGGTAGAGGCTTTGCTAAAGGGGTGGTGACTAATTAATTACTGAGAAAAAATAATCTCATCAATACATGATTGAAAAATCTCAATTGCGATTTGGTTGTGTTCTCTTTGTTTGTTGTTGGGCATAGTCAATTTGAGGATTTGTTATTTTTTTATTCATTAAACCATTTGTTCATTGTGTAAAACAAAGAAAAATATTAAAAATAAATGTTGTTCAATATTGGTAATGAATTTTGTTGTGATGAATATGAGTATAGTGGTGATTTCTAAAAGAGAGAGTGCATATGAGAGAAAAAATAGAAAAGTTAAAAAAATAAATATATTTTTAATTTTTAATGATGGTAATTTTAAAAATAAATTAGAAAATAGAGTTGCTGAGATAAATGAAAGAATTCAAATATCACCACTCTTTTTATAATTAAACTTTTGTGAGATGCTCTAAAGTTTAATTTACTTTGAAATTATAAAAAAAATTAGAAATAGAGTGAATGGGTTAAATTTACTTTCGTGGGCACTTTTTAGATTTCGGGTTTGGGTTGGGTTGTATTTAACTGTTGCTAATAAAAAGAGTGGGGCCTGTTTAATTACTTTTATCCGAGTGATTCTATACTTAAATAAAAAATCCTAAGATATTTAATTTATATCATAATTGATGTATTACTAATAAAAATTTATAATTTAAATTGAAAATGATAATCCTTAATAATTATCTACCATTTGAACTAATCAAATAATGACATATCATTTGTCACATCAATTAAAATACAAATTAAGTATCCTACCTAAGAAGTTATAATATTTTTGTTTTTATCCAATCAAACCCCGTTTTGAAGAGCACACTAATAAAAATCCTTCTCCATCCACTGCACAAATCCATAAGATTATTCTTTACCAATGCATTTTCGGATGAAACTATGTTGCAACGGTGGCAACATACCACCCACTTTTGTCCTTTTTAGTTCAATTACACCACACTATCTTATATTTTGTGTAAAATCAAATAGATACTAGAAGTTATAAACTTTTACATATAAGTTCCTTTTTTAAGGATAAAATGACATTTGAAAAGAATTTTAACTGTTATTATTATTATTATTTTTTAATGTCATTATTATTATATTAATATTATTGTTATTAAAATTTATTATTTTAATCATTTTAATTATTATTATTGTCATTAGTGTCCTCATTATTAATATTATTATTAATATTAATAGTCATCATTATTAATAATATTAATTGATATTTTGAAATTTATTAATTTTATTATTTTAATTGTTATTATTACTGCAATTAAGTCATCATCATTATTATTATTATTATTAAAATTTATTATTTTTTTATTATTTTAATTATTATTATTATCATTAATGTCGTTACTATTTAATATTAATATTATTATTGTCATTAATGTCATTATTATTATTGTTATTAAAGTATATTAATTTTATTATTTTAATTATTTTAAATCACTGTTATTATTATTTTTATTAATAATATCATTATTAAAATTTATTAATTTTATTATTTTTAATGTCGTCAGCATCATTATTATTGTTAAACTTCATTAGTTTTTTTTAATTAATATTATTGTCATTATTATTATTTTGCCTTAATTGAGGTATTAAATATATTTTAATTATATTTTTATTTTTATTTTTATTATAAAAATAAAAATATATTATAATATTATTTTATTATATCATATTACATTTATGTATTAATAATTAATATAAAAAATAAATATTTAATATAATTAATAAAAATCTAAATAATGTTAGTAATAATAATAATTAAAATAATTAATTGAAAACAACATGAGTTGTATAAGTAAATATTTAAAAACCTTTAGCTTTATGAGTTTGCAATAAACACTAGGGACTCTAATGTTAATAACCAATTGAAAACATCTCAACCGTTGATCAATTGAGCCATTAGATCTCTTGGCTGCATCAGAAAAGGACAAAGTCTGGGTACCTTGCAACTGTTGCAAGGTAATTGGACCCTTTTCACATTTTCATTCTTGTCCTCAACCAAACTCAATTGAAACTTGAAAGCAAATTCAAATGAACAACTTTTTCATACCAAAACTGGCAAGTAATCCCATTACTTGCTTTTGTCTTTTTACACCTATGGCGAAAGAGGACCATAAGATAATTATATAAACCATGCATTTTGGTAATTTTCGTGGAATAAATTCTTAAATTAAATAAAAATGGTAAGTGGGGTCTGATAAGATAAAAGGAGGAAGTTGAGTAGTGCCGCAATTTTTGAACCAAGGTCCCCCGAGTAAGTTTATGAAAAAATTCTTAGGCACTTCCTCAATTTTATTTTTAGTTTTTATTTTTTGAGCTAGAGAGCATAAACCAGTTCGCCAACACTATTTTGCAGCCAAAACGAACTCTAAAATACACATCACTTGTATCAAATGAAAGATATATAACGTATATCACATTATGTTAAGGAATTATAATCTTGTCCAAGATCTTGCAAGTAAATTTATCAAACAAATAATAGATAGAAAATAAAATCAATCACAAAACAAAAGAAGTGGAAAACTCCTATACCGGAGAAAAATCACGGCTGCCAAGGATGACAAGAGAAAAATCTATTATGTGAAAAATTATAACAATCACTCTAGTATTTTCCTCATACCTAAAATTTGAATAACACTCAATCTCTCAATAAACCTATCGTTTCTTTCACATTAGAAAATATTTACTTGCAGAGAACTGATTGCTGTATTATGCAAATAAGTGAACACAATCTCCTTATATATAGCGATTATTTCTTGTAGGAAAAGTATTCATTTTCTTATACTAGTTGTATTCCCTCTTGAATAAGTTAAGTCACAAAGGAAAAATTCTTAATAGATGGGTGATTATTAAATTATTGTTTTGGCTTAATTATCCTTAGTGCAAATAATATTGAGGTAAAGTATACAATACAATAATAATTAATGATTAATGTCAAATCAAATCTACAAACGTTGATAAAAGAAATAAATACAATTAAAAAAACTAGTACATATATTTTTATATATAGTGTTAAATGCAAATTATGTTAAAAATCTAAATTTTTACATTTTCTTTAATGTTTTTTTTCCTCCCAATGCCTTCAACTGGAGCTTTGTCCCGGTTCTCCATAAAGATAAACTTCTCGTTTGGGTTTATGATTTGGATCGTAAGAAACCCCTACATCGTATTTGAAACATGAGTAGTGCAGCTAGAATCAATCCACCACGTGTTATAAGGAACCTCAGCTAAGTTTCATTCGAAACATACTAAAGCACTAGGCTTACCTTTCTTTTCAAACCAAGCTTTATGCTTTAGGCAATCTTTAGCTAAATGTCTATGTTTATTGCAGAAATGATGCTTCTCATTCCTAATGTCCTTCTTGTGGACTTGAGTGGATTGCACTTTCAGCTTTGATGCTTCTTTCTTGCCCTTGTGGTAATTTTTTCTTTCAGGCTTCTTTTCAGCTCCTTTATGACCCATAAGGTTTATTGAGTGAGTTCCTTGTTTCTTAAGTCTTGCCTCTTCCTGAATGAGCATGGTCTGGGGTTCATTCGTACTCCATTTGTCTTTAATATTGTTATAATTTATTTGAAATGGACCATACTCAAAAGGCAAGGAGTTGATAATGAATTGCACAAGAAAGCTCTCACTCACTTCCATCCCCATGGACCTTAATTTTGCTGTTGTGTCTATCATCTCAGTCACATGCTAATGCATGGTACTTGTACTATCAAACTTACAGGTGGTCAATGTACCTAATAATGCCTCAGCAAGGGACTTATCAGCCAATTCAGATTGAGAAAGCTCTTTCACAAATTTCATATATTCCTTATCACTTTCAGTTCTTAGAATTGTGGATTTGATGTTATTGGCAACTGTCATTTGCATAAACACTAGGCTTAGTTTATTGATCTTTCCCAAGCCTTATGGAGAGATCTCTCTTCAGTGCTGCTTTCATCAGTAATAGTAGTTGACCTTTCAGTTAATAGTGCTAAGTCAAGTGAAACTGGACTTGTTCATACCAATCTGGGTGATAAGGCCATTGAACGTAACAACAGACGAAGCTTGCGAATGAAGAGCAACAGTCACAAACGCTGCAAATATATATGAATGCTCACACATTAATGCTTTCAACTTAAACACATAATACATATTCTGGATAAAATACACATAAACTTTAAGCGCATATTGAAATTCATTTTTGGGCGATATAACAATACATTACAATAAACATAACTGATGCTTAGTTTTATTATTATTATTTTTGTCTAAGCCATCTGGTATCCAATAACCACATTGGACCCTAACTACTCCATATTCGAGCCGAGTAAGACCACTAGGGCGGCAAAACTCTCCCAACAAGTATTTAAACGCATCTGCATTCCCAAGCCTCGAACCGAAGACCTTGGTTAAGCTAGAACAGTCCCTTTGCCAACTGATCTACGCGCTTGTTGGTAACTGATGTTTAGTTTTAATTTCACATAATTAGTAATCAAATACACATTAACTGGACATGCCTACTATCTTTGGATATACTAAACATATCTAGTCATGCATACTAATTACCCACAATCATAATCATAGATTATAAAATTACTTGATCAACCTTTGGGTGGTTCTTAAATATTTTATAATCTATGAATTTTAACATACCCATACAAGAAAATTATCATGTCATTCAATCATAAGCATCACAATAATTATGAGTACTTGAAACTAAATTTAATTTGACATCTACGAAAAGCTTTCTAATTTGGCCACATTGGTGACTAACAAATTTTATATGCTATAGACATCAAAATTAAATAATAACGAGTATTGTAACAACAATAGGCATATTACGGCAATATTCATATATTCAATAAAAGAAACTTAAGTGCCTTCAGTTCATTAATATTGCATGATGCACATCATATAAATAACATAAAGTCAATCAATGCATCAAGCTATTTCCGTAAGATTCATAAGCCTATATACAGTATGCTTCTCATAGTCCATGGACAATTATCAACAGTTTTCATTGAATTTATAATCATGTGAATATGAACATACTTATCTGTGACATAATATAATAACATGCAAAGCATATAATTTTATGATTTATCATATATGCAATCACAATTACTGTTCACAGTTACTGTTCGCAATTGTTGTTCACGGGTAATTGATCATCTGCATAAAAAATATTAATTTTGCTAAATTGAGGATTATACCTAGAAACTAAGAGAGAAGTTTTAAAATTCTTTAATGGAAAATCATAAATTATCAAACAAGGCTCTTATACCAATTGTTGGGAATTTATTACAATTCTTATAAAGTAAGTAAACCCTAATTTGCATAAACTTCAATATATAAGATTACAAAATATCATGATTTTCACATCATCATAATTGAGAGAATACATACCTTGATCCATAGCAATTTTTTTGATTAAGTTTCACTGCAAGAATTAAAGGTTAGCAAAATTGATTTCTCTCTCTGACCCCTTTAAAGTGACTCACTTTTTGATAGAGAGAAAATTAAAGTGATATCCATTATAAATGGCTGGAGATATGACCAATTTTAATAAAACTCTAATTTTCCACTTTCCATCAAAGTAGGCAGTTAATTTTTCTTAATTGACTAATAAGATTTCAGCCTATTATATATTTTATTATTTAAATCTAAGTATGACCCATTCAATAATGTGATACGTAGGCCACTAATAAAATATGCCAATAATGAAATGATGATTGTGTGTTGTTAATTGATTAAATGTAATTGAGTTGGCATGTAAAAATTTAAGATTGCTTATATGAGTTTTATTGTATGAACTATTGTGTTATTAAAACCTCAATAGCTCGTATCTACCTACTGGTTATTATCTCACCCCCCTTACTTTTCAAGTCTTGGGGATGTCCATACATGGGCTAAAGGAGAGGTGGATGTACTCTTATAGTTGAGAAGTATATAGCTTTCGGTGGATTATTTTCAGTTAAAGTTTGGTATCGTCTCAGAAGTCTTTAGATTTAAATATAGATATTTTATACTCATATTTATTGTATCCAAATGGTGTATTAGAATTTGATTTGAACGTTGCAGTAAATAGGTGCTTCAGTCAAATTTCTCATTCTTGTGTTGTGAGAACTATTATTATTAATTTTTTTTATCAAAGTAATGTAGCAATTAAAATTTTCTTAATTCTCACGTGCCCGAGAGTCGGGGTGTGACACATGGCGGAGTTGTCATTAATCTATTTGTCTTCTCCCTATTTTTAATACATGTATAATTTTTGTTTTTTTGGCATCGACAATAGTACAATCCAATATACAATACCTTATGTCTTTTCCTTTTTACAATAAAATTTTGACATGCATGTTTTAGATTAAATTTCGCAACTAAAAAGAATTCAAATCAAAATCCAAAGACACGAAAGCCTCAGTGAATTAGAAGAGTAAAAGAAATTCCAGAATAGATTCTATTGAAGATGGGAATCAAAATCTAGAAAATATAAACGCATTACATATATGCTACATATATAATTAAAATCCTCGATCCATTTTTATAAACAAAGTGTTATTCTGATTCTTCGAGGTGATGAATGCCGATCGAAGATTATTCAATGGTCCACTTGTTACAGCTACTAGCCTCCCCATCGATCCCCAGGATTAATTACAGAAGAAATTTAATAAGGCCCCACGTTGAATGAGTTGTATAAATTGTTTTCTTTATTACTCAGAGCTAGAGGGAATAGTCGCCGCAACAGAAACCCTAAATTTAGGATCAAAAGCAATTGTAGTCATATTTTAGCCAGCTTGAGTAATCTTCTTTGCTTTTTCCAATCCTTCTGTCTCTCTCTCTCACTTCTTTTTTTTTCAAATTACGTGCGTGAATACAAATTGAACACTAATTCAACTATAGTACGAGGGGGATTCAAATCTTAAGTTTGTTGTGCAAAGTCAAAGAAATTTTACCCATTAAACTAACTAGCATCCACAACTTCTATAGCAACTCCATTCTAGAGCTAAAATAAGAGAAAGTGCAAATACCATTGTGATATAATTAACTTGATATGATTCAGCTGAAACCAGGTTGAGATGATGAATGTGATGAGGAGCTAGCAGCCATTGGGAATAATAATTGTTGATGATGTTGATGATCATAGGAACTTGCTGTTAGATCAAGCACAATCCCTTTTGAAGGATCATTAGGGTTTGCATTTCGGAAGCTTGGCGGATGAGCAAAGGAGCTCATTTGAGCATTTTGGTAATGTAGATCAGACGCTTTGATGAAACCAGGATTATTGCCTGCATTTGAGAGAGGGTTGTAACTTGAATCCAGCAACATAAATGAAGCTGCCGAGGAGGCCGTTGATGCCATCGCGGTTGCACCCACAGGGAGTGGATGGTTATGGATTCCTTCATATGTTGTTATGAGAATTGACATGTCGTCTAGGCATCTTTGCACCTAATAATCAAAATTTAGAAAGATTTTTTTATTCCAAATTATAAGGGTTTGTCGAATAATAATAACAATAACGATGAATCCAAGAAATTAATTAAAGAGAATTTGTGCGAATAAGACATAAGTTATATATACAATGAAAAATTATACAATGATAACTGCTAGAGAATTTTAATTACCTGTTTTCTGACAGGACATCCAGGAGCAACTGTGCATCTATAATAAGCTCGGGGGCAAGGATTTCCTTTTGCTATTTTCTGACCATATTTTCTCCATTGGCATCCATCATTGATCTACAATCAAACTAAAATTTAGCATTTAGCGAAAAGGTTGAGTATTAATGTTAGGACAAATGGTGAACTCACAGTTGCTGCTTGGCATCTTGTTCTCACTGAAACCCTAGCTTTTCTGTTTGGTGGCAAGCCAACATGGCTTGGAAGTCCAGAGAATTGATCACTCTGTTCAATCTTATTTTGTAATAAGGGAAAGCTTGCAGCAATTTCCTCTTTTTTTTCTTCTTTATCTTCCTCTCTTTCAATTTGCAACCTCAAAGATAACCCTAATTCCGTACTAGTCCTTTTAGAAAAATCATCTCTTGATGATGCTGACGGGGGACTTCGGTTTTTCGTTTCTAAAATTTGGGCAGCTCCCTTTGGTTCTTGAAAGGCCTTTTCATTACCCTTCAGTGAGAGAAAGGTATATGGAATATCCTAAACAAATTGAAAAACATATATGTGGCATCACCAAAATTAATTATTTAGAAATCAAACCAATTGAATTGACTCTCAAATTAATTCATAACAAAGAAGATTCAGAAGTAGAAATGAATCATACCATTTGCTGGCTACTTTGCTGAATCACAGCCAATTTCATTTGAAGATCATAGTAATCTTTCATTGTTTGCTCTACCACTTTCCTCAGCAATGTATTTTCTTCTTTGATCCGATTCACCTCCTTTTGCAACATGGATAACTGACACGGCATAGCAGCTTTAATTTGTTAGTTCCATCGAAACAAATACAGTAAAATTTTCTCTTACCATCAAGGTTTGCCAAATTACAATACTACAAGAGAAGGGGAAAAAAAAAAACTTTGCAAAGATAATAATGATATTCATATATATATATAGAGAGAGAGAGAGAGAGTAATATTACCTCTTCTGTGTTCTTGTTTTCATCTTGTACGGATAATTCTTCACCTTCTGCTTCTTTGTCTTGTGAATATTCTTCATCTAATCTCTCTTCATGCACTTCTTGATTTTGGTCTCCATTTTCTGATTTTTCAACTTCTTGAGTATCAATTTTCAAGGAGAGATCAATGTCCATTTCACTTTCTTGATCTCTTTGATCCACTGAGAAGAACAAGATGCAGAATTTTTCTTTGTAATAATATGTGCTGCTTTTGAGGCACACCGAAGTCAATTCTCTAATCTCAAAGAGATAGTATATTACACACACTAGGACGCATCTAAGCTTTGACTTTATTTATATCCTTAGTTAATAAATTAAATCCCTCCATTAAAATAATGACTAAAAGAATCAATTAGCATTTTGTTTAATATTATTGATTGCTTGCTTTCCGCATCTTTGTATATATACGTATTATATATACACAATTTTCATTATCAATTTGAGCAGCCCTGTACTAGTTAAAAAGACTATATTAGCCCTCCCTATAGTTGCAGTTTATATTAATATATATTAATGGATTAATTGGATTACCTTTTCAACTGCCCTTAAGTGAGAAGATTCAATTGCCCTCAAGTGAGAAGGAAGTTCTAAATATATTAGGGCTTCTAAATATATTTATTTTAACTCTCTGAGTATAGATTACCCCATAAGAGATATCAGAATGGTACGCCTAACAATATCAAATCCGAGATGGTAAATTGCACTCCTTATTTGTAGATTAGTTGGTAATTAAACAGAATTAAGAAACTAATAATTAATTTATGAAAGCATTGTAAATATAAAATATCTGACATCATCTTCTCTCATGGAATATGAAGCCCGTACGAAATCCCATAACATGAGAACCTTGGGATCAGATCTTAAAATTGTCAACTACAAAACCATGGTTAAATGCTATTACTTGGAAGACTAAAACTGAACATAGGTCACATGATATTATTTTATTTTAGTTTTGTTGCTTTTTATACTCACCTTCTAAGTTACATAATCGTAAATTATTTACGGATAAAAAAATAATTAACTTCATTTTCTATTTTCTTTTTCCTTCTCATGCGGCGGCGTTTGTCTCTACAGTGCAAACAACTAAAAAGAAAATTATATAGCAGAATCAAGATGTCAAGAGTTCAACTTTATTCATCATAATAATTATAAAGAGAATTATACAACGGAAGCAAGATGCCAAGAGTTTTAACTCCATTCACAATAATTTTGGAAGAATTAGTTTAATTTTGAATGGAACGGGGTCGGTTTTCAAATTAAAAATGGTGAGAGATAAGATATATAAAGAGAGAATCATAGCATACAATTATGTGTTAAATCAACTAAAAAAATATTATGTCATGCTTAGCTGGCATTTGTTTTTCTGTTTAAAATCTTAATAAACATGAATTAGTTTGAATTCTAAATAGAACTGAATGTCTGAATTTGAATAATATAATTTATTGCTTTCAATTTTCGGGATATAATTAATTTACAAAGAGCAATGCTGTTTATTTTATAGGATCCATCAACCAATCAAGTGATGCCAAGTATAACCTGTAGGATGGCAACCGGTGGAGAAATTCTATAATACATCAAAGATATTATGTCAGTCATGCAATAAGTAAATCAAGCTATGACATTTGTTCATTTATTTTGACAAACTATCATGTAAGTGGTAGTTACATTAAATACAAATATATATATCATACATGTATTAGTCGGTTGTTTTACTTCTGATGTATTTTAGAATTTCTCAAAGCGGTCATACCATTACATGGATTTTTCATGATTCTTTTCAATACGACATCAAGCACATGGATTTTTCATGTTTCTTTCCAATACGACATCAAGCACTGAGTATGTGGTTTGGGATAACTGGATAGCCACACACCTATCATAATACTATATTACTATATTTTATTTTATGGGCTATATTTATTTATATTCCAATTGATGTGATAAATAATGTGTTATTATCTAATTGGTTCAAGTGATAGATAATTATTAAGTCTTATCATTTTTAATTTAAATAGTAGATTTTTTATTAGTGACATATCATTTGAGTACAAACTAAGTATCTCAACTAAATAAGGATAGTATCCCTCATTACAATATACCCTAATTTTTTTTTTGTAAACTTGGCATAAATAATTGTAATTAACTTGCATTAAATCCGCTTCTATATCATTAATTAGATAAATAAACAAATTAATTAAAATTCAGTACATACAACGCATGCACGTGGACCATATACTGCATCCTTTGGAGCAAGCAACGCCGCATCCATTTCTTACGTTGGCCTTTTTGTTTGTGGATATATATTTTGTTAATATTATTATTATTTCATTTCTCCCTCTTTCTTTTTCTCAATAAATATGTATTAGACGTGTAACTTCGGTTTCTACAGTCAACCAACTTATTTATTCAAATAAATATAATGTATGCATGAGTCTTTTAAATATAAATTAGATAATAATACCTATAAATTATAACACAATACAATGTTAAAATATTAAAAAAGGACGGTAATTAATCTTAAGTTCATATTTTAAACGCATAAAAGTTCACACCTAATAATTTTCATAAATTGTATTATAAGATAACGAGTACCCTTGTTTATATCATTAAAGGTAGCTCTTCATTGCAAGAGGTTTGGAATATATATATATATATATATATATATATATATGGGGAAGGATCCATGGACACATATTCTTACACTTATTTTTACACTCATTAATAAGAGAGAGATAATATAAGAGAAAAAATATTTTGGGTGGGGTCCATATGTATATCACATCCATTGATTCGCTTAAATTTAATGGCTAATAAATGAGTGCAAAAATAAGTGTCCATTGATCCTCCCCTTATATATATATATATATATATATATATATATAACACGTTAGACCTTCCACAATATGGAAGCATAAGTGAGCCATAAATTGTTTGTATTATGTATAAACTTATGTGTTATAAATATATTAGCTTTATAAACATAAAAAATTATTACGTTTAATGAAAGTATGGATCTTTTATTGATACATTTTATTCAAGGGAGATTGCCAATATCCCTCATACTATCCCCCTGCAGTTTTTATAATAGTCAATAATCCCTCTGACAGTATAATTTTATAATATTACCCTTATTTTCAATTACATTTTTATTCATATTTATTATAAATTAAATAAATCATATGATAAGAAATTAAAATAAAAAATTAAATATTAAAAACAAGAAATACATGTTTTGTTGTGAACAAAAAATTAATAATAAAATAATTTTCTTGTACTTTTTTATTTTTTAAACATTTTCTTATAATAAATATTTTATAATATTTTAAAATTAAATGTAAAAGTACAAGAAAAATATTTTATTATTTATTTTATAATAATTCATTTATTTATCATTCAAGTTTTCTTATAAATTTTTGTATCATTTTATAATAATTTTCTTATATATTTATTATAAGCAAATATTTATAAAATAAAAAATTCCAAGAAAAATATTTTATTATTAATTTTTTCACATCAAAACATGTATTTCTTGTTTTTAATACTAAATTTTTTATTTTAATTTCCATTAATATGATTTATTTAATTTATAATAAATATGAATAAAAGTGTATTTAAAAATAAGGGTAATATTATAAACTTATGCTGTCGTGGGAGTTATTGGCTATTATGAAAACAGCAGGGGTAAGTGGTAAATAATGATTACAATATGTGGGAAATTGGCAATCTCTCTTTATTTAATTATACCTCCATGTCACATTAATTTGTGTAAACAATTTATGGCTTTATCTTTTTAATATTGACATATATATTACGTCATTTATACACCTGAAATTATTTTAGGATATTTTGGTTCTAACAATAAATTTAATTAATGTGCATATATAACCTTGTTTATTATCTACATATTTTTCAATTGAACTTTTGTTACACTCCAATTATTATATTAAAAATTCGAACAGCCTGCAGAACTTTCACGATCCTTGTGTATTATAACAATATTCTAAGTTATTTTTCTTACAATTTTCTCCCATCCTTTTCAAATTATCAAAGGCTATTAAATTTGTTTATTTTTAATTAATAGAGGATAGCATGTTCCATGTAATTGATTGTCCGTATTTCCCGTTGATTTGTTTTGAATTTCTGGACCTTGGCAAATCTTGAAATTAATTATATACAGATAGGTCATATAGAAGCATCATCAGAGGTTAAATTAATTATTATAAACATAAATATTCATGCCGTTGAGTCGTTCTTTTCTGACGAATTATCTCATAAAAATTCGTAGAGACTATTGTCTTGCAAAAACTTGTCCAAATTAATTTACAAGAAAAAAACGATTTAATTTTAATTTACCCTTGTCTTGTCGATTACTAATAATTGTATGGCATTTGTCTTGTCTGGACTTTGGGATCAGTTATCAAACTAAAAATAAAAGGCATTATTAACAAAAAAAACATTTCATTCCTTTATTTGAATTTGTAAATTAGAAAACTTGAGTATCATTTTTATTTTAAAGTTTTATATCAACAGTCACATAATTTTTTTTTAATTCATCCATCTTATTCTTCTGTCTGCTCAAAAAAAAAAAAAAATTCGATGCTTTGGCTATCATAATCATCCCCAAATCTTGTGTTCACAAAGTCTCCCTAACTCAACAAATTTTGTTATCAAATTAGATGCTTACTGTGATCCTGAAAATCACTATTTTCACACTCTATCAAAACAAACTAAAATAAAACAAAATAATCAGTTTCACACCAAATGAAGCAAAGTTTTAGCAATAGGAGAGATCTAGCTTCTTACTCCAATTGGGTAATATTTCACAAATCTTCTAGGAGTCTACAGCTAATAATTCTTTATTAAATTAAGAATCACTTTCAACATTTTGATATTTTGTAACGAGTGATTTTATAATACAAACATACCTACTGTAAAAATAAATCCAGATTTTATTACACTACAGTATACGGGCGTCCATACTTGTAATAGAATCAATCTCTCAAACCCCTTTTTGATATTATGAGACTTGAATCACTTTCTCAAACCCTTTTTTGATATCATGAGGGAAGCTGATAATTCTATAAAATTAGATAAAAAATGTTAATAATATACATTTGTTTTTATTAATTAGCCTAATAGTAATCCAATTATGTCCAATCTATACGCGGCAGTGTAGGACTCAAAATATGAACATTCGAATCTTGCTATGTTACATTAGCTGTAACATACAACAAACTAAAAATAGTTTTTTTATACCTCTAAGTTATTTATACTCAAACAATTTAAGAATTGTGGAAAACTAATTTTAAGTTAGTATAAGTTATAGTTAATGTAACTTAGCAGCGGCCTGAACAGTGTACTTAAGATCATTAATTAATAATTTAAAGGTGGAGTACTCCTAAGCTATTTCCTTATTTCTTATGGCAATCTTTTGCCGCAAAGTTGACAATTAGAATAAAATTCCGATATGATGATGTTAGCCCTTGTTTTATGATTTATTTATTTAAGAAAGTTTTTCGAGGCCCTCCATCACCATCAATCGATCGATCCTAGGGAGATGGTGACAGAAAAATTAATAAAAACAATTTTGTTTTTTTTTTTTAAAAAAGAAAGAAAGAAAAAAGAAAGAAAAATCCAAAAGAGTTGACCCCACATTGGCTTATTTTAATTTCTTCGTAAAAAACAAAAAATATTAATTCAACATATTTTGGTTGCACATTGAGGGCTATACATATTGTAATTTTGATGATGATAATAAATATGTGTCTTAAGTAATTTAGTTAATATCGTATTTCACATTTTTATTAGTTCTTGAAGGATAATATTTATGCAAGTGAATCAAGTAAAATCAAGCTCAAGACACTCAATGGATAACGGCTCGATGAAGAACAAAGTTTAATTCAACAGAGTTATTATTGCGACAAATTCTTGTAAAGTCGGTATGATTTGATATATCCATGGTTTAGCATTTGAGAAGCTCAAGATTTTGTTTAATAAATCATTATTTTCCATAAACCAAAATGTTTTATAGTTTTAAGTTAAGTATTTTATGAAATTGGATGTTTTCAAACTTTGGACTAATTTGCAAACTTTGATTTCAATAAGTATTATTTTAAATTCTAAAATTGGACCTATGTGAAATTATTTAAGACGTTTTGGGATATAGTTAAATTACAAAAATTTTTGGACCAACATAAAGTTTTGGCAAATAGTGTTATTGTAGCACAATTCAAATTGCAACGGTAACTTGCACTGTACTAAGCGGCAATCCAGCTAATTTAGAGGCTAGCTAACTACTTGCTGTTTTTGTCAATAACGGCTAGTTTTTGTATCCAAACTATATAAACTCAAATCTAATTCAATTTTATATACTTTTGCAAGCAAGAACAATACCATACAACATATTTTGAGCTTCCTTTTCGAAAATCATCATATATTAAATCTCTATTGTGCTATCATTTGTATATCCACTCTTAAAGAGAGTTTTTGTTGTAATCTTTGAATTCATTGTCAAATTTGTGTGTGTATAAGTGTGAGAAACACTTTGGTGAAGAGATTGGGAGATAATCTCTTGTTGGAAAGGTTTATTGACACCTTAGAAGTCAATTGTAAGAACTTAAAGCCTTGGGAGGCTAAGAACTTAAAGCCTTGGGAGGCTTGGATAGTGAAATCTTCAAGCTTGGTTTGCTTGGAGGTGTGGACGTAGGTGGGAGTTGCCGAACCACGTAAAAATCATTGTGTTTGCTTTCTCTTCTCTTACTCTTTTATTTTTGGGAAATTATCACTGCACTGCCTTTTTTTTGTCATATGTACATCTAACCACCACAAAATTTTGACATGTTCTTTGAACCACCTTTATTTTTAAACTTGTGTCAATCAACCACTTTCACACTATAAAATGACTATTTTATCCCTAAATAAATTATAAGACTATTTTATTCTATAAAATTTTTAAAAAATAAAAAATTATAATTACAAGATTACCCCTAAATTTAAAAAACAAATAAATCTCAAAATCCAAATAATTTTTTATAATTATAATTTCATTTAAAAATTACCATTTTAATTTTTTGTAATTAAAATTTCATTTAATTTGTATAGAGAAGTTTCTTATTTTAATTATAGGAAAGTTTATAATAATTATAGGGAGCTTTTCTCTCCATGTTAATTTTTGTAAACTTCCATTTACTTAATTTAATTACAAGAATTTAGGAGTATTCTTATAATTATAATTTTTTATTTTTCAAAATTTTGTAGAATAAAATAGCCTTTTAATTCATTTAGGGGTAAAATTGTTATTTTTAGTGTCAAAGTGATTGATTGATGCAAGTTTAAAAATAAAGGTGGTTCAAAGAACATGTCCAAATTTTGTGGTGTTTATATATATGTACATATGACAAAACAAAGTTGGTGCAGTGATAATTTCCCTTTATTTTTTAGCATTGTTAAATTTATTGCTTTTGATTCTATTAAGGCATTAGAATAAATTGTTGTGTGGTTTGTTTAGCTTAAGTTTTAAAAACCCAATTCACCCCCTATTGGGTTGCATAACTTGTATTTCACACATGAAAGTCATTATCTTCAAAATCGTTAGTCTCATAGATTTTGATAATTGAATTTCACAGTATAAATTTTTATCTATACTCAAATTGAATTACTACTACAATATCGATTTGGTATTGGTATATCAAAATGCACGTTTCTTCATAAATGTAAATAAAAATTAATTTTAAGCTAGCCTAAAAATAAAAATTAAAAAATAAAATATCAACATGCAATTATATATATAACTTATTGTATTGTATAAATTCACTTAGCTTGTGCAAATGAGTAATGATAATAATTAAAATTAATTAGCTTCATGAAAAATATAGTCAAACCACATATATTTTTGGATGTCAAAATTAGAATATTGGATTGCAATTGTCAATCTAACTTGTGTCTTATAACTTATTTATAGTAATTAAGTCTTAGAAATATCAAAAAAATTGTGAGAAAATATAATCAACCAAAACGCCCACGGATCTTATGTTAGTATCATATGAATGCTTATTATTTTATATTAAGCCAGTGATGCTCAAAGCCTGATATCATTCTAATCCAAAATTACCTCCTTTTCACTGGGCATTAGTATTTTGGTATATTCATCTCGCAGCAGCTATTCTCAGGAGGGGAGCAATTTAATATTAAAAAAAACAGTAAAAATTTTAGTGAAATAGATATTAACAATATGTTTATTGGGGGCAAGTATATAATAAATTATGTGATTTCATGCAAATATTAGAAAATATATATACAAATTTAAAGGAAAAAAAGAGGTTTAGTGGGGTCATTTCTAATATGATGTTTATAGTATAGCTCAGAGCAATATTGAGTACTAGGTTCTGTGGGTTTAAATTCAGAATCAAGATTCTCTTATGATCTAATCATATTCTGAGCAAATTTCATTTGAAAGAGAATCCTAACTCATAAATTCAAGTTCTCAACATATGCTAAGGACATAAATAGCGTTGGACTACAGGCGCAAATGGGATTGACTCAAGCAACCTAAAGAACCATATTATCCGTCAAAGCATGATCTTATGAAGCAATAAGTAGTCAATTGAGGGATCGATTATTTTTGCTAGACCAAAGTTGTTTCATCGACCATATTTTAAACTTGATCGAAATTCATTTAAAGAGAAGATTTTGACAATTATATCCAATGATTCTTCGAAGTGAAGTCCAAGGAGAAATAGAAGCTATACGACTTAGAAATTCAATCAGGTTCTAACCAAATGCAAACGAAATCATCCTCTTTAGCATACACAGAAGCTGTTTGATATCCAGGAGAAAAACCAAAACTACCCAAATAATTGCCAACATATAGAACAATTAAACTCAGTGAAGAAGAGGAAGGAAAAGTCCCCTTTAGAAGCAGGATGAAATCGAATGGGGAAAATTTTTTGACTGGTTGCCTGGTGGGGAAGATTCTTCTCTCAAGAGAAGTCAAAGTAGAAAGGCTAAGAGTTGCAATGCAGCAAATATGGAGAACTAGTCGAGAGGTCAGAATTAAAGTCTTGGAGATAATATCTTCATGTTCAAGTTTGGCTCAAGTGAAGATAAAAGGAGAATTCTTGTGGGGGGATCATGGCATTTTGACAGAGCACTTATGGTGCTCACCGAACCAGCGAGGATTGGAGATGTAAAAAAGCAAGATTTTAGCCATGTATCATTTTGGGTACAAATACATGATGTCCCTATTGTGTGTATGGAGAAAGAGGCTGCTGCAGAACTGGGAGGAGCAATTGGGAAAGTGGAAGAAGTTGAAACTGATTCAGCAGGGGAATGCATAGGAAAGTTCCTGAGAATGAGGATTTTGGTGGATATCACAAAACCTTTGAAGAAAATTGTAGTGTTGGAACAAATGGAGACAGAGATGGAGGAGGAAAATGAGCGGAGAAATAATATAAAAGACATTCCGATGCTTGTGTACTACGAAAGGCTACCTGATTTCTGCTTTTGCTGTGGAAGAATTGGACACCAATATAGAGAATGTGTTCATTACAATTCACAGTCAAAAGATGAATTAGCTAACGGCCCGTGGCTTAAAGCAATTACAACAGCTGAACGCATTAAACAGAACAGGGGAAAAGAAAGGTGGAGTACAGATTCCAGTCAACTCAACTAAAAAAATCCAGCTCAAGAAAAGGCAGAGCTGGTTCAAAACATGGCAAAGGAAGTACAAAGCGATCCAGTTGAGCAAGGGGAAGACGACGGGTTGAACCGGAACCAGATGGATTTAGGTAGGGAAAGGTTTTTATCCGGAAGTAGCAAGAATTCAGAAGTGGTCGGAGGTCATTTAATGCGAGATGCTGCAAATCCTAGAGAGCTAGAACATAGCTACCTAGGAAATGATAAGCAAGCTGACATGTCCACAACCTATGGAACAGTGACAGAGGTAGCAGGAAAAAAAGCAGATAGGCAAAAGGAGAGGGAAATCAAGATTCAATGTGTGGAGCCAAAACAAACAACGAGTTTTGATGAAAAAATAGCGAGAAACTGTGCGCGGGAGCAAAGTGGAGAGATTTGGAAGTTGGAAACCACAACCAACCAAAAACAAGCCAATGTCTCTTTAATCCAGATGTAGTCAGAAATAGAAGAAGGAGAAAATGGGCCCAATGTAGGCAAAATCAAGGCCAAGAGGAGGAAGTGGAAACTCCAAACCCGAAATTGTGAAGAGAAGGGAGGAGCTAAAGATGGGCAACTGAAAATGAAGAGGCCAGCTAGTTCTTTAAAATGGGAAAGCCCAAATTCCAAAAGATTTAAGGAAAGTAGCCCAGAAAAGGATGCTCCTTATCAACGAGCTCAGCACCAGTTCACAATTGTAAAAATGCTGAGGCTGGAGGATGAAGATATTGAAGCAATGGAGGAATCACTAGTTGTGGTTAATGAGTTATCGGCGGAGGCTGGAAGCCAGCCCCGCCTACAGCCATGAGGATTATAAGTTGGAACGTTAGGGACTGGGGAAGGACCGAACGTTCCGAGAAGCTCAAGAAGTTATCCATGAGCATAAGCCCCAAATTGTGTTCCTTTGTGAAACAAGAATGACAGAGAAACAAATGAGAATAAAAAGTGGTAAGTTACAGTACGAAAACTGTTTTGCAGTAAGCAGAGAAGGAATGGGAGGTGGATTGGCAATGTTTTGGAGCTCGGAAGTTACACTAGAAATAAAGTCATACAGCATTCATCACATAGATGCTATGGTGCATGGTAAAAAAAGGAGCTACTGGAGATGTACTGGTATCTATGGGCAACCAGCTCAGAAGTGGCACACATGGGTTTTGTTAAAAAGGTTAGCGAGTCTTTCTTCATTGCCATGGTTATGTTTCGGGGATTTTAATGAAGTCTTAAACTTGAATGAAAAAATGGGGGGAAACGAGAAACAAGTTAATATGGTAGCTGGCTTTAGAGAAGCTCTTAAAGAATGTGAATTGGTGGATTTGGGGTTCGTAGGGTATCCATTCACTTGGTCGAATAGAGGATTTGGGACTCAGTTAATTGAAGAGAGGCTGGATAGATTTTTGTGTAACAAGAGCTGCGGAAACTGTTTCCAGGAGAAAGCAGCTCTGAACTTAGTTACATGGAGCTTTGATCACAACCCAATTTTGATGGAAGTTCTAGAAACAAGGGAAGGAGAGGAGATATGTAACGAGAACTTTTCGCAGAGTACACTATGAGGATATGTAGAGTCCTTATGAGAGATGCAGGGAGATAGTAAAGCAAGAATGGAAGGATATTAGTAGCTGGACCAGAGAAAACCCGGTGGATCTGTTTAAGAAGAAATCAAAAGATGCCTTAGCCGAGCTTAAAAGATGGAGTAATGAGGAGTTTAGGGGTAGACAGAAGAAATTAAAGCAGTTTAAGGAAAAGTTGAAGTAAATCGGGGTGATTATAGCCATTATGAGAATGGTGAAGAAGTTAGAAGAGCAGAAAGACAGATCGGCAATATCCTGATTGATAAACAGATTTACTGAAAGCAGAGATCAAGGGCAGACTGGCTGAAAGAAGGAGATAGGAATACCAAATTTTTCCACTCAAAAGCATCTGCGAGAAAGAGAAAGAACAGAATCTCGGGGATTGAAGATGAGGAAGGGAACTGGAATGAAGATGATCAGATGGTGGAATGGTTGTTCTGTGAATATTTCAGAGATATTTTCACCACAACCAATCCTTCTCTAGATCAACTTGATACAGCTTTCACAGACTTCCCTCAGCGAGTAACAGAGGAGATGAGCAAGTTCTTAGATCAGCAGTTCACTACAGAGGATTTTTCCAATGCCCTGGCCCAGATGTGTCCAACCAAAGCTCCAGGTCCAGATGGCCTTCCAGCGGCCTTTTTTCAGAAACACTGGAGCTCAGTCAATGAGGGAGTGATTGCTACTTGCTTGCATATCCTCAATGAATGAGTTAGTATGGCTCCTCTAAATCATACTTATATTGCTTTAATTCCAAAAGTAAACAATCCTAGAAAGGTGACTGAGTTTAGGCCAATTAGCCTTTGTAATGTAATTTATAGGATTGTGGCAAAAACATTGGCAAATAGATTAAAGCAAATTTTGGATGATATTATTTCCCCCACTCAAAGTGCCTTCATCCCTGATAGGTTAATTACCGACAATATAATCATAGGCTATGAGTGTCTTAACAAAATGAGAGAGAGTAGGGAAAAAAAAACAGGATCGGTTGCTCTCAAACTGGACATTAGCAAAGCCTACGATAGAGTTGAATGGAGTTTTCTAAGGGGAGCAATGAAGCAGATATGCTTTTCCTTGAATAGATAAATTTAATTATGAACTGCATATCTACTGCAAGCTTCTCAGTTCTGATTAATGGGGTGGCAAGAGGTCTAATCCTCCCACAAAGAGGATTCAGAAAAGGATGCCCTTTATCTCCTTACCTTTTCATTATATGTGCAGAGGTTTTTTCAAATTTGCTCATGCAGGCTGAAAGGAACAAGTTGATCCAAGGGTTGAAGTTCAGCAGCTCTCTGGCCATAACCCATCTCCTATTTGCAGATGATAGTTTGATTTTTTCAAGGGCTTCCAGTTCCGATTGCAGAAACTTAAAGAAGATATTTGAAGTCTATGCAACTACCTCAGGGCAGATTTTCAATTATACGAAGTCCTCAATGCTTTTCAGCTGCAACACAGATCAGAGTCAGATGGAGGAGATAAAATGTATTTTCAATTTAAATGTTGTCTCCAGACATGAGAAATACCTTGGCTTGCCGTCTATGGTGGGAAGAAAGAAAACCAACTTCTCCAATGACATCAAATTAAGAGTCTTCAGCAAGTTAAACAGTTGGGAAAGCAAATTCTTTTTATGTGGAGGGAAGGAAGTGCTGATCAAAGCTGTAGCTCAAGCCATGCCAGCTTATGCAATGAGTGTTTTCAAAATTCCTCAATGTACTTGTGAAGAGCTTCAAAAAGCTATAGCTAAATTCTGGTGGGGTTCCTCAGAGAATCACAGAAGCATTCATTGGGCAAGATGGGAGAGGCTGTGTCATGCTAAAAAGAGGGGAGGCTTAGACTTACAGAGATTTCTCAAGCTTCAATCAAGCCTTGATTGCCAAGCAAGGATGAAGAGTCATGCAAAATCCAGAGGCATTGATGTCACAAATCTTAAAGGCTAGGTACTTCAAACATTCAAGCTTTATGGAAGCAAAATTGGGTTCAAATGCTTCCTTTGTATGGAGAAGCATTCTGTGGGGCAGACAAGTTCTTCATAAAGGATCAAGATGGAGGATTGGAAGTGGAGACCAGGTGTATGTCTATAGAAGCAACTGGATTCCCAAACCTGAAACTCTTAAACCTTTCTCCCCCCAAACTTTACCCCCCAAATTCTGTTGTGGCTGATTTGATTAATAATCAACAGTGGAAGAGAGATGTGATTGCTCAGCACTTTATGAAAGAGGATGCAGAAAGGATTTTAAGAATCCCCCTCCCAAGAGCTCCACAACCAGATCAGTTGATATGGCATTTTGATAAGCATGGTAACTACTCTGTCAAGAGTGGGTACTAGGTGGCTCTTAAGTTAAAATACCCGGAGACAGCAGATAGCTTAGACAGATCCAAAACACATTGGGAGGTCATTTGGTCTAAAGAAATTTCAGAGAAGATCAAGGTTTTCATGTGGAGGGCAGCTCAAAATCTGCTGCCCACAGCTCACAATCTGTGGAAGAGAAAGATCATCCTAGAGCCATTATGTTGCAGATGCAAAAGTGGGAATGAAGATGTCTTTCATGCATTATTGAAATGCAAGCATGCTCAAAAAATATGGAAATTGGCTGATTTTTATGGAAACATTAAACAGCTAGCTCAGCAAGATATGCTGAGTGCCCTTCAAGAGCTGGCAACAAGTAGAAGCAAGACTGATGTTGAGCTGATAATTGCTGTGTGTTGGTCCATTTGGGACTCAAGGAATCTCAAGATTTTTGAGGATAAGAATGTAGATTCCCAATTATCAGTGGCTCGAGCATTGGCAGTGGTGGAGTCATACAGAAGAATTAAGTCTCCAGCTGATCAAATAGCCTCACAGCATCAAAATAGTAATAAGCAAGAATGGGTTCCCCCTCCATGTGGGTGGTATAAAGTGAATGTTGATGCTGCCATTAGATCTGCAAACCAGCTAGGAGGGCTGGGTGTGGTTATTAGAGACTCAAACCGAAAGGTTGTAGCAGCTGCAGTTCAGAAAATTGTGTATCAGGGAATGTGGCTTGTATGGAAGCAGAGGCAGTGAGTTTTGGCATTCAAGTTGCTCAACAAGTCAATTGTAAGCTAGTGATTATTGAATCAGACTCGAAGGAAGTTGTTGATCTCTCTTGTAGCAAAAAGGGCAGCAAGTCAGGAATTTACTGGACAATAGAAACAATTAAAGCTGAGTTGAAAAGCTTGCATCAGTCAAGAATTCAACATGTCCCAAGAGCATGTAATGTTGTTGCTCACTCGTTGGCAAGCATAGCTGTGAATTTTGATAATCCTGTTATTTGGCTGGACTCTTTCCCAACCGATATCATGTACTTATGTTCTGAAATCTTTTAATGGAAAGCTTTACTTTCGCATAAAAAAAAAAAATTTGCCAACACATATAATTATAAAAAATGGCACCCTGGGCAACAATTGAGCAGTTGAATCAATCTCTATTTTATATATATATGTATATTTTGCCCTCTCTGGACTCTCTCTTACCCTCTCACTTTTTACACAATTTTTATGATGAAAAAAAGTTAAAATACGATATTAAGTCCTTGAATTTTATTATTATTTTACTAAAAATTAAAGATTTTGATTCACAATGTAATTATCTCAAGATCAATTTTGTAATATAATATTATGATTTAATTTAATATTTTAATTCATGGAAATTTTTTTAAGTTCTTTCAATTCATAATTCTCTCTCCATCATGTGTTTAGCTAATTGTGAGCTAGAACAAACCTTTATGTAAAAATGCATTGGTCTTTGTGGGCTGTGGTTTGCTGCGAATTTATTATTATGAACTTCTGACGCTGGTATTTGCTAGTGTCTGCTATTTAATGGGTTAGTGTTTATGGAAATTGGATTATTGGGATGTGATGTTAATTGTTTTTTTTTTTTTTTTTGTTTTTGGGTACTGCTATGCTGATCACTTGAATTTACATTTTACAGGTTGTATATTTTTGCAAAATTTCTTTTTTTGGGAGCTTATGTCTTTTTTTAAAATAAATGTTATTTTTTAATTAGTTTAATAGAGATATTTAAAGTTAAGAAAATTGTTGTTTTTACTTTTTTAGCTTCTGTTTCATTTTGTTAAATTATTAAAAATAAAAAAAAATCGAAAAACTTTCGAAGTTCAGGCTTGGCCTGCACATCCAAACTTGGATTGGCCTATAAGGGCCTAGGCCTTTTGCTATCACAGGCTTAGGCAATCCTGGTCTGGCCCATCCAATTCCTCCTGGATCCATTGGATAATAAAAACAAAAAAAAAAAATCACAATTCATTTACTGATTTATTTCCTTAATGATAATTTCCTTCGGGACCTCCAAAGAGGATATTACATCAATAATGAGAAGGATTAATTAGATGGATCTTATAAAAGCTTATATCATTAATGGAGCAGGTTTAAGAGACGAAATTTTGTGCATAATTTTAGACACAGATTGTGAACTTTTAGATTAAAACAAAATTGAAAGACTAAAGATCAAAATGGATAGCATGACATTCGTGATAGAGCATTAATTTTTTAATTTTTTTCTTCTTTCCTCAACGATTTTATTCTCTGTTTTCTTTTCTTCATTGCAATCCCTTTCAGGTTTCACCTTAGAAAAATTCTGGAGAAAAACAACTCTATCACTAAAGAAATTTTTGAAGAAAAATAATTCATTAAATTAGGCATCTAGAGAGGAATTTGCACAACAAGGCTATTTGAGGAATTTGCACATCAAGGTTGTTCGCATTACCATCGGCACTATGGTTGAAAAATCGTTTTGCGGTCAATTGGTCATGGCTTACCTTGATATGATAAGGCATTTTTTAGCAAGGAGACAGACACAGGAGATGAGAAAGAAGACAATCGGAAGAAATAAATTAGAGAACAAATTGTAAAGATAGGAGAGACAGAGAGAAAAAATCATAAAACATCTATTAGAGGAGAGATAATTTTATTTATTAATTCATGTCATCAAATCTTAGTCCTTTATTATTCTTTAAGTTAAGAACTTAAAATTTGTATCTCCTGACCTGTCCCATTATATATACATATATATATATAAACACAAAACTCTCTACTAAAGAATAATTAAAAAATATTACTGACTTTATAATTAGTAGTTAATACAAAGATGAAAGTTACATACTTCAACAACCAATTGGATGTTTTATTTATTTCATTTGCCCTCTTCACTCGCTACAACAAATTCGTGATAGCATGTAGAAAGTACAACTAAAAGTAAATAGTAGCACTTTTTCAAGTGCTATGACCGTCCATGTTACTAAAAGCATGCTTTTTTTTTTTTTTTTTTATAAGTGCAACTAAAAGAAAATAGTAGCACTTTTTCAAGTGCTACGACAGCCCATGCTACTAAAAGCATACTCTTTTTTTTTTTTTAAAAGAAAGTATGGCTTTCATTAAGGATAAAATAGTTTAACTATAAAATACCATAAGGGCATAAATACATTATCACTAAGCTTAAGTACTACATATAAAATAAGACCTATGACTCAAGCCTAGGTTAGGATAACTCCTAACAATAAATATAATTACAAACCAAAAGAAAAAAAAGGAAATTCACCTATTAAACCTACTTACGACCAAGAGAAATTTTATAGACTGCTGCCAACCTCAACTAATGCAGATGAAAATCCCCTTCCCAATCGGCAAATAAAAATAGTAATACACAACACAATATTAAGTAATAACCACAAACACAACACAATACTAAGTAATAACTACAAACACGATAAAACTACAAAAACTCAACAACGTAACCACCCCATCTAGAGTATCCTTGCAAGTCTCTTGATGAGCCCTCAACCCAGGCCATCGGTAACTCGCACTAGGCAATTGGAATAGCGATGCACCACTATTAGAGCCCTTCATCAACTTCAATACATACATACATCCCAATTCGAACATTGATACGATTCTGATCGGAACTCTAAGTTAATACCATCGACGACCATACAAGATATCAAAAGGAGCAGATAAACAACACCCAACAATTAATAATAAAATCAAACACCAAGAAAATAAAATAAAACTAGAAAAATTAAAACATAAAATTAACAGGCCTGAGAAAATAAAATAAAAACAAAAGAAAAAAACCAAAATAAAAAACAAACACTTGTCGGAGAGGGATTTTACCCTCTCCAGCCAGAGAAACACCCTTTCCGTTGGTGGCTGTCAATTGTTGGGTCGGTGGTTTGGTGACTAGGGATTGGTGGCGGCTGGAGCGGTGGTGATGGCGGTGAGCTCCTGTGGCAATGACATTAACTTTGTGACGTCATGTCACCGGCGTGAAGAGGGGGATGGAGTTAACGGCCGGTGACTTCCGGGTTAAAGCTTGAAAGGATGTATCTAGATCTAGATCTAAATCTAGAGGATTTAGGATTCAGGAAGCAGAAAACCCACACTCATGCTCATGCTTGCTTGCTTCTTGTGGAAGCTTGTGACAATATCGGTTAGGTTTTGCTAGTGACCGTGGCTATGGAAGGGCTGCGACGGTGATGTGTTTAGGCTTTACCTGAGAGTGGTGGAACTTGATCATTAGTTAGTTGGGTAGCTACTCGAATGCAAACAGTTTCGAGTACACAAAAAAGCATACACTTATGGTAGCAGATATGAGATGTTACAAATTATAATTTTATAGCATATAATCAAAGCTACACGTATATTTTAATAACATTAGATAAATGCTATCTTTATACATTTTGCAGCACTTTGAAAATATTATTAAACTGTCTTCTGTAGCATAATTATAATACTCCACCCCAGCCATTTTACCATTTTACCCTAGCCCTATATAAAGGGAAATAAAGAGAAAAAGAAAGATGGAAAGAGAAGCTAACGAGGAGTGAGAGAGAGGGAAAGAGAAACTAGATCGAACTGGGTCAAACCGAACCCGCGACCCAACTTAGTTGAACTCAGCCCTATTTAGGCCACCTCAGCAGCTGTGCTTGGTACCGAATCGAAGCTTGAGAGCCGGCCGGCCGTCGTTTCCCTGCCATCATCGTCACCAGAAACCAATTATATCACCGCCGATCAAGCTTGAAAGGTAGCAGCCAAAACTTGTTTCTACCGCCATTAATTTCCCTGGAGTTGGGTGATGCCACAGGCTGAAATTTGTTACCCGCCTCACCATCTTCCATTTCCGACCAACTACTACCACCGAGGAGGTCGTTTGTCGTCGATCGGCCATAAGAGGATTCTCGGCTTTGAAAGCTCGATTCGGCACCGTCGTCGCACTTGGGAGCTAACGACCACCACCCTTGAACTCAGCTCGGCGAGAAGTACCTTACCCGAGCTTCGTGATCATCGTTGGTTGAGTTTCGACCACCGTTGACAGCAAGGGCATTTCGATAATTTCACACTTTCAGGGTAATTTCTTAATTTCTGGTTTTTGTGGATATTTTGGTAATTTCTAAATTGGTGGATAAGTTGATAATTTATGATTTTGGGATTTCGAAGATGTTTTAGTAATTTATGATTTCGGAGATATTTCGATAATATATGATTTTGAGGGAATGTTGGTAATTTATTATTTAAAGTGAGATTAATTGAGGTTAAGTTTAGAATATGTTTAAATTGATTAGTTTGAGGGCATTCGAGTTTATGAGGGTGTTCTTATTGATTTTAGGTTGATGATATTGATATGCATATGTTACATGCGGATGCGAGGAGGTAAGTAAACTAGACTTCTAAAACGAATTACAATAAACAATATTATATGTTGTCATGTTTGAAAAGCCTATTTTGATATGTACAGACATGTATTTATACATTTTTGCCCATATGTTTACGTGATGTGTTGATATGATGTGATGTTATGTATTATGTGTGATTTTGTACATAGGCATATCTACGTGTGAATATTCATTTGGCATGAGCACGAAAATGCATTATGTTTTGATGTTTTCTATGAAATGAGAAGATGGATTTTAGCAAAAAGATTTCAGAGAAAGGAAAGAAATTTTTAGTTTTTGCTTGGATGCTTAAATTCGTTACGCGTTTAGTGTAGGACCCTCGAGATGCTATGTTTATAAGATAAGTAGGTGAGGGACGCAGATTGCATGAAACCTAAAGTATATGAGAAAGTTATGAAAGTTTAGTGAGAGTCCTACTAAGCGGTAATTGAATGAATGTAATTCAAGTATGTGATTAGAAAGAAAATTTAAAAGTTTGAAAGTGACAAAATAGATTTTGATGATTGTTTTATATTATTTTGAAAATGTCACGACATATCATTCATTTGCATTATATAGCTTTATGTTTGTATTTTGGTATATTAAAAACTGGTTTACTTACTAAGTTTTGTACTCACTATAATTTATTGTAATTTAGTTCCCGGAAATCAGGATTGAAGAGAAAGACATGAATTGAGGAGGTAGATGGTTTGGCATAAATTTTTATTTCTTCTGCTGCAGTTTAATGTTGTGATGAGAACCCTTCTAGATCAAGCTAGAAAAACCCACAACTAGATTGACAAAAACCCAAGAAAGCCAATATGATCAGAATTCGGATAAAAGATCCAAACCCCTGAGAAGCTAAGTCTCAAGAACCCGGATTGCTAGATAAGACGCCACAAAGGTTAGCAAATCCTTTGATAAGTCAAAAGTTCTTTCAAGAACAAGTTGAGAAAATCCTCTCAATGATATTAAACTCAATAATGTCAAAAGTCTTTTCAAAATAACATAAAGGAGTGTTTATATAAGGTGGCTAATCCTAATCTAACTTAAAAATAAGAGAAAACCCTAAAATTAAAAACCTGGACCCGCAAGGCCTTGGCCTGCAAAGCCACTTATCTTAAACGGGCCATAACTTGGTCATATGATATCGGATTTTAACCCACAATATATCGTTACGAAGCTCTCGACGTAAGGAATGCATCTACAAATTTAGAATTACTCTTCTGGCCCTTATTATACTTCAAAAATCATTCTCTTCGATGCTCGCCACCTCGTTAGCCCGAATCAAGTGTACCAAGGCTGGTTCCTCCTCGTTCAAGCCCATCTTGAATATTGGACTCTTGCAAATTGAACTTGAATTGAAGTCATCCAAAGTAGCTTGAATAAATCCTTGCATGGCTTCCTTGATCTTCTTAGCTCGTGCTCTCGTAATTGGCCCTTCTGGAACAAGCAACGGATCTTTAATGCTCGAGCACTCGGATCACATCATTCCCCCTCTCCTCAAAAGGATTCGTCCTCGAATCGAACCGCATCAAAGGGAGAAAGATCGAAACATTAAAGGTAGCGAGACACGTTATACTCACAGGAAGATCCACTTGATAAGCATTATCATTAACACGCTCAAGAATCTGAAATGGACCATCTCCTCGAGGGTGCAACTTAGATTTCCTCTGGGGTGGAAACCTCTCCTTACGCATGTGAACCCAAACCCAATTGCCGGTTCAAAAAAATCACACGTTTCCTACCCTTATTAGCTTGAGTAGCATATTGCTCAATCTTTTTCTTAATAAAATAAGCAATGGGCCTTCGATCCCGCATCAAAACAACTCCAATACCTATTCCCGAGGCATCACATTCAATCTCAAAAGTACGATTAAAATTAGGTAATGCTAGAATAGGTGCGAGAACATAACCCTTCTTTAAGATCAATGAATGCTTTATCTTGGTCAACACTCCAAGTAAATGCAACATTCTTTTTAACAACATCGATAAGAGGTGTGGCAATAGTGCTAAAATCCTTAACAAAGCGCCGATAAAAACTAGCTAAACCATGAAAGCTCCTTACCTCATCGATGCTCTTAGGCGTTGCCCACTCCCTAATAGCCTTAACCTTTTCTTGATCCACCTCTATACCATTTGCACCAACAACAAAACCAAGAAAAATAACTTTCTCTATGCAAAAAGAACATTTCTTAAAATTAGCATACAACTTTTCTTTCCTCAAAACATCTAACACACATCGCAAATATCCAATATGAACTTCTAAAGTCTTGCTGTACACTAGAATATCATCAAAATAAACAACAACAAACTGACCTATAAATGCACGCAACACATGATTCATTAATCTCATAAAAGTACTAGGTGCATTAGTAAGACCAAAAGGCATAACTAACCATTCATACAATCCATATTTGGTCTTAAAGGCGTTTTTTCCATTCATCACCTTCTCTCATACGAATTTGGTGATAGCCACTTTTTAAATCAATTTTAGAAAATAAACAAGCTCCATGCAATTCATCCAGCATATCATCTAACCTAGGAATGGGATGGCGATATTTTACCGTAATATTATTGATGGCTCGGCAATCAACACACATTCTCCAATTTCCATCCTTCTTTGGTACTAGTAAGACCGGTACCGCACATGGGCTCATGCTCTCTCTTACGTACCCCTTGCTCATCAGCTCTATAACTTGCCTTTGAAGCTCTTTGGTCTCCTCGGGATTACTTCTATAGGCTGGCCTATTGGGTATGACAGCTCCTGGTACGAAATCTATTTGATGCTCAATGCCTATAATGGGTGGTAAGCCAATAGGCATTTCCTCCGAGAACACTTCTTCAAACTCCTGTAACAAAGAAGTAACAACACTAGAAAGAGAAAGATTAATGTCATCAAAGGTTAGATATGATTCTTTGAACACGAGCAAAACCATGAAATGGCTTGTTTTATATGCTTTCCTAATCTCGCCCACTCCTGCAAAGAAGTTCTTTCTCGCTCTTCCCTCTTTCTCACTCTTTTCTTTTCTCTCACTTTTGGTTTCACTCTCTTTCTTTTTCTTATCATAACTCTCGACCTCACTCTTTTTATTTTGTCTTTCTTTTTCCCTCATCTTTATTTGGTCCTCGTAGACCTCTTTTGGTGTTAAAGGAACAAGCGTCACGGTTCTCCCATTTTTGACAAAGCTATATCTATTCCTAAACCCATCATGTGTCACCTTCCTATCATACTGCCATGGCCTTCCCAATAATAAATGCCCAAAGATGCATAGGAACTACGTCACAAAGCACCTCATCACTATACTTTCCAATAGTAAATGTTACCAATACTTGCTTATTAACTTTGACCTCTCCACAATCATTTAACCACTGCAATCTGTAAGGCCTGGGATGCGTTAGCAAGGGTAACCCTAACTTTTCTACAAGGGTAGTACTAGCTACATTGGTGCAACTCCCACCATCTATTATCATACTACACACCTTATTATTCACAATGCATCTAGTATGGAAGATGTTCTCTCTCTCGCTGCTCCATGTCATCAACACTCATTTGTGTACTCAAAGCACGCCTAGCAACTAGGGATTCACCTTTCGCAGAGTATTCTACTTCGGATGCTCGATCATCACCATCACTTTTCCAAAATTCATTCTCTGCCTCATACTTATCTATAGGCTCATATCCATGCCTATTATTTTCCCCATCATGTCTTGCTTCAATATGTCTAGCCTTGTTTTGCTTTCTACTAGTTTGCACCTTCTGAATACTCTCAATGGCAGCTTCATGTTGCCTCAACTGGCTTCCCATCTCATCAAACCTCGCATTCATCTTTTCAAATGCCTGGTGCATTGCCTTCAAAGTGAAAGTAAAGTCTACCGTAGAAGGTGGCGCCTCACTTTTATCATCCATATGAGTTATTTGAATCTGCAAAGAGATGTTAGCAAAATAGAAAAACAACAATGAGCCTCACAAGCCTCACGTGTTTACACCCGTGATGTCACTCCACTCGTGTTTACACTCAAATAGGCTTTTACCCGAAGCTGTGCTCACACACTCTTGCCTTTTACCGCTCTTATATTTTCTCAATCAAGTTCTTTAGGAACTAATAACTCAATCAAGGGAAGGTACCAAAGTATAATCCCTCTAACAATCACAGTCCAAGAAACAAGAAAAAGGAAAAACGAAACAAACGAACAAGAATATAGGAAACAAGAATAACAAGACCAAGAAAACAAAGGAGATCACCCAATATGATTATTATTAATGTGATTTTTTTTTTCTTTTTTTTTTTTTTTTGTAATCCTTAAATAATTAAAATTTGAATGAATTTAGGGGAAAAGGTAAAATTTATGAATTTAAGGAAAGAAACCACAAGGATGCAAAATTGATATAAGAAAAACCTAAAAAATGTTTGTTCATGCGATAATCTTTGTTCATGCGCAAGATTTGTTCACGGTTTTTTTTTTTTTTTTTGAGAACAAGAATGAAAAATCCCAAACAAGAATGAGAAAAAAAAATAATAAATAAAGATAGATGAATCTGACCTTGGTGCCTAAGCTCTGATACCAACTGATGAGAACCCTTCTAGATCAAGCTAGAAAAACCCACAACTAGATTGACAAAAACCCAAGAAAGCCAATATGATCAGAATTCGGATAAAAGATCCAAACCCCTGAGAAGCTAAGTCTCAAGAACCCGGATTGCTAGATAAGACGCCACAAAGGTTAGCAAATCCTTTGATAAGTCAAAAGTTCTTTCAAGAACAAGTTGAGAAAATCCTCTCAATGATATTAAACTCAATAATGTCAAAAGTCTTTTCAAAATAACATAAAGGAGTGTTTATATAAGGTGGCTAATCCTAATCTAACTTAAAAATAAGAGAAAACCCTAAAATTAAAAACCTGGACCCGCTTGTGGCCTTGGCCTCGCAAAGCCACTTATCTTAAACGGGCCATAACTTGGTCATATGATATCGGATTTTAACCCACAATATATCGTTACGAAGCTCTCGACGTAAGGAATGCATCTACAAATTTAGAATTACTCTTCTGGCCCTTATTATACTTCAAAAATCATTCTCTTCGATGCTCGCCACCTCGTTAGCCCGAATCAAGTGTACCAAGGCTGGTTCCTCCTCGTTCAAGCCCATCTTGAATATTGGACTCTTGCAAATTGAACTTGAATTGAAGTCATCCAAAGTAGCTTGAATAAATCCTTGCATGGCTTCCTTGATCTTCTTAGCTCGTGCTCTCGTAATTGGCCCTTCTGGAACAAGCAACGGATCTTTAATGCTCTGAGCACTCTGGATCACATCATGTTGTATTTGAGGCTTGAATTGTTATTGGTTGTAAAGAGATTTATTTTTAAGTATATGTGCTAGTAATAGTAAGATTCGCCCTGTGGAGTTCGGGGCGGGTAGTTACAATAATAAAAATGCTACAAATGCGTTACTTGTAGCACTTTATTTATGCTACACAAAAAAATCTTGCAACACTTTGAAAATGCTATACCAAATTGTCTCCTGTCACAAAAAAAAAAAATTGCTACAGCTTCAGTGATATGTAGCAATCATAAGATGCTATAAATTACCAGACTTGGCATTTATAAGCAAATTACAAAGGGGCTATTCGGTACCATTTTTTAGTCATTATTTTCATTTTCATTTTCAGAATACATATATAATACATGTTCTGTGGGTTGAATTCAAAAAATAGATTACAAAACAAGAAATTTAGATTCACTACACAAATTAAACATTTTCTCCGTATATTACAAAACTAAACTAAAAAATAAATTAAAAAACAAAACCCAAAAGCTCATAACCTTCTCCTCATCCTTATCTCTTCATCATTAGCTCTCTCTCCCTCCTCATCTCTCACGATCTAATTACTCATCCAGTCGTGCTCTCTTTCTCTCCTTATCTTCACCCAACAACACTCTCTCTCCCCTTATCTCTCCCGATCTACTCTCTCTCAGTGTGTCGGCTACTATATTCTGTCTCTGCCACTACTGTAACTCATCTCGGACTGCTCTCTCCTTATCTTCACCCAACAACACACACTGACTCTCTCTCTCTCTCTCTCGATCTACTCTCTCTCAATGTACTGGCTGCTGTACTCTATCACTGCCGCTGCTGCTACTTCATCTCGGCCACTGCTACTGCTCCTTCTTCGCCGTAGCCGCTGCTGCTCTATCTCAACTGCCTCAACTGTTGCTGCTCTCTTGGCTCCGTTTCTTGCTGGTATTTATTTTATTTGAGTAAATTTTTGACTAATTATTTGAGTAACTCGCGTAATTATTTTTTAGAGCATGTAAATATGATATTGTTGTCTTACGATTTTCATTGCCATGGTAGTGGTTTCATTGCAAATGCCATTTTGTTGAGTTTGTTGTCTGTCACTCAAAAAAAGTAGTTATATTAGAGAGGAAATGATCGGGGCAACTTTGGCTTTTCTTATTAGAATTTCTTATAGAGATTTCAAAGCTTTGTTTTTAATGGAAATCACTTTTAAATAGTTTGTAGCTTGGGGAAGTGAAAACAAATATTATAAACTCATTTTAACAATTTGATTAATTGATTATAATACAATATCATTGATTATAGTTTTTTTTATGTGCCTTGAAAAAATGAGTTAAAAAAATTTGACAAGTGCTTGGTCTTAATTTGAATTGGTCAATTTGTAGTAGAATATATTTGATTTGATATGTACAATTTTTAATCTCTGTATGTTTAGAAGTAGTTTCTTTAATTTCATTAATATTTGATATATGTTATTTTTTCCAATTAGTGACAAAATATGGATCTGCGTGATGTTTAATTATAGACATTCATAATTACGTAATGTAATTGAGTGATGCTTTGGTGTTTTAAAAGCGTGATTTTCAATTTTAAAGGATATGCATAATAATAGTTTACGTAAGCACCGTCTAATTCCAATTACATGTTGTGTTTTACATAATTTTATTTGACAAGAAAATGCAAGTGATAGGTTGTTCGAGGACTTTGATGTGCAAGATATGGTTACCAATGAAGAAGGAGATACTAGTAGGCCAATTACCAATATTGATTTATCTTCAGCAAATGTCACAGAGATGAATGCTACAAGAGATAGAATTGCAACTTCTATGTAGCATGATTACACACGTAATGCGTGATGTCTACCATGTAATTTTTTATAATTATTTTGTTTAGGTCATAGGTGTTGTAATATATATCTTAATTATAATGTAAAAACAATGACAATGTAAATTTTTTTATTAATGCTAATACTAAAGCTTTATCCTCATGTAATTTTTTTAGCATTACTAAAGCTTTATCCTCATGTAATTTTTAATAATTATTTTGTTTAAATTATTTATGGTATGATTGTGTATGTATTAGTTAAACAGTTATTTTCTAACAATAAGTACGACTTAAATGTTTAAGTAAAAATTATTTTTGAAAATAGTACTACCGAACATATATTCTCTCTTTTTATCATTTTCAATTGTGTTTATGCTAGACCACCTATTCATTTTACTTATTCTAGAAGGAAGATTGGAGCCATGTGAGGGATTAGTGGGTCAGTTATAAAAGGATATTTAGGTAATAAATAATAAGGGGGTTAGTCAGTTATTGATGTGTGTCTGTATTCAGTTTCTGATGGATTAGTCAGTTACTGATATGTGTCTATAGTTAGTTATTTGTGTTCAGTTATGAGGGTAAGGGATTTTTATAGGGTAAGGAGAGTCAGAGGAGTGTGTGTAACTATTTGTTTAGAGCCTTGCTCTTGAGAGGGAATCTAGGACTCTCGAAATCCCTGGAAGTGTTGTAAGGTATTTAATTCACTGTTTTCATAATAAGAATTAATTTAGAGTATAATTTCAGATTTCATAAGAATACCAAGTGTAACATTTGGTATCAGAGCAGGTCTTGGTGAGATATGAAAGTGAGGGTTGATAATATGGAGGAGACGGTTGGTTCAGTACAAGAAGAAGTAGGGTTATTGAGAAAAGAGATTAAAAAAATTCCAGCAATAGAACAAGGAATCGCTAATATGATGAACACAATGGATTAACTTTTACGGGCCCAAGGGAATCAAGCACATGAACGAAATTCCAAAAATCAAATAGATTTTCTATCGGCGGACAAATCAGTGGAATTGGGTAGTACCAGTGGTGGGGCGCCAGAGGTTCCTGGGATTCGCGAATCCAGTGCACCATGATGGGATGTGCGACCATGAAGGATTGAACTCTCTTCGTTCGATGGCGACAACCCAGAAGGGTGGGTGTTAAAGGTGGAAAGCTATTTTGCCCTACATAAGATGACAAACGAAGAAAAACTTGAAACTGCCATTATAAGTTTTGAAGGAGAAGCACTTGTTTGGTTTAAATATAAAAATAGAAGGCGACAATTTCATAATTGGGAAGAACTACGTTCACAGATGAGTGGTCGATTTCGCCCATCACCTGAGTCATCCATGTATGAAGAATTCTTGTCGATCAAACAAGAGGGATCTGTGAGGGTATACAGGCAAAGGTTTGAGCAATTGGCGTCAACTTTAGATAATCTTTCAGATCAGGTGTGGGAGTTAACATTCATCAATGGGTTGAAGGCTGAAATTAGGGCAGAATTAAAGATCTTGGAACCTGATGGGCTGGATAAAGTTATGGAATTACCCTATAAAATAAAAGCCAAAAATAAAGAATTAAGGCCCACACGAAGCGGGCCTGGGGTGGGTCAATCTAGAAACTCAGGTTTGAATCCGAATCAACGAGGGATGATGATCAGAACTCCTGTGACTCCCATGGCTAAATCGTCTAATTTTATACGACATCGTGGAGATTTTCGTTGATTAACAGAAGCTGAAATTAAAGCTAATAGGGCAAAGGGGTTATGCTACAGATGCGATGACAAGTTTTCACCAGGCCATCGATGTAAGAATAAAGAACTGCAGGTGCTCCTTTTACAAGACGATGAGGGAGAAGATGACGGAGACTTGGAAGAAGATTCAGACAAGCTTGACGAAATTCAAAATGTCGAAGTCTCATTAAATTCAGTATTGGGTTTGACTTCACCCAAAACCTTTAAAGTGCTGGGGTTAGTTGGTGAATAGAGAGTAACTATCTTAATTGATAGTGAAGCATCTCATAATTTCATCTTTACAGAAGTGGTTTAAGAATTAAAACTGTCCATTTCAGAAATTGAGGCATATGGAGTGATTTTGGGCTCAGGGAAATCTAAGAAAACTCAAGGTGTGTGTAGGAATGTAGCTTATCATTACAAAGCGTGAAAGTTGTGGCAGATTTCTTATCCCTTGAGCTTGGGAGCATTGATATAATATTAGGTATACAGTGGTTGGAAACTTTGGGAGTCACCCATTTCAATTGGAAGACTCAGGTAATAAAGTTCACTGTTGGGAAAACTCAAATTGTATTGCAAGAAGATCCATTTCTTCAAAAGATGTTGATATCACTTAATGCCATAGTCAGAGCTATTTGACATGAAGGGCAAGGGTATTTGGTGGTGATGACTATAGTAGAGGTACATGGGATGACTACAATAGAGGAAAATATAGAATAACAACTCCTTAAATAAGTGCAGTTAATTTTAGAGGAGGCCAAAAGTGTATTTGAAATGCCACTGGAGTTACCACCTTTGAGGGGAAGAGAACATGCCATTGTGCTTAAAGATGGTGCATCACCGATTAGTGTACGACCTTACCGGTACCCTCAAATTCAGGAGCAGGAGATTGAGAGGCTGGTGGGTGAAATGTTAGAAGCAGGAACTGTACAGCCAAGTTTGATCTCATTTTCTAGTCCCGTCCTATTAATGAAGAAAAAGGATGGAAGTTGGCATTTTTGTATGTTGATTATCGGGCTTTAAATGAAGAGACTATGCCTGATAAGTTTCCCATTTCGGTCATTAATGAGTTAATTGATGAGTTATATGGGATGACTGTCTTCTCTAAGCTTGATCTTAAATCGAGATACCACAAAATTAGAGTGCGACCGGAGGATGTTCACAAGACTGCTTTTAGAACCCATGATGGCCATTACGAATTCTTAGTAATGCCATTTGGACTTACTAACGCCCCGGCAACCTTCAAATCATTGATGAATGAGATATTCTGATTGTACTTACGACAGTTTGTTTTGGTGTTTTTCGATGATATCCTTGTTTATAGCCGAAATTTACAAGATCATGTTGGACATCTTGCTACTGTCCTTGGAGTATTAGCTAAGCACAAGCTTTATGCAAATCGCAAAAAATGTTCATTTGCTTGCCAACAAATTGATTATTTGGGAAATATGATTTCAGGGGCTGGAGTTGCAGTAGATAACTCTAAAATTCAAGCTATGTTAGATTGGCCTGTGCCAAAATCCTTAAAGGAGCTTAGGGGTTCCTCGGTCTTACCGGTTATTATCGAAAGTTTGTACATGGATATGAGGAAATTGCTTGGCCTTTAACAGAACAATTGAAGAAGGATAAATTTGGGTGGAATGTGCAAGCGAAAACAGCCTTTAATGCTCTTAAGAAGGCAATGACAACTGTACCAGTCCTAACTTTACCTAACTTTAATTTACCTTTCATATTAGAGACGGATGCTTCGGTCTATGGAATAGGAGCAGTGTTAATGCAAGAGCAGCGTCCTATTGCTTACTACAGCCAAGTTTTGAGTCGAGGTGCAAGGATGAAATCCGTTTATGAAAAAGAGTTGATGGCGATAGTGCTTGCGGTTCAGAAATGGCGACCCTACCTTTTGGGCAGACGCTTCATCGTTAGAATTGATCAGCAAAGTCTACGCTTCTTGCTAGAACAGCGTATTGTTGCACCAAAATATCAGCGTTGGATGGCCAAATTACTTGGGTATAACTTTGAAATTCAATACCGGCCAGGTGTGGGAAATAAAGCTGCTGATGCCTTGTCTAGAAAGACCCCAGAGGTTACATTGCAGTAGGTTTTTAAAGTACATTAGCTGGATTGGAATAAACTTCAGCAAGAAATTGATAATGATGAGTTTTTGACAAAACTAAGATCTGACTTGTAGCAAGGCATTGAAAGAGCAATTGGTTTTTCTTTGGAACAAGGGAAAGTAATGTACAAAGGACGTCTAATGCTTCCACGTACTTCCACTTTCATTCCAGCAATTTTAAGAGAATATCATAATTCTGCTGTAGGTGGGCATTCCGGACAGGAGCGGACTTTCAAATGTTTGGCTGCTGATTTTTATTGGAGTGGCATGCGAGCAGCTATGGCAAAGTGGGTGCAAGAGTGTGAAGTTTTTCAAAAGTACAAAACACTCACGCTATGTCCCCTGCTGGATTATTACAACCATTAGCTCTGCCCAACCAAGTTTGGGAAGAATTGACCATGGATTTCATTGAATGGTTGCCAAAATCGATGGGATGGATACAATATTGGTTATAGTGGATCGTTTAAGCAAATATGCTCACTTTAGACCTCTTAAACATCCATTTAATGCTCGTTTGGTGGCTGATCTCTTCATTAAGGATGTGGTACGCCTTCATGGCATTCCCAAGTCAATTGTATCTGATCGTGATAAGATATTTATGAGCAATTTCTGGAAAGAACTCTTTAAGCTACAAGGGACTGATTTGTGACATAGCACTTCATATCACCCGCAAACGGATGGGCAATCGGAGGTTGTCAATCGGTGCTTAGAAACGTATCTAAGATGCTATGTTTCAGAAAAACCTTGCTGCTGGTTACAAATGTTAGACCACCTATTCGTTTTACTTATTCTAGAAGGAAGATTGGAACCATGTGAGGGATTAGTGGGTCAGTTATGAAAGGATATTTAGTTAATAAATAATAAAGGGGTTAGTCAGTTATTGATGTGTGTCTGTATTCAGCTTTTGATGGATTAGTCAGTTACTGATGTGTATATGTAGTTAGTTATTTGTGTTCAGTTATGAGGGTAAGGGATTTTTATAGGGTAAGGAGAGTCAGAGGAGTGTGTGTAACTATTTGTTTAGAGCCTTGCTCTTGAGAGGGAATCTAGGACTCTCGAAATTCCTGGAAGTGTTGTAAGGTGTTTAACTCACAGTTTGCATAATAAGAACTGATTTGGAGTATAATTTCAGATTTCATAAGAATACCAAGTGTAACAGTCTACTGAACGCAAATTAGTATTTTCAGTTTTAAAATACAGGATACAAAAAATGATACTTGACGCATACTTAAATTTGAAATACAGCAACTGAAAAAACTATTTTTATTCTCATTTTTGTTTTTTAACAGGCCCTAAATAACTGCTGAGAAATATTTTATTATTCTTGACAATAGTATAAAAATTATAATCTATATACCATATATATCAAATATCATCAATGTAACAATGTATGAACTTCACCATTTGAATATATATATCAGGATAAATACTCGTTTAGTTTCTATATTTTGAGTTAAGTATCTATTTAATGCTTATATTTTAAAAAATACCTTAAGACACACTTGTTGGTCAAATAGTACACTCATACCCTTACTTTTTCTTTGCTTCTAATATAACTCCCTTGTAACGATATTATTGGAGAAATTAATCAAAAGAAAAAAATATGAATTTATCAAATTAGCCTTAAAAGTAAAATAAAATCACTCTAAATATTTTGTTATTATTTTACTTTTGTGATTAATTTGGTGAATTAATTTTTTATAAAAAATTGTTGCAAGGTATTAAAAATTACTTTAAATTGGCTGGTATTAATTTATATTATAAATAGTTATTTACAAAATTATTACAATGGTACAAAATGCTAGTTGTTTTAGACTAATATTTATTTCTTAATTTGCTAATAAGTAATTATTGGTTAATTTGCTAACTAATATTTTATGAATAAAAAAATTAATGCCAAGAATATTATTGGAAAGTTATTATTGTAAAAGCTAAGAAAAAATAATAGAGATGTCTTGACGTATTTTTAAGAATATAAAGATTAAACATAAACTTAAGTTAAAATATAAAGATTAAATGAGCATTTATCTTATATATCAAGTACAAATAAAAATTACACTTAACTATTAATGTAATTATTCAAAAAGGAAAACATTAAGCAAAAATTATTGTTTCATCTTCCCTTAATTAGCAGCCAAAACTTCTTCACAGGTGGTATTTCTTCATATATCATAACCTGCATTATAAATTGAAAACAAAAATAAAAGTATGTGCTATCACACAAAAGAGAACAAATTGATAAATTTATGTAAGTATTTCGTTATTAAAAATTCCAAACACACCTAATCAGCTATGCTGTGGTACTCTAACAAAACTCTGATTATAGAATGATGAATGATCCACAATTGCTTTCTCTAGAAATCCTTGAATTAATTATGAAAGCCATATGCAGTATAACTGTTGCTTTTGTAGGCCTAGTTTTGAAATTACATCTATGAACCTAGCAGATATTAAAAAAAAAAAAAAGAAATTGGTTGCAGAATCAAGATCTTGTAGATTAAACGACAAAAACAAAAATGTTATGAGTAAATTTTAAAGAAAATCCTTACATTCCCATTATACTACATGATAGATAATCAATTCTCACTAACATTTACAAAAAGAGGACAATTGATCCTCTAATCATCTATTAAACAATAAATAATTGCTACATGAGCAGAGGTTCGAGAAAAATAATGAAGAGTATTTTGAAATGAGTATAGAATTCACTTAGATGATTTGGACGTCATTAATAATATATAAATAAGGTCAACTTGGAGAGACCATAATTCTCACTTTACTACGTCACAAAATGTCTGTCATAGAAATCAAGCATAACTTTTTTTTTTTTTTTTGTTTTAGCAGTATTTTTTTTTATTTTGTTAAACACACGCACACATTGAGACTCGAACTCAAGACCTCGAATTTGGTAAGACTGTCCACTAATCAATAGAACTAGACCTCGATTAAGCGTAACTTAAAACTAATAGCTATGACCATTAAAGCATAATGTTTCCGTTTTAGAGACGAACTTAAATGTGTTACCTTTATGGCCAGATTTATGTCCAAAATTGGCATTCAATTGCTCCTCCAGTCATTTCACCAAGCATACAAGGATTGATTTCATAAGATTGTACACTAAATCTGATGCTAAGAAATAATAATAATAATAAATTGTACACTAAATCTGATGCTAAAATAATAATAATAATAATAATAATAATAGTCAGGTAATTTGATGATTGACGTCAATAGGCAATTTTATTTTTAAAAGAGGGAAAAAAATGTTCAAATGTTAGATTTGAACATTAAATCTGATTGCAACAATCTCAGGCACGACTTCTTGATCTTCTTCGTGATAAGTTTCAAAACATTCAAAAGGGGAATTCCTCGGCTGCTCAGCCCCCTAAACACTATGGCACCAAGGTCGGCAACCCCAAAGTATACATATACCTTCTCCATTTCTGGTGCCATCATTTTTTATTTTCAGGTGGACACGCTTTTAAACCAAAGGATTTAAGAGTTAAGTTTTTAACTCTCTTAAACTGTACGGTTTAAAAGTGTATCCGCATTAAAAAAAATAAGAACACCTGCACTTAAAAATAACTTTATTTATATATATATATGAGTGGCTAGGCTATTGCAAACATCTTCAACACGTGTACAACATCAAATTACAATAACCCATTACACAAATTCATTCATGCAAATTAATTTATTATGTTTAGCACAACATCCAATCACAGACCAAATGCTTATGTTTGTGTTCATAATACATAAGTTCATTAAGCAAGAACTCTAAACTTAAGGAGATACAGTACTCATCAACCTACACCTTTAAAGATATATAAATAAGAATATTTTCCATAGCAATAAGGTATAACTTTATCCACAGCCGCAAAGAAAGCAATATGCCCATTTAAAAACAAACTATTTCTTGAATTAAAAAAATATATAAACAAAACTTCAACAAATAAAAAAACTATAATCACAGAAAAAGAGAAACATAAAGATATAGCCACCTATGCTATCTTGAGCAGCAGCTACCGAAACTTCTTCTTGAAGACAAAAGGAAGTGTGGTGGTTATCCCTTTAACATGCTTCAAAAGTAGTTGTATATAAATTTTGTATCTAAAATTATATTTCTTGAACCTGCCCTATTATTGTTGTTATTATAGGAAACGATATCATTTTTAGCTTTGCTGACGAATATTATACCTTCACTTGATCAGAAATATGGTTTACGAGGTAGATAGGTCATACATTAATTACACGATTACTTCATTAATTATGATAATTGTCCAATATCTTCACTTGATAAAATATAAATGATAAGGTTTAAGTACTTGGTTAGTCACGCACAACCTCTTTTGACTTTGTCCAATAACTTGTTTACGTGAAGTCATATCTATATCTTAGAGAATTAATCATTACTTAATTCGTTGATATGATATGCTTTGTTTATATTTTAGGTCATGTATACACCTCTTATATATGCATAACTTTGTCCATTATCTTAAATTGAACTTCCGTGAGAATTACAACATTATCATAATTCTATTCTGAAAGAAATTACTGTGTTGATTGCGGTATATTAGTCTGTCTTGTAATTAAATTATTGTCAACAAACTTTATATTATTCAATTATCATTTACGTATCTATGATTATTAGTTTATTTAGTGAGCCAGGGGACCCATCCAATTGAATAATTATAGACGTTAATTCAATATCTAATTATCTACAATTAATTAATTAATTGCACCACTTGCTCCTCTCCTTAGCGATCTACCTTGCATGCATGCATTAACTACGCGCCAATCAAACTCAAGTCGGCTACTTGTGTGAGTGTGTGTATATATATCTACATATTCTCAAACCAGATCTGAAGAACTCGCAAAAGCAACTTAATTATATACTTTGCATTACGGTTCACTAGAAGTTTTGAAGAATATGGAAACTTCTTGTGCAGGTTGCTAAGCCAACTTTTAGTTGAATATCATTTGCAATTCTTATTTTCACACGCACACACATATTTTTGATTAAGTTGTCTAATACATATGAATTTTTTCAGGTAAGAATAATTGATCGGAGGGTCTCGAATTTCTGCCATGTGGCAGTATTATTGATGAAGAGATTGTGAATGAAAATCTTGATCTTCTTGTTGTTCATCAATATGGGAGAAATACCGACCATGTTGGTTAAGTGCATGCTGTGTTACTCTTTTAAATTTTATTTAATTAAATAAAAAGATGGACATTGTTAAAAGATCTCTTGAGATATACAAGAGATTTTCTTTATTTATTTACATGTCCTGTATTTTCTTAAAAAATGAAATAAATAAATAAAAACTGTGTGTCAATGTGTTAAAATTGATTAAGTGGGTCTATACTATGCTCTCTCTCTTCTTGAATATTTTTCTGAAACAAACTCCACAAATTACTGGTTAGCTAATTAATTCTTGTAGCTAGCATGTGATGTATCGATCATAATTTATTAAATATACAACGTAAATTTATCATTTCAGTCTTTAAAATAGTCATGTTGTTAAGTAGGTTTATATATCAACATGATTTTCAACCATAATCATTATTAATTTTTCAACGTTGTTCTTAAATAATGTGAAGTTACGAAATTTTGGTCGCGGAACGTAGAATCTCTCATCAATATATCTGATGCTGTGCTCTCATCATCTTAACATTATGTATAAGGGGGAAACAGATTCAAACATTGGATAACTTCAAATTTCTTTATATTAATAAGTATTTAGCACTTCTTAAAATGCTGCTATATATATGAAGATGCTAATTTCTTAATAAATTTTTCAAAAAAATCTTTCTATTACCCTTGACTCTAACAGAATTTCTAATTAATTCCAAAACTTTATTAGTATTAAATAAAAACAGAAAAAATGTATTAACAACAATTATATTATGTTATATTATAGATTACACACATAATGTGATATACATTATATATCTTTCATTTGATACAAGTGCTGTGTATTTTGGAGTTCATTTTGGCTGCAAAATAGTGTAGGCAAACTGGTTTCGGTTCTCTAGCCCAAAAAAATAAAAACTAAAAAATAAAATTGAGGAAGTGCCTAAAATTTTTTTTCAGTAAGCTTAGTCGGAGGACCATGGCTCAAAAATTGTGGCACAACTCAACTTCCTCCTTTTATCTTATTAGACACCACTTATCATTTTTATTTAATTTAAGAGTTTAATCCTCGGAAATTACCAAAATGCATTCTTTATATAATTATCTTATGGCCCTCTTTCACAATAGGTGTAAAAAGACAAAAACAAGTAATGGGATAACTTGGCAGTTCTGCCACGTTGATTTCTTTATTGAACAATACTTTGTAACACATCGTTAATTAAATTGACATCTCAACTGTTCAATTAATTTAATTACATCTTGTTCCTTGATACTTACTAGTTTTCTCTAATGATCATTTTCAACATACTAATTATGTTGATACACTCTGGCTAGAGAATTCTATGATCAAGTACCAAAAACCTGTCAAGAGATGTGTTGTACAAATTCTCTATTGTTAATTTATAATCACACTGCTCATAATTTTACCCACCAAGATATAAGGTAATCTTGACCATAAATGTATGTCGCGCCCATTGGTAACTCAAATGGAATAACAATCATAATCATGAAACTATAATTAACTCAAGATTAATATTACAATAAAATAAATGCCTATGAGATTTAATAAGTCTATCAATCATTTCAAGGTTAATTAAATCTTATATGTGATCCAGTTAAATGTAGTCAAATTACATTAGTAAATGCATATATGTTTAAGAAAAATTGTTCAATGAATTTACTACCGTCTAAACATTAATAGAGCATTCAACTCTATTTATTAACTGTGAACTCAATTTATTTAATCATAAGATAACTTGCATTTATATCTTCTGTAATCCATATGATGATCACGTAAATACATAGAATATGATTAAACATACCTTATTCAAAATATTTATGCAATTAAGATATCTTAAAAAATATCTCAAATATGTTATTAATCAAAAAATTATTCATAAATAAATCAATATGCTTTAAAAAGCACATAATCCCAACACATCCAATCCCAGACGAGATATTAAAGCTTATGTTTGTGTACATAATACAAAAGTTCATTGAGCAAGAAGTCTAAACTTAAGGAGATACAGTAGTCATCAACCTACACCTTAAAAAATAAATAAGAATATTTTCCATAGCAATAAGGTGTAACTTCGTCCATAGCCATAAAGAAAGCAATAAGCCCATTAAAAGAAAAACTATTTCTTGAATTAAAAAAAAGTATAAACAAAACTTCAACAAATAAACAAACTATAATCACAGGAAAAGAGAAAAATAAAGATAGAGCCACCTATGCTATCTTGAGCACTAGCCACAGAAATTCCTTCTTGAAGACAAGAAAGTGTGGTGGTTGTCCCTTTAACATGCTTCAAAAAGTAGTTTTATATAAATTTTGTATCTAAATTTATATTTCTTAAACCTGTCCTATTATTGTTGTTATTATAGGAAAGGATATAATTTTAGCTTTGCCATCGAATATTATACCTTCACTTGATCACAAATATGGATTACGAGGTAGATAGGTCATACATTAATTACATGATTACTTCATTAATTATGATAATTGCCCAATATCTTAACTTGATAAAATATAAATAATTAGGTTTACTTGTTAAGTGATACACAACCTATTTGAACTTTGCCCAATAACTTAATTACGTGAAGTCATATCTATATCTTAGAAAATTAATTATTACTTAATTAATTTGGGTGCTCTAATATCTTCCCTTGATATGATATGCTTTCTTTGTATTTTAGGTCATATATACACCTCCTATATATGTGTGTGTGTATGAATGTAAGACTTTGTCCATTATCTTAAATTAACGTTCCGTAAGAATAATTACAACACTATCATAATTCTATTATGAAAGAAAATGCTGTGTTGATTGGTATAAATTAGTGTCTTGTAATTAAGTTATTGCCAACAAACTTTACATCATTCAATTATCATCTACTTATCTACGATTATTAGTTTATTTAGTGAGCCAAGGGAGCCATGCAATTGAATAATTATAGACGTTAATTCAGTATCTAATTATCTACAATTAATTAATTAATTGCACTATTTGCTCATCTCCTTATCTACCATGCATGCATGCATTAACTACGCCCCAATAACCCTCACGTCGAACACTTGTGTGAGTGTGTGTATCTACATATTCTCAAACCAGAAGCCATAGCCAGAACTCGCAAAAGCAACTTAATTATATACTTTGCATTACGGTTCACTGGAAGCTTTGAAGAATATGGAAACTCCTTGTGCAGGTTTCTTAGCCAACTTTAGTTGAATATCATTTATAATTCCTATTTTCATATATGTGTGTGTGTATGCTTGCGCATTTATGATTATGTTTTCTAATATATATGAATTTTTTCAGGTAAGAATGATGGGTTGGAGGGTCTCAAATTTCCGCCATGTGGCAGTGTTGTTGATGATGAGACTGTGAATGAAAATCTTGATCTTCTTATTCCTCAGTATGGGAGAAATCTCAACTACGTTGGTTAAGCGCATGTTGTGTTACTCTTATATTATGTTTAACTAAATAAAAGGATGTCTGTTATATATTAAAAGATCTCTTGAGATATACAAGAGATTTTCTTGAAAAATAAAATAAATAAATAAGTAAAAACTGTTGTACGTGTGTCAATGTTTTAAAATTAAGTTGGTCTATATTATTCTCTCTCTCTTCTTGAATATTTTTCTGAAACAAACTCCACAAATTGGTTAGCTAATTCTTGCAGCTAGCATGTGATGCATCGATCATAATTTATTAAATATACAACGTAAATTTATCATTTCAGCCTTTAAAATAGTCATGTTGTTAAGTAGGTTTATATATCAACATGATTTTCAACCATAATCATTATTAATTTTTCAACGTTGTTCTTAAATTATGTGAAGTTACGAAATTTTGGTCATGGAACGTAGAACCTCTCATCATCTTAACATTATGTAGAAGGGGGAAACAGATTCAAACATTGGATAACTTCAAATTTCTTTATATTAATAAGTATTTAGTACTTCATAAAATGCTCCTATATATGAAAATACTAATTTCTTGATAAGTTTTTCAAAAAAATCTTTCTATTACTCTTGATTGCAACAAAATTCCTCATTATCTCGAAAACCTTATTAGTATTAAAGAAATGAAAAAAGAAATAGAAGAATTGTATTAACACCAAATACATTATATTATATTAAATTATATATTATACACATAATGTTATATACATTATATATCTTTCATTTGATACACGTGCTGTGCATTTTAGAGTTCGTTAAATAGTGTAAAATAAATAAATAAAAATTGGAGGAAATGCTTAAGATTTTTTTTTAACTAAGCTCACTTGGAGGACCGGCGTTCAAAGACTGAAATTTTATGTGATTTGGATCAGAAAGGCACTACTCAACTTCCTCCTTTTATCTCATCAGACTCCACTTATAATTTTTTATTTAATTTAAAAGTTTGTCCCATCAAAATTACTAAAATCCATTTTTTATATAATTATCCTAAAATCCATTTTTTATATAATTATCCTACGGTCCTCTTTCACCATAGGTGTAAAAAACAAAAAGTTGTAAAAAACAAAAAGCATGTAATGGGGTTACTTGGCAAATTGCTATGAAAAGATTTTTCATTTGAATTTCCTTGCAATGTTGGCTTTGTTTGATGATAACTATGAAAATGTAATGCTAAAGTATAATCTGATGGATTTTTGTAATGGAGATGGATTTTAGTTTTGTGGCATGAGATTTTCTCGTTTGGGTTTTGAAACATAACTTCTCAAGAATACTATGAGTAAACTGGGAGCTAGAAGGGGATACATATAAAAATTAATTTATATAGTGTGTTCTTAAAAATGGGGTTTGATTGGATAAAAAATGGGCTTAATAAATAGATTCACTTTTTTTATCAGCAAAGATTAAATGCTCTTTGGCCTCGACCTCATAACACGTACCTCGGCCTCATGCTCTTGTGCGTTATGCTCTTGTGCCTTGATGTCACAATAAGTACCTTGGCCTCATGACCTTAGGCCTCGATCTCATAACACATACCTTGGCCACATGCTCTTGGGCTTAATCTCAAAACATTTAACTTGGTCTCATGTTTTTGGGCCTATGTCATTTGAGTTTTCCTAGTGAGATTCAAGATTTACTAGTCATTTGAGCGTTTCTGGTGAAATTCAAGATTTCCTCATGACATTCAAGACATCATTAAAATAGTTAGGGATAATAAGAAAATCTAATATAATATAAACTATGTCAAGTCCCAAACCCAAAAAGGTCTAAGAGTGATTTTTCTATCAATCAATATTTCTAAAAGTGCAGAAGATAAAATATTAATGAGACAACTTAAATGATTATAAAATTGTTAAACTTAGAGTTCAATAAAATTTCTCCCAAAAACAAAAGGCATGTTAAACTTAATAAGTCACAAAAGTCCCATGTCCTAATACACATGACAAAAGTCCTTCAAAGACTAAGGAAAACATGTGGCACGAGTAGCTTTGCCAAAATACATGATGGGCTAGATCCATCAATTATTAGGGAAAAGCAAACTACTTTTTCACATAGAGAAATAAATACATAATAAACATAGTGCATGTGCATGTAATGACGTGACAACAAACTTACTTTCAAATATTTTACGACTTACAAATCACTTAACAAAACTTAACACTCTTATTCTAGGCATATCCACATTTTGTTATCACCTAGTAGGAATTCATATATTACACATTACATAATGAGCCCGAGGCACCTGTTGGTGACTTACCATACATATCACATATACCAATTCCAAAGGAAAGACCACACATATCAAAAGGCTTCACATAAACATATAGGTGCCTACGTACTAAGCAAGTAAGAAGCTCATCAAAATTTTCAGTTGTCACTTTCAAACTTTCATATGTAATATCCTTACATGGCACTTTGTGCTATATATGGCACTTTATGGCCCTTTCATAATTATTCATTTCAGATAAAAAAAAATTTATGCTTAAAGCTCGTGTATCATTGTCTATTAGGTGAACGATCCTTTTAACTTTCATCTTCAATCTTTTGTCTTCAGGTTTTGTTGGAAATGTTAATAGAAAATAAACATAAAATTATTATACCCATCCTTATTTTTTGATGTGGACAGACCAATTTAATGGCAACCATAATGGATAGTTATAAGGACATTTTTAGTAAATAAATATGTTAAATAAAAAGGATAAGGGAATATGATACTTCGTGTACTAGACCGTACTCTTGCTGATGAAGTGTTGTGAATCAAACTAGGAAGTATCTAGCAATGCATACAAATAATATAAATGATATGAAGCTAAAAGGAGTAAAATGATAATAAGCAAGCTAATGAGAGAATAATTAGTAGAATTTCTTCACATTCTGTCTATTTCATTTCTCAATCTTTGAATGTATTTGATTACAAATGGTAACGGCTATTTATAGATAATAAAGCATATCAATTGGTTAGGCATTTAGCAACACACTATTTGAATCTTAAGGTTTTGTGTATGTTACACCTTGTGAATTGATTAATATTATGTACAACTCATAATTTATACACATATAAGTCATGTGGCTACTTTTGCGACTCACTCCCTAAAGTCATTAATGTGAAAAACACATTATTTTTATCAAGGGTTGGATAGTTATGTCTTATAAAAATCTAGTACATCATGTTATACCCTCGTATTTCAAAATACCCTCGTATTTCAAAATTATTTAGATATTTCTTTTTACTGTTGAATAATGACTAAAATACCCTAAAAGAACTTTTCTTGAGATCAATGAGAATTCATGAATAACAACCACTAATCCACCACTTTCCCTTTCCTCACTCTAATTCTCACATCGTGTTTAACCTTTCCCATTCAAGTAAGCACAACAAAATCATTTGTGATATTTCAAGACAATAATTTCACATGTTCACAACCATTGTGTTGAGAGGTGTATAGTCATATCCTGCATGTAACCCTTCTTTAAAAGCCTCCCAAGTTACAACCCATTTTTCTTGCTTTAAAAGATGACACCATAGCTGAGCATCACCTTCAAGATGAAACAATGACAAAGAAACACAGTCTCATGAAGTTGGAAGAATTGCTCAGCCATGCATAATTAGTTCGTGGGGCCTTCTCTTTCATTAAAGCACCAAAAATCTAACTTTATTGTTTTTGTCATGTTACGACTAGCAAAGTTTCTACGCCGAGAATTATCTTCACCATTCAAATGTTCTCCAATAGCTTGAGATGACCTTGTGGAATTTTTAACTGCTTCACTGATAAATTGGATGGATATTTAATCAATTCTAGCACTAAGTTTGCTAAATATTTTGTCATATGATTGATTACTTCTTGTTGACCATTTGCAAATTGTTCCATTTTTTTCCTCTAATTTCTCGACTTTTTGCTCTATTGCTAGACTCTGATGCCACTTTAGTAGAGTGGTGCTAAGATTTGTTTACTTTCCCTTGCCTATTTTATTAAGTAAAGATAATGTTAACGTTAATGTAGAAATGGTCATGGTTAGTCCTAGTCTTTTGCAGTAAGTTTAGTCCAAGTCAATAACATTGTTGTAAGTAGTTCGTTGTGTTTAGGGAATCCACGATTTGGTGTATTTGAGTTTATCCTTGTTTTGTGAGTTGTGGGGCTATTAGTTTCGTTAATGACTCCTTACTAGTAAGAGTTTGTTATGTTTGGCTCTGTATAATTGTTTATTATCATTCAATAAAATTCAGTCAACTTCTACAACTAATGTTTATAGCATTATCTATCTTTTGAGTTATCAGTTTTCATTAAATTTCTCTCATCCTAACAGGTGTAGAGAAGTGTGTTTCCTTAGTGTCTTATACCTTGTTTATTTCAACATATGGTATCAGAGCCAAGTTCCACCAGTGGCCAACAATAACAGTCTTGTTTCGTTATAGCCTAGTCTTCCACTCTTTCAGGGCATTCATTGCTTATGATGTCTGGAATAACAATGCGGATGTTGTTTATCTCTCAAGATGTGTGGGAGCTGGTGGACAAGGGTTATATATAAGAAGGTGTTTCAACAAAGACGCTTAAGGACACTCGGAAGAAAGATGCCAAAGCTTTGTTCTTCATTCAGCAAGCTGTAACTGAAGCTATTTTTTTCCAGAATTTTTTTAGCAACAAAATCAAAGGAAGCTTGGGATGCACTAAAAAATGGATATCAAGGTTATGTTAAGGTAGTTACTGTCAAACTTCAAACTCTTCGTCGAAAGTTTGAAACTTTTTTTATGAAAGATACTGAGACATTGCATGATTATTTCTGTAATTTGATGGAAGTTATAAACCAAATTAAAAAATTTGGTGAGACTTTAACTGATGAAAAGGTTGTTGAAAAGATTTTGAGAGGTTTGCCCAAGAAATTTGATCATGTGGTGGAAGCAATTGAAGACTCCAAAGATTTAAAAGTACAGACTGTTGATGAGTTGCTTGGCTCACTTTTGTCCCATGAAGAGTGGATGAAAAGGTATGACGATCAACCTGTTGAGAATGCTTTTCTTTCCAAAGAAAAATCAAATGGCTCTCTGGAGTTTAGCAAGGAAAGGCGTGAGGGTCATTTTTCTCACGGTAAAAAGGTGAAAAAAATGGTAAAGGTGGTGAGTGTAGCAGTCCAAAGTAAAGTGAGGTTGGTGATAAAGGTGAAGGTCAAAAGCATAAGCCCCAATGTTATTACTGCAAGAAATTTGGCCATATTGAAAGATTTTGTAGGTTGAAAGAAAAACATGCAAAATTCGCTGAAGAGAAAGAAAAAGAAAAAGAAGATGAAAAGTTATGATGAGCTTGTTATTTTGCTAAAGAATGTGTTTACGATGTTTGGTACATTGATAGTGGGTGCAATAATCACATGTCAATAAACTTGGAGGCTTTTATTAGGTTGGATCAATTGGTGAGCATCCAAGTAAAAATAAGTGATGGAACAATTCGAGAAGCACATGGTGAATGCACTGTTGAGGTAAAATCATGTGGAATGGGCTGTAATAAAAATGTTTTGTATGTGCCAGAACTAGATACAAATTTATTGAGTGTGCGTCAATTTTTATTAAAAGGATATTCTGTTGTTTTTTAAGATAAGGCTTGTTTTGTGTTCCAAGAAAGCGCTAAAAGACACTTACTATGAAAGTTCCCATGGACAAAAACAGAATTTTTTCACTCACTCTTGATTCTCACATGCATGCATTTAAGGCTTCTTTGCTTGAAGAAAATTTGCTATGGCACTATAAATATGGGCATTTGAACTTTAGAAGCTTGGAGGCTTTGTCTAAACTTAATTTGGTGGATGGATTGTCGTCACTTAAGCATACGGGAGAAATATGTTAAAGTTGTGTTTATGGGAAGCAATATCGAAATTCTTTTCCAAAGGGGATGGCAAGGAGAGTTACGAAGTCCATTGAGCTTGTGCATGCGGATGTTTGCGGACCCATGTGGGTTGCTTCTCTTAATAATAACTTATATTTTATTGTCTTTGTTGATGATTTTAGTAGGATGACATGGGTTTACTTTGCCAAAGAAAAATCAGATGCCTTTTTAATTTTCAAGAAGTTCAAGAATGAAGCTGAAAAATAAAGTGGAAACACTTTGAAGATCTTACGGATAGATCGTGGTAGTGAATTCTTGTCAAAAGAGTTTGACAGATTCTGTGAAGAATTTGGCATTTGAAGGCAACTTACTGCTAGCTCCACCCTTCAACAAAACGACGTAGCAGAGAGAAAAAAATCGGAGCCTGATGGAAATGGCCAAAAGCATGCTCATTGCGAAAGGCTTGCCAAGATGTTTTTAGGCTGAAGCTGTTCACACTACAGCCTACATTCTGAATTGGGTCCCACATTTGTTGTACACAACCAAACTCATTTTGAAGCTTGGTATGGGTGGAAGCCAAAGGTAACTCATTTCAAGGTTTTTGTTTGTATTGCCAATGTTTATGTTCCTTCTCAAAAGAGACATAAACTTGAAGATAATACTGTAAAATGCATATTTGTGGGATATAGCATTGAGACTAAGGGTTACCGATTTTATAATCCACTTACCAAGCAATTAATTGTTAGTCGTGATGTTGCTTGAAGTGAGTTAAGTGCTTGGAATTGGAAAGAGTTCCATCAATGTCCAGACGTAATTATTGAAGATGAGTTACTGGAGGATGAAGATTCACATGATGATGAGGCAAGGCAATTAACTCCAAGAGGCAGCCCACTGACACCACCAAATTCTCCACCTTCCTCTCTTGAATCGCCACATAAGAAAATAAAGTCTTTGATAGAGATTTATAAGCAAGCTACAAGATGCAATTTTTCTCAAATCAATCAGCCAACTTTGTTTCAAGATGCTGTAAAATGCAAAGAATGGTGCCGAGTCATGAATGATGAATTTAAAGCTCTGGAAAGAAATCACTCATGGGAGCTTGTTGATTTACTGGAGGGAAAAGAAGTTGTTAGGTTGAAATGGATCTATAAGATTAAATATAGATCTGATGGTTCAATCCAAAAACATAAGGCGAGGTTGGTTGTTAAGGGATACATGTAGCGTGAAGATATTGATGACAACAAAACTTTTGCTCCAGTTGTTAAATTGATACAATTCGAATTGTTTTAGCTATTTTTGCTCATCACAAATGGAATATATATCAATTTGATGTTAAATCGGTCTTTTTGTATAGTATTTTGGAAGAAGTTTATGTGCAACAGCTCAAGGCTAATGAAGTTTCAAGTGAAGAAAATAAGGTGTATCGGTTAAAGAAAGCACTTTATGCCTTGAAGCAAGTGCCATGTGCATGGTACGATCGAATTAATGGGCATTTCAAGCAACGTAGTTTTCAGAGGAGTGAAAATGAACCTACCTTGTGTATCAAAACAAGAGGTATGGATGAGATTCTTATTGTATGCCTTTATGTTGATAATATTATCTATGCTGGTAATAGTGTTGGATTAATGGAAGAATTCAAATCTAGCATGACTAATGAATTTGAGATGACTGATCTTAGCTTAATGAGTTATTTTCTTGGGCTGGAGGTGAAGCAGCATGATGGGATTTTTATTTCTCAAGAAATATATGTAAATGATTTACTTGAGAAATTTAACATGAACTAGTGCAATCCAGTAAAAACTCTTATGAACACCAATAAAAAATTTTGCCTGGATGATGGGGAAGAAAAGATTAATGCTCTGGTTTATCGAAGTTTAATTGGGAGCTTATTGTATCTGACAAATAGCCGGCCAGATATTATGCATGCTACATGTCTTTTGTCAAGGTTCAGGAAGAGTCAAAGCTAAGTTCATTATGAGGGTGCTAAAAGAGTGTTGCAATATTTGAAAGGGACTAACAAATATGAAATTTGGTATACTAATGTTGAAGATTTTCGCTTATGTGGTTTTTCAAATAGTGACTGGGCAGGTTCAATTGATGATTGCACTACAAGCTATACTATTAACCTCAACTCTGGTGCTCCAAAAAGCAACGATCTACTGCATTGTCCTCATCGGAAGCCAAGTATATGGCAGTAACTTCAACAGAGTGTCAAGCAATTCGGTTAAGGAAAATTTTATAAGACATGAGGCAACATCAAAGAGTGGCAACAATTATTTATTGCGATAATCAACCACAATTGCAATGACTAAAAACTCTGTGTTTCATAGCCGCACAAGACACATAGAAACAAGACATCACTTCATCAAAGAGTTGGTGGAAAATAGAAGCATCAAGATGTCCTATTGCAGTACTCATGAGCAGTTAGGTGATATATTTACAAATCCTCTGTCATTGGAGAACCTTAATTTCATGGATAATTTGGAGTTCTTAGATTTCGACATTAAGAAGGAGTGTTAATGTTAATGTAGAAATGGTCATGGTTAGTCCTAGTCTTTTGTATTAAGTTTAGTCCAAGTTAACAACATTGTTGTAAGTGGTTCCTTGTGTTTAGGAAATCCATGACTTGGTGTATTTGAGTTTATCCTCGTTTTGTGAGTTGTGGGGTTGTTAGTTGCGTTAATGACTCCTTACTAGTAGGAGTTTGTTATGTTTGGCTCTATATAATTGTTTGTTATCATTCAAAATTCAATCAACTTCTACAACTATTGTTTATGGCATTATCTATCTTCTGAGTTATCAGTTTTCATTTAAATTCCTCTCATCCTAACAAGTGTAGAGAAGTGTGTTTCTTTAGTGTCTTATACATTCTTATTTCAACAGATAAAATTTGAAGTGGGCAATATAAATAAGCACATCTGAGGGAACTTTAACCTACCTCCAATTAAGTTACTGTAAATAAATCTTTATCCAAGTCAACTCTATGACTTCTATAGAGAGTTTATCAAGTTGGGGGAAATTAAGACTGTGCAGGAGTATCAAGCCATTTTGAGAAGCTACTAGCCATAGTTGGAATATTATTTGGCAATTATAAGTTATATTGGGAGGGTATTTAGTCATTCGAAGTATCAAAAACATGCTTATGGAAATTTTGGTTTCCTCAAATTAACATGTTTATCACTTGCTCTTTTTATTTTGTTTAATTTTCCATTACAAAAATTTGTGTTTGTAACAAGTAACATTTCATATTAGAGCGAGGTAAAAAATAAAGAGCAAATCGTAATGATGATGCAATCATTGGCACATTTATAGAAAAAGATTAACACAACCTTTTGGAATAAAACTTTTGCAAGAAGCTGGCCTCTTTATAATTGTTTAATGCAATTAGGGCATTGCAATTCACGGATTGGAAAGTCACAGAGTATACTCTCATACATGCCTGAGCCGAACATATTCGAAGGTTTGGTTAAGGCACAAGCCCCGAAGCTGTCACTTAGTCACAATGATTGAATGAAAACAAGCTCATTTAAACACAATTTTCAAGGATATTAACATGGTCAATATCAATGCTGGATATTGATGACAACAAATGTATTTTAAAAAGATCCTTCCTTGGGGACGAAGGCATTTTTAAGGGAAAAGGAATGATATGATCTCCAAGTCTTAATATTTATTTTGATTTATTTTAAATTATATTTATTCTGTTACTTGTGGTTAACGTGTACTTGACTTAGTAAACTAGTAGTCAATTAATTATGTAATTTTTTTTGTTAGTTTATTCTTTAGTTCCAAGTTTTATTTGTAAACTAGTGTTTAAACTACCATCAATGACCATAACAATGTCAACAATTTTGATTTATTTCTTGTTCAATGTTAATTTTACAGGTTATCGTAATTTGGTCACAGATTAAGCACATGTTAATTTTTCAGCCATTGACTGTCATATTCTGAACTTAATATACCTTTCTGAATCAAGGGTAATGATTCTCTCTCCTCTTATAAAAATTATAGCCAACTGCTAAGTTACATTTTCTGTAACTTACAACAACCTAAAAGTAGTCACTTAATTCAAGAATATGGCAGCTTGTGAAATGCTTGAGAGCCCTTAGGTGATGACATTTATGTTTACTGTAATCTATCGATGATATAACTTAACAAGACCCAAAATTATATTAATTGGTTTATTGTTACAATTGGAAGTCTTTAAAAATGGATAGATTTATTGTTTTCATGACCAAATTATGCTTGCCTAAGGCTGCGACTATTAATCAACTTATTACTTACTATACAAGTTAAAATATTAAGATTTTATGTATTTATCAATTATATGTTAAAATATTAAGATTTTATGTATTTATCAATTATATGTTAAAATATTAAGATTTTATGTATTTATCAATTGTTACAAGCTAAAGGATGAATTATTTTTTCAGGTCAAAGTGAGTTGGTTGGTGCATCTGATAAAGTTTATTATTATTATTTTTTCAAAAGACATTTTTCCAACAAATGCACCTGGCCAGAACTTCTATTTTGTTAAATAATAATAATTGAGTACCTTCGAGGTTTCTAGGCGTATTAACTCCACCTGCTAAACTTTTCTAAACTAAAAACATAAAAATGAAATTTCTACAAAATGCCAAATGTGTGGATTTTTCCACCGTGTGGACCAAAATGCAAATGAAAGAAAAAGGGCCACAAACTTTTAAAATGTGTGGAGGTCTTTGGGCATTTTTATAATGGTGGGTTTTTAAAAGAGAAAAAGATAATGACATTTCTAAGATTTCTTTCAATAATCACATAGATTCTTTAATTTTAAAAATAGTCACAATTTTTTTATAAATATATATTATTCATATTCAATATTATTTTTAACATTATATTTTGATTTAGGATAAATACTCCTTTAGTTCTTATATTTTAATTTAAGTGACCGTTTAATCCCTATATTTTAAAAAATATCTCAATCTATAGTTTAATATGTTACATTCTTACCCTTACTTGTTCTTTCCATTTATAATAATACCCTTCCAACAATATTCTTGAAACTAATTAATTTATTTATAAAAAACTAATTAGAAAATTAACCAATTAATAATTATTTATTAGTAAATTAACCAATAAATATCAGTGTGAAAGAACTACTATTTTTTGTACCTGTGCTGTTAATCTTACTAATAATTATTTTATAAAAATTAATTTACCAAATTAATCCTAAAAATAAATTAACAATATAAAATTTGTGTAGATTTTTATGTTACTTTAAGGTTAATTTAATAAATTACCATTTTCTCTTTTTATTAGCATCCCAATGAATATTTTTGCAAGGGTATTATTGCAAAAGGGAAGCAAAAGAAAGGGTAGGAGTGTAATATAATTAACAAAGATGGTGTCTTGATTTTTTTTTAAATATAGAGGTTAAACGAGTGCTTAACTCAAAATATAGGGACTAAATGAACATTTACCCTCTAGAATATTATTATTATTTGGCAACTAGCTAGATGGTTGTATTTGAAGGTGTTGGTCTCTCGAAGTGCCAATAATATCTATTGGGAGGTTCAGGCTCCTCAAATTAACTTGTTCATTTTATTTTATTTGTTTTCCATTGTAGACAGTTTGCGTCTGGAATAGTATACACAGCATTATTGAAGTTAAATCTCTTGTTTGTTTTCACAATTTTTTAAGACACCAAATTTTCTTCTTTGCCCATTTACTCTAGCACAATCGTGTATTTCTCAATTTACATGACTGGCAGAGTGCTGAATGAGGCGTTATGACCAAAAGATTTCTTCTTAAAATTGTATAATACAAAAACAGATGATGGAAAAAGAATGCTCCATCTAATTTTCACATCCGTCATGATATACACTACATATGCGAGAAAGCTTTTGTAGCTTATGTAATTTTTATTCATATGTCTTGTAATTATTAGATTTTGTATTATCATAAGAAATGTGATATGATCTAAAGTGCTTAGAGTATTGAAGATCCGTTGCTTGTTCCAAAAGGGCCAATTACAAGAGCACGAGCTAAGAAGATCAAAGATACAATGCAAGGATTTGTTCAAGCTACTTTGGATGACTTCAATTCAAATTCAATTTGCAAGAGACTAATATTCAAGATGGGCTTGAAAGAAGAGGAATTAGCATTGGAAAGTATAGTTTTTGAAGTTGAATAAGGGCCAGAAAAATAATTCTAAATTTATAGCTACATTCCTTACGTCGAGAGCTTCGAAACGGTATATTGTGGGTCCAAATCCGACTTCATATACCCAAGTTATGGCCCTTTTAAAATCAATGGCTCTATAGGCCAAGGCCCTGTGGGTCCGGGTTTTTAATTTTAGGATTTTCCTTGTTTTTCAGTTAAATTAGGGTTAGCCACCCTAAATAAATGCTCTTTTATGTTATTTTGAATAGACTTTGATAATCTTGAGTTTAATATCATTGAGAGGATTTTCTCAACTTATTCTTAAAATAACTTTTGACTTATCAAAGAAGTTGCTAACCTTTGTGCCGTCTTATCTAGCAATCCGAGTTCTGGAGACTTGGCTTCTCAAGGGTTTGGATCTTTTATCCAAATTTTGACCATAATGGCTTTCTTGCGCTCTTATCAATCTAGTTGTGGGTTTTTCTAGCAAGATCTAGAGGGGTTCTTATCAAAATCGCTTTGGTACGTGTGCAGTCATATTTCACGGTGAATGGATTCAACAAATCAGGCAATATAGATTTAACGGTAGAGAGGCGAGGGGAACCATTGTGCCACATTCTACAACGTACATGCAATTGAAGAAAAGAACATGTCGAGTTACTTCAATTAATTTTTTTAAATTTGACATAGAAATGAAGTTCAAACTTAAAACATTTGATCTAATGCCTACCCATTCCAATTATAATAGATGATACATTTTTTTTTTTAGGAAATTAGTGAAATTGAGTTTAGGAAACCTTTTGCATTACCTACAAGCTAAAATTGATTTTGATGCGATACCCATTACTGAAATAGGTAGAAGGGGTAACCAAATTCCAACAAGAGGCACTACAAAAAAATTGATCTTTTGCGGGAATGTTTTGCAGCTAAAATCCATATCCCCACAAATGAATCATACTTTGCGACTGTTTTGCAAGGATTATTAAATTAGCTGCAAATTTACTTGCTTTTTACTGCCATTTTCAACTTTAGCAGTAAAAAAGTTTCTAATTAGCCGTTAACGATGCAATTAATTATTAATCTATTATAAATTAGTTTTTAAATGTGAAAAACTGAAATAAAAAAAATTAAAAAGTTAATATAACGTAACGCGCTCTCTCTCTCTCTCTCTCTCTCCCCTGCCTCTTCTCCTCTGCCTCTCTTTTGCTTAGCCTTGCTCTCACTCAATCTTCACTCTTAGCCTTGCTCTCTCGCTCAATTTTTCACTCTCGCTCTCCGCCTTTTTGTTTTCAGATAAACTCTATGGTCAGCCCACGCTCCTCTGAAATTTAATTTCGAAATCTATTTTCATTTTAATTTTGATTTGATTTTCATTTTCAACTTTTGATTTTAATTTGTATTTTAATTTCATCTTTTTCTATGCCATTGCAATTTTACTCTTCCTATTTGTATTTTTCGTATTGCCACTTAGGGTTGCAGTGGATCTGCTCATCTGTCATTGATTACTAATTATTTGTAAGTATGCCGTTATCCAATGTCTCTTTTTTTATTACTGTTTTGTTTAGTTTCGATGAATATCCCATTCATTTTGGCTTCTTTGTTGCATAATTGTCACCAATTTGTACCATATCCATTACTTGCATGTCAATATTATAGAGCTTGAACATTTTTTCAAAAAAAGTAATTTGTTTGAGTGGACCACAGAGCATAATCAGCATTTTGAGTCAATCACAACAAAATATGTAGAAACTAGGTATATGCATTTCATTAATTTTGAACAGCCGAAAAGATATTGAAAAAATACTACTATATGGGCACTAAAATTCTTCTTATTTAGCTCAATTAACAGCTAGTTATTGAAACAGCAGCTGAAATTATTTTCAAAATGTTTGTTGATGAGTTGATGTTGTTACTTCAATCACGGTTGTTGAAACTTAAGCATGCACCCATGTAGCTAGTATATAGTACTATGGCCAATTTAGATTTTGTATTAGATCACTAGACAATATTTTCAAATTCTGTAAGCAAAATCCTGACATGTTAATCTCTTGCATGATTTATATTTCTGAGATTGATGCAAAATACATGCCTATTATGATAAAACAATCCCAATATTAGCATATTTATGAGTTCATATATGCAAAATGAATGTTAATTAATTGTTATACCTAATGACTACAAGAAATTGGTGTTTTAGCCACACACCATATCGTGGCTAAAAATTACAAATTTGTGGCTAAATATCTTTTGCCACAAAATTTTGTCACCTAAGGACTGTGGCAAAAGATATGTAGCCACGACATAGAGATTTCATGGCTAAAAATTAATAGCCATAATATATATTCGTGGCAAAATGCTATTGCACATTCCCTCTATCATCCGTGGCTAAACATGAATTCATGGCTAAATGTAACACCATTAGCCACAAATCAGATTGTGGCTAAATGACCCAACTTTTAGCCATGATGTGGGCTTGTCACTAATTATCCTCTATGGCAGCATTAATCATCGTGGCTATATTGCAAATTTGTGGCTACATGCAAGACCATTAGCCACGAATATTTTGTGGGTGAATTTGGAAACATTTTGCAACGAAATCTATTTGTCCCTAATTATATTCTTTGGTAACGAAATTCACTGTGGCTAAATATAAATTAGACATGATTGTTACATTTTTGTTTTTTGTTTTTGCCACCAAAATTTAATGCATTAGCCACGAAAAATTTTGTATACATTTATTATATATAATTATTTGGCTAATGAAATTAAATATATTTAATATGATATTCCATTTTTAATTGATAATTTATTGAACTATTAAATTTAAAAGAATTTATCTCAAACTAACAAAGAAATTAAATGTACTGTCACAAACTTTAACACTAAAGAAAAACAATCATTTTATAATAAGTAAATATCAAAGTACACATAAAAAAAAATACATATAAATCAAATATACACAAAGATAAGGCTATACCAATTAGTCTTTCATCAACCATAAAAAAACCATTATATAAGGCTAGTTCACAAATTCGCATGTCTATAACAAGTAAAAAAGTCCAAAATACACATAATTAAGAGGAGGAAATCTTGGTCCTGAGGTAGTAGGATGATTAGATAAATAAGAGCTCATAAGAGTCTCAAATTGGCTAAGCCTACTAGACAAATCATTGATGGTAGTCTTAGTGTTTTAAAGTTCACTCTTTGTTTCTTGATGCTCAGTTTGAGTGGCTTGAAGTTTCGTCTTTGTTGACTCTAACTCATTGCGCAATGTTAAGGCATTTTCATTAGATGTTATCTATAAACGAAGTCGTAGCATACGCACTCCAAGTCTAAAAAGGTAACCAGATTTCTTACCACACACCATTTGAGATAATTGCTCATCACTAAAGGGCTCATATCCCTTATTAACAGCTTGCTCTTAAAGTTGCACCATCTTCTCCTAGAAATATTAATAATAAAGAAAACATGATCAATTTGAAATAAATTAACTAGTGCAAAAATTATATTAAAATTTTAATAAAATTCTTACATATCTTAACTGAGCCTCATCATTCACCCATCCCTTACTACCATTGTAATGAGTTTTACGAAATAGATCAGGTAAGGTTTGCACCTCACTGCTCTCATTTTTCTATTCAAAACAAATGCACAAAATATAATATAATATTACACAAACAAAATATTATATATATATATGCACACACACACAGATACAAGCTATGCAAAAAAATTACAATTAAAGATTATCACCTTATAGTTCTCCTCACGATGAGCAACAAATGACTTAGATCCCCCACGATGATTGTATGGTAGTTTTTTTCCTATTTTCAGCATTTATCTTACATCTAGCCAAAAATAAATACAAAGTAAAAGTGAAAATGAGTTTCTTCAAGTAAATAGACAAATTTTGACAACATGTCTTATAGTTTTAAAATATAAACACAATGAAGCACAAAACATATGTATTTAATATTATTCATAACACAATTACCTCCAACTGTACAAAAATATACTTCACAATTAAATAATCAACTAATTGGCCTCAGGCCTCACCATCTCTAAAACAAAATATATAGATAAATATCTACAAGTAATGCATTCACTTCAAGCTTTTAAAATACACATACATATATTAGTATATAAATTTGTACCTGATACTTTTCATCACGCCAAATATCACATAAATACTCCCAATCGGCTTGAGAGACCTTGTTTGGGGGATTTCTATGTGCTTCCTGGTCTGTTCCAAACTTATTATATTTCAACTTCAGCTTATAACGATAACCACGATAACGTTCACCCATGATATCATTCACACAAAGAACTACATGCTCTTGATCCAAGTCCAAGTTAATTTTGTTCTGTATTAGAGAGATTCAAAGAAAAAAAAATAAAACTTATAAAAAATTATAGACACAAAGCATGGAGCTAGAAATTGTATTGAAAATAAAAAGTAAATAATACCAAAAGTAGTTTGAATAACCCCATTCTATCAACCCAAGGGATATGTTGCCATGACTTAACATTCAATGGAGCATGGTTATAAATGATAGTACCACATTCGCTGGCTAGTTTAGATGAAAGTGGCCCTATTGCTTTTTTATGCTCAGTAGAGATTGTTAAAACCACCCGACCTGTTGATCGAACAATGCAATCCAAGGACTACGTCCTTTTTTCGTAGGTGGATGTGAGCTTACATACATTTTAAATATAAGAAGTGAGAATTATAAACAAAAATAAAAACTTAATATATATGTTAATTATGTACCGGTACTACTACAATGGTCAGATATGATGGTCACGTTCACGTCACTACTAGGACTTTCATCTAACAATGAAGTCAATGGTTGTGGCTGTGGTCGTGAGCCATCTGAAATATACAATACTATAGTTAGATCATATTAAAAAAAATAAAGGGCTGATAATTATATGTTAATTTATAATTAAACATAAAAATATATGTGTACCATAAATTAGTATATTTCTTATTCCACATATGTATCATCTTTAAATTCAATAGAATTTTCTATATCATCCATACTACTTGTATCATCCTCATCCATGGTGAAATCATCTTTTTGCATTTGTAGTGCTTCCACATAAGCCTCGATTGGAATAGCATCATTTCTACTGAAATTTCGATCGAAATTAGCTTGTTCAACCGTAAAAAACTCATGATCAATTGAGTCATTTTGCTGATACTCTTCTTCTTCTTGCATATCTTCATCATTTTTGTCCTTTTCTTGGACATCCCACACACCTCTAAGCTGTATTTTCTCCACTACCTTCCACCCTTCACCACGTTTAGGATCAGTAACATACATTACTTGTCGTGCTTGAGTTGCAAGCACAAAAGGGTCTTTATTGTACCATGTTCGAGTCACATTAATAGAAGTAAGATGGTAATTCTTTACCACTCTTTTCCTTTTAGGGTCAGTATCAAACCATTTACATCTAAATAAGACAACTCAAAAATTAAATATATATTGTAACTCAATGACATCTGTTGACACTTCATAAAAATCAATTTCGTTATTGTCATGTTCACCAGGTACAACTATTCCACTATTTTGAGTTGAAAGTCCACGATCCCGCTCCTCCATACGATATCGAACTCCATTAACATTACATCTTGAGTAGCAAAAAAACCTAAGGTCGGGCCCACAGGTTAATGAATACAATTGGTCATTTACTTCGACAGATCTTTGACTATGCAAATGCTTCATCTATACACATTTCAAAATAAGCATGATTAAATTTCTATCAAAATAGTTAATTTTTAAATTTTTTATACATAAGCCACTTACATGTGAAGAAAACCATTTTGGAAAATGTTGTTGTCTTTCAATTAAGTTTGTAACTCCACCCGCTTGTAATAAATTCTCATGGTCACTACAAACAACAATTGCTATTAAAGAAAACTTTCTACTATAATAATATAAATGAAACAAATTTTTAAAAAGACTTACTCTAAATATGGTTGAACATCCTCCCAATTATTTAAGATATACTAGTGAGCTTTATCAATCTCTTCTCGTGATAATTCCTTTGACACAACTTTGCCAAAAGGTCGAGCATTTTGGGAAAAAATTGATATCCCTTCTACTCGTTCTCCACCGTCATCATTACGCTCAGTCCGATTGAATTTTGTTTCAATTTGCTGAAGATACATTGAACAAAAAGTCCATGACTCATTGACTATGTATGCTTCTGCAATTGAACCTTCAAGACGAGCTTTGTTGTTTACATAAGATTTATATTCTCCTAAGTTCCTATCAAAGTAGAAATTATTGTAGGTCAATGTCATATATATTTTTAAGAGAAATTAACTAAACAATTGATGACATTAAATGTAAAATATAATTACCTTTCAATTGGATACATTCATCTAAATGAGACAGGGCCACCATATTTTGCCTGTCGAGGTAAATGCACAGCCAAATGCACCATTATATCAAAAAATGCAGCAGGAAATATACGTTCAAGCTTACAATGAATCATGCTAATTCTTTTTTCAAGAACATCTAAATTAGCTGCGGTAACTGTCTTTGTACATAATTGTCTAAAGAAATTGCATAACTCTACAATTGTTGTGCATATATCTTTTGGTAAATAAGGTCGTATTCCTATTAGAAGTAGGCGTTCCAATAAGACATGGCAATCATGACTTTTAAGCTTGATAAACTACCCCCAGTCACATCCACACACTTGGCTATATTAGATGCATATCCATCTGGAAATTTAACTGACTTTAGGAATCGACAAAACTTAATCCTTTCATCTGAAGTTAAAGTGTAACAAGCATGAGGCTTCACTAATTTATTTCCTTGAGTTACAAGATGCAGCTCTCTTCTAATGTTCATATCCTGCAAATCTAATCTTGCTTTAATAGTGTCTTTTGTTTTACCATTAATATCTAGTAATGTTCCAATAAGACTTTCACATATATTCTTCTCAATATGCATCACATCAAGATTATGACGAAGTTTCAAAGGTTGCCAATACTCTAACTCGAAGAATATGCTTTTCTTGGTCTAATTTAATTCTTCTGGTTTTCGTTTTCTATTTCTATCCTTATTTTTAGGATGCTTCCCCGATTTATATATGCCAAACATTCCAAGCTGCTTTAAAATGTCATGACCTGAGTACTCCTTTGAAGCAGGACCTTTTCTAATTTACCATTATGTAGTCTAGTCTTTTGCCATGAATGGCTACTCGGTAAAAATCGACGATATCCCATATAACATATTTTACTACGTAATGGCTCTGAAGATGTTTTTTCATTGCACACAGGACAAGCTTTATAACCTTTCGCGCTCCACCTAGATAAATTGCCACAGGCAGGAAAATCATTAATTGTCCACAATACTGCTGCATGTAATCTAAAACTACATTGATTTGGAGCATCATAAATCTCCACTCCAACATTCCACAATTCCTGTAATTCATCAATTAAAGGTCTTAAGTGCACATCAATCTCTTTTCCAAGTGCATTTGGACTAGGAATAAGCAATTACATGAATAAAAAAGGCTTTTTCATACACTTCCATGGTGGCAAATTATAAATAAGCATCACAGGCCACATACTGTAAGAATTGTACATATTTGCAAAATGATTAAATCCATCACTAGCAAGACCCAATCTCACATTACAAGGATCTTGTGCAAACCAAGGAAAAGACTTATCAAAATCTTTCCATGCTTCACCATCAGCAGGATGTCTTAAAACACCTTCCTCAGCAACACGCTTTTCTTAGTGCCATTTCATATCTTCTGCTGTATATCGTGATACAAATAGCCTTTGTAATTGAGGTTTCAAAGGAAAATATCGTAATACTTTTTGAGGTACTTTTTTTCCTTTACTAAAGACATATTTATATCAAGATTCACCACATATAGGGCACATATCATATGCCTCATTTTCTTTCCAAAACAAGGTACAATCATACTTACAAGCATGAATAACTTCATACCCTATACCAAAATCCTTCAACTTCTTTTTTGCCTCATAAGCTGAACTTGGTAAAAATGCCATTTCAGGTAGAGTTTCCTTCAATAAGTCAAGAATCATATCTAGTGACTTGTTACTCCATTTATTGAGAACTTTTAAATGAAGTAACTTTACAATAAAGTTCAATAAAGACAACCTAGCTCCAGGGAATAACATTTTCTTAGCTTCGCTTAGTAAAGTAGCAAGCCCATCAATTTCCCCATCTTCCATGTTAGTAAAGTAGCAAGCCCATCATGTTAGAAAAAGATGTGTCATTCCTTAGGTTTGGTTGTTGATCATGTATTTGTGGACCATATACATCATGTAGAATATCATACATCTCATCATTTTCTTCAACATTATCAACATTTTCATCCTCATTAAAATTTGTTTCCATCTCTATTTCATTTGATCTATTACCACAATCAGATTCATAATTTTCTCCATGAAAAACCCATCTCTTATAGCTAAACGAAATTCCAGGTTTGTACAAATGATCTTTAACTACATCCAAAGGTTTAAAAAAAATTATTTTTACAATTTCGACATGGACAACGGACTTGATCATTTTGATCCAAAAATTTTTTTAGACAACTTCCATAATTTTTTTTGCAACTCCTTACAAAGTTTATTTTGAAGTCGTATCCAACTTTTATCCATTCTTTAGCTCCTGACCATAATATGTAAATTGTTATTCAAGTTTCCAACAAGTTATAAATCACGCTGATACGATTTTGATACTATATAAATTAAAATATTAAAGAAATCCCCATTACAAAAAAAAAGAAGAAGTGGGTATCACTTACAAAATCATACACTGGTGGCCTTTCAATTAATGCAAAGTGTAGTTTCAATTGAAGCTTTATCGCATTTCCTATACAAGTTAAAAAAAGAAAAATTTAAAAAAGAATATATAAATATTAAAAAATAGATATGAATCAAATATATCTAAGTAAATGATATTAGTACCAACACAAAAATATTAATTACCTAAGTAGCAAGTACTAGCAATTCATTCAAGAAATACACAAATATGTTATAGACCATAGAACGTGTAGTTGATGATGATCTAGCAAATAAATCGGATGAAATGTATTGAGTTGTGGTAGTGGTGATGGGGTAATGATGATGGTGGTGGCAAGTTAGAGGGAATGAGGAGGAAGGTGTTATCATTGCAAGCCACTTATGCTTTTGCTTTTTCTTGTATATTAGACAAATATAAAATAGCAAATGAAAAGAGGAAAGAAAGTGGATATCTTGCTTTTAAAAAAGGAGAGATTGTAATGAATTATTGAAGGATGGGCTGGCGGGCTTTATAAGTGTTTTGTTTTGTACATAATTATCTAATTAATATTTTTTTATTAAATAATTAATATTTTTAAATATTTGGGAATTTTGTTATATAAAATAAGTGTTTTTTTATTAAATAATTATTATTTTCCACCAATTATTATCATTTCATATTAATTTTTTCATTTGTTTATTGTTTTGTTTCATTGTTGTTTTGCCCTTTGGCTGATTGATTTTTCTTTTATGTCTCGATTGAAGTACAACATATGTTATCTTTACCATTATAATATATCTTGCTCAATTAGTGTGTTTTATTTCTACGTTTTCAATTTTATCATGAGTGCCTCAATAAGAAAAATCACCTTTAAGCATCTTAAAAGTCTTTTACATGTTAAATTTCACTTAAGAGGTCTGATTCAAAGTTGTAAATCACATCCAATTTGGGAACGACGACCACCAAAGTTAGTGGCCTACTTTGTGGATCTTGAAAGACAACTCTAGGAAATAAAATGTGGTATATAGAACTTCCAAATACAACTTGAGGTTAATGTAATAAGAGGATGAATGTAAGTTTCATTTTTGTAGTGTGTTTTCTTTATGTTGTTTTGTTCGTTTGTACATCTTAAGTCGGTATTCTCAGTTTCCCACAATAACTGAAACCCCAAAGCCAAACATGGAAGAATTATAACAAAAACTGCATAAGCATTTTCCTTCTCTCCCTCAAAATGCCCTTAGAAAAATTTACAAAGCTCGTTGTGAACGACTACGTTAGTTAATGATTTATGATATTCCTTCTAACATTCGTTGGTTAATTGAAGCAAAGGTCCAAATGGCAGGTGAGTTTTCTGATCCATTTATATCTTATATGCCTGGTTGTGGAAAAAGCTCGTACGCTAAAAAGAGAAGAGCTAAAGGACTTAGCTCTAAATGTCATAATTGTGTAAGGCTTGATTGCAAGCGACCAGATTGTAAATATTTAGGAATGGTTTCTAATACTCGTGGAGATAAAATTCAATTAGTTAAAGATGACCTAAGTAAAGAATCGTTAAATGATATCTTATGATCTCTTGAGATGCATCGAAGCAGATATGTGCAACTTGTAATTCACCAGTTATGGCCACTATTCCAAAAAGAAAGTGCACAGTTTAGTCTAGGGAATCTGATTGAAAAAGACCATGTTTGCTAGTTTATAAGAAAACTATATGTGAAGCCTGTTTTAGACCTATAAAAAGCATTCCAATCGTTATTTTTATTATTGTTTGTTTTTTTCTTTTAGTAATATCATTTCCTTTTAGTAATATTTTATCTTTTACAATATTGCTTTTAATAGTGTAATTTTATTATAGTTTGCTTTTTCTTTTATTGTTTGATTGGGCCAACGCTCCTGGCATAGTCATTTTAATAATTGAAACTAATAATATATACTACTAAAGTTATGAGGAGCTTTCTAAACAAAGATTTACCATGATAAAAGCACAATCTTTCCCAATAATAGAAAAGAATTTACAAAGTACTTCTCAAAATTAAGTACCTTTTAGTACATAAAGGGAAAAAAAACAAATATAAAGCCAAAGTAACTAGATCCCCAAGAAAAAAAATAACAAATGCTTTCAAAAGAAAAAATTGGATTCAAAGAACATGGATCCAAAAGAACATATAAAAGTGTTAGTTTAATTTAACATATAGCCGTTGTATTATAAGCGGAACCCAAGTTGTGACTTTTATTTTATATGGAAATCACCAAATATACAGAATTTGGTGTGGTTTCTTTCATCAAAGGTGTGTCAAATTTTACAAAAATAAAAAAAATAATGATGAAGAAGACAAAAGTTCGAGGCTATAAAAAGAAGAGGAAGGCGTGTGAAGAAGGCACCAAAATCAATTTGAATGACCCACCAATCATGATTAAACCTCGTATTTTTTTTCTTTTGTTTGTTGTTTTGTTTTACTATTGTTTTGCCCTTTGGCTGATTGATTTTTCTTTTATGTCTCGATTGAAGTGCACCCCAAGTTTTCTTTTATGTCCTGATTAAATCTTGTGATTTGTACTGTTTGCTTTTGAATAACGAGCCAAAGCTTCAAGCGTCATTTGACAAATACACCAACTCCTTTACAGATGTGTACCATTATATCTGTCATCATGATCTTTAAATATGTGCTTCTTGTTCAAACTTTCACAAATTATTTTTGTGAGATTGTTCCAATGGTAGCAACTTCGAGTAGACCATTCAAAAATGGTGGAGATCACAAGAGTTCGATATGGAAAGCACAAGAGTTCGTTCAGGCTGCTGAAGATCTTAATCGAGTTATAGCAAAGAGAAAACTACACCTAGTATATGGTGGAGGTGACCGAGGGTTATCAAAGCTTGTCTCAGAAGCTGTTTTTACTAGAGGAAGTCAAGTGCTAGGCATCATCCCAAAAGCCTTAAAACCTCTAGGATGCCTACCTGGCCCACCAACTAGAGAAGAATTAGTCGTCTCAAATATGCAAAAGCGAATATCCAAAATGCTAAAACATGCTGACACTTTCATCTTCTTGTCAGGAGATCTTGCAACTCTAGAGGCACTAATTACATATGTATCTTGGGACCATTTGAACATTCATAAAAAACTCATCAGTTTGTTAAATGTTAATAATTTTTATAACAACTTGCTAACTTTTATTAATCATGCAATAAAAATTTATTTTATTTCACCCACTGTAAAAAAAAGCTTTTTATTTGTGCTTCTACTGCTAATGAGTTACTTGATCTTTTACAAGCTTACAAACCAGAGCCCGATCCCATAACTATGGCGTTGGATTGGTCGACTGATGATGGTAGTGATGGCAGTAGCGAAAAGAACAAATTAGATTTAACTCTCTGTTTGTAAATATTTTTTGTTCCAGTATTTAACAATTGTGGAATGTCTCAGTCCTGGTGATGTTTTTTAAAGTGTTTATTTAATTTGAGTCAAAGATGGCAGAGTATAGAGTGACTCTAGAAATGCATCTTCTTAGTCTTAGAGTTAATAAAATGCGTGTTTCCTTCGTTTTCATTTTCTTTGTTTTCAAATTTTCTTGTAATATATTTCAAGAGCCAGTAAATAAAATGTGTGTTTTTTTTTTCAATACGAGTGACTAATTTTCTAGCCAAATTCATTTTGACTATATTCTGATTCATTTGATTATTATTTATAATTACTTAGGTACAATGCAGAGTAAAATTATGCACGATTTATGTCTTAGATATTCTATCAAACATTATCCAAGCAAACATATAAAACACAAAGTTTAAGAGCTCTACCCATAAAAGTTAAAATACAAAAGGTTTAATAATTATTAAAGAGATGTTGGCCACTAAACAACTTTAATAATTATGTTGGCCACTAAACAAGTTTTAAAAAATATTAAAATGAAATAAATAATACTAGAAATTGTATCAGCTGCACCTTGTTCTTTGACTTGAAAATATCAAAATTGATATGTACTGTCTACAAGTTTGTGAGTAGGAAGCTAATAATTCCTCAATCAAAGGCTAACACTACACCAAACAAACAATAACTTTGAGATTCTACAATTAAAATTCTGTTAATACTCAAAATTATAAAATTTACCAAAACCCGAGACTAATTTGATTAAGAGAGAAAGAAATCATAAGCAGCCAAGCTATAACAAGAGCAAGCCCATATATAAATAGTAAATAAATTATTTTAATCATTAATTGCTCATGTGGATGGAAGAAAAGAACAACCAAATTGGGGCTATATATTTGTTTTGACCATGGGTATAGTGAAATTTAAGTTGCATGGGTGAGAATCCTTACCAAATTAATGAGATTACTTTGAAATGATCCAACAGCTAAGTAATCTTTCTCAAATCAGCAGTCATATGCGAAGTGCCCATGGAATCATTGTCCAATTTTTTTTACTTTTTTTGTCATTTAGTTGGAATTAGATCTGGAGAGTACAAAATAGTCAAATAAATTAGGTCGAGAAATGATGAAATGGAGAACAACATCAAAGGGAATTCTCCAGAATTCTTTCACGGGAGGTGAAAAAAATACACGCCTTTTCATTGGTTTTTTTTAAGGTACCCGCCTTTTACAAACGACCCGTTTTGTATATCTTTAATTTCACTCTATTGTTATATTTTTTAAAATGTTATTATCTTTTCACTATTTTATAACATTTTAAAATTGATATCATACTTATTTTATCAATATGAATGCTTTTATCTTGTAGCAATTTCAAATGCTTTTTTGTTTTATCAATCTCAATGCTACCAATAGAATGCTACAAACGTTATTTTAAAATATTATTATATTTATTACCATTCTTTAATATTTTTCAAATGCTATTTTATTTAATCTTATCTAGTAGCATTTCCTAGATGCTATATAATTCAATATTTTATGTAGCATATACAAAAATGCTACTACTATTCATCAAATGTCATTAAAAACAAAATGTAATGGCTTTCATACTACAAAGGTAGCATTATTTTAAAAAACATTACAATAAATTAATATTTGGTAACATTCTTTAAGAAAATGCTACGGCATAATGATACCAAAGGCCATATTTGTTGTAGTGGATTCAAATTGTTGAATTAATTTCTCCCAAGTGAGTTTAAAGTTTATTTTATTTATTATATATTTTATTATTTGTATTATTATTTACCGGTTATTTTTATGTCATGTTAATTTGTATATCTAGATCACCTTGGATTTATATGGTATGTCGAGACTTCAATTTAGTTGTGGCACATCATGTACTTTATTCCCATAATTTTTCATCAAAATATTTTTTAAAATTAAATGGCATAATATTTAATTAGTAAATAAAATGAAAATATAATTAAGAGAGAGAAATTATGAATATAATTTGAATTAAAAGAGTGGATCCCATAACCTTAGCACTTTTTAAATTGCTAATTTCATTTTCTGTAATTTTTTTATTTAATATTTGACTACTGAATTTAAAACTCCATGTGGTTTGACCCCAAACTCACCGGGTTATATTATAACAAGACACTCTTATACTTAAGAGTTTATACCAGCTTTGTCTCTGGTTCAGAATCTTTCTCATTTTACTTAACTAATCCCCCCCATGGTCAAATACCAATATCTGTATAATTCATGATGGTTCAAAATTTTGATCACTATTATGCGTATATATATACCTATACTATTTCTCTTTCTCAAATATACCCTATGTATGAGGGTCTACCCCCATAATCTTGTTATTATAAGAAATTTCACTAACTACACCGATTGGCAATGACATATCTTCAAACTATATTCTTAGTTTTTTTTTTATTATTGATATATGTTAAAAATTGATTTATTTGTGGCTTTTGTGAAAATATTTTGTATATAATACACACATCAGTTTGGGTGGCTAATTACTTTATTTTGTGACAATATATGTTGTGGCTAAATCCAAGACATTTGCCAATGAACCGATTTTGTGGTTATATCAAATACATATAGCCACGAATATATAGGCGACAAAATTTACTTTGTGGCTAAAACACCATTTTCTTGTAGTGGCAACTATTATTAAGATTTTGCTTATTGATGTCAAATATTCTTCTCTGAAATACATTTTGCTACCTTCTAACTTATAGCTTACACTTGCTGACGCTAAAAGCCATTGTGGCATATCCATTTCCAGATTGCAGAACAGGCATTTACTCAGAAAGGGAAGCATTTGAAGAATCTACATTTTCGAGATTTGCAACACATTGAATGCTAGAAGAGGCATTTGCTTCGTTTGGTCAGCTTGTCGAAGGTAACTTAATTTTTTAAGTTTAGTAAACTCAAATATCTTAATATAATATCTTAATATGTATCTTAAATCATTTATATAGAGAAAATCTATAATGAGGTATTAAGGTAGCTGTCATTTGATTACATATGTTTGAAATAAGGTGATGAACTCTTAAATTTTAAGGGTGGGTTAAGCACTAGCTCCATCATATAACTTCTAAGCAAATGTGATGCACTTTCCCTATAATCTTAATGCTACAATAGTTGTGTTGCTTGGAACTGAAAGCAAATTAAAAAGTAAAAGGCTACTATAATTTTTCCTTTTTTATAATTTTAAAATTTTAGATTACTGATTTGGTTTTGCAACCCTCATTGCTATTGGCATAATTGGTTAACATCTATATCTTAGTTCTCACATCTGTAAATATTCTAGTTTGATTTTTTTTCCCTTTTCTTTTTTCTTTACTATGAAAACTATCTTTTATTGTATTTAACATATATTTTTACTATCCTTATGCATCATTTGACAATTCTTTGTATTAATACTATACTGTAATTTAATAATTTTTTTTTGGTACTTGCTTTATTCTTGTATTAATACTATATATATAATATTTTTTTTCACTCTTTAATTCCCCACAAATATCAAAGTTAGGAAAGGTTTCTAATCACTACAACCTTGACAATTTCTCCAGTAGACTTGTAATAATTTTATACATGGCTTGTTAGAGTGAATAGGTATTACATATTTTGATAATTTAGTTTTATTTTGGTAATAGATGTGTTCTTATATAAGTTAAGCTACTATCAAATGTTCTAAAGTTTTCAATAGCTATGCTCTTTGTTAACTTTTTTGATTGGAGGTACATCTTTGTTTTACCACTTAATGCTTGAAAACTAATAGTTTGGTCTAATTTGTGTAGCTGTTTGTTTGCAGCCATTAGTGAACAGTTCATGTGCATATGTTTGGACACTTTGTTTGATGTACATGGCTAGCTTAAGTAAAGTGAGCAGTAGTTAGAGGTAGACCATAGAGACGAAATAAAAAATCCTGCAAGATTTTCCAATTTGTATGACTTAGGTTGAAATCAATCATTAGTTTCATACTTGGGCAATCATTTCAGGTTAATTGATAATTGAGGTTGTATCATGAAATCTAATTTATGACATTTCTAGACGATGGTTTTTTATGTTAAACTTTTATTTTTGTTAAATTAGATTAGAGATCTTGGCATCTTTCGCCATTTGACTGGTACTTTTGTTATTTTGTTTTGTATTATTGGATTTTGTATATGGATTTATTTATTGTTGTTAGTTGTAACAATGTGATTTTGGATCTATTATAATTAGTTAGTTGTTTATTTTATAATCTACTCTTTTAATTTTTTGTCTTTCAGGTTAAATGGATGACATTCCGGTGGGCTGCTGGTGTTGCTATGTAGTAGTAGTGTTTGAGTTAAATTGTAATAATCCACTATGATTTTTAGATATGTGCTAGCATTTCATGTTTTTTCGAAGATGATATTGTAATAACATTGGATGATGCACTCGGTGTAATATACTATTCTTTTGTGGATTTTTAGGGATGATACTATGAAGAAAATTTTATGTTTGATATAAAAATAGTTAATTTGATTAATTTCCATTAATTGTGTTTCCTATCATTACTAAATAAAATAAAAATAAATTGATTTATCAAAACGGGAAATAAGCCTATAAAATTTGTAGGGGAGACAATCTGGATTTAAAAATGATTACAAGGCTATTTGCAGGGGAAATTTTGGCTATAAAAATGGCAGCAAAATCAAAGAATTCTTTTGAATTTATTTACGGGGAAATTTTATAGCTGCAAAGTTCCTTGCAAATTCTTTTTGCAGGGGCTCAAATTGGCTGTAAAAAGACTTAAACTTTTTGCGAGGCCACTTATTGCAACCACCAGTATTTGGCTACAAATAGATAACTTTCGGCCGTAAAAGGGTTATTTGTAGCCAAAACTACTTATTTGCGAGGATTATTTTCAGCAACAAAAATCCTTCTTTGGTGTAGTGAGGTTATTAGGTATTCAAATAACTGGCTCGTACAAATTTCCACTTTCATCTAACTTAAGGCAAAAACACCAATATACTTGGCCGTTTCTGTTAAACTGGGCTAAAATAAAATAGTAGAATTTCATGCCTACTACTCTTCTTTTCTCTTTTTTCTTTTTCATTTCAATTTTCATTTACGTGACCACTTCCTCGGAGACGATCAAATACAAAACCTTTGGGCGAGGAACTCAAGAAAGCAAATGTTTAAAGCTTTTAGCAGAGCGAGCTAGAGTCGACTTCTTGCTGTTGTTAAATGTAAAGTTGTGATCAGCTTAGCACTACTTCATTACTAGGACCCAAAAACAAGAATTCATCTCCATCTTCATACATTTCTCAAGATCCATCTGCCTCCTCCAAATGGGCTTTAGGCCAAGTTATCCTCTTCCGGCGAAGGCACAAAACCAACTGAGAAACTAGCTATGATGATTGCAAGTAGCAACTGCATTGCTGAATGATATTGATGACTTTAAATAACTTGTGTTTCTTTTAAACGTATTTATGTTTGAAGTACATGCATTGACATGTATTGGCTGTTGTTCGATATATTTGGAGCTTATGTTGTTTGTGTTTTGATGAACGTTTTTGATAATCTAATTTTGGTATACATTTACTTACACGATTTCAAATAGGTACAATATTTACTTAGATTCAAAGAACACACTCGCTTCATTTACTCAATTACGGTTGTTTATTTATCAATTTACTTAATTGCAGCTTGGAAAATGTGAAGAATATTCCATCACTTGTTTACAACCCAATATTTCTTGTTAAATTTTATGATGCAAAAACTACGAAGAAAAGGCACAAGAAAAGGGAATTTATTAAAGCAAAATCGATAACAAGTTAATGACCAAAGTTTGACTACAGTCGTGTACTTTTCAATTTACTTGGCTTCAATTGAGAAAATGAGAAGAATGTTCCATGACTTCTTTATGACCAAAGTTTGATTGTTAAATACATATTATGCAAAAACCAAGAAGGGAAAAGAGAGGGATTGGATGATCCAAATTGATATAATTTCAGTTTGTAGTATTATGACAAAATATAGATGTCGTGCGCTTACTGGTCATATTGAAAGAAGTGCTTCCCTAAGGGTATTAATTAAGAGTAGTGATAATTGACCCCCTCAATTTATCTCATTAGCCCCCACTTTTAATTAATTTATTTTAATTATAGAATGATAATTCTTTATTTTTATCTTGTCTCACATCTCTCTCTCAAACTTCGCCATCCCTCCCACCTATATATCTTTTTCACCACCAAATTCACCATTGCAATCAACTAGAAGTTGTTCCTATGTGTCTAAAGAGCTGTAATTCCATCAAAATAATTAGTTCCATAATTGAAGAAACTTAACTTCAATATCTTTTAATCACTATTTTTTTTTTATTCTTTGATGTTTATAGCCATGATCAAGCACTAGAGATCAAGATGAGAATTTTAAAAAAAAAAATTGATGAAATTGTACCCATCATTGTGATTCACTTTGCTTTTTCTCACTTAGCTTCTATTGCATCCCTCAGTTGAGTCTGAATCCCTCAATCTATCTTCTCAAGAATTTTACTTATGAACATTTTACTTTAACTGATACTACTTGAATCCAATTAGATGAACATTTTGGATATTAACTTGTTGACTTTGGATCCTAGGATATAGTTTTGGAATATCTAGTTAACTAGATATTAGTTTTTTTTAATAGTTATTAGATTTGATTTTTGTGGATCTAATTATTTTGTACATCGTAATTTGATTATTTGATTTTTATTTCAATTAAAAATATTGTGTTTTGTAATTTTAATTTGGTGGTAATGGTGATGATGAGCTTAGAGTTGATGAAGATAAATCATGGGAATGAAGATAATGCATGAAAGAGAAAATAATAATTATTTTAGTGTGGGTGATTTAGAAAATTAGTTACGTAAACTGTAAAGTGGGGGTTGAAGAAATAAATTGGGGGATAATTATCACTACTCTTCAATTAAAGTCAATGAAATTGACCACAAAGAGGATATTAATTTTATCCACATGGGTGCCTTTGATATGCAGGATAAGAATAAGAAGGATGAGCTGAGATGAGATAGTATTATATTTATTGCTATTTTGTATTTGGTGTAGTCCAAGATTAGATTAGATTGTAATAATAATTTATTATATTATTATTAAAATTAACTAAAAAATAAATATTTAGTTAATCATAGTTTAATTGGATTAATGCGAATGAAAAATCATTTAATATAAAATTAAAAATATTTTTAATTGCCGCATTTGCTCCTGTCCTTATCTATCTACCATGCATGCATTAACTACGCCCCAATTACCATCACGTCGGCTACTTATGTGAATGTGTGCATATATATATATATATTTACATATTCTCAAACCAGAAGCTATAGCAAGAACTCGCAAAAGCAACTTAATTGTATCCTTTGCATTTCGGGTTCACTGGAAGCTTTGAAGAAAATGGAAACTCCTTGTGCAGGTTACTAAGCCAACTTTTAGGAAGCTATAGCATAATGTGTTAGGAAATAAGTTAACAAGAATTATATTATTTTATATTATATATTATACACATAATGTGTTAGGAAATATGTCTCATTTTTCAATAAAAATATTTCCTAAGTTTTTTATTATTTAATAGTTTCTTATTCAGAAGGATTCCTATTAAGGAGTTATAATCTCCTCATGGTAATAAATTAGTTTGGTTCAAACTTCACGACTATAAAGAGGCTTTATTGTATGTATATTTTTACCCATTTTACAGAAAAAAGAGAGAGGGAGAGAAATTTTGTTGTTTTTTTTACTTAAACAGTATGCAAACGACAATTTTGATAGCCAAATTTGTTCCTTTTCTTTTTTTTAATTTTACCTCAAAACTCAAAAGATCTCACCCTCCCTTTCTCTTTAATATCAAATACTCCCTCCTCAATATTGTTGCCGCTAGCTTCTCAGATTAGCAAACCATTGACCATATATACAACCACACTTTCAGTACTTTCATTTTTTTTTTTAACAAACAATTCCAACATTTTTATTTTTTTCTAACAAATAACTAAATTTTTCATTATTTTTAGTTCTAGATATTGTTTTGAAAACAAATTATCAAATGCGTTTTTAAATTCACCAAAAAGAAATCATATATATAGTCTAAAACAATTAAAAAAATCATTTGAAAAGCAATACCAAATGTGAAATGTGTCATTATTTTTTATTTAAAACATGTTTTAACCAAATGCATTTTTCACTTGTTTTCTAAATTTTTTTTTTTTTTAAAAGTGAAAATGTTACCATGCTATGAATTACTGTTTTTATGTTTATTTTTTAATAGTTGGCAAGTCATTCGCGTGCCAACGCGTTGGGCCATGGCTGTGTCAGATCAGGCACAATTCATGGACCAAGGGTATTGGCCCATCAGGGCCTACTAGGTGTCATGCCATGTCGTCATCTCGTACAAACGTGGGCTGAGCTGTGTTTTGACCGTACAGACAAGTTCGGCGGTGGCCTCGGCCTACTCATCATATCAATGGGTCTTATTTAGGATTATAGTGGCGGCCAGTTAGAATCAATGATGTGATAGGCTTTTTCGGGCTAAACAGAGCCCACGGCAATGAAACAAGAAGTCCAAAACAAAAAACACAGAGCCTCGGCCTCAAACAAAACCTCTGGTGCTTTCTTTGCTTTCTCCTCCATTCTAAACTACTCGCTGTTCAAGGGTTTTCTAATCTCTTGCGGTTCGTCTCCCCTAAACAGCGAAGTAAGTTATTGTTGAAATCAAAAGAAACCCAGATGGGAAGCACGGCTGTGGAGAAGAGTGCCGAACAGCTCCAACGAGAAATCGACGAGCTTCACCGCCAGCAGCGCGAGGTTCTCCTCTCTCTCTCTCTCTGTTTCTTCTTTTTTTTTCTAATTATGTGTTTGCGTATTAATTTATTTAAGTTTTGTTGAAAATACGATAGATTACAGAGAGGCTTAAAGATCCTAGAGGACTTCGTCGGGGAGCGTTATCGGGACCGGGCCCCCGCAATTTCGCCGCTAATGGTGCCCGTCAACGTGGCTTTGCTCGTCCAGTAATTTCTTTATTTTCCTTTTGAATGCATTTCTACTACTCGGACTAAAAGATTAAAATTTTCACTTAGATGGTGATGATTTTTTTTTATTCCCTGTTTTGGATATTAGTAATTCTTTGTTCTGAGAATTTGGTAGTTGGATTTTCGCAAAAATGTCAATTGAGTGATTTTTGTTCATATTTATGAAATTTTCTCTAATGGGTATTTTTGTGTTTGATTGATTTCAGGCTGATAGGACTGACATGGAAGAACAACCTCCAGCCAAGCGGCGACTTCTGTCAGCTGTTGTCAAGGTCGAATCCTGAATATTTATTATATTCATCTGTTTTTTTGGCTTCATATAAAAGGCGAAAAGAAAAAGTGCCCATGTTTCATGATCAATGGTGAATTATCTGCTGTGTTTCATTCATAATAAATTGAAATATACGAAGAGGAAATACCAGTTAAGTGTTGTGTGCTTTTGCCTTTTTTTCTTCTCCAAATGATCTGCAAATGGCCTGAGATTTAAGCCTGCTTGATTGTTAGATTCAGTTGAAGGAAAGCTTTAGTAGTTTTTTTCTCCTAAATTTCGCTTGATTGGATAGACTAGTTAGAGTTTTGCTGAATAATGTTTGTTTTGTAATGAAGTTGGAGGATGGAGAGATCGACGAGCATGCAGGAGCAGTGAAGGATACTGGTGTAGAAGTAGTGGACTCAGCTAATCAGAGTGATAAGAAGCCATCCAGTTTGCAGCAGAGCGGCTGGCCTAGGAGGGATGGCCATCTGAAAGCAGCAAACATGGTTAATTTGAGACTGTTTCTTGTTTTGTTAAACTGCATTGATGTGGAACTATATATATTTAATGCTCTGATTGTTGTTTTATTTTTCAGGATAATGCAGCACCAGTAGTGGAGCATGTTCCTAGGGTTTTTCCAAAGAATGAGGATCCAAGCTTGGTTAATAGAAATAAACGGATGCTAGGGCAACTTTTGGGCACTTTGGAGGTATGTGTTAAGCAGTTAAATAAATTGTAATACCAATTGAATCGACCGGAAAGGATATATGCATTACATGGAATTGAACTGAATTCAATTTTACATGGGTTTATGGTATTAAATATTTATTAAAGCATATTGTTGTTTATGAACTAAACACCAATTATTATGCATGTGCGGTTTGACAAGTGATATCATGACTAATATGCTCAAAAGCTTTTAAGTATTCATTCAAATTTTCTACTATCACATATGGATTGAAGGCATATTTTTGTCTAAGCACTAAATGGCTAGGATTATATGCATTTTTTCTGGTTTGGATAGATAAGGAGGATGCAAATATGGAATATCCGAAATGTTATCCCTTAATTGAGATGGTATTATCTGAAATGAATAAAGATAATTCCCCATGAATCAAAGGTGCAATTTTCATAGAATCATCTATCAGCAGTTTATATTGTTACCGCTGCTGGTTATATTAATCTTTTGTTGGAATCTATCTGGATGATTAGAGGTTTTTTTTTGTACCCATGACAGTCTTATCTCTCATGTTTGTAAAGGTAAGATATTGTGCGTAAACTGCTAACGACTATAAATAATTACTTGTAGATAGGAAGTCATAATTGTATCTGAATTTTGAGGAAAAGTCTTGAAGAATTGAGTATAAAGCTCAATACGAGAATCGGAAGCAAAGTGAATTCATATTGATTGTAGAAATCATGTTATTCGAATCCATGACATGGTTGTTGTTACACGGCCTATTATACTACTGTTATGGCACAGAATCTAACATGGGCATTTTTGAGATTGAATGAAAGCTTTCCATCATAATCAAGTGTCCCATAGCCATCCTAGTAACATTTTCCATAGGATCCAATGCAGTTACTCCCTGGTAAAGCATCTGGGTAACTTAGGATGCAGGAAAGAAAATGTATATGAATGGTCTATAGTTGCAATTGATTACTTGCTTGTGCTAGGATAATTTCTGAGAAGTCCTTTCAAAGTGTATTATGACCATAAGATACAGTTCTGTTTTTGTTAATCAATGTTTAAAGTCTTTTCTTATCTGTCAGATTTTTTTATTTCCCTCCTTTATCAAGGCTTTGCTAGGTTTTTTGAAGGCTAGAATGGCAGTGATCTTATATGAAAAGTTCTCTATGTTGTTTTCCGAGATTAGATTCCAGTGGTGAGATGCTTTTATTATGAACAAGGAGCTCCTTTGCACAAACCTAGGGGGAAAGATCAGTGAAGTTGTAACATCAAAATAATTAGCATTTTAAAACTATGCAAGTTCATAAGTAGTTTCAACCGTTTAGATTGTGGCAAGAAAAATATGTCACTGCTTTTCATTCTGAATTTTTGTGAAGTCATGTATTGTTGCATTTTAATTGCCAATGTGTAAAAATTAGGGAAAATAATTGCTTATCTAAATTTATTATTGTCTGTAGTTTTCTCGCATCTTACTTTTTTTCCGTTTTCATGAAACTCTTCCAGAAATTCAGGAAAGAAGATATGCAACTTTCAGGATCAGAGGCATACAGGCAGAGGTCAAGTGCTTTGCAAAGAGTAAGAACATGCCAGCTCATAACTTCATTGAAATAAAAGCAACTATTAATTGGTTGAAATTATCCAAACAATAGTGTCTATGTAAGGAGTTATAGCTTTGCAGGCAACCATTGTTGAAATGGACCATAGGCTAAGAATGTTTTATTATCTGACTCTAAAATTTCTGGAAAATTTTGAGTTTGATTTCATGGACACTTATTGGTCATCCCAAACTTTCTTAGGCTGAGCAAAGAGCACGTGAAGAAAGTGAAAGGCTGAGGCAACAAGAGCGTGAGCAAATTGCCGAAAAGAGGAAGAGAGATCTGGTTGGTTGTCTAGATATTACTATAATTACCTTCAACAAAACCTTAAATACATCTGCATGTTCTTTAGGCTAAAGCAAATAATTCATTCTTACTACTGTTTTTTGTTTTTCTTTTTCTACATCAGGTTCTCAGGGCTCGTGTTGCAGCCAAGGCCGAAGAGAAGAAGTTGGAATTGCTATTTCTTCGGTGGAGTGAGCATCATAAAAAACTTAGCAATTTCATAAGGTATTGACTTTACTGATTATTAGTTCAAATATTTTTATGCTGTTGATTACATTCAAACCTAATCTTGCTATGTAATCATTTCTTCTGCAGGTTATTTTTAATTTTGGTCCAAAAGTGTCCATATTCACAATTTTATTGACACAAAGATAAGTTTCTGTTCATGTGCAAAGTAGTGTTAAACAACTAGAAAAGTAAATATCTCCTGCTTTCTTGCAGGATCTTTTATAGAAGTTCAGAATTTGCAGTAAGATCATCTTTTACTCATTTTCTATTTCTTTTTGTTTGTGATTTCCAGGACCAAAACAGAGCCCCCAATCTATTATTTACCCACTAAACCACTGGAGGAAGATACAACTTTAATTGAGCAGCGTAGGGAACAGGTGAGCTGTTTTTCTGATGAGTCTTTTGCTGAGCCATATTGAGAAAATGGTCTATATTTCAAAGTAATTTGCTTCTATTAATGGGGCTTGTAACTGTAATTGATATCTCACATATCCATTCATCAATGCGCAAAAACAGGAATTTTTAGAGTGGAAAGCTGCAACAAGAGAAAAACTGTCTGAATATCAGAAGCAGATCGAGGAACAATATGTTGCCAATGTTGAAAAGGAAATGGAGAAGTGGCAAAATGCAAGAAAAGCAAGGAAAGCAAACAATGATATGTTGAACTTGCAGGAAACGATGGACAAAGAATTGGATACCCACAGGCTTGAGCATGGTCCCAAACCGAGAAAAATTCCTGGTGGAAGCAACAATGAAGATGAGGATGATGTGGAAGATATCAATGTTGGAGAAGATGACATGATGGATGATGTGCTTGTTGTTGATGATAGCAGACGAGTTGATGAAACTGTTAAGCTGGAAGCTGGTAATTCGAGTCCACCTCCTGAGAATATAGAAAGTGGTAATTGAAGCCATCTGCACACCCACTGCACAATTCCTTCTCCCGGGTTCTCTTGGTTAGAACTTTTTGGTATTTTGTAGCTGTTTACCTTTCCCTAGTAGGTGGTTTTTTTTTTTTTTCTTTTCTTTTCTTTTTTCAGTTATTTAAATGGGTGTTGCATTTTTTGGGTTATTTCTCTTAAATTACTGATGCTTGCGTTTATCTTCTGATGAGCTATATGGCTGTCATCTGCTATATATATGTATTTTAAATTTTACTAAAACCGTGAGTGTTGATTATTGCTAGTGAGCAATATTGGCATCAATGGAACGTCGAGCTATGTTACTAGTTTGGTATTAATATAGAAATGGCATGAGCTAAGTGATATTACGAACGTCTTTATGATCATGGAACATCTGTTGTTTGTTTTGTTTCCAATTTGACATGCAATCCTTATATAATGTACTAGTCTATATTTGCACTTGTATTATTCATTTATGTTAATTTGGTGATATGGTATGTCGTCATCTATCAGTCATGAGAGTGTTTGTGCTATCACTTTCACAGATGTTATCAATCAATAATCGTGAATATAATCAAAGGGGTAGTTGAATATTTCGAGTAAAATTTTGTAATTGGGTTGTTCATGGCAGTCAATTCATTTTTGAACTGTTACAGATGAATTTTGGATGTTTACTTATCACCAAGCTTCTGTTGTTAGGGATTTATTTGGTAGCTTCAAAGAGTGGACACTATCACAGTATCACTTTCTCTTGTCAATTAGCAGTTATTTGATTTGAGTGGTCACAGTAATTTCTTCTTTGTGTTGCTAACACGGCATGTTACCGAGCATCCAAAAGCTTATATGGATTGAAGCGTGTTTTAGAAATTTTAGATTTTAACAATAAAGCAGTGTACGTGACTGAGACCAACTTAGAATTAAAAAAAAAAGTGCAATTATTAAACAAAGGTCTATTTTGTTTTAAGTTGGTTGCCATATTACAATTTTATCACTAGTGAAAAATTCAATACCTTACTGGACTGAATTTATTTATTTATTTGCTATAAAGTATAAACTTCCTCGACTAAAGGCCTTACGGCACCGATTATAATTTCTCAAATGGTATTAAGTTAATATAATAATAAAAAGATACCAATAGTTTATAGATGCATCTTTTGTTCAAATTGATAAACCGGTTTATTTTGACAATTCTTAATTGGCTAGTTGGAAATAGTTCCATGACTGTGGTACAAAAGATTGTTTTGGATCTACACTCAGATTTTAACAATAAAATGAGATATGAGTAGATAAAATGCAATAGAAACAATGACAGGAGAATGAATTACCTACTACTGAGATATTAACAACAAAATAATGAGATAAAATGCAACATAAACAAAGATATGGAGAATGAATTACCTATTTTTAGCGATCAAAGTGCATCATTAACATTACGAATTCTTTAATTTGAAATGAATCAAATATCCCTTTATAGGATTCAATATATAGGCTAATACTCCACATCAACCTTTAAGGGAGACATCATCACTTTAACAGAGTGAGTATACCATTAAAATATTAAAAAATATATATTTTAATATATTAAAGATGGTGTATTTTTATCAATTAGTATATTGAAATATATACTTCTTTGTATTTTAATGATATCCTCACTCATTAAAATGAAGATATCCCCATTAAAAAATTATTTTGTATATATACATATATTTTTCTCGTCAATTTATATAAATAGAGTTTGTACAAGTGACATCAATGGCATCCTCACTCATTGAAATAATAATGTTCTTATTAGAGAAGTTTGTCCTCATTAGAAGATTTTTCTTTATGTATATCTTTTGTTTTGTCAAATTATATAAATAGCAGTGGCGAAGCTAGCATAATTTTTTGGGGTGGGCTAGAATTTTTTTTTTTTCAAATTCAAATTACTTGTCAACTAATTTATTTTTTACGTATGAAGTTATTAAAATACGTTGCATAAGCAAAAAACACACACTATCAACGAGTTGTGTCTTGCGATTCTTAAAAAAAAAAAAACTCATTTATTATCAGTGGTTATAATGGA